>CM059870.1:2308119-2966524 GCA_030490815.1 Acer saccharum | reverse complement strand
GAATTTGCAATCAATAGAATCGAGAATTGTTGCTTTTTTTTTTGGGTTTTTTCAGTAAAAAATAAAAAATAAAAAAAAATGTAAAACAGTATTGATAAAATTTGCTATATATTTCTTGTGTGTTTATGCGTGAAGAGCAAATGCAAGTAAATAATCATTTGCTTTAAATGTCCCTAAACAAAAGGAGATAACTAAAGGAAACAATTACTGCAATCAAGGGATTGAGGATAGCTGAAAACATGCAGCTATACAAGCACAATTTCTGCAAAGATATTTGACCATCAATTTGCACAAGTTAAGGAGAATCAAATCTTAACAAAAAAAACTTACCATTACGGTTTTTGAAGAAGATGCGCCAACTCTGTAATAATTCTTGCTGTGAATTGCTGTTTGGGTTCAGTCGTGGTACCTTCAGAATACCGCTCCAATGTTCCATATATGGAACTAACTGTCACTTCAACCATCTTTAAATGGAAGAAAATTGTTTTGGGCTCCCGCTCTCGAAAAGTTTCTGGATTTTGATTTGGGCTTGATCTTAGCATCTTAGGCCCACTTCAGAGCTGATTCAACTGCCATGTCAGCGGATCATAACTCATAACTGGGTTTAGATTTTAAACCGCCATTGTATATGTGTTTGGGTCACCCGCATATCGAACCCAACTTCACCTTGGGTTTTTTCTCCGTCGCTAACCAATCCCACTGATTCAACCCAAAGAACCGAATTTTTTATTAAAAAAAAAATTAAGAAAAAGAAAAAGAGTAATTAATGACTCATAAATTAAGTGAACGAACCATTTATTATTTATTTAGAACAACCGAAATCATCATAAATTTACTCACCTACATTAACTAATGAAACAAATATTAAGGTTTTTCCTATCCATTTAGCTTACAAGATGTATAACTCCTCTTTCGCGTTAATATCATAGGAAATTGGATCCTCAGTTAAACTGATCTTCGTTCAAACTTATTTAAATTTGTTGAAATATGTAATAAATGGCTATAATTTGTTTCTTTTATTATTTAAAATACAGAGTCTTATTCTTAAGTATTTTAGATCAGAAAAAATATCAACACAACAAAAGATCAAGTCTCATCCCATTCATTTCATATGTATAAATTGTTATTCAATAGACATGTCGAGGTAGTAGATATTTACTTTTGCAATATACCATATTTTTAATCAATGCGGCAGATTATATATATTAGTTTCAATTGAAATGGTTGTTAGATATTTGACTATAATTTCTATTTCAATGGTCTCTGAAAGCATTTTCTTCGTACATTAAATCCTACAAAATATTAAAAACAAAGACAAAAGTGGCTAACAAAAATAAAAACATGAAGGCTAGTAAAGCATCTTGTCTGTTTACACATAAGTGGTTACTAAAACATGAATGATGTCTCTACATCTCCAGTACCATAGTTCTAACAAACATAAAAGTGGTTAACAAAAAAAAAAAAACACATTAACGCCACTAAAGCATAATATATCCGGTCCCACAGTTTCCCCATAGCAACTTTCTTGACATGCATTGTATGAATGAGGCAACCTGTCTATGACATAGACTGACCTCTTCGAGATACAAAATTTGACTACCTATACCTTGTTTGCATTTCATTATTGTACTGGATCGTACCCCAATCTCATTTCTATAGCGTCCCGGTATTTATCCATGTTGTAAGAGCTTCCAGGATTTATATTTTCTTTTCTTAAAGATACAGTAAGATTTACACCATGAAGTTTTGCCACTGCATTTGTAGCCATGGTTTACCCACTCACATGCCTAAAATTAAATGTCATCTCCTATGGAAGCACCACCATCCAAATCGGGACAATATGTGTTCATATCATTAACTAACAAGGGAGGATCAGACATCAAAAAAACAAAATCAATTAAAACGAGAATAATATAGCAACAAAGAAGCATGAGAGAGATGGAACACTAATTTTTCAATTTAGGAAAGATTGGACCACTTCAAAATGGTTTAATTAATTACAAAAAATATAATTTTGGAAATCATTTGACTCTATATTTAACTAAACAATTGTATAATGTAAGAAAGTATGTGAATACTTAAAAATAAAAATAAAATAAAAATAAATAAATAAATAAAAAGCTTCTGCATAAATATATTTCTCTTGATAGCCATTGAGTAGAAAATAAAAAACAAATCATTCAAAAAGATGATTATTGTACTTGTCTGTTCATCATTCATGCGGTCATGCCTCTGCCTTTGGACATACTCCTTAATTGGCCAATCACATTGCATTGATTAGACCCTAAGATTAGTCTCTCTCTCTCTCTCTGTTTGTTTGATCATTTTTTGTAAACAAACATAAAAGGGATATTATTAATTTCCCCCTATTGTTTACATCAACATCGTTTAACCCCCTCTAGTTTCAGAATTAGTCATTTCCCCCCTACTGTTATCCAGCTGTTAAAAAAGATGAGTTGAACGTTAAATTTAAGGGTAGTTTGGTAAATTGAGAAGGAAACGAGATATTTTAATAAAATAATATATTTTCCTATTTAAAAATTTAAAAAAATTATCTCCTTTCATTTCTCTCTCTCTCTCCTCTCTCACGATCAATACACACCACACCAAACACCACCATCTCTCTCTCTCTCTCTCTCTCTCTCTCTCTCTCTCTCTCTCTCTCTCTCTCACACTTAATCTACACACCAGACACCCATCTTGGGCGCCGCGGTTCACCAAGCTCCCAGCAAACTTAGCCGTCGTGGTTCATCAAGTTCCCCTAGTCGCTGCAATATGGGCCGCCGTGGTTCGAGTTTCTCTCATTGAGAACCGTCCGAAGATGGATCCAGTGAGATCCAAGGATCTCGACCAATTTTTATTTTATTTTTTTCATGTTTTGATTTTTTTTTTTTTAATTTTTTTTTTTATCTCTCTCTTATGTTCTTTGGTTTCCATGAGGATGGTGATAAAGAAAAAAATTGTACGAAAATTTTACCAAATTTGAGTTTTTTTTATTTTAAAAAATGGGATTGGAGATCTCTACCCACCAAATGAAAAATTCTCAAACAAAATAATTCCAAAAACACCAACCAAACCATTGTTCATCATCACCCATTTTTTTTATAAAAAAAAAAAACTCAAATCTAGTAAAATTTTCTTACAATTTTTTTCTTTATCACCATCCTCATGGAAACCAAAGAACATAAGAGATAGATAAAAAAAAAAATTAAAAAATTAAAAAAATCAAAACATGAAATTTTTTTTTAAAAAAAATTGGTCAAGATCCTTGGATCTCACCGTATCCATCTTCGAACAGTTCTCAATGAGAGAAACTCGAACCACGGCAGCCCAAATTGCAGCGACTGGGGGAACTCGACGAACCACGACGGCTAAGTTTGCTAGGAGCTCGGCGAACCGTGGCGGCCAAGATGGTGGTGTCTAGTGTGTAGATCAAGTGAGAGAGAGAGAGAGAGAGAGAGAGAGAGAGAGAGAGAGAGAGAGAGAGAGAAATGAAAAGCGATGATTTTTTTTTTAATTTTTAAATGGAAAAATATATTATTTTATTAAAATATCTCATTTCCTTCTCAATTTACCAATCTACCCTTAAACTTAACCGTCAACCCATCTTTTTTAACGGCTAGAAAACGGTAGTGGGGGAAATGACAAATTTTGAACCTAGAGGGGGTAAAATGATGTTACTGTAAACGTCAGGGGGGAAATTAATAATATCCCAACATAAAAATAAAGGAAGATAAATTTTGTATTTTTTTAAAGATAGTCAAGATTCTTTTAAATCAAGAAGTTGAGAATGAGATTGATTTTTTATATTTTTTTTAAGAAAGATTTTTTTTTTTTTTTTGAAAAGGATTTTTTGGTTATGATTCTTGGTAGCTTTAAATATAGCAACAGGTAAAATGATGTCACGTATGGACCAAGTCTAGTCTCTCTATGGAAGCTGACAAAGGTTTGAATTTACCTTGATGCTAGCCCTTATAAGTAGACCTGGCACGGTTCCGGTTCGAACCGGAGAACCGAACTAGAACCGAAACCGAAACCGAAATCGAAATCGAAATCGAAACTGAATTTCTGGTTCCAGTTCCAAGGTTTGAGGAACCGGGCGGTTCGAACCAGACTAGAACCGACGGTTCCGGTTCCGGTTCGAACCGCCGGTTCTCACAATTTTATTTATTTTTCTTTTTTTCTTTTTTTGGGTGACCGTTGGAGGCCCAACGGCTACCCCCCTTTTTCTTTTTTCTTTTTTTTTTTTTTCCTTTTCTTTTTTTTCTATAAATACCCACCCCCCACCCCCCCCCCCCCCCCCCCCCCCCCCCCCCCCCACTCTCAAGTCTCCAACTCTCCAAGTTTACAAGGTTATTAATAGTTATTTCATTTTGTAATTGTTTTATTTGAAATTAATTTTATTTGCAATTTGCAATTTATTTTATTTACAATTTATTTTATTTCGAATTTATTTTATCTCCAATTTATTTTATTTGCAATTTATTTTATTTCCAATATATTTTATTTTCAATTTATTTTATTTACAATTTCTTTTATTTCCAATATATTTTATTTCCAATTAATCTTATTTCCAATTTATTTAATTTCCAATTAGTCAATAATCAATTACTAACTTTCCAATTTCATTTTCATTTATTTGCAATTACTAGTTTACTACTTTTGTACTTTACTACATAGTACCTACTATTCTACATTTCTAGTTTTCTACTAATAGTCTAATACCATTATTCTTCTAAGTTCTAAGTTCTAAGTTTCCAATTCTCTCCCAAATTTATTTTTAAATGGCAAGTGGAAGTGGAAATGGAGGTGGAAGGGGTCACGGCCGTGAAGGTCCTAGGCGTTTGATTTCGATGAAAGGTAAGGGTCCTATGGTCGATAATCTCGGTCATAACGACTCCACCTATCACGAATATCTGCAACGCCGGGCCTATGCTGAAGACCTAGGCCTAAACCTTCCTACTCCCTCTCTAATAATTTCTGAATCCGATCCCAATGACACCACCCCTAATTTGACAAGCCAGTAAAAAAATATGCCTGATATTGATACACCTCCGGGTTTTGGTTATGATCCATCGGAAGTGGAACTACAAGAGGAGGAAGATCTGATACAGAAGCGGAACAAATCTGATCTCTTCTCCAAACATATGAAGAAAGTTAGGAAAGAAGATGGAGACTTTGTAGCGGCTTGCAATTACTGCACCAAAACATATAAGTGGAGCAAATCTGGAGGATATGGCACTTATTGGAAGCATATTGAAACCAAACATCCAAACGCAATGACCAGAACGAGGTCACAATCACAAATTCCCAGGTATGCTACTCCTAACCAACAGTTATTTCGTTATACTGATGAACAAAATAGAGAAGAATTAACTAGGATGGTAGCAGTAGAACACTTATCATTCAGTTTTGGTGAAAGGGTTGGTTTTGTTAACTATTGTCGATGAGCATTAAACCCTGCTGCATGCCGTGTCCCTAGAGCCACGCTCACACAAACACTTGAAAAGATTTATTCGAGAGAGAAAAGAAAGTTAGAAAAATATTTTGAAAAATATAATGGTCGTGTCAGCGTATGTGCCGACATATGGACTGACCATTGGCAATCGCATTCATACTTGGGTGTCACTTGCCATTATATGGATAATGCATGGACTATCCAAAAAAGAATTCTTGCATTTAGAGTTTTTGATGATGCACACACTGCTCAGAATATTTATAAACAGCTTAGAATTATTTTTTCAGAGTATAATATTGAAAACAAAATTTTTGCAATTGGTTTTGATAATGCTTCTGCCAATACCGCTGCTATTCCATCTTTAATTGATTTATGCAAACCCTTTCTTGGTGGTACATTTTTTCATCAAATGTGTGCATGCCATGTTTTAAATATATGTGTTCAAAAAGGATTAGAAACTCTTGGAGAATTTATTGTACCTATTAGAAAAGCCCTAATGTTTTTATGGAGACAACCTTCTACAATGAAAGCATGGGCAAGATATTGTAAACAAAATGGTAGACGTGTCGTTAAATTTGCTCGTGATGTTCCAACACGTTGGAATTCTACTTATAAAATGCTTGCTCAAAGTTATGAGTATAGGGATTTATTAGTTTCTTTTATTCAATTTCATGTTCCTACCATTGAACTTTTTGAAACTCATTGGGATGCTTGTTACAATGTTTTCAATTTGTTAAAAAAAATTTGTAATGCTACAAATAATTTATCTAGTATTTATTTTCCTACAACACATTTATTTATTATTGAGAGTATTAATACTGCTGGTGCATTTTTTTATTGTGAATCTGATCGAGCAATAGCGGAAGCCGTTAGTGCTATGAAGGCAAAATGGTTAAATTATTATGAGGAGTTTCCAAATATTTATTTGATTGCTATGGTTTTTGATCCACGTTGTAAATTACAATCTTTGTCTTATTATCTAGATGGTTATTATGGCAAAAAAGGTTTAAATATGCAATATGATGTTGAAGCTTGTTGTGGTAGAGTTAAGAAATTATTGTATAGTTTATATGATGAATATGTTACATTGTATGGATCCTCACCGAACATAGATGTTACACGAACACAAACTGCATCTCAGCCTCCATCATCCTCCTTTGGATTTTTGAATTTAGGGTATAGTATGTTATTAAAAAAAACCAAAAAACCAAGATGTTCTTCATCAAGCTCCGGTTCGTATTCCAAGCTTGAATCTTATCTAGCTTCTTCTTGTGAGTTTACAGAAGCATTTGATCTTTTAAAATATTGGAATGAAGCTACAGAGTACTATCCAATCATGGCTATGATAGCCAAAAATATTTTTACAACACCTGTTTCTACTGTGGCGGTGGAACAAGAGTTCAGCGTCGGGGGGAATATCTTAGATGAAAGACGTTCGTGCTTGACACCGAAAGCACTTCAGATACAGGTTTGTGTTGATGATTGGACAAAAGCGAAAAACAGACAACAAGAAATCGATCAGGAGGTAACATACGATTTCTTTAAAGATGATGAACCTGAAGGCTCTAGAACAGTGGAGTTGGAATAGCAAACCTGTAATAAAAATTAGTCCACGACTCCACGGTCTCCACCGTCTCCACGTCATCACCAAACCTGTAATAAAAGGTAAGAGAACTACGTGGCCTTTGATTCCTCTAAACCGCCCCCCAAAGAGGATACGTAGGCAACTTAATTGTGGTAAAAATTAAGTGCAAGGCTAATAAGTTTACATATTTGTTGACGGTGATTTTTGATGGTCACCAAGTCAATGATTTGTTTTCGTATTGCTGCAATTTATGGTTTGAATATGATTAAAGATTAAGAAGGAATAACAAACGATTTACGTGGTAAAACTCCAGAGATTGGAGAAACATCCACGGGTTGTTGCTTTAGCAACAAAGTCGAATTCACTATGAAGGATGATTACAAGAGCGTTACACTGTGATCCTCTCTATCTCTCTCTTTCTCTTACTTTTGTTTTGCCCACCCCCTGTTTATGAATAGAGGGGGTATTTATACATGTTGTTTTTAGGGTTTTATGGTGGCCGCTAGGGTTCAGTGTTGTGGTCCCCAAGTCTCAAGCGGTTTCCTAGTCCTATTTAGGTTATCTTTCCTTTTTCGGCTGAGTCCAATTCTGGACGGGATTCTTTCTCCTTTATTCACGGGAAAACTGCTTGTTTCCTTTTTAAACTCTAATGGTCCACATCGTTGCTTATTGTGGACCTGCTGGCCGCTGATTACAAGTGTTTGGCGACTGTTTTATTGTTTCCCGAGCGTGTATGCCCGAGTGTGCCCGAGTGTGCCCGAATGAGACCTGCTGCCCGAGCTGATCGTCTTTGTTTGTGGTCGGACTACTTATTCTTTTTTCCAAGTAGGTTATCGTGGAGGTTTCTGCTCCATAAGTTGACTTATCTTGACCCCTGCTGACCTGGCCTTCCATGGTGATGACGTGTCCTTCATGACTATTTTTACCTATAATAATACCCCCTTAAATATTTGAGCCGATCACGCTTAGTCAGGCCTTCTCGGGTCTAATATTTAACCTCAATATTTCTTTATGACTAATCCTCATTTGTCTTTTCCTATATTAATGTACCCTCGTTTGAATCAGAGCTTTAAATGACGTGTCTTAATTGCGATCGCACACATTCGATTCATCAATCATTTCAAATCTTTATGATGGCGTTGCTTCTGCTCTCTGGCGGCGCCTGACGTTCTCTTGCTGCCACTTGTCCCTCTTCGTTTGGCTGTGGTACGGTGTATTTATGGGACGTAACCTTTCTGCTCGCCTGCGCGCAGCCTACGTCATTAGTCCATGCCCCTCTGTTTTCCCGCTTTTTCTGCAGCCTCTCCTAGGGTTTTGGTATTTTTGAAATCGAGACGTCGCCTATATATTCTGGTTTCGCTTTTTTCACTTTTTATCTCTTCTTCCATTTTTCACTTTTATCTCTTCTTCCATTATCTTCGCGTGCTCTTCGAAGGAAACTTATCTGTGCCTCTTGATTCTCTGTGTGCTTCATTTCGTTTACCAACCCGTTTTTCTAACCCTGCTGTTCTTGAGTTTATCTACTTCGACCCCCAGATTTTTCCTCGGAGACCCTTCTTCTGCGATCTGCATCGTCTTCGTTCTTCGCTACACCAAGGTTAGTCTTTATGGATTCTGGAGCTAGATACCGTCTTTTTACTGTTGGTATGATTGCTATTGAGCGAAATGATGCTTTCACTGTGTCGGTTGTTCACAGGTTACTAGACGAGCCCCGTTTCGATCAGCCGCGCTATATCGACGCTGACATTTCTGGACTTTTTCCGGAAAGACCTGCAACTTCTGAGGTTCCTCCTGCTTCAGAGATCCCTTCTGCTTCTGCCAGTTCATCGCCACCTTACTCATACCAGCCTGAAGCTTGGTCGGATTCTTTTGCTTGTACTGATATTCACCCGAGTAGAAGACCAAGAAAGAGAATGAGTACTCGCAGAATTTATAAGGACTTGCATTCTCGAGAAAGCCGAGTGGCGGCCCAAAGGATTACCGAGGGTGACATTGAAGAGGAGCACAGGGCCGCTCGCATTCCCTTCTCCCCCGAGCATATATGTATTTACGATGTGGAGCCGAACGTGGTCGGTCCTGAAGAGGTGATGAAATATATGCGGCGGTTTGACTTGGACAGTGACAGGATTTTGCTGGTTCCGACCGAGGGTCGGGCCGCATGGAACCCCCCGCCTGGCCATGTGGCGGTCTATGGGGCGATGCTCACTTGTGGCGTCACCCTCCCCTTCCAGCCTTTTATCACATGGTTTCTGGCTGAGGCCCGACTTGCTCCAGTGCAGCTGACCCCAAACAGTTACCGTATTTTGATGTGCATGTGGCATAGAATGAAGCGGCCACCTCATACCCCTCGTGAGATTCGTCATTTCTATTCGCTGAGGCCGATGGGGAAGACCGGGATTTATTTCCTTCAGTCATCTCAGCCTGAGTTATGGATCCCAAAAGATGTTGTGGTCAAGGGCGAGATCGAGCCGACCATGGAGGAGAAGATGAAAGGGTTTGGGGCTTCCTTACCTCGAACAAATTTTAGAAAAATAGTTGGTTTTTTGTGGGCAAGGACTGGGGCCAGTCGATCAGCTTTGACTTGGATGGCACTCAGATGACTTGCCGGGTTCCTCGGTACTTCTGCACGCCTCAGTGGAACCATCTGACTTCAGCTTTTACCGATGAGGAGCTGAAGACTTTGGCTCGGGCAGCAGTCCGCCCTCTACAGAAAAGGGGGAGACCCTATCTTTACAATGAGGGGAAGATGATTAAGGCCCGTCTCTTCCCTCAGATTTCTGCGCGCCGCAGACGCCGTAAGTTCATTTGTTGTATGTATTTTTTATTTGCAACCTAATTCCTAAATTTGTCTGCTAACTCGGACCCTCTTTTTTTTGAAGTGTTTGAGGTAGACGTGGTCTGCGACGCTCTGGCCCGCCGAATGAAGGGCATCGTGGAGGCGAGCTGGAAAGCCGCATTTCGTCAGCGAGATACCGGGATAGCCCCTCCCGAAGAAGAGTCGGATGAAAGTGCTCCTGAGAACCCTCTCGAGGGAGATGATGAGGGGGGAGTCCCCGATTATGTTCCCGAGGAGACCCAAGGTCACGGGACGCCTGCCCGTTCTGCTGAGGATGTGGGCGCTCCAGAAGACTTTGGAGTAAGTAGGACCTCTCCTGACCAAGGCAACCGAGCAGGTCCATCTTCCAAGGGAAAAAAGAAAGTAGGGGATCCTTCGGAGCCCGAGCAGGCAACTTTTCCCAGCGGATCCCGTTCTCCCCCCTTTGCTGCAGACCTGCCGAACGTTACCTCTCAAGGTGTTGAGGTAGTCGGGGGACACTCGGGTATGGTAGCTCCGGAGGTTTCGACTTCAGCCGAGCCAAATCCTTCTGCCTCAGAGACTCCAATTCCTGTCGATCCGATTTCTACCCCCGGAGGCAGTAACGTTGAAGCGGGGCAGCCCGGGAAGAGGAAAGCCTCGTTTTCTTCTGGTCGCCCTTACCCCAAGATTCCTTGAGTAGTTGCATATGTTGATTCTTCATCGGGCGATGAGGGGGAGGGTGATGTTGAAAAAGAGGCGGGCATGGTCTCTCCGGAGGAGCGAATCAGAGATAATGCTGGTGGTTCAACCGACTTACCCCAGGCAGCCTCATCAGCTGGACTCCCTGAAGCCGGTGTAAGCGGTTCGGGCTCTCCTCCCCAGATCGATGATCCTACCCCCGAGACAATGCTAAGGGTCATGGCTTCAGGCCGAGCCTATATTGGGGAGGATCGCTGGAGTCACTTCCGGACCGGGACTGTGTCTGACCGGCTCTACAACTTTTTTAACAATGCCTCCTACGTAAGTAACGCCTTTGTCTTTATGTATAATTTCGTACTACTCTTTTTTTTTTTTTTTTTTTTACTTACTTCTATTCGCTGTTGACCTGCTGTAGATGGTGGCCGAGATGTCCGGGGCTTGCCAAGCTGGTGAAGCCCAAGCGGAGCGAATAAAGAGGCTGGAAGCCCAATTAAAGGAAAGCGAAGAGCATCGCTCTCGGGCTGAATTAGCTCGTCAGGAGGAGGCCAACTCGAATCAGATGTTCCTGAATCAATGCCTGGCGCGGTAAATGGAGGCCGAGCAACGAGCATCTTCTGCTGCGGAGGAAGTCAGGACTCTGCAGGATCAGCTGTCATCCACCCGGGACGCCTTGCTTCGGGCCGAACAGAATGCTGAAGACACCAAGTCAACTTATGAACGCCGAATCGAAGACTTGGAGTGTCAAGCCCTGACAGCTAAGGAACTGACGAAGGAAGCTAGGCTGGAGATGGAGCTACAAAGCGTTGATCGTTTCAAGAGATCACCAGCCTATGATGCTTTGCTTCTTCGGGAATTCCAGTGGGGCATGGTCTCGGCTGGTGAGTTCTTTAAGCAGAAGAACAGGGCGACTGATCGAGCTAGGGTAAACTGGAGCCTCTTCATTAGGAAGCATGTGGATACATCCCTGGAGTCCCTTCGGATCCAGATGAAGGAGTGGCGGGCATATTGCAGAAGTAAAGGAAAAACGCCACATCCCATACACCTTGAGGTCCCCACCGCCGAGTCTTTCTCTACTTTTTACGCCTGTGAGAGGGCGGGGTTCAACAACGAGAGACCTGACTTTGGGCCAGTCCCTGGTACCGATTACAGCTACTGGATGGATGATGAGGAAGATGTGATCGTGTGGCCCTCGGATGACAGCCTTCTGAGCGAATATGTGATGGAGCCTGATCCTGATGTCGGCGAAAGCAGCTCACAACCCTCGGCGCCTTCCTCTTGATTTGAGCTTTTTTTGTAACTTGTATATATATATTTTTTATACATTGTATTTTTTTCCGTATACTTTAAGAATAAAATTTACGAAATTCATTCTTACATTCTTACTGTTCTATTTTACTGCGCGACCAATGCGTAAGTGGGACGACCTGAACTTGTTTAGTCTGCTTGTACTTAACCATCTTTGAATTTATGGGTCCTTCGGGAATCCTTGGCTATGCTTTGACCGAGTACCTTATGGCCGGTAACTAATTTCAGCCGAGTATCTTATGTAACTGGCTTTTTAATCGATTAGACCGAGTATCTTATTTAACTGGTTAACTAATTTTTACCGAGTACCTTATGTAACTGGCTTTAATCGATTAGACCGAGTATCTTATTTAACTGGTAAACTAATTTTTACCGAGTATCTTATGTAACTGGCTTTAATCGATTAGACCGAGTATCTTATTTAACTGGTAACTAATTTTTGCCGAGTATCTTATGTAACTGGCTTATACCCTTTGATTTTTGAGGTTGTTTTACCTCCACGTTACGTCGAGGCTCGCCACGACCTTACGTTGAGGTCCTTGCACAAGTCACCTAGGACGTCTCTGGGTTTTATCTGTGCAAGGGTTTGTCGAATCGTTGGGGTAATTTGTACCGGCCAACACAACTGCGCTTCTCACTAGTCTTTCTAGCGGCGCTCCGAGCAGTTTCCCAGTTACCCTGGTGCCTCGGTTTTGCCTTTTTGCTAAGGGACGCGTTTGCATCGCCTTAACTAGGTGGGCATGCTACTATAGCTTTTCCGCCCTTCGAGCACCACTCGTCCGCTCTTTCGCGGCCTTATAGCGCCCGACTCTTTTTAGCGTTTATTCGGTCAGCTTTTGAGTGGCCGCTATTTAAATGTTGCTCATGGATTTTATTGATTCCGCTACACCATACTAGCAACTGAACTTTATTAGATCATGAATATAAAATTAACAAACCAACTGAAATATTTAACGCGGAAACTGGAAACTAAAAACTGAGCTAAAGCAGAATAAATAAACTGTAGAACCATGATCGGATTCTTTAGGGATAGAAGATCTTCAGATATTGTGCGTTGCATGGTAGGGGTACCAGGCTACCTTCTGGTCGGGCTATCATGTAGGCCCCGTGCCCTACGATTCTCTTGATGATATATGGCCCTTCCCATTTATCGGCGAGAGATCCCGATGATTTATCTTTGGTATTTGGGGATACTCTTCTCAGCACTAGATCCCCGAGTCGGAATCTCCGCTCCCGAATGTAAGAGTTGTAGTACCTAACAGCCCTTTGCTGGTATGCGGAATTTCTGACTTGTGCTGCATCTCTGATCTCTTCAAGCTCGTCTAGGTTCTGCTGCAGCATATCTATATTGTGCTCGGGGCTGTATAACTGGACCCTGGGGGATGTAAAAGTTGTTTCTGCTAGGATAACAGCTTCTGTCCCAAACGCCAGCGCGAAAGGAGTTTCCCTTGTGGATGACCTTACAGTTGTTCGGTATGCCCACAGTACCTCGGGCAGTTTGTCCGCCCAGCCACCTTTCTTTGCCTCTAGTTTTGCTTTCAATGTGTGCTTGATCACTTTTTCACGGCCTCAGTTTGGCCATTGGTTTGAGGGTGAGCAGGCGATGCATAGTAGTTTGCGATCTTGAATTCTTCACACATTTCTCTTAACTTCTTATTGTCGAATTGAGTTCCATTGTCTGTTATGATGATGCTTGGGATTCCGAACCGATATATTATATTCTTCTTAACGAAGCTGGTGGTGTTTGCCTCAGTGATGTGTACAAGTGCTTTTGCCTCTGCCTCTGCCCATTTGGTAAAATAATACACTGCCACAATAGCATACTTTGCTTCTCCCTTTGTTCCTGTGGGCATTGGTCCTATTAGATCGAGTCCCCACATGGCGAAGGGCCAAGGCGAGGTTAAACTTCTAAGCAATTCTGGGGGTCGCCGAATGTCGTTTGCTACTCTTGGGCATGTTTCGCAACTCTCTGCGAATTGCTGCGCTTCCGCGAACAGAGTCGGCCAGTAGAATCCTTGCCTGAGTATCTTGTGTGCTAAGCTTTTACCCCCGGTGTGGTTCCCACACACTCCACTGTGGACGCTTCTCAGGATCTCTCCGGTCTTTTCTCCGGAAATGCATCTCTGCAGCACTTTTGAGAATCCTCTCCTATATAATTCTCCCCTCAGAATCGTGTACCGGGCTGACCTGTATCTGATGCGTTTAGCTTCCACAGTATCCTACGATAGTATGTTTTCCTCCAAGTATTTTCTGAGTTTGTACGTCCAGTCGCCCGGGCTAGGTCGGATCTCTACTATTATGATTTCCTCGGGTTCTGCTGTACTTGGTTTAGTCAGGTGTGCCACTGGTATTGCTTTGGATCTGATGCTTGTGGTGGCTGAAGCTAGTTTGGACAAAGCATCTGCTTTTTCGTTCTCTTCCCGAGGGATCTGAGAGATTCTGTATGCTTTGAACTTTTTAAGTAGTCTCTTTGCAATGTCCAAATAAGCTATCATGTGCTCTTCCCTTGCCTGGTATTCATCCAGTACCTAATGGACCACAACCTGTGAATCGCTGTAAACTTCCTGCTCGTCTGCCCCTAATGCTATGCAGACCCTTAGGCCGGCCAACAAGGCTTCATACTCTGCTTGATTGTTGGTTGCCTTGAAATCGAACCTCATGGCACATTCCACAGTATCCCCCTCGGGGGTCGTTATGACTATTCCTGCCCCGCTGCCATATGTGTTTGATGAGCCGTCTACATGCAATTTCCATTGGAATTTAGTAATCTGTTCGTCTTCCATTGCCCTCCTTACCTCGGCGTCTGGCTCAGTGAATTCCGCTATAAAGTCAGCTACCGCCTGCCCTTTGATGGCCGCTTTTGGGGTGTATCTGATATCGTATTCGCTGAGCTCCACTGCCCATTTGGTCAGCCTTCCCGACACCTCCGGCTTTTGAAGAATTGAGTTTTAGTGGGCAGTCTGTATATACCTCTATTGTATGCGCTTGGAAATATGGCCTTAACTTCTTGGCCGACGTGATCAGAGCTAGCGCTATTTTTTCTGCCGGTGAGTACCTGGTTTCTGCCGCTAATAATGCTTTGCTTGTGTAGTACACTGGCTTTTGTATTCCCGCCTCCAGTCGGATCAACACCGAACTCGTCGCCACTTAGGTGACCGAGAGGTATAAGTACAATGTTTCTCCCGCCACCGGTTTTGAAAGGATGGGTGCCCTTCCCAAATACTCTTTCAATTTCTGAAAGGCTTCTTCACATTCTGTACTCCATTCGAGCCCTTTCCCCTTTTTTATTGCTTTAAATAAGGGAGCACATTTGTCTGTTGACTTGGCTATAAACCGGTTGAGTGACGCAAGGCATCCCGTTAGCCTTTGCACATCTTTCAGTGTCTTTGGTGAAGCCATTCCTTCTAATGCTTTGATCTTCTCGGGATTTACTTCGATTCCCCTCTGGTGTACCTGAAAACCTAGAAACCTTCCCGAAGGTACCCCGAACACACATTTGCTTGGGTTGAGCTTCATTTGATACTTCCTTAGGACGTCAAAGGTTTCCTTCAAATCTTCCGTGTGTTTTTCTGCGGTGGTGCTTTTGGTCAACATGTCATCCACGTAAACCTCCATGTTTTTCCCAATCTGCCGAGCGAATATCCTGTTTACCAGCCTCTGGTATATTGCCCCAGCGTTTTTCAATCCGAATGGCATCACCTTGTAGCAATATAAGCCCTGGTCCGTGATAAACGATGTCTTTTCCTCATCTGCCTTGTTCATCCGGATCTGATTGTACCCCGAGTAGGCGTCCATGAAACTCAACAATTCGTGTCCTGCTGTTGCATCTACCAACTGGTCGATCCTCGGCAGTGGGAAACTATCTTTTGGGCAAGCTTTGTTCAAGTCTGTGAAGACTACGCACATCCTCCATTGTTTGTTCTTTTTCTTGACCAACACTACATTGGCTACCCACTCCGGATACTTGACTTCCCTTATCGACCCCGCGGAAAGCAGCTTCTCTACCTCCTTGATTGCAACGCTTCTTTCTGGATTGAATAATCTCCTTTTCTGTACCACGGGTCGGAACTCTGGGTTGGTGGAAAGATGATGCGAGATCACCTTTGGGTCTACCCCCTGCATATCTTCATGACTCCAAGCGAAAACGTCCTTGTAGTTTCTTAGCAACGTAACAAGTAAGGTTTTGACATGTATGCTCAAACTTGCCCCTACCTTCACTGTCCTACCCGGATCTTCTGGGTCTAGTGCCACTTCTTGAGTCGGCTCGTCTTCCCTGTCCTCTGGTTCTTCTCTGGGATCCAACTCAAAATCTTTCGGCACTTCTGACTGCTCTTCAGGTTCTCCAGCCTTCTGTTGGGCCGTTATTGTGTATACTTGGTGTACCTCCCTGTCTTTATACACTGACAAGTTTGCTCTTCGGGCCATCTCTTGTGACGACTACTCCAATGCCATATTCGGTCGGGAATTTCATCATGAGGGCATAAGTTGCTGTAACCGCCTTGGCTTTATTCAAAAACGGTCAGCCCAATAAGGCGTTGTACGGCCAATTTTCTGTATCTACCACCACGAAGTCGAGCAACACTGTTTTCTGGCAAGGAGCCTTCCCGATCTTCACGGGTAGCTTTACCGTGCCAAGTGACCTTACTTCGACCCCTCCAAATCCTCTAAGGGGTGTGGGAAACGGCTGTAGGTCTTTCCTATCTAGTCTCAGCTGGTCATATACTTCTGCACTAAGAATATCTGCTGAACTCCCATTATCGATCAAAATTTGATGAACCTCTCTATGGCCGATCCGTGCACTGATCACCAGCGCGTCGTTTGGCCTAACATCTACTCCGTGTGAATCGGCTTCCGTGAAGACGATCGGATCCCAGCCCTCCTTGATTCTCTTTGGGTCGGGCTCAATAGAATTGACGTCCAGGTCTCTCCGTGCCTCCATGGCCTCCCAAATCTCCTGGGTCCTTTCCCTGTTACTCTTGCCCGTCGCTGGTCCTCCAAAGATGGTGTTAATTGCCCCTTCATCCTCGGCTTTCTTGAGACTAAGCTTTCTTGCCCGTCCGTCCTGTCGACTATCTTTCTGTCCATCCGCTCTGTCTGCCTTTTTGAAGACAGTGTCTTTCAAATGCCCTTCCCTAATGAGAGTTTCAATGTGGTCCCTTAGCTGGAAACACTTGGACGTTTCGTGCCCATTCTCTTTATGGAAACAGCAATATTTGGTGGTGTCCCTCCGAGCATATGTCGACTGCTTGGGCGGTTCTTTAGACATGTTCTTCTCTTCTAGGATTGCCAGGACTTCTTCTTGATCCTTCTTCAACGGGGTATAATTTGTGTACCTGCCCTGGAACCTCTGCCGTGGTTGATCGGTTTTCGGGTTGTATGCTCGTCGTCCATCCCGACCATCCCGCGCTTTATTCTTCTGTTTGTCACCTTTGGCATCGGGCGCCTTCGTCTGGTCTTTGGTTTTGGATCCCTCTGGGCGACCGCCATGCACAAAGTAACCTCCTGTGGCAATTTCCTCTTCTTCGGCCAAGGCGTAACCCCCTGCCATGTCCATCATATCGGCATAGCTGGTTAGTCGGGCTCTTCTAAGGTCAAAGGACAGCTGACCATTCTGAAGGTTGTTGATGAATGCAGCAATTATTGCTTCGTCGTTTGCACTCCCAATTTCGGACACTTCCTGACCGAACCTCCCTAGATATCTCTTCAGCGACTCTTCCTTTCCCTGTTTTAGTTGGGATAAATGAGCCACTGACTTTTTCCTGTGTACATTCCCGAGGAACTGCCTTGAGAAAGCCTTGCTTAGCTCGCCGAAGCTGATAATGCTTGCTGCCGGCAGTCTTCCAAACCACCGGGAGCCTAGATCCCCAAGAGTCTGGGGAAAATTCAAACATAGTAGTGCATCATTATGGACATATTGTGCCATAGCGCTCCTATATCTCCGGACGTGCTCTTTTGGGTCGGTATCCTTCTTAAACAGCTCAATGTGGGGCATCCTGAATCTCTCTGGGAAAGGCATCCGCAGAACTCCGTTGGTGAAAGGGCTTCCGGATTCATCATCTGACAGCTCATTACTCCCATACCGCCTGACCAAAGCATCCATTTGTCGGCGATTATTCTGAACTTCCCGGGTGAGACTCTGTATGAGTATGTCTCTGTCCCCTTCTGGTTCCCCTAACGCATTGAAGTTTTGGCTTATAGTCAGTTTTTAGCCCCTCTCCTCCGGATTCAACTCTCTACGATCCCGATTTAGGCCATGCAGCCGGACTGTGCCCCTTTGGCGCTTGCGATGATGATTCTGCTCACTTTCTTCAGAGGAGGATGACCGGTCTCTCCGGTGACTGCGCCTCCTAGGGTGGTCACGATCCCCGGCTATCCGATCTTGATCGTACCCTTTGTCAGAATCATTCCCCTCTCTACGCTCCCTACTTCTCCTGGCCACTCTCTCAGACAGCATCTCTGGTCTGCCAGTAGGATCTCGTCTTACCTTTGGGAGTGCATCAGGCGTTGGTACCACCACTGCAGAACACAATCTTGCTGTCTGCTGGCTTGGGGCGGACTGATTGTGAGGTGACATCAAACCTTCCGTGACAGAAAGGTCAATTCCTTGCCTTGCTGCGTCCGATATGAGTTGTTGCAGAGAACTGCGGAGTCGTTGCGTGATTTCTTCATTAGCTGTAGGGAAACGTTGAATACCAGCCAGGGCGGCTGACTGGTCTGCCGTTGTCAAAGTTGCATCCGTAATATTGAGCGTGGTATCATCTTCCAACTCGTTACTTGGCATGCCTTGACTGTACCTGAAATCGCTACCATCTCCATCGCCAGCCATTGTTCTCACAAATTTTCGGTAGTCCCCCCTTCTTCTAGCGCCAATTGTTGACGGTGATTTTTGATGGTCACCAAGTCAATGATTTGTTTTCGTATTGCTGCAATTTATGGTTTGAATATGATTAAAGATTGAGAAGGAATAACAAACGATTTACGTGGTAAAACTCCAGAGATTGGAGAAACATCCACGGGTTGTTGCTTTAGCAACAAAGTCGAATTCACTATGAAGGATGATTACAAGAGCGTTACACTGTGATCCTCTCTATCTCTCTCTTTCTCTTACTTTGTTTTGCCCACCCCCTGTTTATGAATAGAGGGGGTATTTATACATGTTGTTTTTAGGGTTTTATGGTGGCCGCTAGGGTTCAGTGTTGTGGTCCCCAAGTCTCAAGCGGTTTCCTAGTCCTATTTAGGTTATCTTTCCTTTTTCGGCTGAGTCCAATTCTGGACGGGATTCTTTCTCCTTTATTCACGGGAAAACTGCTTGTTTCCTTTTTAAACTCTAATGGTCCACAACGTTGCTTATTGTGGACCTGCTGGCCGCTGATTACAAGTGTTTGGCGACTGTTTTATTGTTTCCCGAGCGTGTATGCCCGAGTGTGCCCGAGTGTGCCCGAATGAGACCTGCTGCCCGAGCTGATCGTCTTTGTTTGTGGTCGGACTACTTATTCTTTTTTCCGAGTAGGTTATCGTGGAGGTTTCTGCTCCATAAGTTGACTTATCTTGACCCCTGCTGACCTGGCCTTCCATGGTGATGACGTGTCCTTCATGACTATTTTTACCTATAACAATATTATTATTTTTTTGTTTTTTTTTTTAAATTTAATTTTGTAATTTGTCATTTATTTATTTTATGTTATTTTTAAAATTTGGGTGACTCAATTTCCAAATACCCAATGAAATGTAAATTGTAATTTGTCATTTTGTTTAGTTTTATTTTAATTTAATTTTGTAATTTGTCATTTGTTTATTTTATTCAAATAATAACCCAATGAATTTAACTTAATTTTGTAATTTGTCATTTATATACTTATAAGTTACAAGTTGTCAAGTTAGAACTTATAAGTCTTTTTTTTTTTTTTTTTTTTTTTTTTGTTTAATAAATAAATAAAAAAATAAATATAAATAAATAAAAATTAAAAAAAGGGTTCAGAACCGCCGGTTCCACCTAACCGTGGAACTGGAACCGTGCCAGGTCTACTTATAAGATTTTGTACCCACAAAACTTCTCCCCACACCCATAATTTGATTAAAAAAAAATTATGACTAAAATATCTATATTTAAATTACTAAAAAGGGCACAATTATTTAATTTAAAAAATTACTCAGCACTCACCCATAACCCATCTTACCCATCAAAAACCCTAAATTATATTCAAAATCAAAAATATTGATTAAAAAATGAAGGATATATTCATAAGAAGAAAACAGTAAAAAAAAAAAAAAAAAAAAAAAAAATCAATATAGTTGTAATCAACCCAGTAAAGAAAATAGTATAGTCGTAAGAAAACAGTAAAGAAAAAAAAAAGATATGGTTGTAATAAACCCAGTTTCCAGTTTTCATGAAAGAGTGGTGCTATTGGCACACTCCTTACTGATCTATTTATGTCCTACTTGTTTAAATTTTGATTTAATTAAAAACAATTTTTATTAATTTATTTTATTTATTTCCAAAACTACTCTTTTACTTATTTTTCAAAATTAATAAATCACATCTCTAATATCTCTATCTATCTCAGATCTCTTTATCTCTGATTCTCTGGTTTATTCTTTCTCTCACCTTCCATGAATGAGTTTTTTTTTCTTTTCTTTTTTTTAACATCAAGGTTTATAGAAAAGGTTAGGAAGTCACAAGACAAAAAACAAGCAAATAGCCCCAAGAAAAGAGCAAAGAACAAAGCAACCTAAGATAAAACACACAGAGAGAAAAAAATGAAACAGCTCACAAACAAAACGATACAAGAAGCAAAGAACAAGTAATTGTTTTGGTTATCATCATTTAACTTTCAGATTCTAAAAGAATAATAAGATTAAATAATAATCAATATCCCATCTGTCTAATGCACCCTAAGTGTTTGATTTATTGTTTAAATAGGATCCAGTACAAGTATTTTTAAGGTTTAAGAGTTATGAAAAAAAAATTCAAGAAAATGATTAAAAGAACGTTGGTTTTTATTTTTTATTTTGAAAATGAATGTGGGGTTTTATTAGATTTACTTTATAGATTTTTTTTCTTTCTTAAATTATATATCTCTTTTAATAATTTTGATAAAGGAAAAAAAATAGTATTAAATAACTTAAAAAGTGGGGTATAAATAGATCAGTAGGGGGTATGCCAATAGCATCACTCTTCATGAAAACTTCTTTTCATTTAAAGTTTATTCAATAATAAGCAAATGCTTCCAAGACTTGAGATAAAAAATTAAATTAAATTAAATTAAAATTAAAATTAAAAAAATAAAATAAAATAAAAATCAGACAATTTTCCGCCTTAAAGTTCTTCTCAGTTTCCATCAACAAAAGTTTCTTGTTAAATTTTCATAAAAAATAAAAAAAATTTAAAAAAACAGTTTCATTGTTAAAACTCAGACCCGACCTATACGGTTCGGGCAAAATTGCCATGGTGAGGAACAGCTCTTTTTTTAATTTAATTTTAAATAAGAGAAATTAAAAAAATGAAAAGCAAAATTGAGTAACACGATGAAATACACAGAGCAGAAAAATTGAACAAAACAAAAAAATCATAATCATCAGATCCTTCCTTACATTCATCAACAAATGACGATCACCAAAAACTATGATCAATCTATCTCTTCTCCAACAACCCATCACTTTCAAAGATACATAACAGAACTAAAAAAAATAAAAATAAAAAGATTCGTTTATTTTCAACGGGTATTAAAGATCAAACTTGGACTTATCTAGTTTCAAACCTAATCAAAGCAAATTAAGCAAGTGATTCTAAGCATTAGTTAATAAACAACTTTTTTGGACAGAGTGAGATCAGGGTAAAGTCTGGCTAATGTCATGTGATTTCTTTCATTAATCGGTTGTGATTTCTCTTAAATTACCTCAAAAAAAAAAAAAAAAAAAAAAATTGTTAAACCCATTTTCTTGTTTTCGGTCACAAAACAACACAAGCATTCTCAAATATTTGAAACGAAAAGGACTCTTGAGCTATATTAAACATATGCTCATGATTTTAGAATCAAATTGATAATTGAAATTCACATGCCCCACAAGAAATCTGTCATAAATTTCACAATTCATGTTCACAACTTTGACCTCAATTTATGTTAACTTGTTTAATTCCCATAACGGACCATTCCAAATGATATGAAGTTGCTCATTCCTACCAACCAAAAACACAAAATATCATTACGAAACAAAAATAAAAATCTCTGCAGATCAATAACTTTACAAAAATTAAAAGAACCTCCAAATACCCTTTTTGTTTTGTCCCCATATCCTTTGAGAAGGAGAGTGTAGTGGATGGGTTTTTTTTTATTTTTGGAGAGAAATGGGGAAGAGACCTTGATAGAGAGGCAAGGTTTATGTAATAATTTTTGGCTAGAGGAAAATTTGAAGTCTGGAAATATGATATTTAAAGAAATATGAGAAGTGAAAGAAAAAAGAGAGAAATTTCTTACAAGCAACCAACAAAATCAGAAGAAGAAGAAGAAGTTATTGTGTTTGTGACTTCTCCGCAAGAAGTCAGTCTATATATTGTTCATTGCTGAAACTTATTACATCACAACATCTTTGACTAGTAACAACTTGAAGGGCAACTCCAGACCATGATTAGATACAGCTATATATATATATATATATATATATATATATATATATATATATATATATAAAAATAAGACTTTCTCCCTTTAAGATGAACTGATTTATTTATATCAGTTTCACGACAATCAACCATCAACCATTAGATTCACATACTTTAACTTAGTCAAAGTCTTTATAAACTTAATCAATGGCTTACAAGTCTCATCCTAATTTTAAAAGTTTAGTTCGGTTTTGATAAGAGAAAAACTGTACATTTACATATATATATATATATATATATATATATATTCAAACGGAATTTAATAACAAAGTACCACTGCTAGCTACACCACCACAACTCGGTAGTATAAGTCTACTTAACAGTAACGTGGGCCTTTAATGGGCTGGGATGTCTTGAAAACATTCCACTTGCACTTGTATTGAATTTCCTAGCTTACACCTGCTCTGGAAAGATTAATGAAATTTGATGTCTAAAATCCATCTGAAATCTGTTGCATATATGCCATAACAGTGCTCAAATTTTTGCCAACTGATGATATGATGATCATGCATGAATGCTGAGAGAACAAAGAATGTGAAGGGGATAATGTTCATGAAACTCAAGGAAATGCGGGCCAGTGGCGTCAACCGCATGATATTAAAATACAACCAGATTTGTTAATTATTAATTAATAAATGTATATAATATCTTCTCATTGTTCTAATTAGGCAATTTATTTGTCATTAATGAAAATTAACACAGTTTCTCAAATATTGTATATGGAATCAAATTTCTCTTACATTTAACCCTCTTGAATTCTCATGCATGCCATCCAGACCAAGTAACTTTTAAATTATTGTTTTACCCATTAAGGGTGAGGATGGCTGTTTATTTTTTTATTTTTTTATTTTGAGAAAATTGTGTAAGAATGACAAATGCTTTCATGTAACGAATATTACCAATTGACAAATATTACATTAGCTACTTTAGTAGCTATCTATATATAGTTACATGGCTAGTATATACTTTCAACTTTGAAGTAAATTATTCAAAAAAAGGAGAAAAATAAATAAAACAAGGGCAAATTGCATTTCACCCTTGAGGTTTGGGCAAGTTGCACTTAGATGGAAAATTTTTGTTATTATACATTAACACCCCTAAGACTTAAATTTAAATTTAAAATACCTAAAATGCCCCTAGTTGTATTATTTTATAAATAGTTTAAAAAAATTAATTAAATAAATTTGGTAATTTACAAATTAAATAAAAAATTATTTATTTATTTTAAAAACTATTTATTATTATTTTTTTAAACTATTTATTTGATTTGATTTTTTTAAACTATTTATTTATTTGATTTTTAAACTATTTATTTATTCAATGAATCATATATTTTATTTAATTTTTTTATTTTATTAAATTTTACAAAGTTTTTGGTTAAAAGGTAAAAAAATGAACTTAAAGTATTTATTTATTTTAAAACTATTTATTTATTAATGAATCATATCTTTTATTTAATTTTTTTTTATTAAATTTTATAAAATTTTTGGTTAAAAGGTTAGAAATAAAATATAAAATAATACAACTAGGGACATTTTAGATATTTTTAAAGTCAAATTTAAGTCTTGGGGGTGTTAATGTATAATAACAAAACTTTTCCATCTAAGTGCAACTTGTCCAACCCTCAAGGGGTGCAGTGCAATTTACCCATAAATCAAATATTGACATAATTCCAAAAAAATATATATATACATTTTATCAAATAATAATAAATAAATAATAAATACATCACCGATTTTACAGAGTGCAATTTTGCTCAGCCACATTAACTAGAGGTAAGCATTACCCCCCACCTCAGGTGTTGCCATGTGTCATAAACTTAACCCAAGGTTTGGGACACATGGCAACACCTTAGATGGGGGGTAATGCTTACCTCTAGTTAAAGGGGTGAGCAAAATTGCACTCGATTTTACAAACCGTATACTGGAAAGTGGGAAATGGGAATATGTAACAAATGCCCTTTCCTATGCAAAGAGAGACTTCTCATGATTTTACAATATTTCATTCATTATTTTTTAGGTATTACATAAATTCGGGTTTTTTCGGAGAAAGATGAGGATTCGAACCCACAACCTCATTGTGTAGGTGTGAGGGGTTTACCACGGGATCAACCTCATCTCATTTATTTCATTCCATTTATGTGATATGACATATAGTGAAAGAGAGCTTCTCCTTATGATCCACAAATTATCTATTCACACTCCAATTTAATTTTTTTTTTATTAATGATAATTTTAACCTAAATTAAAATTACTAAAAAAGACAAATTTTTTTTTTTTTTTAAATTAAAGACACTCCAAACTAATTAAATTATTTTAAAAAAATTATCTTTCCTAAATCATTAGATTAAATATTACGTATTAAACTCTCTCTCCTAAATCTGTTATTACCATATTAAACACTCTCTTCTAATTAATCTCTCTCAATTTTTCAACAAAAAAAAAAAAAAAAATCATATTTCCATACTTTCTCGATCAATCTCTTATTAATAGTTAAAGGGAAAAAAAAAAAAAACTTATGAATATTTTAGTTTTTTACTAACAATAATATATATATATATATATATATATATTAAAAAGTCAATTAAAAAAAAGATATATGAAAGTTTGAATTGTTTCGACTAGATTCGATTAAATTTAGAATTTCTTGAATCCTTTGAAGGGTCAAAATTTATTTATTTATTATTAACAAATAACCATAAGTAGTAGATGTGTTTATTTAATAACCCATACAAAGGATCGAGTTGGATAATTAATTAATTTAGATTATCCGATTTTGATCATTTTTACGGAAGGAGAGAAAATTATGATCCAATCATGATAAATTGTTTATTTCTAGCTTTTTGGAGATAGAAAATTATGTCACGGGTGCAATAAACCTATACACATAGAAAAGTGTGTACTATTTTTCTTCACACATACATAGTTACATACTTACATGCACATCATCTCATTCCGTCCATACACAAATATAAATTAAATTGAGCACTCTTCGATATTTGTGTATAGATAATTGAGATTTGAGATCTATTATTATATCTTGCTCAAGAAATCC
This sequence comes from Acer saccharum, assembly GCA_030490815.1. Taxonomy (NCBI): domain Eukaryota; kingdom Viridiplantae; phylum Streptophyta; class Magnoliopsida; order Sapindales; family Sapindaceae; genus Acer; species Acer saccharum. Next base: position 2,940,966 of record CM059870.1, on the reverse strand, counting down.
AATTAAAGATTTTAATATTCAAATTCTGATTTGAGCTAATTATCTTCTTCCCGGTTCCCACACAGCAAAACCTAATTTGTGATGATGGTACTTTTTTGAAAAACTGTAAATTAATTGAAGAAATTAAATTTTTGTATTAATTAGTAAATTGACGTGACCTGGCTTTGCACATTACCTTTGTACTCTATCTGAAGTCAGATCAACCTCCTCAACTACCTCTGAGCACTAAGACCATCTCCAACCCAACTCTATATCTCCATTATGCAGCTGCAAACCTCTCCAACCAACCTTCAAAAACATCGCCAAAGTAGAGTTCCTCAAATTGAGTCGCCAGATCTGGCGTTGCAAGAGCATTCAGCGCTTCTTTGCTGGTGCTGGTGGTTTTTTATTTTTCAGTCCCTCCATTTTATTTAATTACAGTTTTATTCACTTTTTTCATATTTTTCACTTGTACCCCTTTTATTTAATCAAAGTTTTACCCCGATTAAATCAAATATATTCCAATTATATCTTTTTAATTATCTAATGCTTTTGGTTAAATTATATTTATTTTAATTTAATTACTATTTATATTAATAATTATAATAAACTAAAATTAAGTATATAATACAAAAATTACTAAATGATAATTGTAAACACTAAATTGGATTTAAAAAAAAAAAAAAAAAAAAACAATTGAAGCAACACACTACATTAATAAAAGCATTAAAACAAGAAGGAAAAATACAATATAAATAAAATATTTTAGTTAATTTCATTTAATTTATTAATCTATTAATTTCATTTAATTTTTTAATTTCTTAACTTATCGTAATATTGTGTTAATTTCTTAACTTATCGTAATATTATTTTAATGAAGGGTTGAAATGTTAATTGTTGTGAAATAATAGAAAAGAGAATATTCTTTTTAGAGTTGGATTTAGAGTTACTGGTTGGAGATGGAAGTGTGAAAGTTGTTGCATAATAGAGTTTTGGGTTGGAGATGCTCTAACACTCAATGCAACCATTTATTAACCTCTTATCAAAACAAGCATAATGATAATGGTTTTGTGAATTTTAATATTAATTTTTATGGTTCTGTACAGAAAGAACGAAAAGGATATATATATATATATATATGTTTATATATGTTTATAGAGAGAGAGAGAGAGAGAGAGAGATTTGTCGTATAAAGAAGTTATAGTTTGACAGTTTGACAGTTTGACTGAGCTGCTTTGCAGTTCTAGTACCGTTCTTCATATTTTTTGCTTTGCAGTACCACTGTACCAGTCCAAGCATTAATTAATGCAAAACATGTTATTAACTTATTTTAAATTTTCGGGTTAATTATTCTAATTTACCCTTATTTTATTGAATTCCGTAAGATTTTAAAAAGATGTCCTAAATTAATATAAGAGAGAAATTCAAAAGTGGCCATAACACTTATCATACTTTTGTTTTTAACCACTTTTAAATTTTTAATTGTTAATAACCACTTTTTAAAAAAAAATTCAGTTTAGTACCATAAATTACTAGAGTACCCCTGGAAATAGTGTTTTTAAAACCTCGAAACAAACTTGAAATCACGACTAAATTAAAATACACAAACTTGAAATCATGCCTAAATGGAAATATTAAAACTTGAAATCATGCCTAAAATAGAAATATTCAAACTTGAAATCTGGACTAAATTGAAATTATGATAAGTTTTTTTTTTTTTTTTCCCCTCTTTCTTCTTCCTCTTCTTCTTCCCCAAATTCAAATTAGGTTTAGGTTTTTAGTTTCTTTTTGTTTTTTTCAGGCCACATCGCCGGCGCACGTGAAGGACGGCATGGAGGACGGCATGAAGGACGGCATGGAGGACGGCGTGAAGGACGGCGTGAAGGGCTGCTGCACGATCGTGAAGGGCTGCTGCACGATCGCGAAGGACTACTGCACGATCGCGAAGGGCTGCCGGCGCACGTGAAGGACGGCCAGAAGCTCGCCGGCGCTCGACGAAACCTTCGTCGGCGCTCGACGAGAGAGAGATCAGGGAAAGGAGGCAGATCGGGGAGAGAGAGAGAGGTAGATCGGGAGAGAGAGCAGAGGAGAGAGAAAGAAAAAAAAAAGAAAAAGAGAGAGAGAGAGAGCTGATTGGGATGCTTTTATATGGGGGCATTCCAGTAATTGCTCAAAAAGATGGTTATAAACAAATAAAATTATGCATGTGGTTAAAAAGGAATTTCCTATAACTATAGTGGTTAGTTTTGGCAATTTCCACTTAATATAAACATCCATTGTTATCAACTTCACTGGTTGACTAATCTTAACTCGTGGAAAACCAAATATACCTCTAGCACATCATTCTAAACATAAAATATTTTTTTAATTAAAAAAAAAAAAAGATAATTAGTTCATGAAAATATCCTTAATTTGTGGAAGAGCCTTTTTTGTTAATATAGAAGGCCGATATTCTCCAACTGGAGGAGATCAGCGATGATCTCTTTCAATAGGAGGCGATCGTCAAAGATTTCTTGTCTCCTTCAACGGAAGAGATCCATCACCGGTAAATTATTATTATTATTATTATTTTAAATTTTTATTTAAAAATATTTTATATTTGGATGATGTAAAAAGGGTATATTTGGCTTTCTAAGGGGTCAAGGTTGGTCAACCATTAAAGTTAACTGATTGACTTGATGGTAAGAGATTTTTATATTGGCATCTTTTTGAAATCTTACTAGATTTAATAAACTAAGGGTAAGTTAGTGCAATTAACCCTAATTTTTCATGCAAAATCAATAATAATATGTATGTATGGAAACTTTACTCTAATATTAACATATATTTTTTATAATGTTGTTACAGAAGAAGCATAGAAGAAAATTGAGCAACATTTTAGATTGAATTTATATTTAGGTTTATATACTCTTTTTTTCTTAAAGTTGATTTATTATTAAGGATGAAGCAACTTGTAAGTTGTAACTCTTTTGTGGTTTTCACAATTTACTTTTCCTATTATTTCTCATAAATTATTTTCATGGATTTTATTATTTAATTGATATTGAACATTTAAAATTTGTTTTGTGTATTGGTATTGAGTTGATTCAAAATATAAGATTATTTATTAAAACTAACTATTGAATATATAAAATTTGTGTAATATCTATATTTTAAAAAACAAACTAGGGACGGGGCTGGGCGGGGTCGGGGCCACCTCACCTGCTCCTCAAAATTCCCCGACCCTGAACAGTGAACACGGTCTTCAATAGTTGAGATTGGGACCAAATAATTTTTTTGAGGTCGGGGTTGAGATTTGTAATCCCCGCCCCTTTGATATCCCTAAATTCACTCTTTTAAATTTTCTTACCGATCACTATTTTACCCTTCAACTTACTATTTTTGATAAAAACCCCTTTCATGATTTATGATCTCTCACTATATTTATAGAGCCAATGCATGGTGTTACTTGTGTTGTGTATGTGTCGCAAGATATTTATACAACCAGTGCATTTTGTCATTATGTTCCTTACCAACCTTTTTATTTTTTTAGTATAACAAAGTTTCTTAAAAAATTATTTACCAAATCATGTTAATAAATTAACATGCTTCAACTAAAAAAAAAACTTTACTTTTATTTAAAATTTTATAATTTTATACATCAAGTATAATATTAGCTTATTATTATTATTATTATTTTTTATATACCATCTATGTGTATGGCCACTTGAACTTGAGAAACTAACGTATTGAATTAACGCTCTTTACCATCAAATCACGTTTAATAATGATTCCATCCATTTATTATTAATTAGTCGAATGTCAAACCCACAACCTCAACCTCATCGTACCAATTAGTAATTGTTGTTTTGGTATGAACATATATATGAAAATGATATCATTCGACGTTTTAATATCTGAGCGAATAAATAAAACACTAATTACATACATACATTGATAGTAAGTACACTCCTTTTACCCGTATCTATAAAATTATAAATTTAAATTTAATTAATGTGCATTTCAATGTATTTCAATGTAGTTTGTACAAATCTGGCGATTCTCATATGGTATTAATTAGATCATTTTGTTTTACCGTTGGAGGGAGAAATCAGAAAAGAAGATAATGACTACGTACTGTTGATCCATCATTATTTAAGCCAATGTGAAAATATATACATTTCAGCATATAAAGTAAGGAAATTTTGTGTTCCAATTTAGGAAATTAAATAGCTATAGGTGCTTCATTAAATAGCTAGCCATGTGATGTGATGATATTCTCCAGACCCCAATTATAGTTGTTTACCCATCAAAGATGACAGCTTATATATAATTGTAGTCAGTAGTACTATTTATGAATTATGATATTATTTTGATTTCAATTTTTATAGCCATTTGGATCTTATATATTATTAAGGTAATATCAAATTACAATGGTAAATCGAAGGAAATGAATATTATTATTTTGATTATAAGTTAATTGTAGTATTATGTTTTCTAAGTGTGTCACCAAATTTTTTCAAACCGTAATTCAGATTTATCAATAAGCTAGATACAAGATAAAAAGGAAAAATTAATTAAGAAATCATTTAGAAGCCCAAGAAATATACATACATGATACATGTATCAAATTTGACAAGAGATCGAGAAATGAAAATACAGTAATGCTACACATCTCACCTAAAATCTCACATTTTTCATCCCACTATATGTGGCATGTGAAGTGTCAAATTGTGAGTGGATACATGGGGTGGGTATCATTAATGTGTATCCACTCACAATTTGACACCCCAAATGTCACATGTAGTGGGATGAAAAAGGTGGGATTTAAGATGGGATGTTTAGCATTATTGATGAAAATATATAGTTCATAAAAATAGTTTCCAGCCAATGGGGGTGTAGCTCAACTGGTAGATGGACGAATTTGGGGTTTTGGTAAATGACTTCCAAGTCAATGGCTCGAATCCTACTAATAACGAAATCTTTCAAAATAATACCCGAGCCCGAATTAATAAATATTGTCTAAAAAAAAACAGTTTCCAAAATCCAAATGGTGGAACTGGAAAATAAAAGAAATAAAGTTATTGGTCGATGATGTTGATATCCAACTAAGTGACTAACTAATGTATGCAATTTACTTTTTAGTTTTTACATTAAAATTACTGATATCCGAAGGTAATTTGTTGGAGTTGGACAAATGAAAATAGTTCATAAAATACTTGTGATGGTAAAAGTTAAAAAGTAATAATTAACTATTACTGATAGCTATAGTAGTGATGGCTGATGATATAGCTGTATCTATAGGTACATTTATCAATTACATCATCTCCTAATTGAGTTAATCAACAATTACATGAATTATGAATTGTTCAATTATTCTTGTTTACACAAACAATCACTATAAAACTAGCTAGGAAAGCAAGCATACACACATAAATATATATATATCAACAATATATTTATCTTAAAAATAAAAATAGGGGTATTTGAGACTTTTGATACTTTTGATCATTGACCGTGAGAGTTAACAGATCCCAACTAACGGAAGGGAATGTCTATACAACACTTTTCAATCATTAAGTAAAGTTGGTAAACATATAACCAAAACTACCATATATATAAATATATATGTAATTTTATCAAATTTTAGGGTGTTTGTGCGATTATCCATAATATTAAAAAGTTAAAACTAATAAAGGGTTATTTATCTCCCCACCCACCACACTCGGCAATAATAAAGTGTTATTTGTCTCATTACTTCTTTGGAAACATTTTTACTCTTTTTTAATATTTTATGTCACATGATTGTACATACTCCAATCAGAAAATCCTTGTGTAGATAATCAAAAGATTTTCATTTTTTAATTGCAATTTTAAATTCAATAACTTTGTTAAGAATATTTATAAGATAACAGCTTTTTAAACAAACCGCTATGAATAAAAAGATAATAGTAAAAAAGATTTGTTTGACATGAAAATTACTTATATATATATATATATATATTATAGATTGAAATTATTTTTAAAAAATATTTTTTTATAAAAAGATGTGAGATTGCCTTTCCACAATTGGATCGATCCGATGGTCAAAATGGAACCCGTATAAAGACAAAAATGTTACAGATTCATATAGTCCCGTTCTCATGCGAACATTATAATATAACTTCATGAGGATATTGAATGTGAGCAACTAGTTTTAACAAGTGATATACACTTAAGTCAAAACATGTAAAACTAGTGGCTCACATTCAATATCTCAGTCCCGTTCTCATGCGAATGTCCTGATATAACTTCAGGAGTATATTGAATGTAAGAAATTAGTTTTGATAAGTGCCTGCACACTTAAGTCAAAGCATGCAAAACTAATGACTCACATTCAATATCCTCATTTAAAATTTTCTACTTTTACATATATACACAAACGTGACACGTACATTCAAGTACCCTGAGCAAGTGAGCAGGTAGATATTAAATCCTTTTCAAAGAAAAAAAAATGATCAGACAAATCAAATAGACCGAGTTGAAGCTGTCTCACTTTCAAAGAAGTGAGTGAACTCGCTCAAGTACTTGTTGTGCAAGCCTTTATACTTACCAACTACTGTAGCTATTATTAAAATAATAATAATAATACAGCCTCAACCACCTCATATGAAAATAAATGCAAAGTACATTGAATAAGTTTGTCCATCAGTTCATGTACTACAAGTCTACAACCACATTGTAATATTAACGAAAGAACAAAGCTTGGTACTGAATCAGGCAATGTTCAAAATAATGACCCCATCAATAGGAGTTTAGTAGGTGGTCTTTTTTCTTTACTTTTTACATTTATATTATAAATTGGACCACGTACTACACTCCTATTAGTAGGTCAGTATTTTAGATACTAACCGATCAGTATTCAAACATTATTTATAACAAATGCGTTTTTAACTTTTCCAAGAAACTTTGAAAACTTTTTAGTTCAATTTTTTTTTTGGACTAAATTCAATTTAATTGTTAAAATAAAATAATACTTCATTTTTTTCTTCTTCTCTTAATTGTTGTGTAATGTTTGGTTAAGATGGCCTTGTAGAGAGTGCTACTAACAGCAGTAGGTCAACAAGATGAGGTTAGTTCTGTAATTTATCTCTCACACGTATACTATAAAGTTGTGGGTTCAAGTCTATCTTCCTCTCTAAATTCCAAATTATTATAATATTTTAAATACAGTAATGTTACACATCTCATCTAAAATCCTAAACTTTTTCATCCAAACCATTATGGTAGTTGAAGTGTTAAATTGTGAATAGATACACATTAATTTTGATTTGTCTCATTACAGACTCAAATCAGCTATCAAAATTTGGTGTCTCAATTTGTGTTCAACCAAACAAATTGGGACATGGGTGCACATTTATGGATTTTTTCCAACTGTTTCCATTTCCATAAATGTACACACATGTCCCAATTTGATTGGTTGAACATAAATTGGGGTACTAAAATTTGACAGCTGATTTGAATCCCTCATTTACTACGTGTAACCACTCACCATTTACACATCAACGGTAACATTTTATACAAATCTCAATATTATTTTGTGTGCATTGATTGATCAGAGATTTAATGGGTCATGAATTATGATGAGTGTTATTGAGGGTAGGTGAGTCGAGTAAAGAGATCCTTAAAGGGCAGGTAAGGTTGATAAGTGAAAAGTACATGGGCAAGTGAAAATGAGAGTGTGGTTAATTATATTCATTTATATCTCAGGACCATCAACTACAAATCTGTACACCTTGATTATTTATGTAATGTCCAATAAATCTCCCTCTATTTGTAGCTCCCGAACAAAAGTCCATACAAGACTAAAAAATCTCCCTCTATATATATATCTCTCTCCCATTCTTCTAATCTCATTATTCTTTATATCTTTCACTATTTTCTTTCTTTATCAGACATTTCTCCCATCTAGAAATCTAAACTAATCCTCCAACAATTCACTCCTATCTCTATAATCTCTCCATGGCGACAAAGAAAAAGAGAAGGAAAAAAAAAAGAAGGTTTTTAAAGATTGTTTTACTCTTTTTTTTTTTTAATAATTTTTTTTTTCATTTGTTCTTAGTAATATTGATATATTTGTGTGTTTGTTTTTGTAGAAAAATCAACTGCACAAATTTTGTTGTTGGTATGGGAGGTGTTGGAAAAAAAACAAAGGTAATATAACTTATTTATTTTTCAAAAGAAATTGATATTGGCTTTCTTGAGTTCTTTTTCGTTTTTTATCTTCTTGTCTGTTGCGGTTTTGCTTTTCATCATGCCTAGTCTGTTTCTGTTTTGTTTTATGTAGCTTTTTGTTCAGCTCTTCTTTGGCTCTGTTTTGGTCTTGCATTGCTGTTGGCTAGCTGTTTGATCTTTTGCTTTTTTACCTTGCGGCTCTATTTGCTCTATTCTGTTGTAGACTCTCTGCCTTTGTTTCCTCTGCTTTTTCAATAAAACTTTGGCCTTTCAAAAAGAAGATTTGAGAGTACCGAATATATATATATATATTTAATTTAGCTTCATTTCAAAGTACAGCTATTTTTATATATTTTCGTTTTTCTGATATGCTTTGCGTGATTTAATTAGTTCAAAAAATTTATGCATTTAATTTCTAGTTGTTAATAGACGGATTAATTGCATGTGAAGCATTAATTAATGTTTGAAGAATCATGAGTACATATGTTTGTATACTGGTTATATATATATATATATATATATATATATATATATTTATACTTACCTGCTTTGTGTAATATTGTAGTTGTTGTATGCGGTTCAATTCTTAATTATTTTGATTTTGAAAATTGGGTTTAAACTTTTTAAAGGGCTGGACTAACCCAACCAGAGCTGCGAATACTGAATATTCTTTTCCTGAGAAAAATGATTGAACAAGTCAAGAAATGAAGAAACAAATACATCATCCAAATTATTTTAATCCCGAAAACATTTACATGATTACATTGTATTTCAAGTAAAAGCTTTCTAGCTAGAGACCCTTAAAAGAGTTGCTGACTGTTTCAGCATCCACAGATATATACAAGCATCGACTCTTTTCTGTTTCTACAGCCTATATTATATAGGTTCCTTTTGATTAATTCTTTTACAATTCTCTCACATGCAACTTTCGTGCAGCATTCAATTTTGAGTTGGCTAGAATTTGAAGTGACTTTTTTGTTGGAGTTTTGGATTTTTTTTTTTTTTTTTTTTTTTTTTTTTTTTTGAAGATTTTCTTCATTTTTAATCGTGTACTGAGTTGTGGTGAATCCCACTAAACAAAGATTTCCACTTTACCTCTACTTTCTGTATCTTAGATGGATCCAAAATCCATCTAAACATCTCTAGAGTTCACGCTAGAATATTGTGGTGCATCAGGGGCGAAGGATTGTGGGGGCTGCACGGGGCTGCAGCCCCCTCTGGCATTTTAAAAAATAAATTAAAATTTTTATTGATTCAAATTTACACAAGTCCAATACAAACTCTCAATACATATTATGGTTGATAAATATACTCAATAGTCAAAGTCATTAATTTAAAATTATCAAATTGTCACCCATAACCCACCATGTGGACTCTTGGGTTGAGTGCCCGTCATTCCCAAATCCCATGGCTCCACTAGGCTTCTTTTTTTTTTTTTTTTCTTCTTCTTCTTCATTTCTCTTATATTTCTCTGTGTTCTTTTTATAGTTTTACACATTATTTAATCTCTCTACTCCACACAGAATTATTTTTAACTAGGACCACATTTTCAAGAACACACTCTCCGTACAAAGTAAAAATGTCTATTCTTTTCTGTTTATTTATATATTATTTAATTATTTACTTATTATTTTTTATTTTATTTAAATTTATTATATCTCATGACTCGTTGTGTATTTACTTTTTATTAATGAAATCTATCTTCCTATACATTTCAAAAAAAAAAAAAAAGTTGTTTAAAAAAATTTATAACTAGTATTTAGTTCAGTTCGCTAGATATAAAATCCTGGATTCACCCCTGGCTGCATTGGTTCCACTTCAGTTTTATTTTATTTTATTTTATTTTATTTTATTTATTATTTATTTATTTTTTTCACTCACTTCATCTTCCTTTGCAGCTGGATTCCAATTTCCCTTTTCTTTTAATTTGTTATGTTTTCCTTTTCCAATTATTAGGGTTTTCCAATTAATCAACAGTTGTGTCCAATTTCCCAATTATTCTTGTTCATTTGTTCTATTAATCGCCATAAAGCAAGCATACACATTTAAATGTATTTATATATAGCACTCCTCTTGGCTCTTTCTTTTTTTCATTAATTGCCTGCTACACTTCACCACAAATACACACCATCTGCCGGGAGAAGAGAAGAGAAGAGAAGGAAAAAAAAAAAAAAAAAAAAAACTTATATATCACTCACTAGCTAGCTAGTAAGCTCTCTGAGTCAGGGACGGAGCCACATACTGCCCCTGAAGGTTTTCAATTTTATGAAGTTTTCCTCTAAGTTTTAGAAATTTTATGTTTTTACCCTTATTTTTTATTTAAATCTTCTAATCCTTTTTTAAATTACAATGTTAATAATTCTCTCTTAATCATGTAGAGAATATGTTTGATCCTAAATATACTATTAGAATAGTTTTTGGATATTAGAAAAATATTAGAGGTACAATTTAAATTTAAATTTATTTTCTAACTCTTAAACAATATAGTCTTGAACGAATAATTAATGCTATAATGTGCAAATTATATATGAAATTCTTATGCTGAATTTTAGGCATCATACATAATAAAGAGAGTTTAATGCAGGGACAACGGAGGGAATGAGATCTCGAAAGATCATTTGCAAAAACGATGTGTGTAATTGTGCTACCGTCCTCGTATCACTGGTCCCAAAACTTGATAAATTGTGTTGGCTTCAAGAAAGTGAAGAGGTTTTGGGAAATGTTTCCAGGATAAGCAGGGCTGTTCTACATTCTGTGAACTAAGATGTAATCTGTTACCAATGTAGGGTATCCATAGCTGATCATCACTGAAGATGCACAGTATGTGCATATACATTATTCATATATTGTTGCATTTACTATCTTTTCATAGCGAACAAAAGCTTTCCATGTCGTCTATGTGAAGAAGGCGTTATGGAATTGTTTAGCATATTTCCCAACTTGACGAAGGGCCTAATGGAGACTTCTAAGGACGTGCAATCTTCTTTATATTGAATTAGAATATGGTTCTAATGAAAAGATTACAAAAGAGGAGATGCATTTATTAGAGTCTACATTGGTATGCCTGGATGATAGTACTGTCTACTGCTAGACAATTCTATGGTCACAACGAATTATTTGACACTTGAGATTCCCACCATTACTGTTATTGAAGGAGTTGCATTGGGCGGTGGACTTGAAATGGCACTATTATGTGATCTTCACATTTGTGGCAGTTACAATTTATTCAGATACAACTTTGGTTTTTAAGAAAATTGTAACAGATATTCCTGTCTTATAATTCCTGGGTGTGAAAGGAATCTTGTTTCACAAAAAATAGAGTACTAAAATTTTGCATTGTGTAGATTCTATAGAGACGACTTGAGTGTGTAAACCTCTTGCTCGATATAATATAACTATTAGAATATTAGCTACGAGATTCCATGTGTTTTTAGCACCCCTCAGCCGGGTATCCAATACCCGGATTTTGTGTTTTAAGATTATATATATATATTTTTTCAGTAAAAACCAAATTTGTCAATTTCGTTTTTGAATTTATCACTCGGTTAACAAATATATTTATTCTTTTTAAATTTTGTTTTAAAAAATATTTTTGATCATTACATGAAACCAATTCATGTTAAATATTTTTCTCTAATAGAACACCATTAATTACATGAAAACCAATTCATTGGACTGAGAACATGGGGCAAAAAAAAGCATGGCTTCAAAAAACAAATTAGTGGAAAATTTGCACACAACTTAAAATAGAGATCTACTTGATTTAACTAGGACATTATTTATAAATAAATTATCAAATTAAGTAAAAACAAATATCTTTGTAGTTGATAACACTCACTAAGTATATCAGTATCACTTGCTCAACATTGGAACTGCTTGTAACAGGACACATTGCCACAGAGGATTAATAGATGTGCTACTAATCATCAATCATAATTCATAACCATCAATCTTGATTGATTAAGCAGTAATCAACCTGCTAATTAACTTCACACGTCTGGAGTTGCCTTGCAAGTTGTTACTGGTCAAAGACGTTGTGATGTAATAAGATTTACCCTTTCAAAGTGTATATATAGACTGAATTGTTGTGGGAGAAAGAAGTCACAAACACAATAACTTCTTCTTCTTCTGATTTTGTAGGTTACTTTGTAAGAAATTTCTCTCTCCTTTTTTTTCTTCAGGTCTCATATCTCTTTAAATATCAACTTTCCAGACTTAGCCAAAAATTCTTACCTTGCCTCTCTATCAAGGTCTCTAAATTCAGTTAACCAGGATGTAATTTGTTACCATTGTAGGGCATCTATCGTAGACCATCATCGAAGATGCACTAAATGTGCATATACATTATGCACATACTGTTGCGGATATTGTCTTTTCATACTTAATGAGAACAAAAGCATTCCCTGTAGTCGATGTAAAGAAGGCTTTATGGAGCTGTTGAGTATATTTCCTAACTTGACAAAGGGTCTACCAAAGAATTCTAAGGAAATGTGCAATCTGCTTGATATTGAATTAGAAGATGATTCTGTTATAAAGATTACAAAAGAGGAAATGCATTCATTAGATTCTACCTTGGAATGCCTAGGTGATAGTATTGTGTACTGCTAGAAAATTCTGCGGCCACAATGAATTATTTGGATATGAACTGATATGATGCAATGGGTTATTTGTAAAGCCACGGACTATACTATAGACTTGCTAGAAATGGGTTATAACGTTGAGGAAGATGATGCTGCATGTAGAGGATGCTTTGGAATCAGATGACGGTGATTATTAGAGTTTGTAAATATATAATTAGTTAATGTCTGTGACACATAATGTTGGTGACAGGCTGTAGTTTGCTATTTACCGATTGTTGCTCTTTCCTTTTCTAGTTTGTCATTACATGGTCTGCATATATAAACATTTGTAATCTAATTATAATCAATGAGAATTTCTATTTTCTCTCGATATTGTTTCTAGGTTTAATATGGTATCAGAGCGATAAATCGCTTCCGTTTTTTTTTTTCTCTCGATTCCTCGAAGAACTTTCTCGATTTTCTTCAGGGTTTCATGCCAACACCAGAATCGAATTCATCAATGAGCAATTCCGCCATTAATGATGCTTCGAGTCCTTATTTTCTTCATCATTCAGACAATCCAGGTCTGGTTCTTGTTTCTCAGCCATTGACGGAGGAGAACTATGCTTCTTGGAGCAGAGCTATGTTGATAGCCTTGTCAGTGAAGAACAAGCTTGGATTCATTGATGGATCCATACCTAAACCTGGAGATTCTGAACTAATTCGGCTGAATTCCTGGATCAGAAATAACAACATTGTTATTTCTTGGATTCTGAACTCTGTTTCAAAGGAAATTTCTGCAAGTGTGATTTACTCAGAATCTGCTTATGAGATATGGCTTGATCTCAAAGATCGTTTTCAACAACGAAATGGACCTCGGATTTTTCAGCTTCGAAGAGATTTGATGAGTCATGTTCAAGGTCAGAATTCTGTTAGCACATACTTCACGAAATTGAAAGCAATTTGGGAAGAACTTAGTAATTACAGACCTGTTTGTTCATGTGGAAAATGCACTTGTGGAGGCACTAAAGCTTTGGTTGATCATTATCAAATGGAGTATGTTATGTCATTTCTTATGGGACTACATGATTCCTTTACTCAAGTAAGAGGTCAGTTACTTCTTATGGACCCAATACCTCCTATTAACAAGGTGTTTGCATTTGTTTCCCAAGAAGAAAAGCAACGGGCTATAGGTGTTCATAGCATGAATTCTCTTACTGAAAATGCTAATTCTATGGCATTTTCCGTTAGAAATGATGCAATGAAATTCAATACTAATAAGTCTTCCAACAAAACTCAGAAGAAAGAGAGACCAATTTGCACACATTGTGGCTATCCTGGTCACACTATTGAGAAGTGTTACAAACTTCATGGATATCCACCAGGATACAAACCAAAACAGAGAAATTCTTCTTCTAATCAAGTCATGGCCGCTTTTCCTTCTCAAGCTTCCATTAATCAGGTTTCTGCTACTGAGTCTGAACAGGTGTCTCAGCAAAGGAATTTTGGTAATTTTGTTCAGATGTTGAATCCCCCTCAATATCAGCATCTTATGTCCATGTTGACTGCTCAAATGAATGCTGCTTCTAAGCCACAAATGGACACTGGTAGTCCTTCTACTTCTTATGCCACAGGTATATGCCTTTCTGTTTCGTTTAATCCAATTTTGGCTTCTTCTCACTATTGGATAATCGATTCTGGTGCAACGAGTCATATCTGTTCCACATATTCTGTGTTTTCTTCTCTAAAACCTATTACTAATTCCTTTGTCACATTACCTAATCATACTAAAATTCCTGTATTCTTCATTGGTACAGTCCAAATTAGTCCTTCCTTGTTACTTACAGATGTGTTGTTTGTTCCTCAATTCAAATTTAATCTTTTATCTGTAAGTGCTCTCACTTCTTCTTCTCAATTATCCGTCAGCTTTTTTACTGATTCTTGTGTTGTTCAGGATATCAACAGCATGAGGATGATTGGCAAGGGTAAAAAGCTTGAGAGCTTATATGTTCTTGATGCTAATCTTCCTCTTGCGTCTGTTTCATCACCTGAGTCATGTACTCCTGCTGTTCATTTACATGATGCTAATTGTAAACCTTCAGTTTCATCTATGGTTAATAATGTAGCCTCTCATGTATGGCATGCTAGACTAGGACATTTATCTTTTCAAAAACTTGATGTTCTAAGAGATCAATTACATTTGAATTCTTCTTCAAGTAATAAAGATGCTCCCTGTTATATCTGTCCTTTAGCTAAACAAAGAAAGTTATCCTTTACTTCTCATAACCATTTAGCACAATCTCCCTTTGATCTGATTGATTGTGATATTTGGGGTCCATATCATGTTCCATCCCATTCAGGTCATAGGTATTTTTTAACTCTTGTTGATGATTGTACCAGATTCACTTGGCTATTTTTGATGAAACATAAATCTGAAGTCAGTGCTATAATTCCTCGATTTTTCTCCTTAGTTGAGACTCAGTTTAATGCTGTCATTAAAAAGTTTAGATCAGATAATGCCCCTGAACTTGCTTTTACTGATTTCTTTCATTCTAAGGGTGTGATTCATCAATTTTCTTGTGTCGAAAGACCTGAACAGAATTCAGTGGTTGAGAGAAAACATCAACATTTACTTAATGTTGCTCGAGCCTTATTTTTTCAATCTAGAGTTCCACTTAGTTTCTGGGGTGAGTGTGTCTTAACTGCAACTTTTCTTATCAATCGAATTCCCTCTCCTGTCTTACACAATCGGTCTCCATTTGAACTTCTTTATCACTCTATTGCAGATTATTCCTCATTTAGGGTATTTGGTTGTTTATGTTTTGCATCTACACTCACTTCACATAGAACTAAATTTGAACCTAGAGCTCGAACCTGTGTTTTTGTTGGATATCCTCCTGGTATGAAGGGTTATAGATTGTATGACATCAACTCCAGAGTATTTTTTTGTTTCTCGTGATGTAGTGTTTCATGAGCATCTTTTCCCTTTCCACACTATTACACTTTCTACTGATTTGGTTGACCCTTTTCCGGACCTTGTTCTACCGGTGTCTCCTTCTGATATCTCTGATATTCAGCATCAACCTGAACCTATCCAACCTGTACCTACATTATTGATCTTGTTCCTCAAAGAAGATCTTCTAGAGTTTCTAAAACTCCTTCTTATCTCAGGGATTATCACTGCAATCTTCTTGCTAACAAAGTTTCTAATACTACCATTCCTTCTACATCAGCTTATCCTTTGAGTGATTATCTTTCTTATCAGTCATTATCTAAATCTCACAGCACCTATCTTTTGAATGTTTCATCTCATTTCGAGCCTCAATTTTATCAACAAGCTGTGAAATATCCTCAATGGAGGGAAGCTATGGCAGCTGAATTAGCTGCAATGGATAGTAATAATACATGGACAGTTACTACTTTACCTAAAGGGAAGCATTCCATTGGTTGTAAATGGATCTATAAGATCAAATATAAGTCAGATGGTTCCGTTGAATGGCATAAAGCTCGTTTAGTGGCTAAGGGATACACTCAACAAGAGGGCATTGATTTTATTGAGACTTTTCACCAGTTGCTAAGCTTGTTACTATCAAGATATTATTGGCTCTTGCAGCTGTTAACAAATGGCATTTGGTTCAGTTAGATGTGAATAATGCTTTCCTCAATGGTGATTTATTTGAGGAAGTTTATATGAACTTACCTCTTGGTTATCCTAGACAGGGGGAGAATCTGGTCTGCAAGTTACACAAGTCAATTTACGGACTTAAGCAAGCCTCCAGACAATGGTTTTCTAAATTTTCTCAGGCTCTTCTTCTACATGGTTTTCAGCAATCCAAATCTGATTACTCTTTTTTCACTAAAGGGTCTGGTTCTAGTTTTGTAGCATTGCTTGTTTATGTTGATGATATCATCATCACTAGTTCCAATTTGACAGCAGTCCATGAGCTCAAAGTTTTTCTACATACTCAATTCAAGCTCAAGGATCTTGGTTCATTGAAATATTTTCTTGGCTTGGAGATTGCTAGATCTTCTAAGGGAATTTTTCTTTCTCAGAGGCATTACACTCTCCAGTTGCTTGAAGATACTGGTTTTCTTGGTTGTAAACCAGCTGGCTTGCCAATGGATCCAAAGGTTAAACTCTGTTCCTTTGAAGGGGACTCATTATCTGATGCTTCCTTATATAGAAGACTTGTTGGTAGATTGCTTTATCTTACCATTTCAAGACCTGACATCACTTTTGCTGTGCACAAATTGAGTCAGTTTTTAGCTAAGCCACGCCAACCTCATTTAGATGCTGCTCATCATCTTTTGCAATATCTCAAATCTTCTCCTGGACAAGGTGTATTATTTTCTTCCCAGTCTTCTTTTCAATTGAGAGCTTTTGCAGATGCAGATTGGGGTTCTTGTTTGGACTCTAGAAAATCTGTGACAGGTTTTTGCATTTTCCTTGGTGACTCTATGGTTTCATGGAAAGCAAAGAAACAAACTACATTGTCTAGATCTTCTGCTGAGGCAGAATATCGAGCCTTGGCATCTACTGCTAGTGAATTAGTTTGGATTTATCAGTTGCTGAAGGATTTTCAAGTCACGACAGTTGGTCCAGCTCTTCTTTTTTGTGACAATCAGGCAGCAATTCATATAGCTTCCAATCCTATTTTCCATGAGCGTACTAAACATATTGAGATCGACTGTCATTTTGTTCGGGACAAGGTCTCTGATGGCTTCATTAAACTTCTACCCATTCGAACTCAACAGCAGCTTGCCGATGTATTCACTAAGGCTTTGCCTTCTACCAGTTTGTTCCCTCTTCTATCCAAGATGGCTGTTCTTAACATCCATAGTCCATCTTGAGGGGGAGTATTAGAGTTTGTAAATATATAATTAGTTAATGTCTGTGACACATAATGTTGGTGACAGGCTTTAGTTTGCTATTTACCAATTGTTGCTCTTTCCTTTTCTAGTTTGTCATTACATGGTCTGCATATATAAACATTTGTAATCTAATTATAATCAATGAGAATTTCTATTTTCTCTCGATATTGTTTCTAGGTTTAATAGTGATGATTATAATCTTGGAAATTTGTTTGTAGAGGAAGAATACAATATGTTTGCATAGGAAGAATATAAGCTCAATCTCACAAATATGTTTGCAGACGAAGAATATGAGGAAATAAGGAGGAAATAGCTGGACTGATGGCAGAATGGGTCTTTGATTTTGGGATGTAGCTTGGACTGAAATGAATTTTTATTTAGGTTCTTTTTAATGAGCTAGGGTTGTGCGGCTAGAAATAAATTTTGGTTGAGGTCTTTTATTGGCCCTTGAATAATAAATTTGATGTAAAAAAATCGGGATTTTTTGCCCGAATCATTATAATTGTTGATACAGTAAATTTAGCTGCTTTGTGATTATGCTTGCTCATCTTATTTTCAATCTTTAAATTTGATTGATTAAAACAATGGAGCTTGTGATATACTTTTATCTGCTTTATGTCCCTAGGATACATCTAAAAAACAGAGAATCTACTATGGTATGGTCTAGCTCGTAGCTAATTGTGGTTATTATTGAAATATATATTTTCGCGAGATATGGAGAATTTGTCTGTTGTTGATCATATACTTATTTGTTCTTGTAAATGCAAATTGATGGGTTGTTAGATTGATTTAATTTGTAATTTGTGTTTGCGGTTTCAGTTTTGCGAGTTGGCCTTGTTCGAGATGATATGTGGGTGGGTGTATGTGGAAGAAAAATTCAGTAGCTAATGGAGATAATGAAGTTTAGATTTTTGTGAGATATGGAGAGATTGTGAATCTTACGTATGATTGTCCCGTGTCATATATAGTTTATTGATATGGTGGGTTTTTTTTGTATATGCAAGTAGAGCTCTAAGCAAGAGTCATGAAATTACTAGACTCTTACTCAGCTGTATATTGATATGGTCACATTTGCATGGGTGCAAACGTGATACTCTGATGCAAATTAAATTGGTGACTTAGTCAATTAGTGGTGTTGAAATACGTTAGTAGTGGCACATATTTCGTTCAGTTACATTCATGTTTACGTTGTGGGTTCTTAGAGGAAGTTGCAGTTCCTTTATTTTTGCTAAGTACTCCTAATTTCTAGTTTCATGGTTGTGTAACTATCTCCTGTAAAGGGTCTATAAAAGGCTCAATTGATTAAATAAAGGATATAAGAAGTTATACAGCAATCTTAATCTCCTATTTTCTTCCTAATCTTCTTCTTTTCGATCTTCTCAAAAATTATCCTTATCATATATTTCACTTAGGTATATCTTGAAATGGTTCGAGTGGATGTTTTGGCGAGAGGTCGCAATAGAAAAAGGAAAAATAAGAGTGTGATGAAATATGCTGGGACTCTAGGAAATCTAACTGCATCTTTGGAAAACCATAATATATATCCTTGAAACTCTTACGACAAAGGTCTTTACGTGTCTGCCATGGTTTCGGGTAATGGGGAACCGGATAGTATAACACTGAGATGCAAGCCAGTTAACAATATAATTCATCTTTTAGAGGTCTGTGCCTGTGTGAATAAATTATCTACTTCATTTATAGCATGTCTTCGAAAGGAGAAAAAAGATAACTGTGGTACCGGGCTTGTCATGTATTAGCCGGCCACCTTTGTGTTTATTTTTGCCTTTTTATCAATCACAAACTTTATAATTATCAGCTAATATTTGCTCATTAGTGACGATATTTCTTAATGGGTTTTAATTCACATGCTTTAGTTTGTAGTGGGTAGTGTGTAGTGTACTGTAGCGTGTAGTAATTATAAAAGTTAAAAAGTAATAATAGACTATTACTGATAGCTACAGTGATAGGATGATATTATATGGCTGTATGTATAGGTACAGCTATCAAATAATTACATCATCTCGTAATTAATCAACAATTATATGATTTATGAATTGTTCAATTATTCTTGTTTACACAAAAATAATTAGGAAAGCAAGCACACACACGAAAATGTATATATATATATATATATAGCTAAAAGCACTCCTCTTTCTTTTTCATTGTCTGCTACACTTCATAAACACACACCCTCTGCAGAGAGAAAACTTATATGGCACTCACTAGTAAGCTCTCGAGTTACAACTTCACAATCGTATAAAACATGTGATTAATTAATTAAATTAATTAACTAACTAAAAAAACTATACCCCCAGTCCCCCACTGGCGACAATATGAAATTTCAAAGAAGTGTCCCTCCAAAGTCCCAAGCTATATATAAAACAGATACACACTTCCTGCCCTAAATAATTCATTTTCAAAACAGTTTCAACAATTAATACAAACAAACAAATCTCCTTCTAGTTTTTCAAGTCTACACTACACTTCACTCAAAAATGTATGCACCAAGTAACCTAGAATTGGATTTCGTTCTCTTGGAGTCGTTTCGACATCCAGATTTAAACTAGACCATTTGTAAAAGCAGATTCAAAGACATCCAGGTTTATTAAGCAATCAATGCATATATATAAAAGATTTGCTTATTCTTCTAATTAGGCAAAATAAAAAATTAACATATTTTCTCAAATCCTTTGAACTATACATATTTTTAAATCAAGATCTCATGACGATATGACATATTAGGATTACTAATGGGGGGTCAAATTTTATTTATTTAGCTAATTTAATATTTGTCAATTGGTAATATTCGTTACACGAAAGCATTTGTCTTTCTCACACAATTTTCTCAAATCAAAAAAAAAAAAAAAAAAAGCTCAAACCTTTTTATTACACTAAACAACTTAACTTCAGAGAGTGACAACTGACAAGTGCCATGGTTCCAATCTAGTTTTTGTTTAATTTAGGGTTCTTATTTAACTTCAGAGAAACAATTTAATTAAAATGGTGGGTGTAAATTATTTTAGGTTCTGTATTTAATGTCTTATTAATATCTTGAGTTTGCTTTGAAAAAAAAAAATTGATTTACCTTGTTAAAATAACTTCTAATTAATTCCCAAAAAATAAACTTCTAATTAATTCACAAAAAAATGAAAAATAAACTTCTAATTAATATCCTGAGTTCAAGCTAACCTCACTTTGCAATTTGCAAATAAGAAACCAAGAAAAGGATATCTTTTTTTTTTTTCTTTTTCTTTTGTTTCCTAAAACTGCATATTTTCACCCAAAAGCCTTTTCTTGTGTTTGAAAAGTAGTCAAAAATCCCTTTTTGACTCTCACAAGTCATCATGATATGAACAAAAACTTTTTCTCTATTTGAAAATCGGTCATATTTGTATGGAAAAGTATATTATATGTTCAAGGTTTTATTGGATTATAAATGAGAAATATTTCATGAATAACAAAATGTTTATTAATTTATTAATTTATTTTTAAGAATAGAAAAATTAAACAATTTTTAATTTTTATATAAAATTGTTTTTTAATCTATTTCAAAATTTTAATATATATTTAATTTTGAACCGAATTTTTTAAAACAAAAGCTTTTTAATAAAGTTAAAAAAAAAACACAAAATAACGATCCACACATTAATTGGATTTAAAGTAATCTTCGTAATTAGTTTTGTAGATACTAATACGCCGCAGAAATTACCTAGTTAATTCACACATACATATTAAAGTTTGAGACTATCCCTGTTTCTGCTTCCCGTTTCTTCAAATACAAGCAAATATATTTAAAGGCATATTAAAGCATGGCTTCAAAAAATTTGAAGTGGGAAATTTGCACACAACTTAAAATAGAGATATCCTTGATCTAACAAGCAAATTAGTTATAAATAAATTATCAAATTAAGTAAAAAACAAATATCTTTGTAGTTGATAACACTCACTGATTAAGTGTAAGTATCACTAGCTCAACATTGGAACTGCTTGCAACAGGACACATTGCCACAGAGGATTAATTGATGAGCCACTAATCATCGATCATAATCATCAATCATGATTGATTAAGTGGTAATCAACCTGTAACTAATTAACTTCACACATCTGGAGCTGCCCTGCAAGTTGTTACTGGTCAAAGATGTTGTGATGTAATAAGATTTACCCTTTCAAAGAACTGTTTGAAGATGATAAGGATTCAGCCATGAACAATATATATATATATTATCAGTTCGTCCTGACAATAAATATATCAGGACGAAGAATGTGGACCAGTAGATTTACATACTTTGACTTGTCAAAATTTCTTCATAATCTATGGCCCACATTCCTCTTCCTTATATATTTATTGTCAGGAGTTCGTCCTGACAATAAATATATCAGGACGAGGAATGTGGAAAAGTCTTTTTAAAAAAATTGGGTACAAGAACTAAGTTTTTCAGATTTTTTTTTAAGATAAAACATTTAAAAATAGGCAAATATAAGAAAAATAGTTCTCAAATCCAAAAAATTTCCAAATTTGTACCAATTGCAAATTTTAATTTTCACAAAAAATCTCATCGAAAAACATTTGATTACATGCAATTTCATCAAAAGTACTTAAAGTGTGTGCATTGTAAAAGTCCCAATTGGAAAATTATTTTATTATATATATATATATATTAACTTCTTATTATTATTTTGTTGGTTATTTGTAAGAAATTTCTCTCTGCTTTTTTTTTTTTTTTTTCAACTTCTCATATTTCTTTAAACATCAAATTTCCAGACTTAGCCAAAAATTCTTACATAATCCTTGGCCCTCTCTATCAAGTCTCTTCCCCATTTCTATCTAAAAATAAAAAAGAAAAAGTATTTATATATAGGTTCTTTCAATTTTTGTAAAGTTGTTGATCTTCAGATTTTTATTTTGTGTTTTTTAATGACATTTTATGTTTTTGGTTGGTAAGAAAGGGCAAATTCATATTATTTGAAATGGTCGATTTTGGGAATTAAACAAGGTAACAGAAATTGAACATGATTTTATATATATTCTTGTTGTTTTGTGACTGAAAACAAGAAAATGAGTTTAACAATTTTATTTTTATTTTTTATTTTTAGAGTACGCAGGTCTATCTGCACAAGTGTTCTGGTAAGAAGTTGAAGACGAACACGGAGAAAGTAAAAAAAATACAGAGGAAATTGGAATCATTTGCTGAATCGTTTGGCTATTCCAAAAAAATATAAAAAAATAAAAATAATCTATTAAAAAATTAATCAAAAAATTCGAATCATGTGGGCCGGAATGTTTTCAAGCCCAATACATCCCAGCCCATTAAAGGCCCGGGTTATTGTTGTAGATATAACGGGTACTCATTATTTCTAGGGATATTTCCATTTTCTCCCTTGACATTTGCCCTATTGTTAAGACGAGGACAGGGTTTGGCCATACTGGCCGTTTTCCCCCCTAAAATCAAAGAAATGTTAAAAACACCCCTTCGGTTACCTTTTCCATCCAATCAAACCGTTGACTGTTAAATGGGAAGGGCATTAATGTCATTGACCATTTGAAATTCAATTTACAATTAAAATAAAAACAATTAAAAAAGAGATGAATCTTCACCGTCCATCTTTGAGATGGACGGTGGAGATATCACTTTTTTTTTTTAATTTAATAATAATAATAATAATAATAATAATAATAATAATAATAATAATCTTTATTAAATATATATTTATTACCTCAAAAAAAAAAAGATTTATTAAAAAAAGAAATTAATGAATAAAAAAAATAAGACCCTTCATTATCCGTTTTGTTCCAAATCAGATTAAACACTACACCATTCATCATCATCTATCATTCCCAAATCTCTTCAACCTAAATCTAGAAACCACAACAAATCAAAAGCTAGCCACCCATAAACACACCATCAACCACCACCCCCAAACAAAACAAAACACCCATTGTCAAACGAAGAGAGAGAGTGAGAGAGAGGGCATGGGTGGTGGGTGGTCCCCGTCGTTTCCGCAACTGTCCGTGCTGGTGAGTTCGAGCGTCGATCGGGCTTCCGGTCGTCTTCGCACTTTCGGTCATCGCTGTCATGCGGAGATCGGCACTCTATCTCCTTCCCTCGCTGTCGATCGTCATTTTTTTTTTCTCCTTCTCTTCTCCATTTGATTTCCTTTGATAGAGGTTTCAGTGCTATTGGGTTGTGGGTAGGGATGGCAGTGGGTCGGGTCTGGGTCGGGTCGGGTCCTACTAAACCCAGACCCAGACCCATCAGAAAAATTTAGACCCAAACCCAAACCCATGAAAAATTTCAATTTCGAGTTCAGGTTCAGGTCTGGACCCATGGGTCTTAGGCAGACCCAGACCCGCCCCAAGGACCCCCGAAATGTCATGGGTCCGGATCTGGACCCGTGGAGCCTTTTATATAATGAAAACTCACTTTTTTTTTTTTCCTTTATATTTTTATGCAAATTTTAACTATAAAAACCTGTTCAAAAGTCATAATCATAAAACATTAAGCATTTAATTTAAACAACATTACACATTACACAAATAGCATCCTAAAACATTAAACAAATCGCATCAATATTACAAAAATTCATAAACACAACATTAAACATTGCACAAATAGCATCCTAAAACAAATAATGGCATTCATCCTTCATTTCCTCTCCACTTCCAATTTCCATAGTTCCATTCCTCCACTCAAGTTTTTCACAAAATGATTGTTGATTCCTACAACATTCAATTTAAAATCAATTTAGTATATATTCAAATAAGATCAAACAGTAATAAATTCATAACAACAAATCAGAAACATCAATAAATCACAAATCTTATCATACTATAAAACAGAATGAATTATCCAGTTTGTTAAAGCTATGAATTATCGAGATGCAATATATCCACAGTGAATTGTAGAAGAAAAAAATGAAATTGCAGTGAAGTCAAAGTAGGCAAGCAAGTACAAAAACGATTGGTGAAGTGAAATTATTGTTTGGAAGACAAACCTATGTTGGAGTAATGAGATCAATCTTAACGAAGAAGAAAAAACAAACACGGCAAATCTGTGAAGAACTTCGACTTAGTGCCGTGCGTGGAAATGACCGCTAACAATGAAAGAAGAAGCAAACAATAATGGCGGCTCTCTGAGTCTTCAATGAGAGAACTATGAGTCTGTGAGTTGTGAGTTGTGAACTTGTGAGTCCTGTGACTTGTGAGAGAGTTGCGGCAGCAAGAAGGAAAGAAGAATTTAGGTTTAGGGATTTAGTCATTTAGGGGTTTATATACCATGTTAAAATATTCGTGTTTATGGGTTCGGGTCCGGCTTTTTGTCTAGATTCGGACCAGAGACGAGTCCTTTATTTTAGACCCAAACCCGACCCATTCGGTTCGGGTTTGGTTTGGTACTCGCGGGTCTGGGTCTAATTGCCATCCCTAGTTATGGGATGGTGGTGGTTTCTGAAGCTGGTTCTCATTGATGGTGAAGGTTTGGGTGCTGGTGAATTTGTGAGAAAAATCGGTTCATCCGGTTCTCGTTGATAGGTTCTTGCAAATCTTAATGTTGATTTTTGTATTTAGTTAGGATTGGTGAATTTGAGAAAAATCAATTTGGTTCATCTGGTTCTCGTTGATGGGTTCTTGAAAATCTGAATGTTGATTTTTGTATTTAGTTAGGATTGGTGAATTTCTAAGTGGATTTGGTAGGGATTTCTGGGAGGTTTCTTGGTTGCTTTGATTTAGGGTGGTGGTGGCAGCATGGATTTGGTGGTGGTTTGAACGTGGTGGCTTGGTTGGGTTTTCTGGGTTGGTGTTCTTGATTCTGGGTTAGTGTTCTTGGTGGAAGTCCAGATTGGATCTCCATCGTCCATCTCATGAGATGGACGGTGGAGATCCAATCTGGACTTCCACCAAGAACACAATTTCTTTTTGTTTTGTTTTGTTTTTTGTTTTGTTTTTTTTAAAATACTTTTTAAATTATTTTAATTTCGTTTTTAATTTCTATTTTCAAAAAAATAAATAAAAATAAAAAGAGATATCCCACCATCCATCTCAGAGATGGACAGTGGAGATCCATCTTTTTTTTTTTTAATAGTTTTTATTTTTTGTTTTTTTTTGTTTTTTGTTTTTTTAAATATATATTTTTCATTTAATTAATATTTTGAGGGTTAAATGGTAATTATATGGAGTTAACCGAAGGATAAAACGGTCATTTACTTCAGTTTTAACGGTCAAAGGGGCATAAAATACATTGACCAGATGGAAAAGGTAACATAAGGGGTGTTTTTAACGTTTCTTTGATTTTAGGGGGGAAAACGGCCAATATGGCCAAACCCTGTCCTCGTCTTAACAATAGGGCAAACGTCAGGGGGGAAAAATGGAAATATCCCTTATTTCTACTATGTGTTATTAAATTATGTTCAATAAATATATATTAAGAAATGGGTAATTACTCTGGTGGCCATCGACTTATGCCACCACTATCAAAATAGCCATCAGATGGGGAATTGGTTTAGAAATGACCATTTTTGGCAAACAATGTTACACTAATGGTCATTCCGTTATAACACCGTTAACTTTTTTTAAGAATGTTACACTAATGACCATCAATTTGTTCACTTGGTATCAAAATGACCATTATAATCATTTTTCTCCAAAATTACTCTAATGGTTATCCGTTTAGTCAATTGGTATCAAAATAAGGGTATTCAAAGATAAAAATAAGGGTATTGCTCGTTACCATTTTACAAATACGTTTTATGTTTTTTGAATCCATGTTTGATATTTCATTTTTGAGAATATAAGGGTTTCTTATTTTGAAATCCTTCGTTCAATTACTTTAGGTCAGTCTTTACTCTTTGAGAATATAAGGACTTCTAACCAAATCAAATCCTGTTCGTTCAAATATTCACAATCCCACCTAGGATAGATATATACATTAGCTCATCGGTTGATAAGAGACTGTGTAACATATTACTCTTTTCCTCTTGCTTCCAACTTTCAAGCTTAATAGATCAAACAAAACTGACTCAATAAGGTTTAATGAATTTTAAGGTTCGAAGTATATCTCCTCCGAATAACAAAGTTGTACTGCAACCTAACAAATTTAAACTTGAGATAATCATAGAACCATATTGGTAATATATTTGCGCATTTCCAAAAACAATAAAACATGAGCTTTTCAATATCATAGAACAGAGATGACATGCAGGCATTAACATCATTTTGAAGAGAAAATATGCAGCAACTATTGAGGGCAAAACAAGCTTTACATGGTGTTGAATGTTTATGAGCAGAATGATTATACCCAATTACACCATTTTGATATCAATTGACCAAATGGATGGCCACTAGAGTAATTTTGGAGAAAAATGATTATAATAGTCATTTTGATACCAAGTAAACAAATTGATGACCATTAGTATAACATTCTTAGAAAAAGTTAACGGTGTTATAACGGAATGACCATTAGTATAACATTATTTGCTAAAAATGGCCATTTCTAAACCAATTCCCCATCTGGTGGCCATTTTGATAGTGGTGGCATAAGTCGATGGCCACCAAGGTAACTACCCCATTAAGAAATCATTCAATTGGTTCTTAAATTCAATGTGTAACCATTAGTAATTTAGTATAATAAAATTAACTACATCTCCACATAGATTGCCAGCCTAACTAATTAATAAATTATCAGTGTGAGATAGATTTGTATGTTTTTTTGGTTCGGGATTCGACTTTGTAATGTTATAAAGTCATTTTTTAATGTTGTAGAGTCGGAATATAGAGTGAGAGAGACTCGTGTGAAATCATGAGAAGTGTGCGCACACACGAACTCGTCTCTATAGAATCTACACAATGCAAAATTATAATACTCTATGTACAGATCATAAATTATTTGCTATGAGATTTTTTTTCTTTTTTCACTTTCTTGTGTTGTGTTGGATTGGTGATTATCAACGACGGCGATTAAAGATGATTATCAAGTAGAGTTTCATAATAGAGTTTCATTCAGCTAGCACTCTAGCAGTACATTATACGACATCGTACGAGTCACCAACAGTAACACGGGCCTTTAATTCAGTATTGGGCTTGAAAACATTCCGGCCCACTTACAGTAACTACACACTAGTTCGAATTTTTTGAATAGAATTTCTTTTTTTTTTTTCTTTTTTTTTCTTTTTTGAATTTGAATTTGAATTTGCAGCAATTGAATTTCCTTTTCCTTCCTTGTATGATTTTATTTCTATATTGGTTTCATTTTTTTAGGAAAAAAGAAAAAGAATTGTTTTTACTTAATTTGATCATTTATTTGCTAGTTAGATCAAGTAGATCTCTATTTTTATTTGTGTGCAAATTTACCAAGTCATCTTACATTAAATTAAATGTTATTTATCTACTATTATAGTGTATCTTTCTACACAATTCACAACTTACTTTCATAGTGTAATTTTCTTGTTTCAAAAGTTACCACAATACATATGCCAACTCACATGAATAATTTATCAAGTTTTATAGACGTCTGAATAAGCATTTATCAACTCACTGTTAGTGAACAAACGTCACTATACGCGCGGAAGCATTGTCGGATAGAACACAAACAAACACAATAACAAAGAAAAGATAAGATGAAGAGAAATAATTTAAATCCAATCATACATAACACAAGAATTTACGTGGAAACCCAAATCAGAGAAAAAAACCATGGCTGTCAGGACGACAAGAGAAAGTTCCAATATATAGTAAATTGTTACAACCACGATCTCTGATCTCTAAATAATACCCCAAACTCAATTACAACCAATGCTTACTTTGAGATCTCTCTAATATTTGCTATTTTGCTCCACCCACATACCCTAGTTATTATGGTCTATTTATATGAATTACAGGGAGTTTAAGTTAAAAGGAAATCCTACTCCTATACATAAAAGAATTACTTGTTCTATATAAATATTATTTCCTGTTTATGACAAGTATTTTTTTTTTAAGGAGAAATCCTTTTCCTATTAGAACTTCTAGAAGTAACATATTTCCTCTTCCATGAATATTTCCTGATTTAACGCATGTTTGTGATTGACTACGATTCAAGTTGCAGTTGGTCACCTGTTTCCTAAACCGTGTTGAACTTGACCACTCAAAAATGAAATAAATAAGAAGATATATTATGAAGTAAATATATATAATTAGATAGTTCTCATAAGTCTTTGAGAATCTGATTTAAATTTGAAATTCAATAATTCATGATCTGAGTCTGACAGAAAAAATTAAATTGATAATTGAAAAACTAAACCCTAACTAAAAAGTTCATGAGGTACTATGAGGAACAATTTCATAATCATGTAAAAAGCTATCATGTAAAAAGTTTCGATAAAGTTCAGATGATGCTTTTGCTGCAATAAGTTTTGCCGAAAGATCATTCCTCTCCTCCTCCAATCTCTTATACTTGTCTTCTAATTCGTTCAAAAGCTTGTGATATCGCTCTGTTGACACCGTTTCAGCAAAATGTTTTGCGGAAACTTCAGTGATTTCCATCCTTAAATTCCGACAAATCTCTTCGTAATCATTCAAACAAGCTTTGTAAAACTCCAATGTGTGCCTCGCAGTGTCAAGCTTTGCGGTGAGTTCTTGTTTTTCATCATGTAGATTGCGATTATTAAAATATGAATGATAATGATCATATGAGAGACTATTATCTGCAAAATAATATTGATCATTATCTTGCCGCGGACAATTTTCTTCGGAATTTTTCATGAATTCTTGATGAGATTCTTGGTGATTCTGTGAAGCAATGGCAATATTGGTAGTAGTAGTAGGAGTAGAAGCAGCTTCAAGCTTTGCAGAAAGCACTTTTTTCTCTTCATGCCACAAACGGGAATGTTCAGTGAAATCTTTGACAACAACTTGGCAATATCCTAGGGTTTCATTGGCAATATCAAGCTTTAACATGAGATTCTTTTTCTCTTCCTCCAAATTTAGGCAATGACAACCCTTTATTTTCTCCAACTCATTCTCCTCCTCCTTCTCTTGGTTTAAAATCGCCTTGTTTTCCTTCTTATCAACCCTAATCGTCTTTGATTCTTCTTTACCACAGTCTAATTTTTCTTTAGCTTCCTCTGATTCTTTATTGTGACAATTGTTCTTTTTGATCTCGATAGTACCCTGCAATTCTCTATCGAATTTATCATTTGCTTCTTTGTGCATTTCCCGACGAGAATCATAATCATGGTAAATTTTCTGCATAAAATCAATCAATCAAATGTATAATTACTTTTAAATATCTTCAAAATTAAGTCAGGAATGGAAATAAATTGCTAATTATAGTTTTTTTTTTTTCTTAAAAAAAATGTATTTTCCTTCCTATTTTTCATGAGAAAATAAACCAACAATAAACCTCTAATGTGTATGTATTGATCAAGAAGATCGATCTAATGATTGCAAAGACAACTACTCACCGAAAATGAGTGGGGATCGATCGACAAGATAGTAGATGTGACAACAAAGATACTAACTGCAACGAACAAACAAATCCTATATCGAAACTGTTGATATTGTATCCACAAAAAGAAACCTAATCGCTCCCAAAGGAAAAACGTTTCTTGTTTCTGCACAAAAAAACAAACAAACAATTTTAACATTCATCCGAACTTGCTATTTATAAACCCATCTATAAATCGACAACATATTTTTCAATACTTACTTCTGAAAATTTCAAGAAAAACATCTGTGCGAAAGTAGTTAGCAAGGGTATGTCAACAAGATAACCAAGATTAGGATCAAACAGAGAAGAAAATCCAGGTAGAAAAGAAAATTCAGAAAGAGAAAAGAGAATTAGAAGAAATATGACTGCACGCTCTGCAAAGAAAGAAAAAGCAAACAAATGTACTTGATTCTCATTAGTTATTTCCCTAGCCATTGTTGATCGCTTAGGTTTAGGGTTTTGATATAAAAAAAAAAAAGAGTTTTTGATCTGTATTTATAGAAGATGGGTTACTATCTAGGGGTGATTTAGATCCATTAGATTGCAATCCAATGGTTCAAATAAATGAAAAGTTTAAAAAGTAAAATCTAAAAAAAAATAATAATAATAATGTTGATAATAGATGGATAATATCTCCCTTGTAACTAAAGTTGTATAGTTACTGAACCTGTAATATATACTAGCTAAACCCTATTTAAAATAATGTGAGAGGAGGTGGCTAGCTAGGGTTGGTGAGGGTCTTATACTCTTATACTCTTTCGGCAGTCAACCGGCTGCTGAAAAAGTGACACATGTGCATTCACCCATAGTCAGAGTGCATTGAAGATATCTTTCGTTGGTATGAGGTGACTTGGGCACCACGGTTTTATCAAAACAAAAAATATTTCAGAGAATTATAATGGCAATTATAATTAATATAAGGATCATATCAAAGAGTGCCAATTTTATCAATCGTATCTTCTATTTCCTTATTTTCCTCCATTGTCAATTACTCAATTGTATCTTTTATTTCCTTATTCTCCATTGTCAATATATATATATATATATATATATAAATGCATGTATCATAGCAATGTATAAAAACTAAATAGAATTACATCGATGAAGTAATTAATAACCATATATGGCAAGAGATAAACTATTGCACCTAAATTGACATTTGTGCTTTGTATGAAATATTTGCTAAATAATCCAATTAGTTTGAGCAATGCAATAGTAACAGTGTAACACAAGTCAAATATTAAAAATAAGGTCTGGGACAAGATAAGGATGTTCAGCTGATATACCCCTCATAGTTAAACTATAGGTCGTAGGTTCGAGTCGTATTCCCTCCTGATCTCCCCTGAAATTATAATAACTAAATAATAATGTAAATGTAATACTTCAAAAAAAAAAAATAATAATAATGCAAATGTGTATGTAAGGTAGCAATAAAGGAGGCAGATACGAATACTATTTTATAATTTCCTATGAGAGTTAAGTTTCCTATTTTGTTTTATATTTTATTTTATTTCCTTATATTGAATTTGTTTATTTTATTTTATTTTATTTCCTTATATAATGTAATCATAAATAAGTTCGATTTATATTTTCTATTTTGGTTCTATTAGGGAAATAAAGTAGAATCCAAGTAAAATTTCCTAATTCAAGTATCGTAAGTACTCAATTACTCATGTCCAATTAATTTTTTTTTTTTTTTTTTTTTTTTTTTTTTTTTTTTTTGAAGTATTACATAAATTCGGGGGTTTTTTGGGAGAAGGAGATGACTCAAACCCATAACCTCGTGGTGTAGGTGTGAGGGGTTTACCACCCTCATCTCGTCACTCATGTCCAAATTTTAATTATTTTAATTTGAGTAATATATATTTTCTTCTTCATGCATGAATGATGATCAGCTATTACATTATAAACACAAAGTTCATCAAAATTAATTAGAAAAAATCACATAATTCTCATTGTATAACCCTTTTTAAGAGTAAATAAAAACTAAAAACAAAAATCAATGACTAAATTAAATCAATCGGTCTTCTCTTCCCATCGTTCGTTTCCATTCGTCGAAGGGCAAATCTCTTCGAAAACCGGCAACCTAGGCGTGATCCTACCTGATCCGTAAAGGGTATTGTTGATATGTTCATCGATTTCCTTTCGCTCCTCCTCAGTCTTCGGTGTCTCGATTATGCTGTCCATCGATGGAAACCAATCTGTGGTGGTGCAGCCACTGTCATTTGTTGTAGTAGTATTTGGGCTGGTTTTACCGGTACTCATTATTTCAACTACTTTGTTATTAAATTCTGCTCAATAAATATATATTAGAAATCACTAAATTGTATCTTAAATCCAATATGCATCTCCACAAAGATTGCCAAACTAACTAATAAATTATCAGTGTGATCCCATTCCGCACATTTTTTTCGTTCATGATTCGACAAAATTGTTTCTATAGAATCTACACAATGCAAAATTCTAATACTTTATACAACTCATGAATTTCAGATATAATTTGGACAGTATAGCATTATTCATGATCAAGACAAAGTTCGATGCCACGAGACCTTTGTAGTTCATAAAAACCGAAAATTTTGAAAACAAATTAGGATTGACATACCTTGAAATAAATTTTCTTGTGTTTGAAGAAACTGTCGCAAGGGTTTCTTGTGCTTGTGCTTGAAGAAATTCACTAAACGAGCAGCAGAAACAGAATGGAAACATGTAATTTTCGAGGGCAGGGTAAGGGTGTTTATATATATTTTAGTCTTAATTAATCCTAATCCTGTATTAAAAAGGAAATCTAATACTTAATTAAAGTAGAAAACTAAATAAACCCTACTTAAAATCGAACTACAGTATAAATAATTATTTCCTTTTTTTTTTTTTTTTTGAAAGGAATTATTTCCTAATTCTTTGTCAACTGGTGCATAAGTGTACCTATTATTAGAACAAAAAAAATTAAAAAAAAATCACATTATTGAAGTCAAAAAAAGAAATATTGATAAGGTATTGAGAGTCCCAAATTCTATTAGGTGAGAATTTCAAATTTTCGGAATTTTGTCTTTTAGGTATTGAGAGGTCCGCTTTCGATTTAAGGCCAGTAAATACAATTCGAAGACTAAAATGGCCATCAGGCCCATCAAATAAAGTAAAAGAATATTCATTGAACCCAACGACCCTTTGCATAAATTTACACCAACTCTTTTATTTATTGGTTTTTTATTTTTTTATTTTTATTTTTTTATTATTTTTTTTTTTTAACTCTAACACCGAATGGATTAGAGGTCAATCCGAACATGCCCAGATTATGAAATACATAAATGACCGGGATATATCAATTTAAAATTTAAAATAAACAATTTACTTTATATGTTTAAAATACTTTCTAGATAAGTACAGAAACCAGTCAATGATAATTATACAAAGAAAAATATATTTTTTTTCTTTAATACAAAATGTTTTCTTCATAAACATACGGAGAAATCTTATCCAAATTTTTATTTTTTTTCATACTATCTCAATCAATCAATATTGTAAAATAAGCAAACATAAGTTATAAATTTATAATACAGAAGTGATAGCTATCTACTATTTTTTTTTTTTTTTTTTTTTTTTTTTGAAAGTATTGCATAATTACATAATTAATTCGGGGTTCGGGGTTTTTTTTGGGAAGGCGGGACTCAAACCTGCAATCTCGTAGTGCAGATATGAGGGGTTTTACCGACGATTATTATTTTATATATATATATATATATATCATTTTAATTATGAAAATTTGCAATATATTAATATAAATTATTGAGTTGATTAGAGCCACTAGGCTATAGCTAATAAAGGTATTTTTGGGTACGCTTGAGGACAACTATTTTCCATAAATTATAATGCACTTCTTTTACTTCTGATAATCAATGATTAAGAGGCCCACTAGAGCAAAAAAATTTCAATAGATTAATTGTTTAATTTTGAGTTAAGATAATTTATTAGAATTTTTAATCAGTTAAGGGAACTTTCCAGACGAGTATTGTTAATTCTTTCTCTAATTTCAACTTAATAAAAAAGTAAACATAAAAATGGAAGAGTAATTTAGTAAACCCTCCCATGACCACTGCCAATGTGGTATGTATACGATTTTAGAGAAGAGAATAAAATCTATATATTGTATTAAATCTGAGTTATTTTAGAATTAACTTTATGAGGCCTTTTATCCTATTGAGAGAGACACTCTTGGTATGCTCAAACAAATAAAATAATTATTTACACAAAATGGTAACAAGCTGTTTTGTCACTGTTCACAACCGAAAGCTTCTTGTACAACTCACTTTCTTTCTTCCATATCATTTCTGACTGAGCAATATTGACTATGTTGACCATTTGCTTCAATAGTATGATCTTAAAAGACATTCAGCATATCTGAAAAGATTCAGAAGTTGAATCTGGAACAAAGATCTAAAACTAAACTACGGAGGTCAGAAACGCATGAGCTCCAGCTGACTTTTGCCACATCAGCTTCTGAACAACATAATGAGTTTTCCCACCAAAACTCTAAATAGACTTTGAGAGTTTCCTGCCAGGAATTCTAAGAGGAGAGAATCAAGTAATGCTGGTCTATTTGTAGACACATGATAAGAGATGGACCATCAGCTTCCTTTGACAGGAAATGACAGCATGGTGACTGCATAGCCAGTTGACTTTGCTGAAGCATTTGGTTTGTTGTTTTCAATTGTAGAATCAGTGGTAGCATTAACCTTAACAATATCATGGAAGTAGCTATTTGAACCACATTCATAGTGTTTCATCTAGACGGAATTAGACAGAGACCTTGCCCGATCTAGTGTCAACCTAGACAAACTTCCTTATATTATATGCATAGCTATCTGAACCTCGTTTGTAGTGTTTCGTCTTTAGACAGAATCGGCCAAAATCCTCACCTGTCAACCTAAAAAAAAACACATAAAAAAACAATAATGTTATTTTGTCCAAATTTAGTGTCCAAATGATGTAGTAACACTATAATCCATTCATTTAAATCGTATTAGATTTGTATAATTTAAATAAATGGATTAGAGTGTTGCCATATCATTTGGACATCAAAATTGAACAAAGTAGCATTACTCATTAAAAAATACATATATATATTTCTCTCAACAACAAGATAATGTAAATTGTCTTCCAATTTAAAAATACTATGGATTTTTTATTTATTTTTTGAACAGCAAAGTTTTATTAAAAAAGCCAAACACGACTAGAAAGCTACAAGAAACCGCTGGCCCAATGGAGCCAAACCACACCCAGAACAAACCAAACAGACAAGAACTCAACAAAGGCCCAAAAACATGCAAACTAAACCCAGCAACCCCCAACTAAAAATGATCCAGAAAACAAAAGCCCAAAACTAAAAAACCGAAAACCACCGGCTACAAAACACAGCTAACAATGAGGAGCATAGGCGCAACACCTTGAAACAACAGAAACCCAAAAAACAAAAAGCCTCTGAAAACTGATAAGACGAAAAACTACACCCTGCCGAACTTTAGCTTCCTCAACTTCCTCAAAGCTTCAGAAAAAACATCCGCCATCCCCACTTTCTTACCCTTAAAATCAAGACCCAACGCAAACCCACCTCTATAACCTTAATTATCTCCTTCTGTAAGTACCAAGACAGCTTAAAGTTACTCATGGAGCTCCTTGCCTTCATCTCATGACCCTTTGCGGCAAGGCAAGGATTCTCGCCATTCCTTCTCTTCCGAAAGTTAGGAGGAGTCTCATAGATGAGCTTCCCTTCACTGCTCTTCTTTGTTTCCTTAACTCCTTCAAGGCAATTCTCACAATGACCCAACTGAATCTTGTTAGCGGAAGCCGACCCAACACGAACGGGCCTCTCCACCTCAACCAAATCAAGATCCTTAGGCCTATCCACCATATGGATCTGAATATGGCCATCCTTGAATTTCTGAGGCCCACTTAAATTCATCAAAGACCTCTTAACCACGGATTTGTTTGATGAAGGAGCGTTGGAATTATCACTTTTGTCTCCATTAAGAAATCATTGAGTAATCTACCGGCTATAGCATGTACGCTGCAACCAATGAACGAATATGATTGATTTGATATTTCATCCATAATATTCTTGTAGAGAAAGTTATGATATTTCTTGTAAATTTCTAAGTCGTTCCAATTTTCATATATTTTAATCTTTTAATTAAAATTTAAAAATAAAAAACCGAGTCAAATGTTAATCGAAATCTGACAATATCAAATGCTATTAGGGTGCGTTTGGCACGGACATGGGACAAGACAAGGTGGGACGGGACAGGACAGGACAGGACAGGACATGTTGTTCTATATTGTGTTTGGAAGGCTTGGGACAGAACTGTGAACTGTACTATTATATGTTTGGTTTGGCTGGGACAGGACAGGACAAGAGGTTCAAATGACTAGAGTACCCCTCTTATATATAAAACAACATATATTATAATATTACAATTTAATATATAATAATATCAAATAATAATATATATATAATATATATTATTATATATTAGTATAGAATATTACATGTATTATATATATAGTAATATAATATAAGTACATATAAAAAATATAATATATATAATAATATATATTATATAATGTATATAATTTATATATATATATATATATATATATATATATATATATAATATTAAATATTATTACATGTATAATAATATATATATATATATATTAATTATTGTATGGGTAATAATATTATTATATACGTAATAATATTTAATATATTATATATTATTATATATAATAATAAAATATAATATATATTTTTTATATTTATATTACATATTTATTTTATATAATATATATATTATAATATATACTCATTATTATAATATATATATATATATATATATATATATATTATGTGTTAATATATATATATATATAGTATAATATACTTATTATTATAATATAGATATATATTAATAATACATATATATATATATATGTGTGTGTGTTAATATATATATATATATATCTATATATAATAATAATAATAATAATAATAATAATAATAATAATAATGTTTAATATATCATATATATATATATATACTATATATTATTATATTTAATAATATATATATATATATATATCATATATATTATGTGTTAATACATATATATATATATATATATAATAATAATAATAATAATAATAATAATAATAATGTTTAATATATCATATATATATATATATATATATGATATATTGAATATTATTATATATTATATATAATAATATGTTTTTATATATTATATATTATTATATATAATAATATAATATAATATATTATTATATAATATATATAATATATATAATATTATATATGTAATTATTATATAGGTGATATTTTTGTAATATTTTGAAATGGTGAGGGCAAAATTGTCTTTTCCAGACTTGTCCCATGCATGGGACAAGTCTGGCCTAGGGTCTGAGGTGGGACAATTTTTGGTGAATTTTGTCCTACCTTGTCCCGTCCCGTCCCGTCCCAGGCTATTGGCGCGCCAAACGCAGGACAAGAGAAAATAGTCCCGTCCTGTCCCGCGTACCAAACGCACCCTTAGTGTGATATTTACATGATATTGGAAAAAATCTATCACGCAATTTTTCTAGTAATATAGATCAAGTTCGAACTCTCATCACAAACATGGAGAAGAAGGCCTATGTATTAAAATCATAATAATTTGTTAAAATGCAGTCGTATCGTTATTGTTAAACATATACACTATATGTTTAATCATCGATTAAACATATAATCATCGATTCATGTGCAACAAACAAGTCAAGTAACATCCTCGAGCTATTATACAATACATGCATAATTGCGCAGGGTTCAACCATGGGATTTAGTTATTCTACGGAATATGTATAGTTGCAATGATAGTTATAAAAGGAGTTATTATCTTTTAGTTTTTAATTTTTTTAATTTTTAATTTTTATGAACTATCGAATTGAAATGCAATGACTAAAAAGTAAAATCTAACCTTGTAACTCTACAAAATCTGCACAGTAAATGCCCACAGAAAATCAAAACCAAAAAGCATATGATCATCAAGATCACAAAAGGCAACCAAATATATATTTGTTGTGTATATGTAAGTTAGTATGTATACAGTATTATATATACTAAATATACATAAACCAAAAAGAATATGAATCCGTATAATAATTAAGAGTGAATACGAAAGGTACATAGGTTTTTGTAGATTTTTTACATGCCCCGTGCGTGTTATACATGGTATAATCCAATGTAATTTAATCGGTGAAATCTCTGATCCTTATAAAATAAAAAATTAGTGGATATTTGATCAGTATTTTATTTTTTATTTTATTTTATAGAAAAAAAAAAATCAGAGAAAATGCACATATGTTATCATCAAAGTATTGAACCAACTTTACATGAAAAAATTTGGTTCTCTTTTAATTATTTTTTGCTTTTTGCAGGGTCAAAAGGAAATAAATTTAATTATGTTATAAAATTAGTGGCTTCCACCATACACAGACACACTTAAAGATCCCACTTGGTGGACAAATGTCACTATTGTATGAATTTTCAATTTCCACCACATAAATCACTGGAGTCCATTTTTGCTCACCCTCCTTCAAGGGGGGTAAGCATTACCCCCCTCCCAAATGGATGACACGTGTCCAGGGAAGGGCGGCAAAAGTAAACTCTAAATCACTCACACTAGAATGTGTCATAAACTCATCACACACGTGGAGAAGAAGCAATCACTTATTTCTAGCTTAATGCCTAAGTCTTTGGTGTGAAATTACAATAATTCTCCCTTTGATTGTTTGCCTAATATATATGGCATTCTATTGTAAATGTTTGGTTGTTGAATCAGATGACTTAATATCAATACAAAAGCAAAGCTTTCTCTCTCGTGTTCTCTCGTCTCTCATCTCTCTCTCATTTTATTTCTTTATTTATTATTCAATTCTTTTACAACAAATTATTAATTTTACAAGTAGGAGGATTCTTATAACTTTATTTGAAGACAAAAATAACATACCAGACCTGCCATATATGTTTTTGTAGTACCTGATATATATTGAATATTTTTTTTATATAACACAAAATAATCATCCTCGTGTAGCATGATGTTGCATTTTTATTATACACATGACCAACATATATCCCAAATTGCAGTCAAACCCGCATTGGAAGGCCGCATAGAGAACCCGAATTCCAAACTGGATTCCTCTCCGAACTTTACAATCTCAGGGAAATGTGAAACTATAACATTTGGTCATGTACAACCTATGAGGGGATTCAAACCCCATATATTTTGGGAGCAAACCAATATATGTTTGGCTATTCCGTTAAGCCTTCGTTGATTAATGTAATATTATTCGGTATATATAAAAATATTACAAATATTTGCTTCTTTATCTCTCATATAATTAAGTCTCAAAAATGCATAAAAATATTGAACGTATCACTTAAAGTTTTATAAAATTGACTAAACGAATGCAAATCTAAATGTAGTTTAACGTACTAAACAGATATTCTTAAGGTGAAGCCAATAAAACAAAACCCTTGAGGACCAAAGAGTAAGATTTTGGCAATTATTTTTATTTTTGTAAATGGTTTTTTCACAGAAACCAAACACAGAAAAAACAAATTTACAGTTTTTGCGGCCAAAAGTATAAATTTGTTTTTTATTTTATTTTTATTTATTTATTTATTTTTTACACTTTTAGCCGCAAAAAAACCCTAGAATCTAAATAACTTAACAGTGCATGTTCATGTCTTCTTTTTTGAGTTTTATTTGAAAAATGAAACAACCCAGTTGGTTTATGAGTTTCATGTCTTCAAAACTCTTCGTTTTCTGTTTAACTTGTGTTCATTTTCTTTTACTCTTAACTCATAATTACTTTCTATATTTTGCTTATGTTCAATCTATTTGTGAAAAATGTTGATTGAGATGTGGTTGAATAATGAAATAGTTATTTGTGTTAGTTAAAGTGAGTTTGTGGGGAGCTTTACGTGTGGTGTTTGTGGTATGTTTAACTATTTTTTGAAAGTTGAATTCTTGCTCATCAAATGTTTGACGAAAAAAATTAAAATTGATCATCAACCTATTCACCCTCTCTATGTTGTTTTAGTTAGTGTTAGTCAATAATATTTTCAGAATATTTTCTCAAATATGGACGAAGAATTATGGTCCAAAAGGCCCATAAAATTGGAAAAGTAGGTAAGATTCTATTTAGATCTAGAAGGTCTATGAGGCCTAAAACCGTATTAAACCGTACCAATTCAAACCGGAAAAAGCATATTAGAGTCCAGGCCAGTCAAACCGTATTATACCTTTATGGAACTCGCACGAAATTGAATAAAAGATCAAGAAGATGATCTATTGAAGTTCCGAACAAAATCAACTTAGAATCATAAGTAAAGAACTAACAAAAATAAATGGAAGACAAAAATAAAATTAATAAAAAAAAAACCTAAAAATCAACTAGAAAAGGTAAAAAGGAAAAGTAAAATGAAATATTTAAACATCACCTGATGCGGATATTACAAGTGCATTGAATATTTGAATACTTATATTAAAATTTAAATTTTTTTAATTATAGAGAGCTTCTCCTTAGAATCCACAAATTATCTATTTACACTCCAATTTAAAATTTTTTTAATGACAATTTTAACCTAAATTAAAATTACTAAACTAGACAAAAAAATCTAAAGACACTCCAAACTAGTTTTGTTTTAGAAAATAAAGTTTTCTTCTTTTTTGTGTTTTTTTTATAAACCCTAAAATATCTTCTTCTTCTTCTTTTCCAATATTTTAAAATTTTTATTGATTGAGAAGTGATGTTTCTTTTC
Organism: Acer saccharum; assembly: GCA_030490815.1. Lineage (NCBI taxonomy): Eukaryota > Viridiplantae > Streptophyta > Magnoliopsida > Sapindales > Sapindaceae > Acer > Acer saccharum. Next base: position 2,900,029 of record CM059870.1, on the reverse strand, counting down.
CAATAACTATTGATTCTGTCTCATAGATCTGTAGCTGCTCATCCCTGGCACGATCTTGAAATTGGTACATGTCCATAAATTGTTTTCAATTTCTGTAGCTCGCGTACTTGTAATAATACTTTTCGTGATAGCTAGATATATTTGTATTGCTTGCTTGAAATGTCAATCATTTGTAACGTGTGCCAACATCTTTTGATCTATGTAGGACCAAGTGCACCTGCTGATCATTCATGCGCCCAAATCATAGTATAACTCTCTGTGCCAGGTGGTTGAAATTGGGAAGGGAGCAAGGTTAAATACGAACTCGACAAGACTACTGGTCTTATAAAAGTGAGATTCTTCTTCTTCCTTAAACTGCACTTTAATATTAAAACTAAATTCAATATGTTGCTGTTAACCCTAAAATCTAAATTGTTTTTTAAACAGTTCAGACTTCATTCACAAACCATAAAAGGCCAAGAAACAACAAACCAAGATACAACCAGAGCTCCCAAAGAATCACTAAAACACCCGCTCGAAGAATAGACAAAAGGGTAGCAAAAACAAACACACTTGTGAACAAACATACCAAAAAACACACTAAGAGCCAGTCAGCACATGGGACCTCAAAAGCAAGACATACCAAAATCGGGGCTGCTCTAAACATCACTCCACCTTAATTTTCATTCATCAAATATACAAAATAAAAAATGAGGTCATCATATGAGTTGTGCCACTGTTGTATCCGTGGACTAAAGAGATCAAATTCAAATTACTAGTTTTTTTTTTTTTTTTGGTTTTGTTATATATTAAAATTAAAATTCAAAAATAATAATGGGTAAACTATTAAAATAAAATGGAGTGTCTTTAGAAATTTTATTTTTTTTAAATGGAGTATCTTTAGAATAGGAGTGCCAAAAGATGTAAAGGATAATTTTGGAACAAAAGGAAGTGTCTTTAGAATTTTTTAAAATTTAAAATTTGAGAATGGATTGTTTTTAGAAAAGAAGTGTGAAAAGAAAAAATTGGATTGTCAAAAGAAGCTCTCTTAATTATATTTTCCATAGACAGGTTTTCGTGACAAATGCCGCTTGATTTAATTTAATCCCTTCAATGAAGACAACTTTACTATCTCTATTTAGAATACCATTTCTTAAAAAAAAAATTAAGAAACACAAATAATTTAAACAAGCAAGAAACTAATCTGAAAAATAAAATTTAATTCACTCTTCTGATCCATCAAGTTACTGATTCAAACGAATACAAAATTCAATTCACTCTTCTAATCAAGGAGGAAAAGACAATCACAAAAGATTGTGTTCCAATCTTCCTAAAATTAAATCTGGATAAGGAAATTCTTTTAGACAATGCTGAACAAAAGACCAAATTTGTCCAAATTGGTCTCTGTTGATTTGCTTGCTTGATTTCCTGAAATTGCTAGTTTCTCATCCTATTCCTCATATACCATTGCGGGCTTTTCTTTTTAGGCTACCAAACAAAGGAAATTATTTAGTAATCAATAAATGGCATAGGTTTATCAAACACATACATACATACAAATATATATATGAAAATTTTTAGGTGTGGGATATTGCTACCGGTATTTATTAGATTGCTACCAGTGATAATCTAAAGCTAGCGGTAGCAATCGACGATCCCGTACCAAAAAGTTAGTATTTCAAAAATTGAAAGCATGATTTGTACAAGACACAATTTTTTCTTCAATATAAAAAGATATTTTTGAACTATTTCAAAAATAAAAAAGAAAATATATTCAAAAATAAATAATATTCATTTGATCAGAAAAGCTTATAGTATGTTTCAAATTCTTGTTTGATCTAATTAGATGAAAAAAATTTGATGTTGTAAATTCTAACATAATGGTAAATGTGAGTCAAATGCCTTTGCTTTGAAAACAAGGCCTTATATTAAAATCCAATAATAATATCATGTAGAACCAGAAGCAGCATAATAATTGACAAAAGAATATAACAAATGAATTTACCCTCTCAATATCATGATCTGGTGGTCGGCGACAGTCTATGAGGTAAAGCTCTTTCATTGAATCGGATTTGGAGATCAAACATTTGTAGTGGTCTGGATAGAAGCAATCCCAAACGACATTAGAATCAGCGATGGACTTAAAGAGGGAGTTGACGCAAGACAAGCGGCAGGCATCTCGAGCACTTGTGAAGGAAATGATGGTCGCTATACAACCATCTGGTAAGTCCATCATCCCCGTCCCCGTCTTTGTTGCTTGCTCGACAGTTTCTCCATTGTCTCTCTCCATGACTATATCTATAATGAAATTAAATCAGTGGTTTTAGGGTTTTTATGTTTCTGGGTTTGGGTTGTTTATATAGAGATTAAATCTTAGTTGTTAAGTTTTGAAATTAAGATGGAAATCTCTTATAAGAGTTACTAGATTTTTTAAATTATATATGATTAATTTTTAATTCTTTATTTGGTTACATATCTATGTATAAATTGTATGATATACTTCTATATATGATTGGTTTCTAATTTTTTCATTGGATTACATATTTATGTACACTTCCATCTATGATTGATTTTTAATTTTTTATTGGATTACATATTTATGTATACTTCTCTCTCTCTCTCTCTCTCTCTCTCTCTCTATATATATATATATATGATTTTTTTTTTAAATATTACAATAATTTAGAATTTGGGGAGGGATACTTGAACCCATAACATAACAAAACACTTCATTCTTCTACCTGCATAATATAAATCATAAGAATAATGCTAGATATCACAATTAATATTCCAACACAACACATGTGGCACATGAGGTGTCAATTGGTGAGTGGATATACATTAATAATGATTTATCTCACCAATCTATGTTATAACATCAAAAATCTAGTTTCAAGACAAGATGAGGTTGCCCCTAGGGGCGTAACTCAGCTGGTAGATGAACGAGCATGGGGTTTGGACAAATGACTCTCAAATCAGCAACTCGAATCTTACCATTGGCAAAAGCTTCAAAAAAAATATCTGATATAGATATGTGGATAGATAGATATTGTCAAAAAGACAAGATGAATGGATTCGATGATATGTCTCTCACAACTACTTCAATCCCCAATTAATCATCTTTTACAACGGATATAAGCTTGAATTATTGATGTTTGAAATTATTTATTTATTTAGGGGTTTTTACAATTGGGTTCCTATCTAATTTGAAAACGTCATTTTTTACGTAAATTTACATTTTTCATCAAATTGGTCATTATATAATTAAAATAACTCATTTAGATCCTTTTGACTAAATTTTGAACGGTCAATGGTTACCGAATTTGCTAAAAGTCTATTTGTTCAATCTATTTGTGAAAAATGTTGATTGAGATGTGGTTGAATAATGAAATAGTTATTTGTGTTAGTTAAAGTGAGTTTGTGGAGAGCTTTACGTGTGGTGTTTGTGGTATGTTTAACTATTTTTTGAACAATAATGCTAGAGGACCCAAAAAAGTGACCCAAATTTTGGCCCCAAACCTATGTGGCAACATCACACACAACATGGGCCCACGTCACTCTTTCCAAAGATCCCATGTGATGTTGCCACATTGGTTTGGGTCCAAAATTTGGGTCACTTTTTTGGGTCCTCTAGCATTACTCTTTTTTGAAAGTTGAATTCTTGCTCATCAAATGTTTGACGAAAAAAATTAAAATTGATCATCAACCTATTCACCCTCTCTATGTTGTTTTAGTTAGTGTTAGTCAATAATATTTTCAGAATATTTTCTCAAATATGGACGAAGAATTATGGTCCAAAAGGCCCATAAAATTGGAAAAGTAGGTAAGATTCTATTTAGATCTAGAAGGTCTATGAGGCCTAAAACCGTATTAAACCGTATCAATTCAAACCGGAAAAAGCATATTAGAGTCCAGGCCAGTCAAACCGTATTATACTTGTATGGAACTCGCACGAAATTGAATAAAAGATCAAGAAGATGATCTATTGAAGTTCCGAACAAAATCAACTTAGAATCATAAGTAAAGAACTAACAAAAATAAATGGAAGACAAAAATAAAATTAATAAAAAAAAAAACCTAAAAATCAACTAGAAAAGGTAAAAAGGAAAAGTAAAATGAAATATTTAAACATCACCTGATGCGGATATTACAAGTGCATTGAATATTTGAATACTTATATTAAAATTTAAATTTTTTTAATTATATTTCCCATAGACAGGTTTTCGTGACAAATGCCGCTTGATTTAATTTAATCCCTTCAATGAAGACAACTTTACTATCTCTATTTAGAATACCATTTCTTAAAAAAAATTAAGAAACACAAATAATTTAAACAAGCAAGAAACTAATCTGAAAAATAAAATTTAATTCACTCTTCTGATCCATCAAGTTACTGATTCAAACGAATACAAAATTCAATTCACTCTTCTAATCAAGGAGGAAAAGACAATCACAAAAGATTGTGTTCCAATCTTCCTAAAATTAAATCTGGATAAGGAAATTCTTTTAGACAATGCTGAACAAAAGACCAAATTTGTCCAAATTGGTCTCTGTTGATTTGCTTGCTTGATTTCCTGAAATTGCTAGTTTCTCATCCTATTCCTCATATACCATTGCGGGCTTTTCTTTTTAGGCTACCAAACAAAGGAAATTATTTAGTAATCAATATATGGCATAGATTTATCAAACACATACATACATACATATATATGAAATTTTTTAGGTGCGGGATATTGCTACCGGTATTTATTAGATTGCTATCAATGATAATCCAAAGCTAGCGGTAGCAATCGACGATTCCGTACGGTAAATCCCGCACCAAAAAGTTACTATTTCAAAAATTGAAATTAAGCATGATTTATACAAGACACAATTTTTTCTTCAATATAAAAATATATTTTTGAACTATTTCAAAAATAAAAAGAAAATATCTTCAAAAATAAATAATATCCATTTGACCAGAAAAGCTTATAATATGTTTCAAATTCTTGTTTGATCTTATTAGATGAAAAAATTTTGATGTTGTAAATTCTAACATAATGGTAAATGTGAGTCTAATGGCATTGCTTTGAGAACAGACCTTATATTAAAATCCAATAATAATATCATGTAGAACCAGAAGCACCATAATAATTGACAAAAGAATATAACAAATGAATTTACCCTCTCATCAACTGGGTCCAATTCTGAGAGAGAACTAGATTTAATGGAGAGTAGAGAGAGAAACTTTGGTAAGGTTCTGATCGGCAGAGATGATTTTAAGGCAAATTTAGTTTCCATTTTCGTGGATAACCTGAATCCGTTGGTAGATCAGAAAGGGCTGTGGGGTATCTTCAAATCGTTTGGTTTAGTTAGAGATATTCATTTATCTCCTATACTGAAGAACAGAAGGAGTTGTTATGCTTTTGTTAGGTTTGCTACAAGAGAAGAAGCGGAGAAGGTAGCAAGACTAACTAATGGTATGCATATTTTTGGATGGCCTATTAAGACTAAAGTTGCAGATACTGATTGGAACAATAGGAAGAAGGATTATGGAAGGACTAATGATGGAAGTAAGGTTGTACCAAGGCTGGTTAGAGAAGTCAATAAGGTTTTTTCCGGCCAATCCTTTACAGAAGTGGTAAAGGAAAAGAGTAACCTGGGTGGTATCCAAAACCGTGTGAATCTCAACAAGGTTGATGAGATGCATTGGGATGGTAGATCGAATGATGTTAACTGGTTGGAGCACTGTGCAGTGGGGGTTCTTAATAGATTCACTGATATATCATTTATGATTAAGGGACTTCTTAATAAAAATATCTTGTTTGATTTTTATTATTTAGGGGACAAGAATGTCCTTTGGTTTTTTCGTTCTATGGCTGACAGGAATAATTTTATTAGAAACAAGGTTGACTGGAAGGATCTCTTCTCTCATATAGGGGCGTGGTCACCAGCTATCACTCCTCAAGCAAGGTTAGCTTGGGTCGAGTTCCGGGGAATCCCTTTAGACTGCTGGTGTGAGGATTTCTTCTTAAGGTTGGGATGGATGGTGGGAGAGCCCTTACTTATAGATGAAGAGACTTTGTCCAGAAATAATTTGATGTGTGGAAGAGTGATGATTCTATTGCTTGGCAGAAGCAAGTGTCCTGATTATGTGAAGTTTGTTTCAGGGAGCAGTTCATTTATGGTATCAGTGATGGAGGATCAGGAGCAAATTAGTTATTCTTGTATTTTGCAGTGTTTAGGTCTCACTGGGAGGAGGAAGACAGAGAGTCATCAGCTGAACAAAGAAGAAGCATCGATAGGAGTGACATGGTTGAGAAAACGGCGCATGAAGTAGGAAGGGCGGCTACAAAAGTTTCTATTCAGAATGTTACTCAGCCGATTGGTGAAGGGGGAAGGTTTAATGAATGCAGAGAAAAAAGAGGAAGTAGCCGTGAGGGGATTAGTTCTATTATTGGGAAGAGCAAACTGGCAGGTGGAGATCAGAAGAATAATAATTGCAAAGGGAAAGAAATTATTGCAAAAAACTCAAACCATCAGAAAGGAAGACCTATTGAATATAAGGAAGCATTGGTTATAGAGAAAGAAAAGGATATTCATTGGTCTTCTTCGTCTGAAGAAACTGAATGGGTGCCTTCTCCGAAATTTAAGGGGGATACATCCATAGTGGAGTTAAATCAGATGGTGGGTGGGAAAATTGTTATTGATTTGGGTTGTGGTATGGTCCAAGATGGAGGACTAGGCCCAAATAATGGTCAACTGATCCAAGTGGATGGAAAAGACCCAAATGAAGATTTACATATTTCAGAGTCTGGAAGTCCAAAAGGGGGTGTCGAGAGGGGTCTTAGGATGGACCAGGCTATGGATAATAATTATATCAGATATAATGATGGTGTTGGTGGGTCTCAATCTTCTTCTACTAATTCTCTCTCTCATGTCTCTGATACCTTGTTTACATCTGAGGGTAGAGAGATGGTTGCATTTGATAGTAATTCGACAGCAACAAAAAATAGGAGCACTAAGAGTGGATTCAAACCTGTGACCTCTGTCAAGAGGCATGGCATGATTACTTGAAAGGATAGGATGTCGGTTTCGCAGAATTCAACTGTGTCGTCAAGGCCGATTGGTATTAATGGAGAGCTTCATGGTAGATGGAATCTGGAGGAGGAAGTGGCTAAGGTAATAGGAAAAGGTTTTGCCTTAGGTGTGCTGCAGGGATCAGAGGATGGTATCAGGATTAAAGGGACGCAAGGTGAGCATAAGAAAAATAGGAGTGTCAAATGGAGTTTTAGTGAGGAAGTAGCTAAGGTTATTGAGGTGGGGAAGGCTTTAGGTGTTAATTTCAACGGCAATGAGGAATGTGCGGTAGAAGAAATCAGGCGCAGGGAATCTGAAGATGTGGAGAGGTACCGTGCTCAGCATGGTTAGGTTCTGGTTACCATCAGGTCTGTTTTAGGGATTCAATTTTTTTATGATGTTATTAACTTGGAATGTGAAAGAATTGGGCAGGTCTGAGAAGAGAAGAGCAATCAGGAATTTAGTTTATTTGTATAAACCTTTCTTGGTTTTCATTCAAGAAACAAAATTGAGCTACTTTGATTCTAGAGTAATTAAATCTCTTGGTGGATCTCGTTTGACTAGAGGCATCGGGGTAGAGGCAGTAGGTTCTGCGGGTGGTTTAATTACTCTTTGGGATGATGAGATTTTTGAAGGTAAGGCTGTTATTTCGAATAATAGATGTATCATTGTTCAAGGAATTCTGACAAAAGAGAACAAGGACATGGTTTTTTGTAATGTTTATGCAGTGAATCAGGAGTCAAGTAGAGTTGAGTTGTGGGAGTTTATTCTCAATGCTCAAGCCAATCTGTCAGGGCCTTGGGTAATTGGGGGCAATTTTAATACGGTATTAGATCAGTGTGAGAGAATTGGTAATTCAAGTTGTCAAAGCTCGATTAGAAACTTCAGATCATTTGTGGATTCCGCTATGGTAATGGATATTCCTCTTCGTGGAATGTCGTTTACTTGGACTAATAACAGAGAAGATGGAGCTTGGGCAAGATTGGATAGGTTCCTGTGTGCACCATTGTTTCTATCTTGGTTCCCAAATTTGTCTCAATGTGGTCTTAGAAAGAGATTGTCGGATCATAATCCTGTATTGTTAGGGAATCCACATGAAAACTGGGGTCCAAGACCGTTTCGGATTCAAAATGGTTGTTTGGAAGATAATGAGCTTATGAAGGGGGTTAGATGTGTGTGGAATCAATGTAGGAGTGGAGGATCTTCTAGTGTCAATTTTTTGAATAAATCGATTGCAGTAAAAAAATTCATGAGGGCATGGTTCAGAAAAAGTAAGGTGAGTGGGGAGATTACAAGACAATTGGAAGAGGAGCTGGATCAAATTGAGAAGAAAGTAGTGGCTGAAGGATGGTCCGAAGATTTGAGGAGAGCCAGAGGAGTATGTCTGGTGAAGATTTGGAAGAATATAAAGAAGGAAGAACAAAAATGGAGACAGTGTTCGAGGGTGAAATGGCTAAAGGAGGGAGATCGAAATTCTAGGTTTTTTCATCTTATGGCCAACGTTAGAAGGAATATCAATAGAATTGGTGATATGGTTATTGATGGTAACAGGTGTGTAGGGCCGGCTCAAGTGAGGGATGGTGTTGTGCATTTTTTTAGGGTCATTTTGCAAAACAGGTGTGGCGAAGACCTCTAATAGGTGACATTCAACTTAATTAAATTTCTGTTAGTGATAATGTGATGTTGGAAAGTCAATTTTTAGTGGAAGAAGTTTGGGAGGCATTGTGTGAATGTGATGGCAATAAAGCACCTGGTCTTGACGACCTTAATCTCAACTTTATCAGATCAAATTGGGAGGTGATAAAGGATGATTTGATGAACTTTATGAGGGAGTTCTATAGGGACAGTCCAGTTGTGAGACATTTGAATAGTACTTTTATTGCTCTCATTCCGAAAATTAGGAATCCGACTTCTCTAAAAGAATATAGGCCCATAAGTTTGGTTGGGGCTGCATACAAAATTTTGGCAAAGGTTTTAGCAAGTAGGCTCAAGAAGGTTATGGATAAGGTGATTAGTCCAAACCAGATGGCTTTTGTTAAAGGTAGGCAGATAGTGGATAGTTTCATTATAGCTAACGAGGTTATTCACTCTTGGAAAAATGATGGTAAGGGTGGATTGTTAGTGAAACTTGATTTTGAGAAAGCCTATAAACAGTGTTGATCACAGTTTTTTGCTCGAAGTTTTGAAGAGAATGGGTTTTGGTTTAAAATGGATCGACTGGATCAAGTGGTGTATTTCCTCTCCCTCTTTATCAGTTTTGGTTAATAGATGCTCGACTAAGGAATTCTCTATGGAGAGGGGCTTACGTCAAGGTGACCCACTTTCCCCATTTCTTTTTAACTTGGCGATGTAGGTGCTTAGTAGGATGTTGTGTGTTGCAAAAGACCGTGGGTTGATTAGAGGTGTGGGGTTCCAAAATGATTCCATTTATTTAACCCACCTTCAGTTTGCCGATGATACAATGCTTTTCATTGATCCCTGTATGGAGTATCTTCTAAATGCAAAAAGGATATTGAGGTGTTTTGAGTTATTGTCAGGTCTTAAAATTAATTTTCACAAATCCTGTCTTGTGAAAGTGGGTATGATTTGTTATGTGGAAGAAGATTGGGCTCGTGTGTTTAGATGTGCGTCTTCTTCATTACCAATTTCGTATCTTAGGCTTCCACTGGGTGGGAATGCTAGGAAGGAAGCTTTATGGAATTCGGTAATTCGTAAAGTGGAAGAAAGACTGGCTCCGTGGAAGAGAGGATTTATGTCTAAAGGAGGTAGACTTGTTCTTATTAAAGCGGTCCTTTCAAGTCTTTCGACATACTTCATGTCGATGTTCAGCATTCCGGTTGGAGTAGCAAAGAAAATTGAAAAGCTTCAAAGGGAATTCTTTTGGAATGATGGGGTTTTAAAAAGAAAGATTCATGCTGTGGATTGGGGTACGGTGTGTAAAAGTAAGAAGGTTAGTGGTTTGGGTATTGGTAGGATGCTTGATAAAGGTGATAGCTTGATGGCTAAATGGATATGGAGATTTGGGCGGGAACATTCATCTTTGTGGAAGAATGTGATTTGTGCTAAGTATGGGGCTCGAAATAATGCTTTAGTTTGAGATTTTGACAATATAAGGAGATGCTCTACCTTTGTTCGAGATGTGAGTAAATTGATGGAAGCTAGTAGTCGGTCTTGCAATATTATTAAAGATGGTTTTCAAATTGTTGTTGGGGCAGGTGATTGTGTGAGGTTTTGGCATGATTTATGTAGGGATTCTATCTCACTAAAAAGTGTGTTTCCAAGAATGTTCTCGCTCGTGGTTAACAAGGATGGAGTGGTGAAGGAATTTGGAAGATTTGAGGCTGTTTCTTGGGTTTGGGACGTGAGTTTATGTAGGCCACTCTTTGACTGGGAAAAGGACCAGTGGAATAGTTTTATGTTATATTTGCAAAATGTTATCGTTAGGAAAGATATTCCAAATGCTCTGGCTTGGTCTTACTGTCCGAATGGTTGTTTCTCAGTTAAATCATTTCGAAGATGTCTGGAAGATTCAAATGTTTTAAATGGAGAGGTTGTTTGTCCCTTTTTGTGGAAAGGTATTTGTCCACCGAAAGTAGAAGTTTTTCTGTGGCAGTTGTTCAAGGGGAGGATTTTGGTTAGAAGTGTTCTCAGTTGTTTTGGTATGGCTCAGTTGGCTTGTTTGGATTGCCCTTTGTGTGAGAAGGAGGTGGAGTCAATAAATCATCTTTTCCTTTTGTATGTTTGGTCTCAGCAGTGTTAGGTAAAGGCCATGAATTGGTGGGTTGTTAAATCTTGCTGTAATTTTGAATTCTTGGATTGGTTACTTGGCTGGACAGGTTTCTATCCTTCTAAGTCCAAGGAAAGGGTGTGGAATGTGCTTTTTTGTGCGGTTGCTTGGACTATATGGGAGTACCGAAATAAAGTGGTGTTTCAGGGATTGGAAGCCAATGTTTCTATGGCCTTAGATTTGATAAAATTTAGGGTAGTATGGTGATTCAAAAATTTTGGTTGCGGTTCCAAGAAAGATACAACTTTGCTTCTTCTGGATATTGAACGGAGGTGTATTGATAATAAATTGGTTGAGGCTTCAAGATCATGCTCTTGGTCTCCTCCCTTTACTTCCGATCTTTCATTTAAAGTGGATGGTTCTTCTAAAGGTAGTTCGGGATTGGCTGGTGTTGGTGGGGTTCTGCAGGAGTCTGGTGGAAAGATTTTATGTTTATTCTCTTCTCCGATTGGCATTGCGGATTCTATTACTGCTGAAGTTTTGGCAATACACAAAGCTTGTTCCTTAATTGCTTCTTCTCGGCTGCTTGAAGACAGGTTGATTACCATTTGGAGTGACTCTAGCTTGGCTGTATCATGGATTAATGGTGAAGGTTTTGGTAAGCTAAGTCTGATTCAGTTGATCTATGATATTAGACAATTTATTTTGTTCAGGGTTTTCATCTCTATCAAGTTTATGCCTAAAGGATTCAATTCCTTAGCTGATAGTCTTACTAAAGCGGGTGTTGAGGCTCTAAATGAGAGGTTGGAATGGAGCTTGTGACTCCTGCTTTGTGCTTATTTTCTGGTTTACGTTCTTCGTTTGTGCGTAGCTGTCCGCGTTTTCTTGCTGGTGGGGTTTTTGTTGTTTTGGCAGGGGCTTTGTGTTTTTGCTCGTCTTTCCCTTTCTGTGGGTTTCGTGGCTTCCCTCTTATAAGTTTCAAGTTTAGTTCTCTGATGACAGAAAATATTCAATATTTAGTGATTCTTAGTCGTTTGAGTTATGGATCAACGTTGTGGGTGTGGGAAATCTGAGCAATGATAAGATTATTTAAGAGTTCAGGCATCGTTTCCTGTCAAGTTATTCTATCTCCTACAAATTCTCTCCAAGGGATCTTATCTCGCTGGATGAAAGCTTAGCCTTGGTGGGAGCGGTGTCGTTTGGTGAGAGGTTGGTTTGGGGTGCCTGTCTATTGCTGGTTTTAGGCTGGTAGGATTTCGTTTTGTTTTGTGTTTGCAGCTTCTCTGTTTTTGTATCTGGTTAGTTTTGTCTCTGTTTGTTTGGTGATTGTCTTTGTTCGTTTGGCTGAACGTTTATGGACCTCTGTACATTGGATTTGCCTTCTGAGGCTTTATTAATAAATGAGCTATTTCAAAAAAAAAAAAAAAAAAAGAATTTACCCTCTCAATATCATGATCTGGTGGTCTGCGACAGTCTATGAGGTAAAGCTCTTTCATTGAATCGGATTTGGAGATCAAACATTTGTATTGGTCAGGATAGAAGCGATCCCAAACGACATTAGAAACAGCGACAGACTTAAAGAGGTAATTGACGCAAGACAAGCGGCAGGCATCGCGAGCACTTGTGAAGAAAATGATGGTCGCTATTCAACCCTCTGGTAAGTCCATTATCCCCTTTTTGCGGGTGTTGTTTGTTTCTCTTTGTTCTGCTTTGCTCCGGTTTGTTTGTTTTGGTGCGTGGCTGTTTCTGACCTGTGCTGTGTGTTTCTTGTTCTGTTGCAGTCTGCTTTGGCCTGCTTTGCATTAATAAAATTTCTGTTGTTCAAAAAAAAAAAAAAAAAAGTCCATTATCCCCGTCCCCTTCTTCGTTGCTTGCTCGACAGTTTCTCCATTGTCTCCGATCTCCATGGCCATATCTATGATGAAATTAAATCGCTGGTTTTAGGGTTGTTTATGTAGAGATGAAATCTTAGTGTGATATAAGTATGCTCACAGTTGTGTGTCTACCAGAGAAAAACTTATACTTCCATATGTGATTTTTTTTTTTTTTTAATATTATAGTAATTTGGGATTTGGTGAGGGCCACTGAGGGGTATGTGTACATACTCGAACCCATAACAAAACACTTCTTTCTTCTCCCTGCATAATATAAATCATAATTATTAAATGTAATTTCCCTATTAAAACATGATTTTCACTGTCCAATGTAAAAGCACTAAAATTCTCAACCTTTCTAGTTTCTATCAAAAAATTGACAATATTGTTATAACGTCAAAAAACTAGTTTCAAACAAGATGAGGTTGGCCCGGTAGTATGTTTCTCACACCTACACCACAAGATCGTGGGTTTGAGTTTCTTTCCATCCAAAAAAAAAAAAACCGATTTATTATAATATATAATTGTAACACTACTTCAATCCCCAATTTATCATCTTCTACAACCCAAAAAAAAAAAAAAAAAAAAACCTAGTTTCAACACTACTTCAATCCCCAATTTATCATATTCTACAACGAATATACGCTTTCTTCGAAATTACTGATCATTGAATACCTATTCATTAATTATTTATTTATTTTAGGGATTTTTATAATTGGGTCCCTATCTAATTTAAAAACGTCATTTTTATACTTATCTTTATATTTTTCATCAAACTGGTCCTTATATAATTAAAAATCACTCATTTAGGTCCTTTTGATCAATATTGGACAGTTAATGGTAACAGAATTAGCTAAAAGTCTATTTTACCATTGGACTTTTGATGAAAAAAGTAAGGGAGTGCAGTGCAGTGTACAAATGGAATACCCTCATAAGAAGTTAGGAATCACCTCATACATCTTTAGATTCTTCTTGTTCTTCCACGTTACTCCTATCTTCTCCGATTCTCTCTAGCTTTTGCTTTCTTTTTCTAAATCATATATATATATATATATATATATAATCATCAAATCTCATTCACATATTCTTCTTCCCTAATCTTGGTCATAGGGTGATTGCTTATAACCATAGTTGTTTTCAATCTCACATCCCATATCAGATAAATAAGAGCAGTGAAGAAAGACCTAACCTATATAAGAAAAACCATCATAACATTGATATGTGACAATTCTAGTATGCCTAGCCCACGAAAGCCATGCAGTTGCCATGCAAGTGATCCACTGAATTTGGTTAGGAGGTTACCTATTCGAATTAGAATTAGCTTGAGTGGAATAAATTAGCTAGCCAGGAGTCTTGTTAAAGCTTATCAGTGTTGCACATTTGATGCTTATCTCTTATTTTCTATTTAAATGTAATTGAAGTCCTAGTTTCTTAAGGACAGTTGTTAAAGAATCCTATTTAAGGGTTCGACTGATTGAATAAAGAGTATGATTAATTAAACAAATTCCTTCCTCTATTCTTCTTTTCCTCTTCTTCCCAAATTATTTCTTATCAGTGGTATCAAAGCCGTTCGGTTCATGGATGCTGAGTTCTGTAACGGATTTTACGCAATTCTAGCTTGTCATGAGTCCTGTTTCAACCAAATACATTATACCCTCCAAACCATTAGGAATAAACTCCAATCGCTATCATTTTATCAAACACAATTAGCCACCTATCTTCCAGTATTTTTTGATGATACATATGTATCGACGGAGGTTTTTATCGATTTTGATAAACCACCGATATTTGACGAACCACTAAAAAGAGCCTAGTTCCACCCCATCCCTCCACCAACCCAATTTTCGACCACCAACCATATCACTCCCACACGCACCGTTGCGTCCGCCGCCTTCAAGCTTCACCACACCATCCACTGCATCTCCTCGACAATTGTTACAACTGCCACCACGTCGTTGCCGAACGAAGATCGACTTCGAACAAAACCGGAGAGACCATTTTTAGACTCATCAATGGCCAATCGTGCTCTAAAAATGACCCGAAATCGAAGGTGCACCGTGGTTCCATTGCCGGTGTTCGATCCGGGAGGAAATGGATCGATTGAAGAAGTAGGAGCGTTAGGTTGCAATTTGGGTGACGTTTCTCCAGGACGTATCCAATATTTCATCCTTGAGGACAAGGATGCTTTGAGTGGGTGGGAATGATATGTGACAATTCTAGTATGCCTAGCCCACGAAAGCCATGCAGTTGCCATGCAAATGATCCGCTGAATTTGGTTAGGAGGTTACCTATTTGAATTAGAATTAGCTTGAGTGGAATAAATTAGCTAGGAGTCAATTAGCTAAGAGTCAATTAGCCAGGAGTCTTGTTAAAGCTTATCAGTGTTGCACATTTGATGCTTATCTCTTCTTTTCTATTTAAATGTAATTGAAGTCCTAGTTTCTTAAGGACAGTTGTTAAAGAATCCTATTTAAGGGTTCGACTGATTGAATAAAGAGTATGATTGATTAGCAAATTCCTTCCTCTGTTCTTCTTTTCCTCTTCTTCCTAAATTATTTCTTATCAGAATGATATGTGACAATTCTAGTATGCCTAGTGCACGTAGGCCATGCAGGGTGCCATACAAGTGCAAGTGATCGACTGGAGGAGATTACCTATGTGAATTAGAATTTGCTTGAGGAGAATAAATTAGCTAGGAGTCTAAATTAGCTAGGAGTCGTGGGTGGCTTATCAGTTGTTGCACAACTGATGCTTATCTCTTCTTTTTTATTTAAATGTAATTGTAGTCCTATTTCTTAAGGACTGTTGTTAGGAATTCTATTTAAGGATTCATCCAATTGAATAAAAGGCATGAATGATTAAAGCAATTATCTCCTCCATTCTTCTTATGTTCTTCTCTTTTCTCAAATTATTTCATAACAATGGAGAAGATATTTGCTTTAATCATTCATGCCTTTTATTCAATTGGACGAATCCTTAAATAGAATTCCTAACAACAGTCCTTAAGAAATAGGACTACAATTACATTTAAATAAAAAAGAAGAGATAAGCATCAGTTGTGCAACAACTGATAAGCCACCCACGACTCCTAGCTAATTTATTCTCCTCAAGCTAATTCTAATTCAAATAGGTAATCTCCTTCAGTCGATCACCTGCACTTGTATGGCACCCTGCATGGCCTACGTGCACTAGGCATACTAGAATTGTCACATATCATTCTCGTCCGCTCGAATTATCCTTGTCTGCAAGGATGAAATTTGGATACATCCTAGAGAAACGTCACCCAAATTCCTCCCAGATCGAACACCGGCAATGGAACCACAGCGCCCCTTTGATTTCGGGTCATTTTTAGAGCACGGCTGGCCACTGGTGAGTCTAAAAATGGTCTCTCCACTTTTGTTCGGAGTCGATCCCTGTCCGGTAATGACGTGGTGGCAATTGTAATGGCTGTCGAGGAGATGCAATGGACGGTGTGGTGGAGCTTGAAGGCGGCGGACGCGGCGGTGTGAGTGGGAGTAGGCATGATTTGGTGTTGGAACCGATCCAAATCACGGACAACCACCTGTAAGATTTGATGTCGAACAATTTTTTTAACAATTTTCTGGTTATTAATTGTGTGGTGTGGAGTGATATGGTTGGTGGTCGAAAATTGGGTTGGTGGAGGAATGGGGTGGAACTGGGTTCTTTTGAGTGGTTCGTCAAATATCGGTGGTTTATCAAAATCGATAAAAACCTCCACCAATACATATGTATCATCGAAAAACACCGAAAGATAGGTGGCTAATTGTGTTTGAGAAAGTGATAGAGATTGGAGTTCATCCCTGATGGTTTGGAGGGTATTTTGGATTTGGATGAAGGTGGACTCATGTCGAGTTAGGACTTCATAGACTCCGTTACGAAAACGTGTGTCCATGGGACCAAACTGCTCTGATACCATTGTTATGAAATAATTTGAGAAAAGAGAATAACATAAGAAGAATGGAGGAGATAATTGCTTTAATCATTCATACCTTTTATTCAATTGGACGAATCCTTAAATAGAATTCCTAACAATAGTCCTTAAGAAATAGGACTACAATTACATTTAAATAAAAAAGAAGAAATAAGAATCAGTTGTACAACAACTGATAAGCCACCCACGACTCCTAGCTAATTTATTCTCCTCAAGCTAATTCTAATTCAAATAGGTAACCTCCTAACCAAATTCAGCGGATCACTTGCATGGCAACTGCATGGCTTTCATGGGCTAGGCATACTAGAATTGTCACATATCAAACATGCAATTCATGACGTTTAAAAAACGTCATTAATCTCAGCGTCGGTTTTAAAAACATCGTTTTTTATGGTTTTTAAAAAGAGTAATGCTAGATGTCCCAATTTTTTTTTCCAAATGATGTGGCACGTGAGGTGTCAACATCATTTATAAAATATTGACACCTTACATGTCACATCATTTAGGATAGAATTTGAGGAAAAAAAAAATGGGACGTTATGATTCATTAGATAAATAAATAGTTTTTAAAAATTAAATAAATAAATAGTTTTAAAAGAATTAAATATATAAATAGTTTTAAAAAATTAATAAATAAATGAAAAAATTAAAAACATTAACTTTTTCAAGGATATCCATTAATAGGGACAAGAAAAACTCTAAATATCCAAACTTTTACAGTAAGGATAATGGTGAGAGAAGCTTCAAGGTTCCCAACACTGAAAGAAGTGGTTGAACTTGAAGAAGGCAAGAAGACTCCCAGTGTTGGGAACATTGAAGCTTCTCTCACCATCATCATTACCGTAAAAGTTTGGATATTTAGAGGTTTTCTTGTCCTATTAATGGATATCCTTAAAAAAATTAATGTTTTTAATTTTTCCATTTATTTTTTTAAAACTATTTATTTATTTATTTATTTTAAAACTATTTATTTATTTATTTTAGACTATTTATTTATTCAATTTTTTAAAACTATTTATTTATTTAATTTTTAAAAACTATTTATTTATTTATTTATTTTAAAACTATCTATTTATTTAATGAATCATATCTTTTATTTTTTATATTTATTTTTTATTAAAGTTTATAAAGTTTTTGGTTAAAAGGTTAAATATATATATATATATATATAAAATAATACAACTAGGGGCATTTTAGGCATTTTCAAAGTCAAATTTAAGTCTTGGGGTTGTTAGTGTATAATACCAAAACTTTTCCAACTAAGTGTACCTTGCCCAAACCTTAAGGGGTGCAGTGTAATTTGCCCTTATTCAAAAAAAAAAAAAAGAGATGACAGTGAAATTATCCCATTATTTTATTAATTTTATTTAGGACTCAAATCACTTGTCCAAATTTAGTGTCTCAATTTGTGTCTAACCAATCAAATTGGGACATGTATTTAAATTTTAATTATTTTTTTTCCAACCTAACTGGGACATGAGTCTACATTTAATTATTTTTTTTTTTTCCAATCAAATTGGGATATGTGTCTACATTTATGTAGAAGTTGAAAAAAAAGAGTGGTTCTATTGGCACACCCTCTACTGATCTATTTATGTCCCACTTTTAAAATTTTTGATTTAATTAAATAAACTTACATTTTTTATTAATTTTTTTGATTTATTTTCAAAACTACCCTTTTTGCTTATTTTTCAAACTTAATACTCCTCGTCTCTGATCTCTGTATACGTCACTCTCTCACCTTCATTGAACAATTTATTTTTTATTCTTATTTATTTATTTATTTAGTTTTAGTTTTAGTTTTTTTCTTCTTCTTCTTATTTCATGGTGGAAAAGAAAAAAGAAAAAAGAAAATAACATAGTTGATTTAACACAACGAGAACTTGATATCATTCAAAAGAAAAAGTAAACTTCAAGAAGGAATTGTTTCCGGTTGGAATGGCTTTGAATATCAACTTAAACTGAGGTATGCCTAAATCTCACATCGGAGGTCGACCACCAGCGCTGAGCAGCTGGCCAATCATACTATTAACCTGCCAATACTTTGAAACACAGCGATCAAAGCAACTGTTTTCTCCCATATTGAGCCCATTCTCCTTGTAGCTTTTGTCAACACATGCACTTACTGAAACAAGTTTTGGCAAGCCTGTTAAATAATTCTATCCTGTACTCCATTTCGGTTTCTGCCATGCCAAAGACATGTTCTTTATCAATACCCATTGCATTGTTTGCAGCCATGCCAAGGAATTGTTTCCAGATACTTGATATCATTCTCAGACAATTCTTACAAATGCTTGATATCATTGTCAGATAATTCTTGCTGATGATTTATGTCATTCTCAAACAATTCTTCCAGATGTTTTATATTGTTCTCAGACAATTCTTCGATATGCTTGATATCTTTGTTAGACTTTTCCATAATATTTTGTATGTATATAAGAAGCAAATTTTAGGGTTTAAGAGTTAAGACTTTTTTTTTTTTTCAAGAAACGGAGTACAAATGTTTTATTTATTTATTTATTTATTTATTTATTTATTTATTTATTTATTTTTAGCTCTATGTCTCTTATCCCTAGGAGGTCTTCGTCCACTAGCAGGATTTTTTGGAAAACTCTATTTATTCTGGTGTGGATGGCAGGCAAGCCTATATTTCTTGGTTTCAATAGGACTCCTTACGAGCGTTGTTTCTATATACTATTATCTAAAAATAATCAAGTTATTAATAACTGGATGAAACCAAGGAATAACCCCTCACGTGCGAAATTATAGAAGATCCCCTTTAAGATCAAACAATTCCATCGAATCGAGTATGATTGTATGTGTGATAGCATCTACTATACCAGGAATATCAATGAACCCGATTATTACAATTGCTCAGGATACCCTTTTTTAGCTTCTAGTTAGCTTCTAAAATCGATTTCTTAGTTCAAGATCCCTCTTACTAACTGGAATCAAAGAATTAGTAGATCTGTTCTGCCCAAAATGGGAATGGGCTAGGGTTATGAACTTATAATCTATAATCTGATGTAGAAGATTTTTTCCCTTAATTTTTACGTCTCTTTAAATAATTTTGATAAAGGAAAAAATTATATTACATAATTAAAAAAGTGAGGTATAAATAGACCGGTAGGGGGTGTGCCGATAGCACCACTCGAAAAAAAATAATGTAAACATATGTCTCAATTTGGTTGGTTAGACACAAATTGGGACACCAAATTTGGAAAAGTGATTTGAGTCAGTTTTATTTATTCCAAGAATACCCTCGTGTGTCCATTAATGCATCATCTCTCTCACTTTAAAAGGAGTGAGCTCTGTCTCTGAGAGCAATCAACTCAGGGAAAAAAAAAAAAAAAAAAAAGCTCTGGTTGTTTTCTCACACAAGAAAGACAAAAGCTTTGAAGTTAGAGAGAGAGAAGAGAGAAGATGTCGAACGAAGTGAGTGAAGAAGGACAGACCCACCACCATGGAAAGGACTACGTCGACCCAAAACCGGCTCCGCTCTTGGACATGGCGGAGCTCAAGCGCTGGTCCTTTTACAGAGCTCTCATAGCCGAGTTCGTCGCCACCCTCCTCTTCCTCTACGTCACTGTCGCCACCGTCATCGGACACTCGAAACAGAAGGACGCTTGTGATGGTGTTGGGCTTTTGGGTATTGCATGGGCTTTTGGTGGCATGATCTTCATTCTTGTCTACAGCACCGCTGGAATTTCTGGTAAAAAAAAAACCCTAGATAACTTAAAACAGAGCATGTTCATGTCTTCTTTTTTTGAGTTTTATTTGATTTTATTTTTTTTATTTTTTTTAGTTTTTAGTGAGTTTCATGTCTTTACAACTCTTCAACCTTCAAAAATAAGATCAAACCTAAAAAACAGTGCAAGTTCATGTCTTTTATGTGAGTATTCTCTGTTTTAGCTGTTTGAAACTGAAAAATGAAAGCAAAGCCAGTTGGTTTTTTGAGTTGTTAATGAGTTTCTCTTAAGAAAACAAACTTATAATTAAAAACACTTAACAACTCTTCAACCTTAAAAAAAAAACATGTCAAACCTAGAAAACAGCGCATGTTCATGTCTCTTCTGCGAAATCACTCTGTTTTTGCTGTTTCAAACTTAAAAATGAAGGCAACCCAGATGATTTTTTAGAGTTTTTTCTCGCTTAACAACTCTTTTGTTACTTTTTGTTGCTCAAAACTGAAAATTTACGAGTACCCAGATGAGTTTTCTAGTGATTTTCTTACCTTCTCTAACGTGTATCTCTTTTTTTTTTTGTGTGTGTGTGTTTTCAGGTGGTCACATCAATCCTGCAGTGACTTTCGGTTTCTTCCTTGCCAGAAAAATGTCTCTAATCAGAGCTTTGGCTTACATGGTAGCTCAGTGTTTGGGTGCCATCTGCGGTGTTGGTCTCGTCAAAGCTTTCATGAAAAACGACTTCAACGCTCAAGGTGGTGGCGCCAACTCCGTCAACCCCGGCTACAGCACCAGCACCGCTTTGGGTGCTGAGATCATCGGCACTTTCGTGCTTGTCTACACCGTCTTCTCCGCCAATGACCCAAGAGAAGAGCACGTGACTCCCACGTCCCTGTAAGACAAAAACACTCTTCTTCTTCTTCAATCTTCAAGTTTTTATTTTTATTCATAAAGTTTCAATTTTCAATCAAGTAATGATCTTTTTCGACCATTTTTTTTTTACAGGTTTTGGCTCCACTTCCAGTTGGGTTCGCTGTGTTCACGGTTCATTTGGCTACCATCCCCATTACTGGAACTGGAATCAACCCTGCTAGAAGCTTTGGAGCTGCTGTCATCTTCAACAACCAAAAATCATGGGACGACCACGTAAGTCATCAAAAAAATCTCACATTTTTTATCTTCTTGATTGATATATTGATAATTTTTGTTGTTTAATTAATTATTATATATGTAATTACAGTGGATTTTCTGGGTTGGACCAATGGTCAGAGCTCTGGCAGCCGCCACGTACCATCAGTATATACTGAGAGCCGGCGCTATCAAGGCTTTGGGGTCATTTAGGAGCAACCCCAGCAACTAATCTCATATGATGTTCGTTCACCAACTCATCTCATATGATGTTAAATTCACATGATTTAACTTGAACCCTAACACAATAAAGAGGTATACATTTGTTAATGATTTGAAGAGTGTGGTTTTTTTTTTTTACGTTAACGTTATAGTAATTTTATTAGCACCGTATACCAATAAGCTATTTATCTAAATGTAATTAGATTGCATTATATAATTAAATGCAATCAAATCGAGTGTGATTCTTATTATTTTATAAATATATATGATGATATTTTTTTTTTTCAAAAACTGTACATATTAATCTTGACAACTCACAATAAACCCCTATCCCACTAGCTGTCAGATTTCAGACAAACAAAAGGTGTCATGTTTGATTTGTGGTGTCGAACTCTAAGATCAAAACATGAGAGGGACCATAGTCCTCGAAGCTGATTCACAACATCAAAATTAAAGTCTAATAAATTATATACTGTTGAATGGATAAGAGCATCTCCAACGGTTTTCCTTAGATACTCCCTTAAAAAAAGGTGCATGTTATTGTAAGAGGCCATTAAGGGGGTATGTGCTCTAACAATACTCCCTTAAATGACCTATTTAATAATTTATTATTATTAATAAATATTAGATATTGTTTGTCAATTTTAAATAGATGGAGCCCACTTTAAGGGGGTCTGAAAACACCCCTTAATTAAGGGAGTGAACTCCACCATAACACAATTAAGGGAGCCATTTAGGGACCTGTTGGAGCTGCAAAAATACATATACTCCCTTAATTAAGTTAAGGGATGTTTTCAAGGGAGGCTATTAAAGCCATCGCATGATAGTGAATAAAATAAAGAGACACACGGAAAACATCTTTGAAGATGATTTATACATTCATTAAAATAATTAATCAAAATTTCTTCCAAAGCCAGCTGAAGATAAGTTTTTATTTTATTTTTTTTGCATTGATTAGTGAAAAAGTGATTATTAAATATAATCAAGAATTATGTGTTTTGTCTACAATGATTAACATTTTATAATTATTATTATTATTATTATTTTGTAATCAATTAAGGGCAAAAGGTGGCTTTAATCAAAATTTGTTATTATTAATTGGTTGTGCCTAGATTAATGTATTATTTTGTTTTTGATTCAATGTCAACATAGAATCTTGAAAATGCTTCAAATTGACTTCGAAGTTTCACATGAAAAAATTACTTTCCTGCATTAACATTTAACCCTAACCTTTTGTGCCTAAAAAATGTACTATATAGGTCCAACTTCCAAGACCAATCCACAAAAATGGTCAAAATAAAACATAAAAAATGTTAATATATATTTTTTTAATCTAATACCAAGTGGGGTCCGTGCACTACCTCAGATTTATTTTGAAAATTTTATATATATATATATATATATATTACATAACTATCATTATATCATAGAGTAATTCTATTTCACTCAAATTTAATATATAAATTTAGAGTCCAAATAATGTGGCAACGTTTTAATCTATTCATTTAAATAATGCAAATACAATACAATTTAAATGAATTGATTGTAGTATTGCCACACCATTTGAGCACTAGATTTGGACAAAATAGCATTACTCTATGATATAATAATAGTTATGTAATATATATATATATATATATATATATATATAATTCAAAGAAAAATCAATTTTTTTAAATAAATTTGAGGTAGGGCATAGGCCCCACATGGTATCGTGTTTCACATGATAGATAATATATATCATAACACATGGTATCATGTTTCACACTTCCACATCGGTGGTGGTGGTTCAAATCCACCATTTACATGTTTAGGAATATCTTCTTTTACAAATTTAAATTTATCATATAATTTTAATAATTTTTTATGCCTTTTTTAAATTTTACTATCCTTTTCAATTCCTTTCTCAAATTTTCATCTTATTCTAAAACAAAACAATTCATTTTCTCTTTTCCATAATTATCAACTTCTTAACTACTTTCGATTTGTGGTTACTTAATTCAATTTATTTTATATTAAATTATCTATTATTATTTTGAACTTTATTATTTCTAATAGTTTTACTTTCCAATCAACAAATCCTAAAATCTCAAATTTTAATTTATTGTATTAAAATAATCTATCTATTATTATGATTCATTTTATTTTATCATTAGTTTTTTTATTTATTTGATGGTTTTAATTTATTTAGAATCAGTAAATCAATAATTTACCAAAAATTAGATGAATAAAAAAAAATCAAAAATAGTAATATTTATTAATCAATTATTTTTATATAAATTTAAAGTGAATCATTATAAATACAAGACAAAAATTCTTATTATAAAATTAGATTGTAATTTACCATATTATATAAAAAAATACGGTAATTTTTCATTGATTTTCTTGTTATTATTTAATTTTAATATTGTGTTTCTTAACCCTTTTTTTTTTCTTAATTTAAGATAATTTAGTTCATATTGAGTAAGTATTCTATTTGTTTTATTTTATTTAGACTTCAGTATACCATAAATTTTTCTTTTATGTAAAAAAACTCATTTTACTATGATCTTAATTTCTTAGTATTTTTTATAATACAAATATTATTTTGTTCAAGTATCTCAACTGGTTAAAATTCCTGGGTCCGCCACTGGATATCAAGTACTACATACACGATTTGGCCACAATCGGAAGATATATATCTACTCATTACCAAAAAAGTGACATTTAGTGACAAAAGTTATTTACCACTACAAGTAAAGAAATTGTCACAATTTCAATATTGTGACAAGAAAAAAAGTGTCATTAACAATTAGTCACTTTTGCCCTCGTCACTAAAAGTATTTGTAATAGTTTTTTGGAACTTGTCACGAACCATAACTTTTAGTGACATATTATCACTCGACCTTAATTAGTGACAAAATAAAAATTATGCCACTAAATTTATATATAATGACAATTAACTGTTTGAAGATTTTATCACTATGCATCTTTTAGTGACAATTTATTGTTTTAAAATTGTGTCATTATTTACAAACTTAGTGACAATTAACCATGTCAAAATTGTGTCACTATACATAACCTTATCAATAATTAATTATTTAAATATTATGTCACTATACATGACCTTATCGATAATTAATTATTTAAATATTGTCACTATACACAACCTTATCCATAATTAATTGTTTAAGTATTGTCACTATATACAAACCTAGTGACAGTTGACCATATAAAAATTATGTTTGTTTTACACAAATTTAGTGACAATTAACAAGAAGATGACAAGTTACAAATTCAATCAAAGTTAATATAATGGTCCATTCAATTATTATTAACTACAAGAAAACTTAAATACAAAAAGTACAATAAGGAATTGATAATCAGAACACAAGAAAGAAAAGAAAAAGAAAAAAGAAAGTGAAAAAAAATATATTACAAAATTGTTAGTGTACATACACCAATTTGCTATAAATTTTTGAGATAAATGCATTACATCAATTATATCCGGATAACCATGATGAAGATTCTTCAAGCCTCAATACTATAACACTTCCGTAAATGAAAAGATTAAAATAGACTTTTCGCCTAGATACAAACTGCAATAGAAAGTATACTATTAACACCTCAATAAGATATAATTATTTTTTTCAATGTTACATCAAACAATTGGTTGTTCCATAAGAATCATTTAATCAAATGGTTAGTATGCACATCAACCGATAAATATCATGTAATCTAAGAACAAACAACTATAAATCATGAAATAATAATTATGGGTTCCTGAAAAAAAAATTAAAAACAAATTAAAGTTAAGAATCATTCCTAAACACATATATATAATTCTATATATAACATACCTTGTTAAAAGAAACTTTCAATATATGAAACTCAAATTTGAGATTTCAACCCTGAAAAACAAGTATAAGAAAACAAACCCTAAAAAAAATTAAATCAAGAGAAGTTTACATTTTCTATCAAGACAAAATTTTCTCTACGATGTTCGTGACTTCTAAAGATGAAACACGGTTTCAAACCTAAAAAGTTTTTTTAAGGAAAAGAGAAACTAAAGAAAAAAAAATTAAAAAAATAAAATAAAATAAAGAAACATCCCTAAACATATATATATAATTCTACATAAAAAAATATATCTTATTCAAAGAAACTTTTTATTATATGAAACTCGAATTGGAAATTCTGACCCTGAAAAACAAGTAAAAGATAACAAACCCTAAAAAAAAATCAAATCAATAGAAGCTTACATTTTTCTATCAAGGCAGAATTTTCTCTACAATCTTGGTGACTTCTACGGATGAATCATAGTTTCAAACCTAAAAAGTGTGTTTAAGGAAAAGAGAAAATAAAGAGAAAATCTAGATATGGCAATGACAAAGAGAGAACCAAGAGACATGTGAAGATGGAATAAGGAAAAAAATAACAACACCACGATAGTGGCGTTTTTTTTTCTTCCAAATAAAATAAAATTTATTGATTTTGATGCCTTTTAAAAACCTAATTATTTATAAAATAAATCTTTCCCTTTTTTATAGGGTCATTTTGTGACTAATTATATTATTTGTCACAAATTATCAAGTTTTTTTTAACTAATTTTGACAATTATTTTTTAAAAGTCTAAATTGAACAAGACATAATGACAAATAATATAATTTGTCACAAAATAATACCTACCGTGATACATTTGAAATTTGTCACACAAAATGTTTCACTATATGTCACTGTTTTTGTAGTGACTCTTACAATACGAATAAAATTTTCTATACATATACTTGTAAAATATGTATGATACATGGGATACGGTGGGATTCGCACCAAGCGATTTTTATTTTTTTACAAGACTATGATGAAGATTGGAGACCTAACGTTATATTACAATAGTGTTCAGCTAGACAACAAAGAGGGTCCAAAATTAGGTAGCCAAAAAAATGAAGAGAGATTGGCTGGAAAAAATTTCTGAGAAAGAGAAAAAGTTAAGAAAGTGAAAAAGACAAGATGTAACCGTTGCAGGCGTGGCTTTAGTTGGATGCAATTGCTAGGCTGCCGTTTTGAACCCTACCACCACCACCACCACCAGTACACACAGTAGAGAGAGAGAAGAAGAAGATGATTAGCCCTCACATGCAGTGCCGGTCCTAACTATTCCGAGGTCTCCGGGCAAAATCTAAAAAATAGGCTCCATACCAACAAAATCATTCCCACTTCATCCCAAAATAAAAATCAAAATTAAAAAATCCATGATTTTTATGTCTCTAGTTGCTGGGTTTTTTTTTTTTTTTTTTTGGGTGGAAAAGAAATGAAGAATATATAGGTAATAGATGATAGAAAAATATGAAACTTTAAAAAAAAAATTGGGTTTTGTAATATAATAAATCGAATTGGATCATGTTCTAATTTTTTTTTTTTTTTTTTTGGGTATTGTTTGAGCTTTTTTTTTTTTACTTTTTTTTTACTGTTTACAACTAATTAACTCATAACAATAACTCATATCATATATTTACGGTCCCTAGGCATAACGGGCCCGGGGCGGGCGCCCACCCTCGACCCACCCCAGGGCCGCCCCTGCTCACATGGTCTCTCTTATAGCACTCTGTGTCTCTTTGTACTCTCTCTCTCTTGGTCCCACTTAATACCTTTCCTTTTCCAACAATTTTTCTCTATAAGGGCGTGCTTGGTACGTGACAAGACAACGTGGGACGGTTTCTTCTTGTCCCACGTTTAGCGCAACTTTAGCATATGACAGAACGGGGCAAAGTGCAACAAAAATCACCAAATTATGTCCCACCTAAGACCCTAGGCAGATTTGTCCCATGCATGGGACAAGTTTCAAAAAGACTTTTTTTAACCTTAAATCTTCAAAAAATCACAAATTTATGCAATATTATATATATACAGTGGTTCTCTCATAAGGGATCTCTTATTTTAATTTCGGTAAGGACCACCATGCAATCATATCGATTTGAATGAATTTTAATCTGAATTTTTTTGTGAACTATAAGTTCGTTGAAATCTACCTATGAATAAAATTTGAGAATTTTTCAAGCACGAAAACTATTTTTCTTGAATTTCCTATATTTCGCCTATTTTTCTAATGCCTTCGTATTTAAAAAAATCGGTAAAAATAGTTTTCATGCTTGAAAAATTCTCAAATTTTATTCATAGGTAGATTTCA
The DNA here is from genome assembly GCA_030490815.1 of Acer saccharum. NCBI lineage: Eukaryota > Viridiplantae > Streptophyta > Magnoliopsida > Sapindales > Sapindaceae > Acer > Acer saccharum. Next base: position 2,872,239 of record CM059870.1, on the reverse strand, counting down.
ATGAACTTATCATTCACAAAAAAATTCAGATTAAAATTCATTCAAATCGATATGATTTTATGGTGGTCCTTACCGAAATTATATATATATATATATTATAAATTAATAATATATTAAGTATTATTACATATATAATAATATATATAAGATATTATATATATATTATATATTATATTATATAATAATATTATATATTATTATAAATATATTTATATATTATATTTTATTATTATATATAATAATATATAATTTATTAAAAATTATTACATATACAGTAATATAAAATATTATTATTATTTTATCACCAGAGGCACTCTGGTTGTTTGAACCTCTTGTCTCGTCCTGTCCCAGCCATACCAAACGCATAACACAGTTAACAGTTCTATCCTAGACATTCCAAACACAATACAAAACAACTGTCCCGTCATATCTTGTCTTATCCCATCCCACCCTATCATGTCTCATCTCTGTGCTAAACGCGCCCTAAATAAACAAACAATCATGAATCAACAATCCTATTATCCTTGGAAAATATAAAATAAAACTATCCTTTTATTATTATTATTTTTGGGAAAGTATCAAAAATCATAACCTATTGTTCGAAAAAGTATTTAGTCCACGAATCTGAAAGAATTGAGTTTTTTATTGTTTCGTACTTTCGTTTACTCTATTATTTGAATAGAGATATCGATCGCGATTCGTAACATAAGTCCGTCATGATCTTTCGAAATCAAACACTATACGTTGTCCAACTATATACTCACACAATCGAGAGAAATCTACACCCACAATACTAAGTGTATGTTTGGTATGGTTTTTGTAAAGGTTAAAAGCACTTTTTTAATGTTATAAGTTGTTTTAAGGTTTTTTTTTTTTTTTGGGTAAATTTCAAAAACAGCTTTTTTAATCTAAAAAAAGCCATCCTGTGTCTACTGTGAGCTCTTTTTTAGCTTTTTAAATATAATTGCATTGTCAATACTACCCTTTATGAATTTTAAATATTCCATCGGATACCCCTTCTATAACATAACCTTATTATATTTGAATACTTATCTAACATCATTCTATCTCCTCATCTTCACTGGCATTCTAACGATAAGTTTTCATCCATAACCTATAAGTTCAAATCAACACGTTTTAATTTTTTTTTGATAATCTTAAACAATAATATATATATATATATATATGTATGTTTACTGTTTATTGTTATGAACGTATAAATATATATGTGTGTGTGTGTGTGTGTGTGTGTGGTTGATTTTTTTTTTTTTTTTTAAAAGCTCATCTACCTGGGATTTGAAAAATAAATAAATCATATACCTATACTTTTGTATTTGTGATATATTTTTTTATTGTGATTTTTTTAAAACTCATTTACCTGTGATTTGTTTTATTTAAAATTTTTTTTTTTAAAAAGTAAAATAAATAATAAATAAATAAATAAACCCTCATGTAATTTTTTTTTTTTTAAACTCATGTATTTTTTATTTTTATTTTTTAAAACTCATATATTTGTGATTTTTTTTAACTCATGTACCTATGCTATATATATATATATTTTTTAAAAACCTCATGTATCTGTGATTTTTTTGGAGATTTTTTTTTTTTTTTAACTTCTGTATCTACGAGATATATATATATATATATATATATATATATATATATTTTTAAACTCATGTAGCTGTGATTTTAAAAAAAAAAATTGCATGTATCTATGATTTTGTTTCTTAATGTATGTACATCTTTTAATGTCTGTACATATTTTATTTATTTTTAAATAGTTTAAAGTCTGTAAATCACATATATATATATATATATATATATATAATATATTGCTTATTTATATTTCTTTTGTATAGAACATGTCTTACGAATCTGAAAGCCTTCTAAGCAAACCACCAATCTGCTCCTGTGTTTTTCAGTCTACTAAAGTTAGTCCAAGGATTTCACCAAAGTAGCCAGAGGTCTCCGAGCATTGTACGACTTGAATTAAAGATCGAGGAATGGGAGGATACCATACCCCTTTATGTCATTGATGTTGGTAAGCCCATCGGTCCACACAATTGTCCATGTACCTGTAGAAGATTCCGCAGCTACCGCGGCCCCGGCTTCCTCGAGCGGAACCTTTTGACTCTATCCATTATCCATTGTTGTATGGGCTGCTCGTATATAAGTATTCTACAAGTGAATTCAACTCAAGGAAATGTTAGAGAGGAAAATCAAAAGAGAGCTAAGGCTGATTGGAATGATGAAGCTAGTGAGGAATTCATAAGGATTTGTGTGGATGAGACATTAGTTGGAAATCGACCAAATGGTCATTTCAATAAGGTTGGGTGGAAGAGCATTACAAATAAGTTTGTTGCTATGACCGGTAGAAATTATACTTATAATGATGAGGAGTTCAAACCTTACGATGACGACGAAGAATTACTTCTACCAAATGAAGAAGAAAGGAGTGAGGAACAAGATTCAAGATATGGACCTAATATTGGTGCATTGCATAGGCACAAAATGGATAAGGAACATGATTGAATTGCGGTTCTTCTCATGCAACAATGATATTTAGACGATTGTTAAAGGATATTGATATGTTTGTTCTGTACCTATGATTTTTTTTTTTCTTAAACTCATTTAGCTGTATTTTTTTTTTTTTTACTCTCGTGTATTTGTGATTGTTTTTTTTAAACTCTACTTGTGTATCTGTGATTGCTGGAGGATATTGATGTGTTGTGATTTTTTTAAAAAAAAACTCAAATACTTTTACTTTTGTTATGTACTTATGTATCTGTGATTGTTGAAGGATATTGATGTGTTTGTTATGTACCTTGATTCTTTTTTTTTTAAACTCAAGTACTTTTACTTTCAAAAAATATATAATTTTTTAACTATTTTTTTTTTCAATGGGCTGGGGGGCCATGGCCCCCACTAGCCTCCATGGGGTTCCGCCCCCGGCCATAGTCGCCATACCAAACATACCCTAGGACAAAACAAATCACACATGTTTATAAAATGCTTACTGTGAAATCCGATCCTTATAGTAATATGGATTGTAAGCAATACACAAGATAAGAGTGGATGCGGAGTTTTTCTATAGTAGGTATATATATAAATGTGAGCATACTTATAACACACTTATCCACATCATCACTTTTTAGTATTATCGAGAAAATATGTCATTAGTATTAGCATTACCATCACCATCAACTTTTAGTCTTTTACGGGGAAAAAATATAATAACTCCAAAGTGAGTACTCATTAAATATCAAAAAAATAAATAATTTGAATTAAAAAATATATATATCAATATACGCTTACTCATTAACACAAAACTTTGACGGAAACTGTATTTTTTTTTTTATGGAAATAAGCCAAAGCCTTGCAACACCTGGAAACCAGTTCCAAGGTAGAAACATGAACAACATGTTTGCAATCAACTGGGACTCCACAGCAATAGACACACGAGCACAGCCTAGAGAGAGTCCCACAACCAGAAGAAAAAAACCCACTCACAAAGGTGGGATTACAACTAGGAAAAACCAATATATACAAACACAAAACCCAAACAAACGAACTAAAGTCGATCTGGAGGAGGGACACCCAGGCCGCCAGAGAAGACCCACTAGGACGCCGTCGGCAAGGGAGCGGCGACGTCGGAGATGCCGATCGAGACCCCGCGCCACCTGTCCAAGCAAACCCCCACCAAAAACCGTAGCCCTTCGCCGAAAAGCATCTAAAAAAACCAAACAACCTCACAAAGAGGACTAAAGCAACCGACTGAGCCCAACACTGATCAAAGGAGGAAGACTCCCTTGGCTGCCGGCAAGTGCTCCGGCAAAGAGGAACGGGCCGCACGAAACCACAGGGCCGCCGTCGTAGTGCACACCAAAGAAACACTCTAGATCTGGCTGGATCCGAGCGGATCGACCGATCTAACCGCTGCCGGCGTCGGCTGGAGGAAAAGGACCCGTCCGGTGGCGCGAGAGGGTCGGCCTGACGAAACCAGGGCCGTCGTAGCAGCCGCAGAAGGCGTCGATTGGACCGGGAAGATTTAGCTTGAGGAAGGAGATCACCCGGAGGGGCGACATCGCCGCCAGCTCCTGCTGCCACAGTAAGAAACCGGCGACAGACTGAGGCGGTGAAGGAAAGGTTTGGTTGAGAGAAAAGTTAGAGAGATGAAGTTAGAGAGAAGGGTTATTGACCTTAATAAGACTGAGGTCAACCTTTTTTTTTTTTACGGAAACTGTATACATCAACTATTCCCATCAAACTTAAAATAATAGGGACGGTTTTAGGTCAAATGAATTGGTAAGGACGTATTTGATACAAAATAAGCAGTAGAGATTAAATTCATAATTATACAAAAAAAAAAAAAAAAAAAAAAAAAAAAAACGAGGACAGTGAAATTATCCCATTATTTTAGAGAGCTTCTTTTGACAATCCAATTTTTTCTTTTTACACTTCTTTTCTAAAAACACTCCATTCTCTAAATTTAAATTTAAAAAAATTCTAAAGACACTTCATTTTGTTACAAGATTATCCTTTTTATTTTTTTAATTAAATTATTGAAAAAAAATAATATCTCCTAAATCATTAGATTAATTATTGCATATTAAATACTCTCTCCTAAATTTTTAATTACCATATTAAACTCTCTCTCCTCCAATACATATCTTTAATTTTCTATCTCTATTTTTTCTCAAGTAAGACTAACAGTTAAGAAAAAAAAAACTTACTAATAAACTTGATTTTTAGGAACCATATGTATATATATACTAAAATATATATATAAAAAAAAAGTACCTTGTTTTTGTGTTTTTTTGTTTTTATAAAAAAATCAAAATATGAAAATGTTTTTTTATTTTTGAAAATTGACTTTTTAATATATATATATATATATATATATATATATATATATATATATTACTGTTAGTAAAAAACTAAAATATTCATAAGTTTTTTTTTTTATTTAAAAAAAAAAACTATTAATCAAAGATTGATTGAGAAAACAAGGAAATATGATTTATTTATTTATTTTTGAAAAATGGAGAGAGATTAATTAGGAGAGGGTGTAAAATATGGTAATAATAGATTTAGGAGAGAGATTTTTTTTTTTTTTAATAATTTAATTAGTTTGGAGTGTCTTTAATTTTTTTTGTCTTGTTTAGTAATTTTAATTTAGATTAAAATTGTCATTAATAAAAAAAATTAAATTGAAGTGTGAATAGATAATTTGTGGATTGTAAGGAGAAGCTCTCATTATTTTATTAAAAAAATTTTATTCCAAAAATACCCTCGCCTTGTCGATTAACACATCATCTCTCTCACTTTGAAAGGAGTGAGCTCTGTCTTTGAGAGCAATCAACACATCAAAAAAAAAAGTTCTGGTTTTTTTTTTTCTCACACAAGAAAGACAAAAGCTTTGAAGTTTGAGAGAGAGAAGAGAAAAATGTTGAAGGAAGTGAGTGAAGAAGGACAGACCCACCACCATGGAAAGGACTACGTCAACCCACCACCGGCTCCGCTCTTTGACATGGCGGAGCTCAAGCTCTGGTCCTTTTACAGAGCTCTCATAGCTGAGTTCGTCGCCACCCTCCTCTTCCTTTACGTCACTGTCGCCACCGTCATCGGACACTCGAAACAGAAAGACCCTTGTGATGGTGTTGGGCTTGTCGGTATTGCATTGGCTTTTGGTGGCATGATCTTCATTCTTGTCTACTGCACCGCTGGAATTTCTGGTAAAAAAACAAAACCCTAGATAACTTAAAACAGAGCATGTTCATGTCTTTTTTTAATTTTATTTTTTATTTGAAAATTAAAGTATACCAGTTGGTTTTTTTGAGTTTTTAGTGAGTTTCATGTCTTCTCAACTCTTAAACCTTCAAAAAATAAGATCAAACCTAAAAAACAGAGCAAGTTCATGTCTTTTATGTGAATCTTCTCTGTTTTAGCTGTTTGAAACTGAAAAATGAAAGCAACACAGTTGGTTTTTTGAGTTGTTAATGAGTTTCTCTTCCAAACTGTGAACATGTTCATGTTCATGTCTTCTTTTTTTGAGTTTTCTCTGTAAAATGAAAGCAACCCAGTTGGTTTTTTGAGTTGTTAATGAGTTTCTCTTAAAAAAACCAACTTATAAAAACACTTGACAACTCTTCAACCTTCAAAAAAACAGATCAATCTCTCTGTTGTTGCTGTTTAAAACTGAAAAATGAAGGCAACCCATATGATTTTCTTTTTTGAGTTTTTTTCTCGCTTAACAAGTATTTTAATACTTTTCGTTGCTCAAAACTGAAAATTTACGAGTTCCCAGATGAGTTTTCTAGTGATTCTCTTACCTTCTCTAACGTGTCTCTCTCTTCTTTTTTCTTTTTTTTTTTTTCTTTTGTGTTTTGAGGTGGTCACATCAATCCTGCAGTGACTTTCGGTCTCTTCCTTGCCAGAAAAGTGTCATCTCCGGTGTTGGTCTCGTCAAAGCTTTCATGAAACACGACTACAACGCTCAAGGTGGTGGCGCCAACTCCGTCAACCCCGGCTACAACACCGGCACCGCTTCGGGTGCTGAGATCATCGGCACTTTCGTGCTTGTCTACACCGTCTTCTCCGCCACTGACCCCAAGAGAAGCGCTCGTGACTCCCACGTCCCTGTAAAAACAAACACTCTTCTTCTTCTTCTTCTTCAATCTTTAAGTTTTTATTTTTATTCATAAAGTTTCAATTTTGAATCAAGTAATGATCTTTTTCGACCATTTTTTTTTACAGGTTTTGGCTCCACTTCCAATTGGGTTCGCTGTGTTCATGGTTCACTTGGCCACAATCCTCATTACTGGAACTGGAATCAACCCAGCTAGAAGCTTTGGAGCTGCTGTCATCTTCAACAACCAAAAATTATGGGACGATTACGTAAGTGAATAAAATAAATTTTACATTTTTAAAATGTTTTTTTGGTCCAACACTCAATATTTTGTATGTTCTTGATTGATATATTGATAATTTTTGTTGTTTAATTATTACATAGGTAATTACAGTGGATTTTCTGGGTTGGGCCAATGGTCGGAGCTCTGGCAGCCGCCGCGTACCACCAGTATATACTGAGAGTCTCCGCTATCAAGGCTTTGGGGTCATTTAGGAGCAACCCCAGCAACTAAAAAAATGAAAAAAGAAACAAAAAGTCATGAAGAAGAAGAAATGGAAACAAACCACTCGCTCACCACCAAAAAAAATGGATAGCTCTCTGTGTTTTTTTTTTTAATCTTTTGTGATGATCCTCTTTGTTCGTTTGTTTTGTGTGAGAGAAGCTGATGGATGATGATGATGATGGTGTGATGATTATCATGATGAGTTCATGACTTTCTTTATATGAGAAAATACCCTTTTTTAACCAAAAATTAAGGGTCTTTAATGTTTTTAGCCGGAATTAGTTAACTGATAATTTTTGTCAAAAAATCCAATGTAGAGACATAATTGCCCTTTATTTTTTTTAAATACCTCTTCTCTCTCCTTTTCTCTCTCATTTCTACATAATCTTTTTTGTTATTTCTTTCTCTCTCTCCTTTCTCTCTCATGTTACCTTCTTCTTCTTTCTCTCCTCTCTTATATTTCTCTCTCACTACCTCACGCCATCTCTCCTCCATCTTCTTCTTCTCTTTCTCTCCTCTCTTCTCATTCTCTTTTACATTTTTTTCCAGGTTTTTAAAAAAAATTCAGAATTTTTTTTAAACCAAAAATTTCAGATTTGGTGGTTGTGTTTAAGTTTGGGTTTTCCAATAGGTTTTCCGATCGTCGATCGTCCGATCTGGGTTTAAGGGTGGTTTGGTTTCCAGATTTATTTTTTTAAATTTTCAGTTTTTTTTTTATTATTTTGAAAAAATTTGCAAATTTTGTTTTTGTTTAAAATTATTTCCAATTTTTTTTAAAAAAAAAAATCAGGTTTTTGAGTGTTAGTTGTTGATTTTAAGAGTGGTTATGGTTGTGGTTGTGAATGTTTGGATTTGAGTGTTAGTTGGATTTGAATGTTTAAAAAAAAAATTCAATTTTTTTTTTTAAATTTCCAAATCTTGTTTTGTTTTTTCCAGATTAAACACACCAGTTGTAATCAATTAAACACACCAGATCAATTAAACACATCAGGTCACCAATTAAACACACCAGGGCAACTCCATTAAACACACCAAGTATAAATCAATTAAACACATCATGACACACCAATTAAACACACCAGTTGTAATCAATTAAACACACCAGGACACCAATTAAACACACCTGACTAATTAAACGCACTAGGTCACTAATTAAACACACCATGAAAAAATGACTAAACACACCAGTCAAAAACGAATTAAATATACCAGGCAAAAAGGACTAAACACACCAGACAAAAACAAAATACACCGGGTGACCCAATTAAACACACCAGACCACCAATTAAACACACAATAGCAACTCAATTAAACCCACCAGGGCAAGACTAAATTAAACACACTAAGAAACTCAATTAAACACACCAGGCAAAACGAACTAAACACACAAGACATTTTTCCATATTTTGTTTTCTTTTTTTCAAATTTTATAAGTGTGGTGGTTGTTTTTATGAATGTTGGGAGTTTTTTTTTTTTTTTTTTTCCAGATTTTTGTGTTGAAGTTGAAAATTTCAGATCATGTTTGATTTTTTTTTTTTCAAAATTTTGTTCAATTAAACACACCAGACAAAAATGACTAAACACAATAGGGAAAAACGACTAAACATACAAGGCCAAAAAGACTAAACACACCAAGCAAAAAAGACTAAACACACATGCCAAAAGGACTAAACACACAAGGCAAAAAGGACTAAACACACCAAGCAAAAATGTCTAAACACACTAGGCAAAATTTCTGAATGAAGGGCATTTTTGTCCGAAAAGTGGATTTTTTGACAAAAAAAATCAAAATACTAATTCCGGATAAAAACAATAAACCTCCTTAATTTTTGGCTAGTTTCCATTTTCACCCTTTTTTATATTTATTTAATTTATAATTTTTATTGTTAGTTTGTGATCTGTGAATCATTGTTAGAGTATCTCCAATGCAATGCTAAATTATCGTGTCAATGTTAAAATTTAACATAAAGTAAAAAAAAGTATACTCCAATGCAATATTAAAAGCTATGTCAAATTTGGCATATGATATAAGACCATCTCCAGTGCATATACCAATGCCAATGCCAAATTTGGCACGAAATATAGTAAAATGTTATATTTGGCACATCATTTTAGCATTGTACTCCAATGTAAAATTATATTTGATATGCTATTTTTTATTTTTTAATTATTTAAAATTATAAAAGTCCACAAATACAACCAATGCATTCAACAGATGCATTGAATATTTTCTTAGAATTATTTTAATCTCAATTTTCCCTACCAAATTTGTTAAATTTTTATTATTTAAAATTAAAAAGTTAACAAATACGGCTGTATTTATTGCTGTGCCAAATTTGGCTTATGCTATTCACTGTGCCAAATTTGGCACAGTGAATAGCATAAGCCAAATTTGGCACAGCTTTTAGCATTGCATTGGAGCATGTTTTTTTTTACTTTGTACTAAATTATAGCATTGGCATAGTGATTTAGCATTGTATTGGAGATGCTCTAAACTGTGCCAAATTTGGCACAATGTATAACATATGCCAAATTTGGCACAGCAATAAATGCAGCCGTATTTGTTGACTTTTTAATTTTAAATAATAAAAATTTAACAAATTTGGTAGGGAAAATTGAGACTAAAATAATTCTAACAAAATATTCAATGCATTCATTGAATGCATTTGTTGTATTTGTTGACTTTTATAATTTTAAATAATAAAAAAAAATAGCATATCAAATAGAATTTTGCATTGGAGTACAATGCTAAAATGATGAGCCAAATATAACATATCACTATATTTTGTGCCAAATTTTGCATTGGTATTGACATATACAATGAAGATGGTTTTAATGGAATTTGTATCCTCTACTAGTCTGATATTTATCTGATATTTTACCTGATCTCACATAATCTCATGACATATAGATATTTTATGACATATAGACATGTTAATGAGTAGTAGTGGTTGGTTTTGTTTAATTTAATTTTTTTCATGTTTTGTTATCCATTTATTTTGTGTACTACTGCCGTAGAGAAGAGTGGTGCTATTAGCACACCCCCTACTGATCTATTTATGTCCCACTTTTTTAATTATATGGTATTATTTTTTTTCCTTTATCAAAATTACTAAAAGAGACATACAATTTAAGTAAAAATATATTCTATACAGTAAATCTAATAAAACCCCATGTTCCTTAAAAAAAAAATTAAAAAAAAAACATTCTTTTAATCATTTTCTTTAATTTTTTTTTTTCATAACTCTTAAACCCTAAAATACTTGTACCGGATCTTATTTAAACAATGAATCAAACACTTGGGGTGCATTAGACAGATGAGATATTGATTATTATTTAATCCCATTACTTTTTTAGAATCTAAAGTGAAATGATGTTAACCAAAACCAATACTTGCTTTTTGATTCTTGTTTTGATGTTAAATTCTCATTATTATTTAAGCTCTGCTTCTCAAATTATAACTGTATCCGAGGTTATAATATAAGTATTAATAACACTGCAGATGCCATTGGAGCTCGTGGAAAATGTGAATTGAGAGAAAGTTTCGAATGGCTAGCTTTGATATTTCGCGCATGGATGTTGGATGTTTACATGCTAGCTAGGAATCCATTTGTTACAGGTAGAAACTAAACCTGACCCATGATCCTATAAGCAACAACACAGAAGATGCATGAGAGCTGTTGAATTTTAGTATTTGGTATTAAATTGTGACCATGAAAATGTATTTTATGTTGAGAGATGACGAGGAGAGTTTGATATTCCTTAGACAGCATAAGCCTCAATTAAACCTCATCACTTAAAAAAAATAAAAAAATAAAAATAAAAAACACTAAAAAAAAAAAGAAATAAGAAGAAAAAAAAAATTCGTTCATGAGAGGTGAGAGAAAGACAAGACCAAAGATAAAGAGATCTGAGATAGATAGAGATATTAGAGATGGGTTTATTAAGTTTGAAAAATAAGTAAAAGGGTAGTAATGGAATAAATAAAATAAATTAATAAAAACATTTAACTTTATTTAATTAAATCAAAATTTAAACAAGTGGGGCATAAATAGATTAGTAGGGGGTGTGCCAATAACACCACTCCGTAGAGAAACTGAGAAAGTAAGAAAATCAAAATAGTAACAATAGGAAGTTGTTAATTTGTATTTCAGTTGGGCTATCAGATAGGCCTCACATTAGTAAGACCGAATAAAATCAATTGTCCAACACTCCAACATGAAAATTAGGCCTAATATTTTAGAAGGATCCGGTAGATTTCCATATAGAAATTCAAAATCCGATAAAATCTAATCCAATGGATTTTAGAATTTAAGATTGAATTCTCTCCAATTACCTTCTCGGATCATATTGGATGGGATTGGATCTTGCACAGCCCTAATGACTTCGATATTTTATATTATTTTTAGAGATTTCTTTATTGTGTCATTTGCCTCTTAATTCAGTAATTCTTGCACTTGGAAATTGATTTTCCAATAAGTATTTAATTGCATAATTAAATTGATTTCGTCAATGATTTAGATTTGCATACATTTGACATTTAATTAAGAGGCAAATGATTAAAATAAGGAAATTGCTGATCAATCAAACTTAAATTTCCTTATATGCATGTATATCATTGGCCATAGTTATATTATTGAGACATAGATGAGGCTAATTAGGTGGTTTGCCCCTCACACATACACTAAGAGGTTGTAGGTTCAAGCCTATCCCAAATCCCAAATTATTGTAATATTTCAAAAATAATGATTTGAGTCGTTTTATTTATTCCAAGAATACCCTCGTGTGTCCATTAATGCATCATCTCTCTCACTTTAAAAGGAGTGAGCTCTGTATGTGAGAGCAATCAAAAAGAAAAAAAAACACTGGTTTTTGTCTCACACAAGAAAGACAAAAGCTTTGAAGTTAGAGAGAGAGAGAAGAGAGAAGAGAGAAGATGTCGAAGGAAGTGAGTGAAGAAGGACAGACCCACCACCATGGAAAGGACTACGTCGACCCACCACCGGCTCCGCTCTTTGACACGGCGGAGCTCAAGCTCTGGTCTTTCTACAGAGCTCTGATAGTTGAGTTCGTCGCCACCCTACTCTTCCTTTACGTCACTGTTGCCACCGTCATCGGACACAAGAAACAGAAGGACGCTTGTGAGGGTGTTGGGCTTTTGGGTATTGCATGGGCTTTTGGTGGCATGATCTTCGTTCTTGTCTACTGCACCGCTGGAATTTCTGGTAAAAAAAAAAAAAAAAACACCCTAGATAACTTAAAACAGAGCATGTTCATGTCTTCTTTTTTTGAGTTTTATTTGATTTTTTTTTTTTTTTAGTTTTTACTTTTTAGTGAGTTTCATGTCTTTACAACTCTTAAACCTTCAAAAAATAAGATCAAACCTAAAAAACAGTGCAAGTTCATGTCTTTTTTGTGAATCTTCTCTGTTTTAGCTGTTTGAAACTGAAAAATGAAAGCAACCCGGTTGGTTTTTTGAGTTGTTAATGAGTTTCTCTTAAAAAACACTTTACTCTTCAACCGTAAAAAAAAAAAAAAAACCATGTCAAACCTAGAAAACAGCGCATGTTCACCATGGTTGCCTAGCTCCTGGGTCCCACTCAGAATGATTGACGGGGTTGGCTAGATGTCTCTTCTGCGAAACCTCTCTGTTTTTGTTGTTTCAAACTTAAAAATGAAGGCAACCCATACGATTTTTTTGAGTTTTTTCTCGCTTAACAACTCTTTTGATACTTTTTGTTGCTCAAAACTGAAAATTTACGAGTACCCAGTGAATTTTCTAGTGATTCTCTTACCTTCTCTAACATGTATCTCTTTTTTTGTTTTTTTTGTGTTTTCAGGTGGTCACATCAATCCTGCAGTGACTTTCGGTTTCTTCCTTGCCAGAAAAATGTCTCTAATCAGGGCTTTGGCTTACATGGTAGCTCAGTGTTTGGGTGCCATCTCCGGTGTTGGTCTCGTCAAAGCTTTCATGAAACACGACTTCAACGCTCAAGGTGGTGGCGCCAACTCCGTCAACCCCGGCTACAGCACCGGCACCGCTTTGGGTGCTGAGATCATCGGCACTTTCGTGCTTGTCTACACCGTCTTCTCCGCCAATGACCCCAAGAGAAGAGCACGTGACTCTCACGTACCTGTAAGACAAAAACACTCTTCTTCTTCTTCTTCAATCTTCAAGTTTTTATTTTTATTCATAAAGTTTCAATTTTCAATCAAGTAATGATCTTTTTGGACCATTTTTTTTTTTACAGGTTTTGGCTCCACTTCCAGTTGGGTTCGCTGTGTTCACGGTTCATTTGGCTACCATCCCCATTACTGGAACTGGAATCAACCCTGCTAGAAGCTTTGGAGCTGCTGTCATCTTCAACAACCAAAAATCATGGGACGATCACGTAAGTCATCAAAAAAAATTCACATTTTTTATCTTCTTGATTGATATATTGATAATTTTTGTTGTTTAATTATTATATATGTAATTACAGTGGATTTTCTGGGTTGGACCAATGGTCGGAGCTCTGGCAGCCGCCACGTACCACCAGTATATACTGAGAGCCGACGCCGACGCTATCAAGGCTTTGAGGTCATTTAGGAGCAACCCCAGCATCTAATCTCATATGAAGTTGGTTCACTCACACAGCACAAGAAGAAAAATCATCTCATACCACAATAAAGAGGTATACATTTGTTAATGATTTGAAGTGTTTGGTTTTTGTTACGTTAAATAAGCTATTTATCTAAATGTAATTAGATTGCATTATATAATTAAATGCAATCAAATCGGGTGTGAATCTTATTATTTTATAAATATATGTGATTATATTTTATTTTTTTTCAAAAACTGTACTTAATCTCGACAACTCACAATAAACCCTTATCCCACTAGCTGTTAGATTTCAGACAAACAAAAGGTGTCATGTTTGTTTTATGGTGTCGAACTCTAAGATCAAAACAAGAGAGAGGGACCATAGTCCTGGAAGCTGATTCACAACATCAAAATTAAAGTCTAATAAATTATATACCGTTAAATGGATAAGGCCGTCGCATGACAGTGAATAAAATAAAGAGACACAAAAGAAATCTTTGAAGATGATTTATACATTCAATAAAATAATTAATCAAAATTTCTTCCAAAGCCAGCTAATTAAGATAGAGTAATGCTACTTTGTCCAAATCTGGTGTCCAAATAATGTGGCAATACTCTGATTCATTCATTTAAATTGTACAGATTTAGATGATTTAAATGAATGGATTAAAGTGTTGTCACATCACTTGGACACCAGATTTAGACACTAAATTTAGGCAAAGTAACATTACTTAATAAGATATATAAGTTTTTATTTTATTTTTCTGCATTGATTAGTGAAAAAGTGATTATTAAATATAATCAAGAATTATGTGTTTTGTCCACAATGATTAACATTTTATAATTATTATTTTTTAAATCAATTAAGGGCAAAAAGTGGCATTAATCAAAATTTGTTATTTTTATTGGTTGTACCTAGATTAATGTATTATTTTGTTTTTGAATTAATGTCAACATAGAATCTTGAAAATGCTTCAAATTAACCTTCAAAGTTTCACATGAAAAAATTACTTTCCTGCGTTTACAGTTAACCCTAACCTTTTATGCCTAAAAAATGTACTATATAGGTCCAACTTCCAAGACCAATCCACAAAAATGGTCAAAATAAAACATAAAAATGTTAATATATATTTTTTAATCCAGTACCAAATAGATCGAAGGTTTACCGTCACTTGCGATATCAAATATGTAATCAAGTACTACATATTTGATTTGGTCACAAGCAAGAGATATATATGATCTAAACAGATATCAACAGAGGTAGACTCACCTTTAGACCAAGTGGCGCCTGTGCCCTACCTCAAATTTATTTATTTTAAAATTTTGATTTTTCTTTGCATTATATATATATATATATATATTACATAATTATCATTATATTATAAAGTAATACTACTTTACTTAAATTGGATGTCTAAATCTGGTGCCCAAATAATGTGGCAATACTTTAATCTATTCATTTAAATCATGCAAATCTAATAATTTAAATGAATAGATTATAGTGTTGCCATATTATTTAGGCACCAAATTTGGGTAAAGTAGCATTATTTTATGATATAATAATAGTTATGTAAAAATATATATATATATATAATTCAAAGAAAAATCAATTTTTTAAAATAAATTTGAGGTAGGGTACGGGTCCTACATGGTATCGTGTTCCACATGATAGATAATATATATCATAACACATGGTATCGTGTTTCACACTTTCACATCGGTGGTGGTGGTTCAAATCCACCATTTACATTTTTAGGAATATCTTCTTTTACAAATTTAAATTTATAATATAATTTTAATAACTTTTTATGCTTTTTTTTTTTATTATTTTACTATCTTTTTCAATTTCTTTCTCAAATTTTCATCTTATTCTGAAACAAAACAATTCATTTTCTCTTTTCCGTAATTATCAATTTATTAACTACTTTTAATTTGTGGTTACTTAATTCAATTTATTTTATATTAAATTATCTATTATTATTTTTAACTTTTATTATTTCTAATAGTTTTAGTTTCCAATCAATAAACCCTGAAATCTCAAATTTTAATTTATTGTATTAAAATAGTTTATCTATTATTATGATCCATTTTATTTTATCCTTAGTATTTTTCTTTATTTTATAGTTTTAATTTATTTAGAATCAGTAAATCAGTAATTTACCAATAATTAGAAGAATAAAAAAAATCAAAAACATGTCTAGTAATATCTGTTAATCAATTATTTTTATATAAATTTAAAGTGAATTTATTATAAATACAAGATGAAATTTCTTATTATAAAATTAGATTGTAATTTATTATATTATATAAAAATATTGTAATTTTTCATTGTTTTTCTTGTTTTTCTTGTTATTATTTAATTTTAATATTGTGTTTCTTAACTTTTTTTTTTATTTATTTAAGATTATTTAGTTCATTTTGAGTAATTGTTCTATTTATTTTATTTTATTTAGACTTCAGTATATAATCAATTTTTCTTTATGTAAAAAAACTCATTTTACTATGATCTTAATTTCTTAGTATTTTTTATAATACAAATATTATTTTGTTCAAGTACCTCAACTGGTTAAAATTCCTAGGTCCGCCACTGGATATTAAGTACTACATACATGGTTTGGCCACAATCGGAAGATATATATCTACTCTTACAATATGAATAAAACTTTCTATACGTATACTTGTAAAATACGTATGGTGAGATTCGAACTTTGCACCAAGCAATTTTTATTTATTATTTTTTAAAAAAGATTATGATGAAAATTGGAGACCCAAAACGTTATATTACAATAGTGTTCAGCTAGACAACAAGGAGGGTCCAGAATTAGGTAGCCAAAAAAATGAAGAGAGATTGGCTGGAAAAAAATTTTGAGAAAGAGAAAAAGTTAAGAAAGTGAAAAAGACAAGATGTAACCGTTGCAGGCGTGGCTTTAGTAGGATGCAATTGCCAGGCTGCCGTTTTGAACCCTACCACCACCACCACCGGTACACACACAGACACAGTAGAGAGAGAAGAAGAAGAAGACGATTAGCCCTCACATGGTCTCTCTGTAGCACTCTGTGTCTCTGTGTGCTCTCTCTCTCTCTTGGCCCTACTTAATACCTTATCTTTTCCAGCAATTTTTCTCTATAAGGTGCGCTCGGTACGCGGAACGGGATAGAACAATGTGGAACAGACTGTCCCACATTTGACGCAACTTTAGCATGAGACAGAACGGGACAAGGTGGGACAAAAATCACCAAATTCTGTCCCACCAATACCCTAGGCCAAACTTGTTCAATACATGGGACAAGTCTCGAAAAGACCTTTTTACCCTTAAATCTTTAAAAAATCACAAACTTGTGCAATATTATATATATATATATATATATGTATATGTATGTATGTATGTTATAATAATATATATTAATATATTATATTATATTACAATATATTATTATATATGTAATAATACTTAATATATTATTATATAATATATATAAGATATTATTTTTATATATATATTATATATAATAATATTTAATATATTATATATATCTTATAAAATATTATATATGATAATATTTAATATATCATATATAAATATATATATATATATATATATTATAATACAATATATATTATATATTATTATAAATATTAATAATATATAAATATATTTAATATTATAATATTATATATATATATATTATTAATATATATATAATATAATAATATAATATAATAATAATAAATAATTTGTGTGTGTATATATAAGATAATATATATATTATATTTTATTATTATATATAATAATATATAATATATTAAAAATTATTTCACCTACAATAATATATATAATTATATTTTATTATATATATATTATTGTATATGTAATAATTTTTAATATATTATACATAATAATTTATATAATCTTATAATATTATAATATTATATACACATACGAGAGGCACTCTGGTCATTTGAACCTCTTATCCCGTCATGTCCCAGTCATACCAAACGTTTAATAGTACAGTTAACAGCTTTGTTCTAGACATTCCAAACACAATACGAAACAACTGTCCCGTCCTATCCTGTCTTGTCCCGTCCCACCCTATCCTGTCCTATTTCTGTGCCAAACGTGCCCTAAACAAACAAACAATCATGAATCAACAATCCTATTATCCTTGGAAAATATAAAATAAAACTATCCTATTTTTTTATATATTATTTTTGGGAAAGTATCAAAAATCATAACCTATTGTTTGAAAAAGTATTAAGTTAGCCCACGAATCTGAAAGAATTCAGTTTTTTATTGTTTCGTACTTTCTCTATTATTTGAAGAGAGATATCGATCGCAATTCGCAATGTGAGTCCGTCATGATCTTTCAAAATCAAACACTATACGTTGTCTAAGTGTATACTCTCACAATCGAGAGAAATCTACACCCACAATACTAAGTGTATATTTGGTATGGCTTTTGTAGAGGTCAAAAGTGCTTTTTTAATGTTAGAAGTTGTTTTAAGGTTTTTGTTTTTTTTTGTTTTTGTTTTGTAAATTTCAAAAACAGCTTTTTAATCTTAAAAAAAAGTCATTCTGTGTCTACTGAGAGCTCTTTTTGAGCTTTTTTAATACATTTGCATTGTCAATACTACCCTCTATGAATTTTAAATATTCCATCAGATGCCCCTTCAATTACACAACCCTATTATATTTGAATACTTATCTAACATCATTATGTCTCCTCATCTTCATTGGCATTCAAACGATAAGTTTTCATTTATAACTTGCAAGTTCAAATCAACACTTTTTAATTTTTTTTTTTTTTATAATCTTAAACAATAATATATATGTATGTTTACTGTTTATTGTTATGAAGTTATAAATATATATATATATATATATATATATGTTTGATTGATTTTTATTTTATTTAAAAAAATAAAAATAAAAAAACTCATCTACTTGGGATTTTTTTTTTACTTTTGTATTTGTGATATATATTTTTATTGTGATTTTTTAAAAACTCATTTACTCGTGATTTGTTTTATTTTTTAAAAAAAAAAAACCAAAAACAAAAACAAAACTCATGTGTCTGTAATTTTTGTTTTTTAAAACTCATTTATTTGTGATTTTTATTTTTTTAAAACTCATATATTTGTGATTTTTTTTTTTAACTCATGTACCTGCGATATTTTTATTTAAAAAAAAAAAAAAAAAAAAAACTTTTTGTATCTGTGATTTTTTTTAAACTCCTATATCTATGATATTTTCTTTTTTAAAACTCATGTAGCTGTGATTTTTTTTTTAAAAAATGCATCTATGATTTTGTTTCTTAATGTATGTACATCTTTTAATGTCTGTACATATTTTATTTATTTTTAAATAGTTTAAAGTCTATAAATCACACATATATGTAATATATTGTTTATTTATATTTGTTTTGTATAGAACATGTCTTACCTACAAGTGAATTCAACTCAAGGAAATGTTAGAGAGGAAAATCAAAAGAGAGCTGAGACTGATTGGAATGATCAAGCTAGTGAGGAATTCACAAGGATTTGTGTGGATGAGACATTAGTTGGAAATCGACCAAATGGTCATTTCAATAAGGTTGGGTGGAAAAGCATTACAAATAAGTTTGCTGCTATGACCGGTAGAAATTTGATGCAGTAATTAGAGGCACTTATTTCTAGTGCTCTCTTCAATTGTTGCTTGTTTTAAAGTGTCTTGTAACTTGCAAATAGCTAGGAAAATGCAAGAGTCTTTGACTAGAATAGTTAATTATCTTGAAAAGTGGTGATGTAATTCTTATTTATATGTAATGGAAAATTAGAGGAGAGTAGAGTTGAGTTTTAATTTGATTATGTTTCATAATCTTTTAGAGTTGAGTGATTCCTCTTGTATATCAAGCATCGGCTTAGTCGCGTTGAGTGATTCCGCGATTACAACGTGAGTGATTCCGTTGCCTTATATCTACAAATTTTCTAGTCATTTGTTTCTTAAACTTTCCCTGCATCAAAATTATACTTATAATGATGAGGAGTTCAAACCTTACGATGACGAAGAATAACTACTTCCACCAAATGTTTGTTATGTACCTGTGATTGTTTTTTTTTTTTTTTTTTTTTTACACTCTACTTGTGAATCTATGATTGCTGAAGGATATTGATGTGTTGTGATTTAAAAAAAAAAAAAACTCAAGTACTTTTACTTTTGTTATATACTCATGTATCTGTGATTGTTGAAGAATATTGATGTGTTTGTTATGTACCTTTGATTTTTTTTTTTTTTTTTTTTAAACTCCTGTATATGTGATTTTTTTTTTTTTTTTAACTCAAGTACTTTTACTTTTGTTATGTACTTGTGTATCTGTGATTGTTGAAGGATATTGATATGTTTGTTATATATCTGCGAATTTTTTTATAAAAATCATGTATCTGTGATTATTTTTTATACTTTTTTTTTTTAAAAGAAGGCTATATTAACAAGGCCAAGGCCAACACGAAACAACATAGAGCACAAGCCAAAAGCACATCAAAAACCCAAGACAAGAGTACACACACTCCTGTCTCGAGACTTTGACAAGGGCTGAACCCAAAAGAGAAGAAAAACAGGAGAAGCAAAACAGCACCAAAACAACACTGCACCCATGAAAAAACAGACCAAAACTGCCCACCCACTAGCAAAGAAAACGCCAAAACCCACAACAACACAGCAGCCACCAAGAAAGAAAACAGGAGCACCTCGAAGCCACACACAAACCCCTGCAACAGACAATCAGCTTTCGCACCACTTCAGCAAGAACCTGCCTCCATCAGTTCCTCTCTTAGCCAGATCATCAGCAAAATGATTAGTTTCTCTTGGCTCAAATTCCACCACCACCTGATTCAGCCTGCTCAACAAACTTCTAATTTCCAAAATCAAATGCAGATACTTCCACTCCCCAACACCATTACAATTAATCCAAGCCACCACCTGCTTACAATCACTCACCACTGAAATTTTAGCTCCCTTCAACTCAGTCCTAGACAGACAAAGGCCACAAGCTTTTGCGATTGCACTCAACTCTGCTGTGACACTATCTTGAATCCCAACATAATCAGAGAACACACACAAGACTCTACCCTTACAATCCCGCAGCACCCCTCCAACCCCCGCATGACCAGGCACACCCCTCGCCGAACCATCGACATTAAACTTCAACAACTCTGGTTTAGGCGGAATCCAGTCCTATTCTTAGGAAGTTTAGGAGTTTTAACATCAACACATCTTTCCGCAATGTTTAGTAAAATCAACGTAATGGGCTCCTTAGACCCCTTGCCAATATATTTAAACCACCACCCAACCCGAAACTTTACCATATCAACAGCCTTTTCGAAAGAGATCGAAACATCCTTGAAAACTCTCTCGTTTCTAGCTTCCCAAATCGTCCAAGTCATAGCAAAAAACAAGGCGCTCCACGCCCTTGCAGTAGAATTCAGGTTGCAAAGGTTGGGCCAATTCAACCACCAATCCAGCAGAGAATTCGTAGAACAGCTACTAATGTTCCACCAGTTCATACAGCTGCCCCAAAGATTCCACGCCCATTTACAGTTTAAGAAGAGATGATCAATCGATTCTTCAGCATCACCACACATCGGGCAATCAAAAATATTATTCGAAATCAAACCAAAACGCTTCAGCACATTCCTAACAAGCACCCTACCATGAAGAAGATGCCACACAAAAATTTCCACCTTAGGCGGACAAATACTCTTCCAAATCCTCTTGAAAACAGCCGAGTTCCCCACAAAATTCTCCTCTAAACTTTTCCAAACCGACTTGACAGAAAACTGCCCTGTCGAGCACCAAGACCATCCGATTGTATCCGAAATAGAATCACGAATCACAATATTATCCAAGCAACTATTAAAGGCAGTCCATTGATTTTGCTCCCAATCAAAGCAAGGTCTTCTAAGGTCAATTTTCCATAACCACCTACCCCCACTCTATCTACCAAACTCTTTAACACTGCCGGATTTATTGGAAGCGAGAGAGAAAATCCTAGGAAAAGCTTCCTTAAGACGCACACCTTCGATCCTAATATCTTCCCAAAGTCTAGCTCTATCCCCACTCCCCACAATCACTTGAATCCCCTCTTCCAACACTTTAGCAATCTTAGACCCTTGCTCAAAGAGACCACCTATAGCTTTAATAAAAGAGGAACACTGAGCACCCCCATACCAATTCCAACTAATAGCGTTTGCGGCCACCCCATACTTAGCACAAATAATTCTTTTCCATAGAGAAGACTCTTCCCTCACAAATCTCCAAACCCATTTAGCCAATAGACCCTTATTTTTGTCTAAAACGGAACCAAAGCCAAGGCCCCCATTCTCCTTACTTTTACACAACGTATCCCACTTCATGGCATGCACTTTCCTCTTCTCTAACCCATCCCCCCAAAAGAAACTCCTTTGTAATTTTTCTATGTTCTGAGCCACCCCTACCGGAATTTTAAACATAGACATAAAATAAATAGGGATACTTGACATAACATTCTTAATTAACACCGATCTACCACCTTTATTAAGAAAAGATTTCTTCCAAGGAGCCATCCGCCTCTCTAAACGCTGCACTATCTCTTTCCAAAACAACTTGCATCCCGGCTGTCCCCCAAGCGGAAGACCCAGGTACTTTAATGGCAGGGAACCTTTGACACCTTTAAACAATGCGGCCCAGTTGGTATCCCTCTCACCACATTTCCCAATTTGAACCACACACGACTTCTTGAAATTAATGCATAATCCCGAAGCCACCTCGAAACATCTCAAAATCCTCCTAACATTAATTAAGTAATTCACTCTCGGTTTGAGAAACATAATAGTATCATCGGCAAACTGAAGATGGGACACCATAACCTCGTCACTCCTAAAAGAAACACCTTTCATCATATCCAAACTCTCTGCTTTCCGAAAAAGAGCACTCAAACCCTCCACAACCACGTTAAATAAGAAAGGTGAAAGAGGATCGCCCTGCCTAAGCCCTCTTTCCAACCCAAATTCCCTCGTCGGGCTACCATTAACCAAAACCGAAATCCTGGGTGAAACTATACAATGCCTCATCCATTGTCTCCATTTTTGCCCAAAACCCATATCCCCAAGAATATCATCCAAGAAGGAATGATCAACACTATCATACGCCTTCTCAAAATCAAGCTTCACCATTAAACCACCCTCCTTACCTTTTTTCCAATAATGAATAATCTCTTCCGCTATTACAAACCCATCAAGAATGTGGTGATCTTTAATAAACACCATTTGCATATCACCTACAACAGTCCCTATAACCCTCCTCAACCTGTTAGCTAGAATTTTAGCCAGAATTTTGTAAAACGACCCCACCAAGCTAATTGGTCTAAAGTCTTTCATGATTTTAGGTTTGACGCATTTGGGGATAAGGGTTATAAACGACCTATTTATCTCTTTCACAACCCTCCCATCTCTATGAAACTCCTCCAAGAAATTCATATAATCTCCACTTATAACCGACCAATTCTCCTTAATAAAGTTTAAATTGAACCCATCCGGTCCTGGCGCTTTATTTCCATCACAACTTTCCAACGCCACCTTCACCTCTTCCACACTAAAGCTTTCTTCCAGGAAATCCTTATCACCAACGGAAAGCTTCTTCAAAGGGAGACCCCTAACCTTAGGCCGACTCCACTGCACATTTCTGAACTGCTGCTCAAAAAAATCAGCCACCCCACTCGACACCTCATCGGGCTTAAACCTTATGACACCTTCGAAAGCAATGTTCTCAATAAAATTCATTCTACGTCTTCCACTCGCCACACTATGAAAGAATCTAGTGTTACGATCACCTTCAAGCAACCATTTAACCCTCGACTTTTGTTTCCACTGCTGCTCCTCACGTCTAAGCCCCTTCCAAAGGTCCGAAACTGCATCCAATCTATCTTTCCTCAAGCCATCCGTCTACCCAGTTCTAGCAGCCTCTACATCAATATTCCCTAACCTATCCTCTAGCTCCTTAGTAGAAGTCTTATCTTTCATATTAGCTGCCACCCATCTCTTAATTTTCCCTTTAGCTCCTCTCAATTTAAATTGCAGTATACTACTGCTGGACCCTATTATCATATTCTCCACCCACTCCTTATTTTTTATACTTAAGTAGTGTGATTTTTTATTTTTATTTAAAATAAAAAAATCAAGTACTTGTGATTTTGTTATGTACTTGTATATCTATGATTGTTGAAGGATATAGATGTGTTTGTTATGTACCGTACCTCTAATCTTTTTTTCTTAAAATAATTCTCAAGTCTGTGATTTTTTTTATAAAAAAAAAAACTCAAGTATTTGTGAGGATATTAATGTGTTTGTTATTTACTTGTGATTTTTTTTTTTTAACTCATGTATCTATAATTGTTTTTTTAAACTCAAGTACTTGTGTATTGTGATTGTTTAAAGATATTGATGTGTTTGTTATTTATTTGTGGTTGTTTTATTTACTTCAAGTGCTTGTAATTTTGTTATGTACTTGTGTATCTGTTATTGCCTATTTATATAATACCTTTGATTTCTTTTTTTGGCTTGTACCAGTTGATTTGGTAATCTTTTTTATTTACTTAGAATCATAATTTACATATCCTTTGTTTATGCCCTTATTTGTATTTTATCACGACCAAAAGTACTTTTGGAAATATATTGCCAAATAATCCAGTAACTGATAAGCACTTCAGTAACTGAATATCAAACAACATACAACTTTTTGTTAGAAATTCTACTTCTTAGAAGCTCTACTCCAAAAAGATCTACTCTAGAAACTCTATTTGAAAAGCCATATCAAACATACCCTAAGGATAAAACCAATCACACATGTTTATAAAATGCTTACTGTGAAATATGAACCTTATAGTAACATGGATTGTAAGCAATACACAAGATAAGAGTGGATGTGGAGTTTTTCTCTGGTAGACATATAAATATGATCATAATTATGACACACTTATCTACATCATCATTTTTTAGTATTACCAAGAAAATATGTCATTAATATTAGCATTACCATCAACTTTTAGGTGGCGTTTGGTTACCATAATGGAATGGTAATCTGAATGGTAATGGGAATGGGAATGGAAGAGAATGGAAAGTCAATTCCTTTGTTTGGTTGGGACTATAGAATTAGTATCTGAATCAGTATTATTTTGTTTGGTTAACAACTGAATGGAATGGAATTAACTGTATTTTAACCAAAATAACCCTAATTACAAAACAATTATAATAACATGATATATTATGGATAATAATAATAAAATATGAAACTATATATAATATTATATTTATATATATTATTATAATATATAACATATTATATATAGATATATTTATAATTATAATATATAACATGTTATATATATATATACAATCTTTCTATTGTCAGTTCGTCATGACAATAAATATATCAGGATGAAGAATGTGGACCACCAATTATGGAGAAGTTTTGACAAGTGCATATACTTTGAGTCAAAGTATGTAAATCTAGTGATCCACATTCTTCGTCCTGATAATAGAAAATCTTTATATATATATATATATTACATAATAATATATATAATATAAATATTATATATATTAATATATGTTCATATATAATATAGTATATATAATATATATTATATATTAATAATATTAATATTATTATATATTATATAATATAAATATCATATATTATTAATACGAATATTATATATTATTATATATATAATATAATATAATATAATTATATATTATATAATAATATAATATATAAATATATTATATTATATATATTTATATATCGTTATATATATTTTAATAATATAATATATAATACATATATATATTATAATATATATTTATATATCATTAATATAATATATAATGATAATATATTATTTTTGGAAAAGAGGGTATTTATGTAATAAATTTTTTAGTTTGGAATGGAATGGGCATTTCATTGGTTTTTTGATGGAATACCCATTCCACCAAAATTGTGGAATCACCATTCCAATGGAATGCCCATTCCATTAGATTTTAACCAACTAAACATTGAGAATGGAATCTATTCCATTCCATTCCAGCCAACCAAACGTTACCTTAATCTTTTTCCGAGAAAAAACATAATAACTCTCAATAATTTGAATTTAAAAAATTGATCAATATACCCTTACTCATTAACACAAAACTTTGACAGAAACTGTATACATCAACTATTCGGCTATTCCCATCAAACTTAAAATAATAGGGACGGTTTTGAAGGTCAAATGAAACGATAAGGACGTATTTGATACAAAATAAACATTAGAGATTAAATTCATAATTATTCAAAAAAACAGAGAGGTCAGTGAGATCATCCCATTATTTTATTATTTTTTATTCCAAACATACCCTCGCCTTGTCCATTAACACATCATCTCTCTCACTTTAAAAGGAGTGAGCTCTGTCTCTGAGAGCAATCAACACATCAAAAAAAAGCTCTGTTTTTTTTTTTTTTTCTCACACAAGAAAGACAAAAGATTTGAAGTTAGAGAGAGAGAAGAGAAAAATGTTGAAGGAAGTGAGAGAAGAAGGAAAGACCCACCACCATGGAAAGGACTACGTCAACCCACCACCGGCTTCGCTCTTTGACATGGCGGGGCTCAAGCTCTGGTCCTTCTACAGAGCTCTCATAGCTGAGTTCATCGCCACCCTCCTCTTCCTTTACCTCACTGTCGCCACCGTCATCGGACACTCGAAACAGAAAGACCCTTGTGATGGTGTTGGGCTTCTCGGTATTGCATGGGCTTTTGGTGGCATGATCTTCATTCTTGTCTACTGCACCGCCGGAATTTCTGGTAAAAAAACAAAACCCTAGATAACTTAAAACAGAGCATGTTCATGTCTTTTTTTTTTCCTTTTTTTTTAGTTTTATTTGAAAATTAAAGTAACCCAGTTGGCTTTTTTTTTTTTTTTTTTGAGTTTTTAGTGAATTTCATGTCTTCACAACTCTTTAACCTTCAAAAAATAAGATCAAACCTAAAAAAACAGAGCAAGTTCATGGCTTTTATGTGAATCTTCTCTGTTTTAACTGTTTCAAACTGAAAAATGAAAGCAACCCAGTTGGTTTTTTGAGTTCATGTTCATCACCAAAAAGTGAACATGGGTTGATGTTCATGTCTTCTTTTTTTGAGTTTTCTCTGTAAAACGAAAGCAACCCAGTTGGTTTTTTGAGTTGTTAATGAGTTTCTCTTAAAAACAAACAAACAAACAAACAAACTTACTTATAAAAACACTTGACAACTCTTCAACCTTCCAAAAAACAGATCAAACCTAGAAAACAGCGCATGTTCATGTCTATTCTGTGAAATCTCTCTGTTTTTGCTGTTTAAAACTGAAAAATGAAGGCAACCCATATGATTTTTATTTTTATTTTGTTGGGTTTCTTTCTCGCTTAACAAGTATTTTAATACTTTTCGTTGCTCAAAACTGAAAATTTATGAGTTTTCTAGTGATTCTCTTACCTTCTCTAACGTCCTTTTTTTTTTTTTGGTGTGTTTTCAGGTGGTCACATCAATCCTGCAGCGACTTTCGGTCTCTTCCTTGCCAGAAAAGTGTCATCTTCGGTGTTGGTCTCGTCAAAGCTTTCATGAAACACGACTACAAAGCTCAAGGTGGTGGCGCCAACTCCGTCAACACCGGCACCGCTTTGGGCGCTGAGGTCATCGGCACTTTCATGCTTGTCTACACCGTTGTCTCCGCCACTGACCCCAAGAGAAGCGCTCGTGACTCCCATGTCCCTGTAAGACCATGTCCCTGTAAGAACAAACTCTCTTCTTCTTTTACAATCTTCAAGTTTTTATTTTTATTCATAAAGTTTCAATTTTGAATCAAGTAATGATCTTTTTCGACCATTTTTTTTATAGGTTTTGGTTCCGATTCCAATTGGGATCACTGTGTTCATGGTTCACTTGGCCACCATCCCCATTACTGGAACTGGAATCAACCCAGCTAGAAGCTTTGGAGCTGCTGTCATCTAGAACAACCAAAAATCATGGGACGATCAAGTAAGTGAAAAAAATTTATTTCACATCTTTTAAATGTTTTTGGTCCAACAATCAATATTTGTTATGTTCTTGATTGATATATTGATAATTTTTTTTGTTTAATTATTATATATGTAATTACAGTGGATTTTCTGGGTTGGACCAATGGTCGGAGCTCTGGCAGCCGCCGCGTACCACCAGTATATACTGACAGCTGCCGCTATCAAGGCTTTGGGGTCATTTAGGAGCAACCCCAGTAACTAAAAAAATGAAAAAATAAACAAAAAAATCATGAAGAAGAAGAAATGGAAACAAACCACTCACTCACCACCAAAAAAAAAAATGGAAAGCTCTCTGTGTTTTTTTCTTAATCTTTTGTGATGATCCTCTTTGTTCGTTTGTTTTGTGTGAGAGATGCTGATGGATGATGATGAAGATGGTGTGGTGATGGATGATGGTGATGATGGTATTGATGGTGTGATGATTATCATGATGAGTTGACTTTTTTCATATTTATTGAACTTATGTAAAGTTTATACAAATAGAAGAAAAGGAAAAAGTAGAGTATGATGCAGGGAAAGTTTAAGAAACAAATGACTAGGAAATTTGTAGCTATAAGGCAACGGAATCACTCACATTGTAATCGCGGAATCACTCAACGCAATCAAACCGAATGCTTGATATACAAGAGGAATCACTCAACTCCAAAAGATTATGAAACATAATCAAATTAAAACTCAACTTTGATCATGATGATCATGATGATCTCAACTTTGACATGATCATCATGATCTATGAGGGTCTTCCATAAGCCTTTACTGGGAAGGTAAGCATAGTAGTTTTGCAGGCTAATTTGGAATTCGTTGACTGCAGTTGACTATTGTCAAAATTATCTCTAACAGCTTATAATTTTTATTGTTAGTTTGTGATATGTGAATCATTGTTAATGGAATTTACATTCTCTGATGATCTGATATTTTTCCTAATCTAACATAATTTCATGACAAATAAACATTGTTAATGAGCAGTAGTGGTTGGTTTTGTTTAATTTAATTTTTTCATGTTTATTTAATTTTTTTTCATATTTATTTAATTTATAATTTTTATTGTTAGTTTGTGATATTTGAATCATTGTTAATGGAATTTACATTCTCTGCTGATTTGATATTTTTCTTGATCTAACATAATTTCATGACAAATAAACATTGTTAATGAGTAGTAGTGGTTGGTTTTGTTTAATTTAATTTTTTTCATATTTATTTAATTTTTATTGTTAGTTTGTGATATGTGAATCATTGTTAATGGAATTTACATCATCTGCTGATATAATATTTTTCCTGATCTCACATAATCTCATAACAAATAAACATTGTTAATGAGCAGTAGTGGTTGGTTTTGTTTAATTTAATTTTTTCATGTTTATTTAATTTTTTCATTTTTATTTAATTTATAATTTTTATTGTTAGTTTGTGATATGTGAATCATTGTTAATGAAATTTACATTCTCTACTGATATGATATTTTTCCTAATCTAACATAACTTCATGACAAATAAACATTGTTAATGAGCAGTAGTGGTTGGTTTTGTTTAATTTAATTTTTTCATGTTTATTTAATTTTTTCATATTTATTTAATTTATAATTTTTGTTGTTAGTTTGTTGGATTGAGATCCTCTACCCATCTTATTTTTGCTCATCTTTCAAGCATCCATAGACATGTGGCAAACAAGCAAAAGAATGGTTGAGATTGGTTTACTTCATTTTTTTTCTCTCTTTCTCCTAAAACTACACCGTATGTTTCTTCTTTCAAACAAAACAAAAAAAAATTATTATTTTACTTTTTTTTTTTTTTCTCTTTTCCTTTTCCTTTATTTTTTTTCCTCTCTTTCTCCTGATTGATCCGTACCCTTTATTTATTTTTTAATTGTCTCTTTCCTTCAAATTCAAATCCATTTCCAATGCTTCTTGTTTTAATATTTATTAGACATTATTTTTACAGATGTTATATAAACAAACAATCAGTGAGAAATTGAAAGATTTTGTCAATTGGGTCTTGTTGTCTCAAAATTGGTCGGTTGATATTCAAAGATTTTACCTAATTTACTCAAAGATTCACGATGATAACACAATTTATAGATGGATGAATGTTCTGGCACAGCGAAACGTGCAACAAATTCATCTAAGATTTATCTCAGGCACATCATTGGAGTTGCCTCTTTGCATTGTAAATTGTGAATCGTTAGTCGATTTGAAGATATGTTTTGATCAATATAGTGTCCTAAAGCTGCCTGAATTTGTTGCTTGGAAAGTTTGTTTCCAGTTGTCCTATTGTGGAGAGTTTGATTATGTAATTGTAATTTCCGCGATTTCAAGATTCTTGACATTGCTGCTCTTAGATGTAAAAATAATGTCTAATAAATATTAAAACAACAAGCATTGGAAATGGATTTGAATTTGAAGGAAAGAGACGATAAAAAAAAATTAAAGGGTACGGATCAATCAGGAGAAAGAGAAGAAAAAATAAATAAAGGAAAAGGAAAAGAGAAAAAAAAAAGTAAATTAATAATATTTTTTTTTTGTTTGAAAGAAGAAACATACGGTGTAGTTTTAGGAGAAAGAGAGAAAAAAATGAAGTAAGTCAATCTCAACCATTCTTTAGTTTGTTTGCCACATGTCAATGGATGCTTGAAAGATGAGTAAAATAAGATGGGTAGGGGATCTCAATCCTAGTTTGTGATATGTGAATCATTGTTAATGGAATTTACATTCTCTGCTGATCTTATATTTTTCCTAATCTAACATAATTTCATGACAAATAAACATTTTTAATGAGCAGTAGTGGCTGGTTTTGTTTAATTTAATTTTTTCATGTTTATTTAATTTTTTTCCATCTTTACTTAATTTATAATTTTTATTGTTAGTTTGTGATATGTGAATCATTGTTAATGGAATTTACATTCTCTGCTGGATCGGATCTGATATTTTTTCTAATCTAACATAATTTCATGACAAATAAATATTGTTAATGAGAAGTAGTAGTTGGTTTTGTTTAATTTAATTTTTTTCATATTTGTTTAATTTATAATTTTTATTATTAGTTTGTGATATGTGAATCATTGTTAATGGAATTTACATCATCTGCTGATATAATATTTTTCCTGATCTCACATAATTTCATAACAAATAAACATTGTTAATGAGCAGTAGTGGTTGGTTTTGTTTAATTTAATTTTTTCTTGTTTATTTAATTTTTTCATATTTATTTAATTTATAATTTTTATTGTTAGTTTGTGATATGTGAATCATTGTTAATGGAATTTACATTCTCTACTGATCTGATATTTTTCCTAATCTAACATAATTTCATGACAAATAAACATTGTTAATGAGTAGTAGTGGTTGGTTTTGTTTAATTTAATTTTTTCATATTTATTTAATTTGTAATTTTTATTGTTAGTTTGTAATATGTGAATCATTGTTAATGGAATTTACATTCTCTACTGATCTGATATTTTTTCTAATCTAACATAATTTCATGACAAATAAAATTTTTTAATGAGCAGTAGTGGTTGGTTTTGTTTAATTTAATTTTTTCATGTTTATTTAATTTTTTTCATATTTATTTAATTTATAATTTTTATTGTTAGTTTGTGATATGTGAATCATTGTTAATGGAATTTACATTCTCTACTGATATGATATTTTTCCTAATCTCACATAATATCATAACAAATAAAAATGAGCAGTAGTTGTTGGTTTTGTTTAATTTAATTTTTTCATATTTATTTAATTTATAATTTTTATTGTTAGTTTGTGATATGTGAATCATTGTTAATGGAATTTACATCCTCTGCTGATATAATATTTTTCCTAATCTCACATAATATCATAACAAATAAAAATGAGCAGTAGTTGTTGGTTTTGTTTAATTTAATTTTTTCATATTTATTTAATTTATAATTTTTATTGTTAGTTTGTGATATGTGAATCATTGTTAATGGAATTTACATTCTCTGCTGATTTGATATTTTTCTTGATCTAACATAATTTCATGACAAATAAACATTGTTAATGAGCAGTAGTGGTTGGTTTTATTTAATTTAATTTTTTCATATTTATTTAATTTATAATTTTATTGTTAGTTTGTGATATATGAATCATTGTTAATGGAATTTACATCCTCTACTGATATAATATTTTTTCTGATCTCACATAATCTCATAACAAATAAACGTTGTTAATAAGCAGTAGTGGTTGGTTTTGTTTAATTTAATTTTTTCATGTTTATTTAATTTTTTTTCATATTTATTTAATTTATAATTTTTATTGTTAGTTTGTGATATGTGAATCATTGTTAATGGAATTTACATACTCTGCTGATATAATATTTTTCCTGATCTCACATAATCTCATAACAAATAAACATTGTTAATGAACAGGAGTGGTTCGTTTTGTTTAATTTAATTTTTTCATGTTTTGTTATCCATTTATTTTGTGCACTACTGCCGTAGAGAAACCCGAAGAGAAACCGAGAAAGTAAGAAAATCTATATAGTAACAATAGAAAGTTGTTAATTTGTATTTGAGTTGGGCTATCAGATGGGTCTCACATTTGAAAGATTTGGTGAATAAAATCAATTGTCCAGTGTGAAAATTAGGCCTAATATTTTAGAAGGATTCGGCGGATCCGACAGATTCCAATATAGAGATTAAAAATCCGATCAAATCTAATCCAATGGATTTTAGAATTTAGAATCCAATTCGCTCCAAATACTTCCTTGGATCATATTGAATGGGATTGGATCTTGCACAGCTCTAATGACTTCGATATTTTATATAATTTTTAGAGATTTTTTTATTTGTGTCATTTGCCTCTTAATTCATTAATTCTTACACTTGGAAATTCAATTTCCAATAAGTATTTAATTGCATAATTAAATTGATTTCCTCAATGATTTAAATTAGCATACATTTGACATTTAATTAAGAGGCAAATGACTAAAATAAGGAAATTGCTGATCAATCAAATTTAAATTTCCTTATATGCATGCATATCATTGGCCATAGTTATATTATTGAGACAGAGATGAGGTTAGTCAGGTGGTTTACCCCTCACACATACACTAAGGGGTTGTAGGTTCAAGTTTATCCCTCTCTCCCAAATCTAAAATTATTGTGATATTTCAAAAATAATAATAAAGTTTTTTGTCAAATGTCATATGTCATATAATTCATGAGATGGATAAAAACAAGTAGGCATTTAAATCCTTATTTTAAATTCATTTTCAAAGTGTAAGAATTAATTAATTAAGAGGCAAAAGAAAACTTAGTAGAGGCGAAGAGAATTTTCCATTAATGGGGCATTTTTAGATGGCAGTATGTAACTTGACACAAATTTTCAGTCCATCCCATTAATAAACGAGTACAAAAAGAAAGAGAACACTATGTACATATATGCTGAAGAAAATAAAACAAAATGGAAAAAAAAAAAAAAAAAAAAAAAAAAAAGACAAGCGAGTTCATAAGGTGGCAGAGACGCGATCATAAGGTGGCAGAGACGCGATCAAGGGTTTCCAGAGTCTTCTTAAACGGTTGGAGTGGTCTATCAAAGAGTAAATTTGATCCGTATAGAGGCGGACCCTATGGGATTATAAATTATAGTTAAAAAATTATAATTTTAAAAAAAAAAATATGAATTTTACATTTTAATACTATTATTTTTAAGTTTTTATCATTTGGCCTCCCCAATTCCACAATTCAAGTTCTGCCCCTGGATCCGCAAGACCCTCGATTTATCTTGGAGTGGTTATTCGATATGGATCGAGATTCTCCTTTATCTTAAAGTATTATTTTATCGTTTATCTTCTTTAAGCTTTCACAAGTTTGGATCGGTAGAAACTTATTGAATATTTAGTTTTTATATAATGACTTTATTTTTGAGTTGTTGAATGTTTTCTTGCTATTAAAGTATTAATATTTTAAACAAACATCTTTGCATAAATAAATAAAAAAATGCGGGATTTCAAAATTTTGAACTTTTTTCTCGAGAGTTCCACATTAAATATATAAGGCCCAAAAATACAAGTCCAAGAAAAAAAGGGCCATCAGGCCCATCAAATATAGTACACTAAAATATAGAAATATTCATTGAACCCAACTACGCTTTGCATAAATTTGGGTCAAATCTTTGTATTAATTGGTTTTTTGTTTTATTCTGAAACGGAATAAGGTAGAAATCTATTGGAATCTATCGAGATTGAGAAATACATAAATGACAGTATGACACAATATATATATAGAGTAATTTTCTAATGAAGACTTTTTAAAATGCACACTTTAAGCACCTTTGATGAAATTGCATGTAATCGAATGTTTTTCGATGATATTTTTTGTATGCATCCTAAGAAAATTAAAATACACATTTGGTAAAAATTTTGAATTTTTTTGGATTTGAGAACTATTTTTTCTTATATTTCCCTATTTTTAAATGTTTTTTCTTTAAAAATGTCGGAAAAAATTAGTTCTTGGACCCGAAATTTTTTAAATTTTTTTTTTGTAAGTTTATTTCAATGTTTTTATCATCCATACAGAAACTCAAATCAAAATTCAATATATTCCATTAAATTTCATCAAAGGTGCTTAAAGTGAGTATCGTAAAAAATCCTCATTGAAAAATTACTTTATATATATAATGTATAGTTCAGGATTTATCAATTTAAAGTTTTTGAAATAAATAATTTACTTGATATTACTTTCTAGATAATTACAGAAACAACTAGATAATAATTCTACAAAGAAAAATTTACTTTCTAATACAAAATGATTTCTTCATAATCATACAAAGAATTATTGTCCTCTTTTTTTTTTTTTTTTTCAAACTATAAATAATTTACTTGACATGTTTAAAATACTTCCTAGATATGTATAGAAACAACTAGATATTAACTCTACAAAGAAAAATTTACTTTCTAATACAAAATGTTTTCTTCATAATCATACAAAGAATTATTGTCCATTTCTTTTTTTTTTTTTCAAACTATAAATAATTTACTTTGACATGTTTTAAATACTTCCTAGATAAGTATAGAAACAACTAGATATTAACTCTACAAAGAAAAATTTACTTTTTAATACAAAAGGTTTTCTCCATAATCATACAAAGAATTATTGTCCATTTTTTTTTTCAAACCATAAATAATTTACTTGACATGTTTAAAATACTTTCTAGATAAGTACAGAAACAACTAGATAATAATTCTACAAAGAAAAATATATATTTTTAATACAAAATGGTTTCTTCATAAAACATACAAAGAATTCTTGTCCAATTTTTTTTTTTTTTTTTTTTTTTTTCAAACTATCTTAATCAATCGATATTGTAAAATAAGCAAACATTAGTTATAATAAAGAAACTATTTTAATTATTAAAATTTGCAATATATTCATATAAAATATTGAGTTGATTAGACAATAGCTAATAAAGGTCATTTTTGGGTATGCTTGAAGACAACTATTTTCCATTATTATAATTCACATATTTTACTTCTGATAATTAATGATCAAGAGGCCCACTAGAGTCAAATTTTTTTTTTCAAAAGATTAATTGTTTGATTATGAGTTAAAATAATTTATTATAATTTTTAACTAGTTGAGGGAACATTCGAGATGGATATTGTTATTTTTTTCTCTAATTTCAACTTAATAAAATGTAACATAAAAATGGAAGAGTTACTAAACCCTCCCATAACCACCACCCAACGTGTTACGGTAGTAGATGGCTATTCGAACCTTGTTTGTAACTTAGTATACCCTCACATAAATACATAATCACCGTCCAACTTAGATTTGAATCGCCGTACTATATTACAGAAGTAACTATCTACACCGTGTTTGTTGTTTTTCGTTTAGACGGCCTTTAACCT
This sequence comes from Acer saccharum, assembly GCA_030490815.1. NCBI lineage: Eukaryota > Viridiplantae > Streptophyta > Magnoliopsida > Sapindales > Sapindaceae > Acer > Acer saccharum. Next base: position 2,836,562 of record CM059870.1, on the reverse strand, counting down.
CGGTGTCAACCTATAAAAACTTAATAAAAAAATAAAGATATATATTTCTCTCAACAACTGGATAATGTATATTGTCTTGAAATTAAATATAAAAGGACTATGGATTATTAATTAAGAAATGATCATGTGCTATTAAGAATAAAGTAATCTCCAGCTAGCTTGTACATTGCAACAATGAATATGATTGATTTGATATTTCATCCATAACCTTTCTTGTAGTGAAAGTTATAATATTTCACATAAATTTCTAAGTCATTCTGATTTTCATATACAGTATTCAAAGCTTTTAAAATTGAGAGTATCGAGTTAAACGTTGGAATAGACCTATTGATATCAAACACCGATAGCATGATCCTCATAATTAATTCCACAACACCAAAAAAAAGTTTTCTCGCTTAATTTTTCAAGCTATGTTGGATTCGAATTTTGATCACAATTACGAAAGGTATGTATATGTGAGGGTCTATAATGTGCAGAATCATCGGATCATGCTACAATATACACGTCAATTAACATCTTCGAGTTACTATACATGACTTGTATGAATAGTTGTAGGGGTAATTATGAGAACAAGTTATTATTATACGAACACAAAAATTCTAAATCTATAATTTTAGATAAATTAAAAAGAAAGAGGGTTAATTCGAGAGAATCACTCTCTAATGACTTTCAAAAGAAAATCATTTACTCAGTTGAGTAAAAATTATATTATGATGATTTCATTGAAGATACAATTAACAATATAAAGTCGATCGGCTTGATTGAGATTCTTCGTTTGATTTTGGAGTTTCTCCGATGCCTTTCATGAAACTTCCATTAAGATAAGATCAAGAATGGTGGGTCCATAATGCAATATTTTTCAGACTTCTAAGGGCTAAAGAAACACAGAATTGACACCACCATGTTCCATTTTAGAGTCAATATATATATTCTTATCATAAGGACATACATGAACAAAATACATGATAAGTTTGACAGATCAAAAGCTTTTTAAGACAACCCAGAAAATCAGTACCAAAAAGCCACTACAAGAAAATGGACCTACAGTGATAAAAAATATTTGTCATTATAAGTGAAGAAATTATCACAAATTCAGTATTGTGACAAAAAAAGTGTCACTAACAATTCGTCACTTTTGCCCCCGTCACTAAAAGTATTTGTAACAGTTTTTTGGTACTTGTCACAAATCATAACTTTTAGTGACATATTATCACTTGACCTTAATTAGTGACAAAATAAAAATTGTGTCACTATATTAGTATTTAGTGACAATTAACCGTTTGAAGATTTTGTCATTGTACATATTCTTAGTGACAATTTATTGTTTAAAAAGTGTCACTATTCACAAATCTAGTGACAAATAACCATCTTAAAATTATGTCACTACAGACAAACTTAGTGACAGTTAAGTTAACCATATAATAATTGTCACTACAACGCAGACTTAGTGACAATTAACAATATCAATATTAAGTCACTATATAGATACATAGTAACAATTTAATCAATTGTCAAAATTTAATATAAATTTAAAATGTATAAAAAAAATAAAAAATATAAAAATATAAAAATATAACCAAATAAAACATGTCACTCATTGAATGACATTGAGTTCCATAAATAATCATTCCATTAAAAAATATCCAAAAATTAACATAATATCGAATTGATACAAAAGTAATCTAACATCTTTCAAAGTATTTTCAGGAATGCTGATGTAGTAGCAAGGAAGAAGTATGTTAATTTGGTCAACTCAGTTAAAAATCTGGGGGCACTGCTCATGTATTTTCATCAATGCATGTCTCAGGCGAACAATTGGGACAATTGACCGGCGTTGCAGCAATCCTTCGTTTCCCGCTACCAGATTTAGATGACATTGAGATGTGACCGAAGAGGAGTGATTGGCAGGACGTATGAGTTGGTAAAAAAACTCATTTCCTCCATTAAAATGTTTGTATATTAGCATTTCTTCTATTGGATTGCTGCCATGAAATAATAAACTCATTAATTATACAGGCATGACTCATAATCGTTTGAATTAAGACTGCTCCATTGGACTAGTCAATGTAACATATGTATTTAGTTTAAATTACATTTAGTGAAGTAAAGTAATAATTTCAACTAAATAACAAATGTAAGCCGGCTAGTCTAAGTTAACATAAGTGTTAGGTCACACACCATAACTTCCAACTGCATAACCAAAAACTTAAAACTTTCGAGGTCTTGATTGTGAAATATTAGTAGCCAATGATCTACTGTCAGTTGTTAGGTAACTAAAGAATCTTTAGGTTTTGCAAGAGAAACCTATATACATGAAGACATGAAGAAAAAAAAAAATAGTGAGAACAAAGTAAAGTCACCAAAATAAAAGCGATGAAAAATGCAACAATACTGACAAAACTTAGTACAAGTATAAAATAAATTCTATAAGTTTGATATCCAAGTATAAAACTTATTGGAACTGTTAATCTATTCATCTTCATATAAAATCCTCCATAATGTCAATCTATTCATTCAGTCAAATATCAAATATCTTATTGAGTGTTTGAACTCTTTTATTGAACAATTGGTATGCATATAAAATTGGTTGTTCTATAATAATCATTTTATCAAACAGTTAGTATGCATATAAACTAAATTGACATATATTGTGAAAATTTAAGAACAAAAAACTATAAATCATGAAATAATAATAATGATTCCTTAAAAAATTTGAAATCAAATTAGAGTTAACAAACATCCCTAAATGTAAAAAAAAAAAAAAAAAAAAAAAATTAATAATAATAATAATAATAATAATCATACATGGATTTTTGAGAGAAAATATATGTTATATACTTATATCATTGAAGAAACTTTACATGGAAAAATTTGGTCCTCTTTTAATGATTTTTTTGCTTTTTGCAGGGTCAAAGGGAAATAATTTTACAGGTTGGAGTATTCTTATAACTTTATTTGTAGAAAAAAATAACATGCCAGACCTGCCATGTTATTGTACTTGATATTGAATTTTCATTTTTATTTTATAACACAAAATAATCAAATAGTCACCCTCGTGTAGCATGATGTTGCATGTTTATTATACACATGACAAACATATATACCAAACTGCAGTCAACCCTGCATTGGATGGCCGCTTAACGAACTCGAATTCGAAACTGGATCTCCCGGCAGAACTTTACGATCTTTGAGAAATTAAAAAGAAGAAATTCATATATGGTATTTGGTCATGTAAGTTTGTAACTAGCCGTGAGGAGATTCGAATCTTAGACATTGTATGAGCAAATTAAACCACATGTTTGACCCGTGACTATTCTGCTAACTCTTTGTTGATTAATGTAATATTATTCTGTATGTGTAACAAAAATTAAATTAATCAAAGAAGTTGCATGAAATCTTTTTTTTTTTTTTTCAGACTTGGAGATCGATTACATGTGTTTTTTAAGTGTTAAATAATTTTGTTTAATTAAAGAAAAAAAAAAAAACAGTTGAACTTGAAAAAAAATAATTAAAAAACAGATGTATTGTATCATTAGAAGATATGATTATGAATTATTAATATTATTATAGTGCAATGACACATGAGAGAGGCAGAAAAACTTATAAACATGAGATGTCATCAGCATTTCATTTATATTCTGATTTTCAGTTTTTTATTTTTATTTTTAATAAATTAAAGAGAGAGAAAATCCTTAAATTTATCACCACTAATTCTAAAATTATAGGCATATGCCAATAGGGGTGTAGCTCAATTGGTAAATAAGCGAGCTTGGGGTTTGGGTAAATAACTCCTAGGTCAACGGCTCAGATCCTACTAATGATGAAAGCTTTAAAAAAAAAAAAAAAAAAAAATACTTGGCCCCAGATTAATAGATATTATAAAATTATTGGCATATTGTCAACGGTAAAAATAATAGGGTTCATATTTTTATAAATTTCAATGAAAATATCGTCATTAAACTTAAAATTAAAATATCGAATTTAACACAGATATTTTCATATTGATATGTTAAAAAATAAAAAAAATTAAAGATATATCAATAATATTATCGATATTTACTTCCTTAATTTCTATATAAATCTCAGAAATACATACAAAATATATACATATAAAATTTCATAAAATCTACTAAACAAATTTCAGAATTAATCGAATGTAAATCTAAATGTATTTTAACTAAACAAAGATTCTTAAGGTCATGAAGCCAATAAAACAAAACCCTTGAGGACCAAACAGCAAGATAAAAGACAATTATTATTTTCTCGGCAACCAAACAGAAAAAAACAAATAAACAGTTTTTGCGGCTAAGCGTGCGAGGTCATGTGGACGATGTTATTGTCACAACTAATACTTGCTTTGCTTATATCACAGAGAATCTCTTCTTCGAAGTCTCTTTCCAAAGCAACCGGTGACGTGGACCAATAGTTATCCGTCCCATCAAACGTCACAGTAAATCAGCTTCCCTCACAGCCACAATTTCTTTATTTTATTTATTTATTTTTCCAAATATGTGACCGTTGATGGATCGGATTTTAAGGCATGAAAAATCCGGACCCCACGGCCAACGGTAATAAAAGAAGAGTCTAGAAATATATATCCGTTTTGGGATCCAGAACACGTGGGTTGATGTGATTGATGATGGGTACAATTGTACAAATAGTAAACTTGTTCGGTTATTTGAGAATTTTTGTATTTTTTGTATTTTTATTTTTTTATATTATTTGCATGAAATGCTACTTTTGATTTTGAGTAAAAAAATTAAAAAAAATTAAAAAAGGAAGGAAGGAAAATAAAATAAAATAATTCGTAGCTACTTTAATCTCACCATTGTTAAAGGCAACATTAATTTAAATAATTTAGCTTTGTCTTAATCTCATTCTCCGATTAAGGTAACTTTGAACACAATAAAGTTATCCCGAACATATCACGGTCATCTAATGCATTCATACACTTAAATTGTCTCTAATGTCCAACTATCGATTAGTTAGCACAGTCACTTTTATTTCAACGGTTATAAAGTGTGGAAAGACCTTATTTATTTATTTATTTATTTATTTATTAATATACCATTTATGATTATATTGATTCAAGCTTAATACACTACCTAAACCTAATATATTGGTACGTTAAATATAAAATCGGACTACAAACCCTTCTTTTATAATGGAAATTGTTATTCGAATCATTACTTACATTAATCGTTTGAATTAAGTTAGTCGAGTTTGTTCGGCAAGGTTCGGTTGCCGTCCCATCCCCCTACCAAGTATGGTGGGGACATGGAGGTGGGCGTGAAACGGAAAAGTTTCCGGATAAAAATGAGGATGGTTATGATGGAGGGGATGAGGGGATGAGGGGACCCCATCAAATGTGCCACATCATCAAATTTGATACACTTTGACGCCTGGTGTCCACATGATCCTTGATCATCTAATTACTCACATCTTGATCGACCATCATGGTCCCACCTTTTTGGCAGTAAAACATTATACACCAACCTCCAAATTCCCATTCCGGGGAATGTTTTTTACACCTGCCTAGCAAATATCCCATTGAAAACAACATTTTTCTCTCTTCCATTTACATTTTTTAAATAAAAAAAATAGACACAAAATGGAATAAGTGTTTATTGAAACCTGTCGAATATGTATAAGTTAACTTAGATATTTATTCACACAATAGAAAAGGAAAACTCATCTCACGTGATGATAAATTCACACAATCACACGATATAACTTGTACCCTACCACGATGATTTTTGTTACGTTAACGGTATAATAATTTTATTAGAACCATATACGAATAAACTATCAATCTAAATGCAATTATATTGCATTATATAATTAAATGTATTTTGAGTATTTTAAAAATATACGTGATTTAAAAAAAAAATAAAAAAAATTATACATGTAATACTTATCTCGACAACTCACGATAAACCCATATCTCACTTAGAAAAACAGAAGGTGTCATGTCTGTTTTATGGTGTCAAACAATAAGAACCTAAGATCAAAACATGAGAGGGACCATAGTCCTCGAAGCTGATGATCATCACAACATCAAAATTAAAGTCTAATAAATTATATACCGTTGGATGGATAAGGTCATCGCTTGATAGTGAATAAAATAATTAAGAGACAAAAAAAAAAAAAAAAAAAGACATCTTTGAAGATGATTTATAACTTCAATAAAATAATTAATCAAAATTTCTTCCCAAGCCAGCTAATTAACATAATTTTTTATTTTATTTTTTGCATTGATTAGTGAAAAAGTGATTATTAAATATAATCAGAAATTATGTGTTTTGTCCAAAATGATGAACCTTTAATAATTTCTTTTTGTAATTAATTAAGGGCAAAAAGTGGGCATTAATCAAAATTTGTTATTATTAATTGGTTGTACCTAGATTACATACATTCTTCCAAAGTTAGTTAGGGGACCATTTTTGTCCTAATCATTTTCTTTAATTAGTAGTTTCAACTTTGTGTTATGTGTATCAGTGTATGGTACTTGTAGTGAAAATAAAGAAGGGACAAAGATAAATTCTAGAAATCATCGTAAAATTTAACTAATTTTCGTACGAATTCAATCCGTTTATCTTTTTCGTTAACGATATTACAACTTTTGTAAATTTTAAGCACAATAAACTTCAGATAATAATTATAATAATCGATAAAAAAAAAAAATTGATCGTAAATTTTAAGTACGATAAACTTTAAAGAAAAATTATAATAATTTGATAAAATATCAATAGTGTTATTATACAAAATAATTTATAGTATGTTAATGTATTATTTTGTTTTTGAATTAATGTCAACATATAATCTTGAAAATGCTTCAAATTGACCTCCAAAGTTTCACATGAAAAAATTACATGCATGCAACATTTAACCCTAACCTTTGTATTTTGTTCAAACCCTAAAAATGTACTATATAGGTCCAACTTCCAACACCAATCCACAAAAATGGTAAGAAATAAAATATATATTTTTTTAATCCGATACCAAGTAGATCTAAGAGCAACTCCAATGTTACACATCAAACTCTACTCTAATTTTGAGTTGAAAGGGAATTTCTTGAGAATATGCTTACACCAAATTATTTTTTCACTCCAATGTTCAACACCAAAATTTAGACACAAAAAAAATATATATATATATCTTTTTGAAGAATATTATGCCGATAAATATTAAAATTATTATAAAAGTTTAACATTATTTAAATATCAATTATATATATATATATATATTAATGTCTTTTTAAAGATCTCAACAACATCTTTCACACGGTATATTTTGTGGTAATAGATGTTATTTTAATTAAGCATAAAATGATTGATTATGATTTTTTTTTAAAAATAAAAGATGAATTGGTTGATGTGATGGTTAAAAATGGAAAAAATAAATAAAAGAAGATTTGTGTATATGAACAGTATATCAATAAGCTAAAAAACCATTTTGGGAATTTTTTTTTTTTTTTTTAGGAAATATACTATGCACCAATTGGAGTTGCTCTAAGCTCTACCTAGACTTGCAATATCAAATAATACTACATGTTTTATTTGGTCACAACAGGGCAACAGAACATATATATATATATATATATGGTGGTTCTCTAATAAGGATCTACTCGGTTGTGACCAAATTACGTATGTAATACTTGATATCTCTTGCGATCATATATATATATATATATATATCCGAGTAGATCATATATGATCGAAAGAGATATCAAGTACTGTATGCACAGTTTGGTCACAATCAGGTATCTATTCTTACTGTGCGAATAATTTTTTTTTTAAGAGACAATGATGAAGATTGGACAACCAAAATAATATATTACAATAGTGTTCTGCTAGACAAGGAGGGCTGGAGGGGCCAAATTCCAAAACATGAAGACAAATTCGCTGGAAAAGATGAAATGGAAAAATTCTCCAAGGAAGAGAAAAAGCTAGAGAGAGTGAAAAAGACAAGATATAACTGTTGCACAGGCGTGGCTTTAGTTGGATGCCAGGCTGCCGTTTTGAGCCCGACTACACCATCACTACCACTACCACCACCACCCACCAGCACACACATACACATTTACACAGTAGAGAGAGAAAGAGGAGAGAGGGGAAGAAGAAGATGATTAGCCCTCACATGGTCTCTCTGTAGCACTCTGTGTACTCTCTTTCTTTCTCTCTAGGTCCCACTTAATACTTTTTCTTTTCCAGCAATTTTTCTCTGTAAACAAACAAACAAACAATCATGAATCAACAATCCTGTTATCCTTGGAAAATATAAAATAAAACCATCCTATTTTTTTATTATTTGAAATTGTATTGGAAAAAGTATCAAAATCATACCTCTTTGTTTGAAAAATTATCAAGTTAGTCCATGAATTGGAAAGAATTTAGTTTTTATTGTATCGTTAGTTATCTAACTAGCAATGGTTCTTTTAATTTCATTTGTACTAAACTGGTCCCATTAGACAATAATTAACATTGTTTTTTACAATTTCATATCGATCGCGATAGGAGATTATCAAGACATTTCGAGATTAAATATTACATGTGCGGTCCAACTATCTACCCTACAACTGAGAGAAATCTAAACTCACAATCCTAATGATAAAACCAATCAATCACACGTGCTTGTAAAATATATACGATAAAACTCGAACCTCCTAGTAACATGAAAGATAAGAAGTATACCGTATTAGATATGAGAGTTCAAAGGAGAGTTCTTTTTAAATATCAAGAAATTCAATAATTTGAATATAAAAATATCAATATACCCTTACTCATTAACAAAAAACTTAACGGAAACTGTATACACAACTATTCCCATCAAACTTAAAATAATAGGGACGATTTTGAAGGTCAAATGAAACGATAAGGACGTATTTGATACAAAATAAACATTAGAGACTAAATTCATAAATATTCAAACAACAAAGATGACAGTGAAATAGTCCCATTATTTTATTTGTTTTCTTTATTCCAAGAATACCCTCGTGTGTCCATTAATGCATCATCTCTCTCACTTTAAAATGAGTGAGCTCTGTCTCTGAGAACAATCAACACATCAAAAAAAAGCTCTGGTTTTTTCTCACACACAAGAAAGACAAAAGCTTTGAAGTTAGAGAGAGAGAAGATGTCGAAGGAAGTGAGTGAAGAAGGACAGACCCACCACAGTGGAAAGGACTACGTCGACCCACCACCGGCTCCGCTCTTTGACACGGCGGAGCTCAAGCTCTGGTCTTTCTACAGAGCTCTCATAGCTGAGTTCGTCGCCACCCTCCTCTTCCTTTACGTCACTGTTGCCACCGTCATCGGACACAAGAAACAGACGGACGCTTGTGATGGTGTTGGGCTTTTGGGTATTGCATGGGCTTTTGGTGGCATGATCTTCATTCTTGTCTACTGCACCGCTGGAATTTCTGGTAAAAAAACAAAACCCTAGATAACTTAAAACAGATCATGTTCATGTCTTCTTCTTCTTTTTTTTCTTTTTTTTTTTTTTTATTTTTCAAATTAAATTTGAGTTTTTAATGAGTTTCATGTCTTCACAACTCTTCAACCTTCAAACATAAGATAAAACCTAAAAAAAACAGAGCAAGTTCATGTCTTTTATGTGAATCTTCTCTGTTTTAGCTGTTTGAAACTGAAAAATGAAAGCAACACAGTTGGTTTTTTGAGTTGTTAATGAGTTTCTCTTCAAAAAAAAAAAAAAAAAAAAAACACTTAAAAAAAAAAAAAAAAAAAAACAGATCAAACCAAGAAAACAGGGCATGTTCATGTCTTTTTCTGCGAATTTTCTCTGTTTCTGCTGTTTATAACTGAAAAATGAAGGCAACCCAGTTGGTTTTTTTGAGTTCTTAATGAGTTTCTCTTCAAAAAAAAAAAAAAAAAAACCTCGCCACCCTTCAACCTTCAAAAAACAGATCAAACCTAGAAAACGGAGCATGTTCATGTCTTCTCTGTAAAATCTCTGTTTTTCTGTTTCAAACTGAAAAATGAAGACAACCCAGATGATTGTTTTAGAGTTTTTTTTTTTTCTCGCTTAACAACTCTTTTGTTACTTTTCGTTGCTCAAAACTGAAAATTTACGAGTATCCAGATGAGTTTTCTAGTTATTCTCTTACCTTCTCTAACTTGTGTGCGTGTGTGTGTTTTCAGGTGGTCACATCAATCCTGCAGTGACTTTCGGTCTCTTCCTTGCCAGAAAAGTGTCTCTAATCAGAGCTGTGACTTACATGGTAGCTCAGTGTTTGGGTGCCATCTGCGGTGTTGGTCTCGTCAAAGCTATCATGAAACACGACTACAACGCTCAAGGTGGTGGCGCCAACTCCGTCGCCACCGGCTACAACACCGGCACCGCTTTGGGTGCTGAGATCATCGGCACTTTCGTGCTTGTCTACACCGTCTTCTCCGCCACTGACCCCAAGAGAAGCGCTCGCGACTCCCACATCCCTGTAAGAACAAACACTCTTCTTCTTCTTTAATCTTCAAGTTTTTATTTTTATTCATAAAGTTTCAATTTTGAATCAAGTAATGATCTTTTTCGACCTTTTTTTTTTTTTACAGGTTTTGGCTCCACTTCCAATTGGGTTCGCTGTGTTCATGGTTCACTTGGCCACAATCCCCATTACTGGAACTGGAATCAACCCAGCTAGAAGCTTTGGAGCTGCTGTCATCTACAACAACGAAAAATCATGGGACGATCAAGTAAGTGAAAAAAAATTATTTCACATTTTTTAAATGTTTTTGGTCCACCACTCAATATTTTTTATGTTCTTGATTGATATATTGATAATTTTTGTTGTTTAATTATTATAAATGTAATTACAGTGGATTTTCTGGGTTGGACCAATGGTCGGAGCTCTGGCAGCCGCCGCGTACCACCAGTATATACTGAGAGCCGCTGCTATCAAGGCTTTGGGATCATTTAGGAGCAACCCCAGCAACTAAAAATGAAAAAAGAAACTAAAAAACTCATGAAGAAGAAGAAGGAAACAAACCACTCACAACCAACAAAAAAAAAATGGATAGCTCTCTGTGTTTTTTTTAATCTTTTGTGATGATCCTATTTGTTCGTTTGTTTTGTGTGAGAGATGCTGATGGATGATGATGATGATGGGTGTGATGATTATCATGATGAGTTGATGACTTTTTTTTTAATATTTATTTAATTTATAATTTTTATTGTTAGTTTTGTAATACTGTGAATCATTGTTAATGAGTAGTAGTTGTTGGTTTTGTTTAATTTAATTTTTTCATGTTTTGTTATCCATTTATTTTGTGCTTTAGTGGGTGGTGAATTTTTCTATTTCCATTACTTAATCTCCCTAAATCAACATAAACGATGTTCTTTCAATCCGTTAATATAAATATTTGTACTGCCGATCCACATTATTATATATTACACAATGTTACGTGAAATATTTCAACTAGAATTCTCTCGGATAAGGTAAAAATTCTAATGCCACAATCATTTGAACGTTCATGTATATAGGTTTCTCTTGCAAAACCTAAAGATTCTTTAGTTACCTAACAACTGACAGTAGATCATTGGCTACTAATATTTCACAATCAAGACCTCGAAAGTTTCAAGTTTTTGGTTATGCAATTGGAAGTTATGGTGTGTGACCTAACACTTATATTAACTTAGACTAACCGGCTTACATTTGTTATTTAGTTGAAATTATTACTTTACTAAATGTAATTTAAACTAAATACATATGTTACATTGACTAGTCCAATGGAGCAGTCTTAATTCAAACGATTATGAGTCATGCCTGTATAATTAATGAGTTTATTATTTCATGGCAGCAATCCAATAGAAGAAATGCTAATATACAAACATCTTAATGGAGGAAATGAGTTTTTTTACCAACTCATTCGTCCTGCCAATCACCTCCTCTTCAGTCACATCTCAATGTCATCTAAATCCGGTAGCGGGAAACGAAGGATTGCTGCAACGCCGGTCAATTGTCCCAATTGTTCGCCTGAGACATGCATTGACGAAAATACATGAGCAGTGCCCCCAGATTTTTTAACTGAGTTGACCAAATTAACATACTTCTTCCTTGCTGCTACATCAGCATTCCTGAAAATACTTTGAAAGATGTTAGATTACTTTTGTATCAATTCGATATTATGTTAATTTTTGGATATTTTTTAATGGAATGATTATTTATGGAACTCAATGTCATTCAATGAGTGACATGTTTTATTTGGTTATATTTTTATATTTTTTATTTTTTTATACATTTTAAATTTATATTAAATTTTGACAATTGATTAAATTGTTACTATGTATCTATATAGTGACTTAATATTGATATTGTTAATTGTCACTAAGTCTGCGTTGTAGTGACAATTATTATATGGTTAACTTAATTGTCACTAAGTTTGTCTGTAGTGACATAATTTTAAGATGGTTATTTGTCACTAGATTTGTGAATAGTGACACTTTTTAAACAATAAATTGTCACTAAGAATATGTACAATGACAAAATCTTCAAACGGTTAATTGTCACTAAATATTAATATAGTGACACAATTTTTATTTTGTCACTAATTAAAGTCAAGTGATAATATGTCACTAAAAGTTATGATTTGTGACAAGTACCAAAAAACTGTCACAAATACTTTTAGTGACGAGGGCAAAAGTGACGAATTGTTAGTGACACTTTTTTTGTCACAATACTGAATTTGCGACAATTTCTTCACTTATAATGACAAATATTTTTTGTCACTGTAGGTCCATTTTCTTGTAGTGAACATTACCAATAATTCTTGAAATCTTCACAAATTAGTAAGTTTGTTGTTAGGTTAAACATTATAGGTAGAATCCTCAAACAATAAGTAGAAATTCTAGTGTCACAATCGTTCAGTCGAACTTTGGCAACAATTCTTGATATCTTCACAAATTACTAAATTTTTTGTTAGGTGGTTACACATAAGAAGTAGAATCCACGCATACAAGGTAGAAAACTTAGGTCGCATTTACAAATTCTACTTCAAATTATCATTAGTACATTTTGAATATATATGCAATTATGACTAATATCAAGGGATGTTTGTGCAATTGTTCTTAATACATTTTAAATCATGTTGATGTAGAATTGTAGATTAATGATTTTTTAATAGAAACTTTAGAAAGAAAGATTAAAGGTGATGAAATTGCAAGTTTCCAACAATTTCTTTTTTGTCCTTTTACAAATGCCAGTAAATTGATGCCACGTGTGATTCAGGAAAAATATATTTTACCTAACAAGAAGGAACAAAGAATCAAAGATGCCAACTTTTTATTTATTTTTATTTTTACTGCTGCTTGGAAAGTTGCTGTGATTGAAATGAAATGATGGTGGAAATGGGACAAAAGCACTTTTGGACTCAAGTCCAACCAATGAGTTGGGACTTCAGATAAAGCAGAAGCTAAAGAGGGCAAAAGTGGAATATGCCAACCAGGCAACCATGCATTTTGCCACGTGTCGTGCAATGATGGTGTTGCAGGTTGTGGCATCACATGGGGTGGGTTAGGTTTTGAGGTTGATGATGGGTCCTCCTCCTCCTCCTCCTCTTTCTCTATCAACAACGGTTAGTAGGTTACCTTATCATGACAAGATAAAGATAATTTGATTTCGAGTCTTTTTTTTTTTTTTTTTTTTACTTTATTGAATAGGGAGTTTAGTTCCGAACCGTATTTATAGCGGTCGATCTTGTATGGTCTAGACAGACCCTTAACCTAATTGATGTCGAATTTTTGAATTTGTGACAAGGATTTAAGTCTAACATACAAAAAGAATTTGTACCTTCCCTTCCGAATTTGTGACAAGAACTCGAGCAATAACTTATTTATTGAAATAACAAATTGGAGAGACCTCTTTGTCTTATTATCTCATCTTAAAATTCATCATACCAATGAGGTGACAAATTGTTAGGTGAATACTAGAGATGTGCATTTATCTCTAGATATCCAAATCCCCACTTTCCCATCCCTATTTGGGGGAAATTTTTTTGGGAAATGGGTGGAGATGGGGGGAGGTACCCCCATCCCCATTTTCCCATTTTCAACACAAATGTATTGAAATGGGGATGGGGATCGGGGGAGTTCCCCCCATCCTCATTTCCTCATTTTTCCCAAATCTTATATATATATATATATTTGTATTTGAATGTAAGTTTTAATAAAATAGGGAAAATAGAGAAACAGGAAGGACGGGGAAACAAGAAAAAGGGGAAAAAAAACATAGAAAACGGAGAAATGGGGATGGGGATGTGGATGGGGATACATCCCCCAAAAACTCCCCCATCCCCATTTTCCTCAAACGGGGAAATAGGAGGTGATGGGGATGGGAGGACCTATCTCCATCCCCATTTCCCCTATGTCCATCCCTAGTGGATACACATACATATCCACTTACTATTGATACATGAATTGGTGGTTGGGATGAAGGTGGGATTCAAAAGCCAAAAGGTATAAAATGTTAGTATTATTATATAATAAAGTCTCCTAAAATAATTAAACAAACCTAATCTGCAAATGACATTATCAAGAAAGCAAAGATAATGAATCAAATCAAATTCTGGTGGGTTGGATTCCTATGTTTAAAGCAAGAAATCATAAATCATATTCACGCTTCTCTTCTTTTAACAAATGGCTTTTACAAGTTGTTTATTTGTGTGCATAAGAAACAGAAAGCAAGTGGTCCACAGAGAGAGAGAGAGAGAGAGAGAGAGAGAGAGAGATTTGAAGATCAGGCTGATAGTTGTCCAGCCAGGAGAGTGCATGGTGGTCCACACTCCACACTCCACACCCATCACAACACAAAGCTCAAAGCTCTCCTCCTTGCCTTTTTCGGGTTCCAACCCATGTATGTTTTTCTTATTTTATTCTCTCTAGGTTGCTGACTGAGACAGAACTCTATCAAGGATTGAGGATTTTTATTAGGTTAGTTGAACATATCATTTGTGATATCATAACGTTAACATGTTAAGTTGAACGCTACGCCTGTAAATTTAAACGTTATGTTCGTATAATTTGAATTTTTACAAGACCAGTACCCTGTTCTTCATTGGAGACATCGAAAATCCATTATCTACACAATAGAAAGCACAAATATTCTAGCAATAGATAGAACAATCATCATGTTCATCATTCAAAACCCAACCTAGAAAGACAGACATCAGTAATGCTTACAAGATTTCATGTTAATGAACTACATGGATGAGACACCAGTAATTCTTACAAGATCTTTCGTAGTTCCGTTAACTTTGATTTAGATTAGATACCAAACGACTCCAAACTGAAGAACGGAAACAAAATTGAAAAAGGAGATGGAGCAGATAACGTTCGAGATTGTTCCCACCGGCGCCCATAAATCCTGCAAGGAGGAGATACAAAGTTTAGAACAAAAGAACTTCAAGTGTGATAGATGCCATGGTATATTGTTGTTTGATGTCAACAGTTAACTACTACTAGCCTTTGATTGTTAGGTACGGGTTAAAAATCACATGAAAAAAATGTGAATTACAACCATCAAAGAATTAACATAAATAGATTCAGGGAGATTTGAAGGGCAGTCACGACAAGGGCATCGAAGAAAATACGACATCTAAAACCATCTCTGTAGGTCCATATTTCTAAAACGTTTGGTTATAAAGTATACAAAATAGAATTTGTACAGATTGAAAAGGTCATCTAGATGCAGACAATTTATGTTGTCCAGATGCAAGCTTCCAGATAGCTTTGTCCAGATGCAATTTATGGTGTGCTCATAAAATTCGAATATTAGCCATATTTAATAAATGAAGTTAAAATGACACTTGGTATCCTATGCAATCAGTGAAAACACACGGCACTTGGTTTCCTATGCAATCAGTCAAAACAGACGGCACTTGTTTATTTTTTTGGGACTCAAAAATCCCCATCTTTCTTCGATAACAGGGATTACATGTCTGGATCTACAATCTTATGTAGTCAAGAAACTTATGGGATATTATATTATTGCAGGTAGGTGACCCTAAGGGGATTGAACCAATGTCCTCTTCGTTGGAACTAAACATCTTTTTAATTCAACCCACTCCTTCCAGTCAGCATGTATCGTAATTTAATCTTGAAATCTAACTTCATTGCAATTTATCCTAACAATCCAAACATGTTCTAGCTAGAAAGAGGGGACGATATATCACCGGAATCATGAAAGCTATAGCAAGGACCTCAGTTTATATTATTTGAATCACCAACACAATTTACTAGAACTCAGTCAACATAGAAATAAAATTTAAATAATCCCCTGGAAATGATATGGAAATATAATCCCCTACACTAACAGATGTCTTCAATCAGATAAAAATGTTTAGAAGTTTAGAAGACAATGAACTACAACCACCAAATACCTTAGTCAGGCAAGGCAGTTCCTCGTTCAAGATTGTTTTTGATTTCAAGGGTGTATTTGCCAAATGCTCTCTCAATCTTCTTATTGAAATGCTCGTTACGGTCATTAATCGAGTCGATGTCTTTATCGTCATGGAACTTCCTCCTCCTGCTAAAGGACTTGCGTTTCTCATCCCTGTCCTTGAGTTCCTTCACCATCTTGTCAATTTTATCCTCAGAAATCTTCGGTGCCTACACAAATGAAAGAACAGAAAGCTCATGACAAAAGGATCTAATATTTAGCTAAATTCACCAGAGAGCACCATGTTTTCCAAAACTGTACCTTCCCATACTGCAGGCTTGAAGCTTCACGGTAGAACTCTGGATCAGTTTCTTTCATTTTGTTATATTCCTCCAAGTCAATGTTGACGTTCTTTGTTCTCTTTTTGTAAGCATTGTACAATGTCTTCTGATTGAAAACTGTCAATATAATATACATTAACTCCATGAAAGTTTCAAGTTTTTCAAGTCAACATGTTATTACACAACTACTTCAAAAATCAAAGCAGTCAAGCTAAGCAGTGGAATTTCCAGGAAACAGTTCCCCAGAGACCTCCGTTTTAATCTTTCATCCAAATTACTAGGGATAGGTGTTTGTTTTGATGCATGTTCTACTCTATATGTCAAGTTAATGTCGAGCAGTTTTTATAAGTCTACTCTACTGTCTGTCCATAACATGGATACTCCCATAGTTCGTAGGAGCATAAACACAATAAAAGTGAACTTCAATAAACCCCTAGCCCCTGAATTACATAATGGTCATTGATTTGATTCTAATATATGAATTCATGTCCATGCTAGCTAAAATGCAATTGTATATGTGACGACAAACATGAGTATATGGATATACCATTTAAAATTACAAACAAGTAGCAATAGAATGAAACAGAGAGGTAATAAGCAGATATCCAAACATACCATCCCAACCAAACGGAGCCGGGTCCTTCTCCCATTTCTTATATTTAGCCTCTGCTGCCTCTTGTGTATCTAGCATAAATGCATTTTTCATATCCAAACCATTTGCATCTAGAAGTTTGCCTATCTTTTTCTTCCTCTCTTCAAGCCACTTCTGCTTAGAGATTCCCCTAGACTCCGCTGGAGCTTCTATTCTTTTCTTTTCAGCAATCATTGCCGTTTGATTTGCTTTTCTAGCCTCATTCTGCAAGAATGTAGGCAACAGCAACCATTAAATACAGATATATATGAAAGATACACCAAAACATAACCGAACAAAACAGCTTGGAGATATGATGCTTATGACTAGAAATTAAATCAAAACCTACCATCTTCAGCCTCAACTCAAACATTTTTTTCTGTCTTCCTGTAAGCTTTGACAAATCTACTTCCACATTCTCCTCAGCAGGACGGTCATTGTCACTATCTGAATCTTCCTCAACATTAGGTCTATCATCATGTAGATCCTCGGCCACATCAGGAGCAGATGTGACGGACTTACCATTGCCACCAGTAGTTTGTGCAACTTCTGACAGAGTAAAAATGTCAGATAAAGAATGAAAAAATAGAAACTAAAATGAAGAATTTGATAGTTGTTTCAGAAAAAAAGATGAAGAATAAAGTGAGTATGTAACCTGACAGATTAGACAAGAGAAAAATTTAATTAAGAGTAACTAATTAAAGTCTCAAGTTTGTCAAACATGTTATATGCAGGCCCAAAATAATATCGACAATAAATTATCTCAAGATCTTTATGATTGCTTACAAGTACTACATTCACAACATGTTAAGTTCTACATAACTATGTTATTAAATTTCGAGCTGCAAATTTCATGGGACATCAAGGAGCTAAATTTAAGAATTACACCATCTCACATAACTATGTTGCTAAGTCCCATAAAGCCTTGATTTCCAGCCAAATGGAAAACATTGTCAAATTATTATAACCAACCAAGGAACAAGCCACATAAACAAATACAAGCTAATAGAAAAACTACAAAACTCAAACTAGAAGCAAGCACCGATCGTCCAAAAAGATGCACAATAGAACAAATAAGAAGCCCACCTGTCTCTTTTTTACCCATTCGCGCCATCGCTTCTGCAATCTTTATAAAGCAATATTCAACACATTCATGGTAAGGGTTCGACGCATTGATACAATCCGGGTGCACTCTTCTTTCGTCCTCCATCTTTCTCAATACTTTGACCTCTTCCTCTAAACCACTCCGATCTCCTGAACAACACACGAACAAATACAAACCTCCATTAATGATTACGTATTTGTAAGGAGGCGAGGTGAATTAGGGATTTCATATAATTGGGGAAATTGGGCGAAGATGAGGAAGTCAGGTCTTCTAGATTTTAGTGTGATGTTATAAGAGTCAATAACCCTAAAAATTTGATTCAAAGGCGATAACTTCCTGCTTTCAACTACTTAGACCAAGCGAATAAGATGTCTATTTGTTCCTATTTTCTTGTTTTCTATCAAATTTCTTATCCACGGATTTTTTTTTTTTTTTTTTTTTTTTTGCAAACAAAGATAACTACTACTACAACAACAACAACAAACAAACTGAATCCGAAAAGAACCCGAAAAATTGAACAGATCAAAGAGACAAACCTGCGTCGAAATCGATAATTGTTCTGCTCTCTCTGTCGAGAGTAACTGATTGATTGTTTGGCTAGAGAGAAAATTGGGGATTGCGGCGCGAAATTTATTAGACACTTATTTGGGGATTTTGGAGATAAGTCGGATGGGTTCTTAGATCCGGGTATAATCTTTTAAGAAAAATATGATTTATTTAAAATTAACAAAATTAAATTTATTATAACGTTTTTACTGATCAGGAATCATTTCTATGTTTACTAATCATGAATCCTTTCTAGGAAAGGGAATTAAGTTACTGCTTTTGAATTTATGTGTTTACTAAATTTATAGGGAGTTAAGTTCCGTGACTCCACACATATATCAATCAAATTCCCTTCCTTAATTGAAAAGGGAATTCATATTTTTACTATCCTCATCTAACAATAATTAATAAATAAATAACAACTAAATTTCTATTTTATCATTTTCTTTCAGGATTATTCTCTATTATTCTCTTTTGTTCAATTTTTTCTCTGTATCTTTTTCTTCTCATATAAAATTATGTTTTAAATAATTATATATATAAATATATATGAACTGCAAATTATTGAAATTGTTTTTTGAATTACGACTTTGATTTGGTACATGTGAACCATAATAATAATAATAATAATAAAACTTTGAATTCACGCTGTCTTGAATTTCATGCTTTTGGTTTGAATTTATTTATTTTTATTTTTATTTTTTTAATAACTTATATGTGTACTGTGAATTAGAGGTAATAGCATAAAATTATGTTTTCAAAGTGCATAATTTCTCAATTTTTAATTAATATTAAACTAATTAGTTAAAATTTTATAATATAAATATGTTAATTATTTTTGTTATGAGTAATATAAAATATATTTTTTGATATTAAAAAAAAAAAAAAGAAATTCAACCTGCTATATATACAAGGGTATTTTTGTAATCAATTTTGTATCATCCTCATTCCATTTTTTATTTTTAAAAAGTTGGTAAACGCTGGAATGAAATTTAGTAACTTAATTCTGATTCCCCTCAATTCTCTTTCCAATGGAACTTAATTCCGATTCTTTTCATTCCCGTCTCCTGATTAGTAAACACGCGCTTAGTATATTGTATTGTTTATAACTATGCATGATTAAGTTTATTAAAAAAAAAAAAAAAAACAACCATGCATGATTAATTATTTAAATATATCGGGAAAAAAAAATATATGCATGAGTAATTCGTTAGATTTCAATTTAATTGTTCAAATAAATGAAAAGTTTTAAAAATAAAAAAATTGAAATTTTTGAGAACAGATTTTTTGCCAAAACGAACTTCAATTTAGTTTATAAATTGATTATAGTAATATTCAAACTCCGTTTCCAATCTATATATAAATTCTTAGCTTTTTCAAAATCGTTAAATCGTAACAATAATCCACATTTGCTAAAACCTGTAAGTTTTCTTATTTTAAATGGATTTTGGATGAAAAACTTTCTATTTAGATTTCGATTATAAATTGTTTATAGCAAATTTCTAGCTCCATTTATGATTTTATATTCTTATGTAGAGGTTTTTAAAATTGTTTAACACTTTAACCATCTATATTCGACGCTAACCGATAATAGCTTAAACATATAAGTTTTATGCCTTTTGGTTAGATTTAGACCAAAACGAACTTCATTTTAGTTTATATATTTGCTTTACTTCTTAGCTTTTCGAAATTGTTGAATTGATTGTAACCAACAACAATCAACATTTGCTAAAACATGTTAATTCTCTCTCTAGATTATAAATCGCTTATGGACAATTTGTAACTCAATTTCCGACCTTGTGTAACTTCTTAGATTCTCAGAATTGTTTAACCGTCTCTATTCAATGCAAATCGCCAAACATATAAGTTTTTTTTATGCATTTTGGTTAGATTTTGACAATTCACTAGGAAAAAACAAGTTGGAGCAAATTTAAGGAGTCTACATCCAAGATAGTGTATATAGAGAACTACTTTATAAATACTAAAACAATTCCTTTCAGATTTCTCAACCATTCTGATTGAGATCATCAACATTGTGATTTGATCTTAACACAACTAAGTAGCATATATATAACAAACCCTACCAACATTTTACCAATTACATATTCCCCCTACCAACATTTTACCAATTACATATTCCCTTTATTTCATCAACTACTATAGAACAAGAAAAAAAGTAAACTAAAACAGTTAAGATATGTATTAGTAAACCTTGCTTTGGCAAATTTCACTGCACGAGCTCATCTGTCAGGGAGTTGCATTTCAATTTTTCGACCTTTGACTTCATCGATTCGATGGTCTTGTTTAACTGGGAAGATTCGGATTCAAGTTCGCTCACACGAGCTCGTGTTGCAGAAACACGTGCCTTGGTGTCGGTGAGCTCCTTTTCCTTGATAGACAAGTCTTTCATCTGGGATTCTAGTTCTTTCCTTGTTGATTCCAAGAGATTATCACAGTTGGCTTTTGCTGTCTCGATGGTTTGATGCTGAGTGACAACGTCGATAGCTTCTGAGACTTCGTTGAGGATGTCACGGAGCCAGTCAACGTTGATTTGGGCAGTTTCGACGTCTTTGAGGACTGCCAACATTTCTCTGACCTTGGTTTTGGTCATCTGCATGAGTGAAGTGGATTGCAGTTCTTGAACTACTGAGCAAAGGCATTCTAGATAGTATGCGCGCATTGAAGCGGATTCCAGTCGACAGTTTGCTGCTATATCTCCATATTTGTCAAAGATTGATTGCAACAAGGAAGAAATACGCGCTTTCACATGGTATTTTCCAACAGATACACAGGAATCAGAAATTACCGACAGAGCCTCCTCATCATCACTGTCTTCCGGAGGACGGTCAATGCTCGAGAAACTGAATTTCATATAAGCAACTTGATTAGCATTGCCTTCTTCGGCATCTTGGAAATTACCATCGCCTTCTTCGACATCTTGGACATTAGCATTGCCTTCTTCGACATCTTGGACATTAGCATTGCCTTCTTCGACATCTTGGAAATTAGCATCGCCTTCCTTTTCACGCTCGGTCAGTAGTATCGCACCAAGAGAGGAAGTAAAGTTCTCCTTCGAAGGGTCTTTGTGCCTATCAGCCTGTCGAAGAAAGAGGATATAACGAATCAAATGGATATTGAAACAGAAAAAACGGAAACATGCTGTGTGTGTGTGAGAGAGAGAGAGAAGCACCTTCATGACATTCCTGGATGCAGGCACGGATTGAGTGGATTGATCTTGGTCCTTGTCAAAAGACTGATCATGACGAAAAATCTCTCCGGAAAATTGTTCTGAAGAAGAAAAGGAATTGTCATTCTCTGATTCCACCTTTTTCTTAGAATAAACTTCAGATCGAGGAAATCGAGCATCTTGATGGTGTTTTACAATTGGGACATTGTTAAGTACTCGGGGCGACATGGGCAGAGGCGAATTGGGCTGAGTTTCAGTTCCTTTCTTCTTCCTGCCGAAGCTCCAGGAGCCGGCTACAAAATTGGACAATGTTAGTATCAAAGCAGCAAAGAGGTAGTGCATCCTGAATTGAGAAATATCCCGTTCTAAGTTGACTCTTACATTGTAGTAAACTCCTAAAACTTACGAAAACTTAATTATAATTCATATTTTCTACTTAAGATACTTAAGTTCTACAATGTGCCTATCCAAAATAACTCGTTGGACTTGGTTTACAACAAGACAACCGGCTAGATGGTTGATCAACATTATGTGTCAGTACGTTTCCATGATTCGTAGAACAGACAAGATGAAGAAGAACCCAACCCCCACCTCTCCCTCACTGAAAGAAGAAGATAGATTGGAAAAAATAAAAGCATTAAGTGAGATCAAAGCCATTTCAAAAGAAAAGAAAACCTGATTCTTTTTTACCCCCAGAGCATTGGCCTCCTCGTTTGTTTTGAAGCAATTTTCATCACATTCATGGTAAGGATTAGATGCTTTACGACAATTTGGATGCACTTTTCTCCCTTCATCCTTCTTTTTGCTAACTGCACCTTCTTTTATACCATTGCGATTATCTAAAAGAAACGGAAATTTTTTATATCTGGACTCAGTAAATGGTAAAGAAACCCTTATAAGAATAGAAAATTTTCAAATCCAACACTACCATAACTAGAGTACTCCCTCATATTTTTAGATTATTATAATTCCACACGTCCCCAACGACACATCCACAATCTTATACAAAGTGAAAAAACTTTAAAACATTAACGTTTTTCATCCTTTAAAACATTGTTTGTATCCACGTAAGAAAAACAAACAATGAACCAAAGTTAGGTTAGTCGTGCTAGAACTTAACAATAGCTGGATGAGCATTGATTGCCCAAGTACATTATAATCCAATAAAATTTTTGCTTTGAAGCTTAACTAAATGCAAGAACTGTTCACATAACACGAAAGTAAACCTGCTATATTATGCTCTTATTGCCAAAAAAGAAAAAGCCAGTCTAGCACAACTATGGTCTATGGATATTATTGCTCATTGAGAGAAAATATATTCTACCTCTAGAAGTAGAATACTTTTAAGGATAACTAACAACACAAAGATGATTTTAACGATCAAACGGGAATATATACATGGCATAACATGGTCAGAAAGTGAAAAGGGTATCCACCAAATTTAAACAGTTTTCCTGTAAATTGGCTAGAAAGTGAAATGAAAATGAAAATCGGAAATGCTATGCAAACTCAAATCCACTGCAGCAAATCCACTAGTCTCACATTTTTTACATGAACAATGTTTTCAGACGAATTGAAATCGATCCAAGCTTGGATTGATTTCCCACTCTTGAGACTCAAATCTTGTTTGGTGGAACTATCTGTATTGTAGTATGCAGCAGCAACAGAGGATCTTTTGAATGAATTGTAAAAATTACAAACATATATATATATATATATATATATATATACACACCTCCTAAATCCTATATCTCTCTCATTCGTTCGTTCGTCTCATGCCTTTGACTTGAATGGATCTTTTGAATGAATTTTTAAACCTAATGAATCTTTTCGTAAGTGTAAAAATGCAACATGTTATATTATTGTAATAAAGGCAATTACCAAATTCACCCTGGATTTAAAAAAAAAAAAATTCAATTAGTTTACTACTATCCACAAACAGAACAGAGAACTACTTGGACCTTCAATTTCTCATGAAATTAAAATAAACAGTTAACTAAAAATTGAACAAGATGAGAAGAAAACGAAAACAATTACCAAATTTCTTCTTCTCCTTCTGTCCCTGTCCCTGTCCTTGAGCAATCTTTTCCAAGCAAGCCATACCGCATTCATGGTATGGATTCGAAGCATTAACACAATTCGGGTGTACTCTTCTGTTCTCAGCCATCTCTTCGCTGTGTTTACCCGAAACCACAGAAATTTTTTACAACAGGATTCAAAACAACACAACACAACCTGTTGCAAAAAGCCAGACAAGTTTCTCATCAAATCAGACATCAATTAACTTGTCCTATTTAGAACCTCTTTCAACACCTTTTTTTTTTTACTCAACTAAAACCCACATACAAGAACATTTCAAGCAATAACGTTCAAGATATATAGACTTAAAAAAATCATCCTAAATCACTGAAAACAACACAACAAAACTCATAAAAACCATAACTTTCTAATCATTTGCAACAAATCATTGAAAACAAAACAACATAACTCATAAAAATCATAACTTTCTAATCATTTGCAACAAATCACTGAAAACAAAACAACAGAACTCATAAAAATCACAACTTTCTCATCATTTGCCACATATTTCACTTCTAATCAATCCAAAAAGAAAGAAAAAACAAAAACCCAAACTTAATCATCAGAAATACTCAGATTACAACAACTGATAACTTAAAAACAAAAGCTTGATCAAGGAAACCAAAACAAAAAAAACCCCATTAAAGTTGGAAGATACAGAGAAACAGAAGACTTACCCAGAAAAATCTGTTGGAAAAAATGAAGTTTTTGCTCCAGAAAAGCTGCTCTGCAACAACTTTCTCGTGTGTTTTTTTTTTCTCTTTCTCTTTTCTCTCTCTCTCTTTGGAGAATTGTAGAAGCACTATAATATTGACTGTTGAATATTAATAAGTGGGTTTGTCGCAATATTCTTGGGATCCTTTATTTTTATTGAAAATTTTGACCGGCAATGGCTTTGAAAGGAAAAGTTGATAGTTAATTTTTTCGGTGAGTTGTCTGGATTCTGAAATTATGATGATGACGTTTGACACAACCCAAAACAAACACACGCAGAGTTCACATTGAGTCATTGACTCGAGTGAAACAAGTTAGCAACACCAACAACCTTTCACTAATTAATTAATTTAATTAATAAATAAATGAAAGAAAAACTGTTATCAGTTGAGAAAATCTTGTATGCACCCGGTACAATGCATCCTAGCCAATGGGTGTTTGCCACGTGGCACAGAGTGTGCCATATGACATACACCCATTGGCACCGGGTGCATGAAAGATTTTCTCCGGTTTGAGGCCGTGAGCCCGTGACCACTTTTAGCTTTTCCCCACCTACTTTAAACTTAACCCACTTCTAGAGTTCTAGTTCTGACATCAAGTATGACACGTGTACCTTTGTCCGAAAATCTCATAATATTATATTATATTATTTTTTAAAAATATAACACAATCATAGATCTTGCAATGGGATCTTGCAATGGGTCGTGTTATTGTAAATTCGTGTCGTTTCGTGTTTGGATCGTATTAAAATTGCTCCACCCAAACCCGAACCCAAACCCAAACCCGACCCATTAGCTTAATGGGTTGAAATATACAAACCCGAAACCATTTGTTAAATTAATGGGCAACCGATCCGACTCGTTACAAAATATTATATTTGAGATTTATTACAAAGTTGAAAATAAATAGCACTGAAGCATGATCAAACTCATGCAATTAAGTTCACTAGCTACTTTTAGAGTTTTAGGGATAGGGTTAGGGTTATAATATTGTGAAATAATTGATTATAGTTTTAGAGTTTTTAATTTAGAAAATTTTCCTCTTTCAAAAAAAGAACAAAATTTGAATTTTTTTAAAAAATAATTAGTAAAATATATTCCAACCATAATTATAGAGATTTTTTTTATATATAAATTCCATTATGTGACTATACAAAGATTTTTTTTAATAACTTTCATAAACACATTAAAAAAAAAAAAATCTTTATATTAATGGGTTATCGAATTAACGGTTTTTTTAAGGGTGAATCCAAAACCGACCCATTATATTTCGTGTTTTAATGGGTTGACCCTTAACAACCCGATCCGATAAACTTGACCCACCAACCGCTATTTTCGAATGGGTTTGGATCGTGTAAAATTTTACCAGGTTTATACAATCGGATCAAATATCTACTGAGATCTGCCAAGATATAACTCTACATACATAACGTCACAACCTGAATATGTAATATACTAATATCTATCTACTCTCCCAACAAAACTCATGTAAAATTTGTACGGTGAAACTCGAATTACCCGACTAACATGGTAAGGGAGGTATAGACAACTCGAGTTAAGTGGGATGAGTCCAAAATTATTATAGTTAAAAGATAATACAATTCCATTCTATATTATAATAAATCTCCCAATTTTTTTTATTGGTGTTTTTATATAGTTGTGGTCACACGTGTTAAAATTTATATGATTTAATTTAAATTAGTTGAAAATTTAGGTAAAATAAATCCCATTGAATGGGAGATTCATTAGAATAGAGAAGGGGATGTTGATCAACCTTTTGCTATGTGAGGTCATTCGACCATTAAGGTGGGTATTAATATTAATTTTTTTTTATCGGTAAGGTGGGTATTAATATTATTAATAATAGAGTATGAAATAAGGAAATGAATTATTAGGTGAAAATATTAGTTGAATTTAGAGGTGTGTAGGGTCAAATTCAATCTAATAGGATCAATGGGACCCTATTCGATCCATCAGATTAGATTGGGTTTAAGGACATGATTGGATTGGATCCTAAATTTGAAATCCATTGGATCGGATTAGAGTTTGGATTGAAAGACGATATTTGCACCCTTTTAAAAAAACATCCCAAATTAATATATTTTTAAAAATCCATTAATACCCTTAAGTAAAATTACTTAGAGGACTAACTGTTTATTAGTACACCCACTAATAATTATTAATAAGTTTCCTATTTTAATCTTTTGTAAAAAAATTTCCTATTAATGGTTTGATATTAATATATATCATAAAAACTCTTTTCATTTTAATAAACCATAGATTATCTTTTAAATATATTTTCAATCTCTTTTAAGGAAATATAAATTGATTGCTAAGTATGGAAAATGAATCAAAATCATGAGACAAATTTTGTTGTGAAAAAGTAGGTTTTAAATTAATTTTTATTATTTTTATTAGAAGAACAAAATCGTATATAAAATGACTTTTAAATTAACTATATTATCTATATATATATATATATTTCTTTCTTTCTTTCTTTCAAACACACTTTAGACTTTTTTTTTTAAATTTATCAATATTAAATGTTCTTACTTGTAATATATATATATATTAGATGTTCTTCAATTTCATCGAATACCTATCTTTTTTTTTTTTTAAATATCATTTAACACTTAGTTACTTCCACATCAAATCGGATGTGACAAAAATCTTGCATCCCTACAACTCTCTCAAATAGAAAGTGGTTCTAAAAATAAAAATAAAAATAAAAAATTCTTTAAATGGATTTTTAACGAAAAATAAATAACAAAAAATGGAGTTTGATTTTGTAAAAACCAAGTAGAGAAAAGAAGTAAGGAAGAGAAAGAATAGTAAAAGAATTAAAAATAACAACAATTTTTTTTTTTTTTTTTGACAGTACGTATCTATCTATCCACCTATCTATACCAGATATTTTTTTTGTAGTTTTTTGCCATTGGTAGGGTTTGAACCGCTAACTTGAGAGTCATTTGCCCATGCCCCAAGCTCATCCATCTACCATGTGAGCTACGCCCCTAAGGGCAGATAACAACAAGATTTGAAATAATAATAAAGTTGATTAAATAACATAATAATAGTTATAGGTGGTGTATACTTAAAAAAATACAATACATTATAATTAAAGAAAGAGTATTTTTGGTATTAAGTGGGGTTTATTTACAAATTAGACAATTTTTTTAAAATTTTTGATGGGTGTGATTACGAAAGGGGTGTAGATACAGTTTTTGAGGGGTGCCATTATCGCCACTCTTTTGGATTTCTATATGAAAATCCGTCAAATTCGTCAGATCCATCAAAATATAAGGCTTAATTTATATTGAGCTAATTTATTTTATCTTATACATATGAGCATCGAACAAATTTTGAGTGCTATTGTATTTTATTATGATAAGTGAGTATTTTTATTTCAAACTTTTAGATGATTTTATTTACGTTTGTGTTTAGAACTTATGTTTAAAGTTTATAATTTGTTAAAAAATTTATTTCTTAAAAAAAATATATTACAATAAGTGTAAATTATGTATTTCTTTTTTGTTGATTAATAGTTTGTTAATTTTATTTGAAATACCATATGAATTGATTTTGTTAATTTTAGGAACGTTTTAAACGTTAATTTTGTTAATTACATATTAAGAATTGCTACATATAAATTTGATCTATTGGACAAGATGAGGTTGACTCGATGGTATGCCCTTCACACTTACGCCATGAGATCGTGGATTCGAGTCACCTCATTCACCTCCAAAACCCCAAATTATTGTAATATTTCAACATTTTGTTTTTGATCTATTGGTTTAGATTGGATCAGAATTAAGTATTTTGCAATTGGATTGGATTGGATCGGATCAAATTGTAATTAAATGGGATCGGATCCCGCTCTAAGATTGGATCAGATAGTAATTTCTTCGATTCAATCGGATCAGATTGGATCTTGGATCATGGCAAATCCAATAGATCCGATCCAATGCACACCCCTAGTTGAATTTAAATAAAATTATAATTAATCGAGAAAAAGTGAGTGAATTATAAAACGAGATGAGATGTAAATGATAAATTGAACAATTATTTAGCTAAATAAAATTATAAAATTATAATCCACCATTTTTTTTTCTTGAAACAATATTGATGACATGTAAATAATAAATTGAACAAATATTTAGCTAAGTTCCCGATTCCCATTTAGCCAAAAATTATGATGACATGCAAAGTGAAGAAAGTGGTCAAGGTGGATGCTAGCTTGGAACAACTTATAGGATCCAAATATAATATAAATTATTATTATTATCATTATTATTATTTTAAGTATTACAAATATAATACAAATTAAGAGAAATATTTTATGAGATGTTTTTTTTAATTTTTTTTTTAATTTTTAAAGATGAGATGTTCTCTTTAGGTTACCCTCCCAATTCATACGTGTCATATTATAGATAAATAAATATGATTGGATAAAAAAAAAATAAAAAATTGTCATATTCGAGTATATATGCCCACCTTATGCAAGTTATTCTCCTAAATTAATGATCTTGACTTAAAGTTTGATATTTTTCCATTTGTATATATGAAAGTCAATACGGGGTTGGCATATTTTGGGTCATAATTGCTTCATTAATTATCATAGTTATAGACGAGATGAGGTTGGTTCGGTGATAAACCTCTCACACCTATACCATGAGGTTGCGGGTTCGAGCCATCCCCTTCCCTAAAAAACCCCAAATTTATGTAAATACTTCACAAAAAAAAAATAAAATATCCTAGTTATAAATTGGGCCAAAGACAAAGAAATACATACCGAGATTAAACACCCGTGTAGGCCGGACTAGATTTCTTCCCATACAATCAAGAAATATCTACTCCTACAACATTGAAAAGAAAAATTTCTCACACATATTTGTAAAATGTGCACAGTGAAACTCGAATCCTCTACCATAAACGTGGAAAGGTAGGTGAACTGTGCACACCACTTCTGAGTGACATGGGATGTGTCAAATTCAGTATTACATTAACGTGTGGTTGATAAGAGCTGCAATATGAGAGCTAGTTCATGGTCATAATCAATTATAAATCAAGTAATCAAACATTTTTTTTTTCTTGGTGGAAATTGATGCACATATATACATCATAATTAATATGATATAGGAGAGAGTACTATATGTGATCAAGTTTTTTACTCAACTAAAGAACTTACTAGTGAGGTTGTAGTTGAAATATATCTGTATATGTAGCTGTTGGACATCATCAATAAATGAGATTTCGAATTAATATATAATCTACTTATTATTATTATTATTATTTTTTTTTTTGAAGTGGAAATAATATATAATCTACTAGTTCATAACATGTCTACTTAGTTTTAAAAACTTATAAAGGTTT
This sequence comes from Acer saccharum, assembly GCA_030490815.1. NCBI lineage: Eukaryota > Viridiplantae > Streptophyta > Magnoliopsida > Sapindales > Sapindaceae > Acer > Acer saccharum. The sequence continues at coordinate 2,806,200 of CM059870.1, read as the reverse complement.
GCATGTAAGTCTACAATCGCACTTGCAAGAGATGTACGATGTGACAAAGTAGGATTTCGATCAATTTCATGAATGTTGATATATATTTAGAGGACATTTCAAGTGCAGGATCTTGTAAAAATTTTTTGTATGAAATCACCGTTTTTCTCATTGTGATACGTAAACCGTTTAACGATGATCTTATACTAAAGAAATTTGCAACTCCTACTATAGGGGGAGGGGTTTCCAAACATCTCCCCACCCTTTATAATTTAATAAACAAATGTAAAACTCGAAACCTCTATCACAAAATGTAGCAATGAAATTTAAAGTATACAACCACTTTGCGCTTGCGCTAAGAGTAGATGTGTTTTTTTCGAAACAATACTTTTTATTGAAAACAGATTTTAGAACCCAAATATCCAAATTCCAAACGCATCCTAAACTTGTCACCCTTATCGTATGACATAATTAAATATCATTTCAAGTCATAGAGATCCTAATCTATAGATTGATGTGTTAAATATATGATGCTATAAATAATTAATTAGTTAAATTTCTTGATCGTTATATATTATTTGATTCTGCTACGTCATACACACACACACTCTCAAATAACAAATATTTTTCATTGATTGTTCAAATAAAATCGGACATATAAGCATACAAAAATGTGAGTTTTGTGACTCATCATATTATCGACACTTACGCATCCACGTATATATATAGAATTTGATACAATCTTTTTAGCCTTGTTCTTGGTAGACAGTTAAACCTTTCATCAAAATGGGAGACAGCCAATTCCTTCTACGGATTTCTATCTTTATCCCCGGAGAGTAATGCCACGTATGCTAACTTTTGTATTCCAATGGAGATGACGATTGATATTAAATCCCACCGGTACCAAATATATGAGTTTATAGACATATAGCTATGAGAATCCTTATATCACACTTATCCAACTCATCATTTTTTTGTCTGAAAAAGCAATGCATTTGGACCAAATAATGTTTACATGGCAAAAAGTGATGAGGTGGATAAATCATAAATGTACTATAAGTATGCTTATAATTATATGTCTACCAGAGAAAAACTCCCAAATATATATATATATATAGAGAGAGAGAGAGAGAGTACTCTGTAATGTTCAGAGACCTACTAGGATTTTTTATTAAGGTGAACTAAAACAATAAAACAAAACTATAATGTTTTTTTTTTTTTTTTTTTTTTTTTTTTAAGTGAACATTGACGATACTAACAAATATCGTTATTAGAAAAGCAAAAAGACATGTAGATATATATGAGACTTACCTCTCAAAATGCATATACTAGACAAAGTATATAATCTTTCAATGAAACAACAATTGTTTTAATTTTTTTTTTTTTATGAAGGTTGTACATAATCAAACTCATCTATTATGGAATATAATGTAAGTCAAATAACAAATATTCATGACAAAATGAGATTGTACGTTTAGTGGTATGCCCCTCACACAGTCACACAAACATCAAGAGGTTGTGGGTTCGAGTCATGTCTCATTACAAAAAAAAAAGCGACATATAGTGACAAAAATTATTTGTCACTACAAGTAAAGAAATTGTCACAATTTCAATATTGTGACAAAAAAAGTGTCACTAACAATTCGTTACTTTTGCTCCCGCCACTAAAAGTATTTATGACAGTTTTTTGGTACTTGTCATGAATCATAACTTTTAGTGACATATTATCACTTGACCTTAATTAGTGACAAAATAAAAATTGTGTCACTAAATTTATATATAGTGACAATTAACTGTTTGAATATTTTGTCACTATACATCTTCTTAGTGATAATTTATTGTTTTAAAATTATGTCATTATTCACAAATTTAGTGACAATTATCCATATCAAAATTATGTCATTATACATAACCTTATTGATAATTAATTATTTAAATATTGTGTCACTATACATAACCTTATCGATAATTAATTATTTAAATATTGTCACTATACACAACCTTATCGATAATTAATTATTTAAATATTGTCACTATACACAAACCTAGTGACAGTTAACCATATAAAAATTATGTTTGTTTTACACAAATTTAGTGACAATTAACAAGAAGATAACAAGTTACAAATTCAATCAAAATTAATATAATGGTCCATTCAATTATTATTAACTACAAGAAAACTTAAATACAAAAAGTACATTAAGGAATTAATAATAAGAACACAAGAAAGAAAAGAAAAAGAAAAAAGAAAAAAGAAAGTGAAAAAAATATATATTACAAAATCGTTAGTGTACATACACCAATTTGCTACAAATTTTGAGATAAATGCGTTACATCAATTATATCCGGATAACCATGATGAAAATTTTTCAAGTCTCAATACTAGAACACTTTCGTAAATGAAAAGATCGGAATAAACTTTTCGCCTAGATACAAACTGCAATAGATGAAAGTATATTATTAACACCTCAATAAGATATATATATTTTTTTCAATGCTACATCAAACAATTGGTTGTTCTATAAGAATCATTTAATCAAACAGTTAGTATGCACATCAACTGATAAATATCATGTATTGGGGAAATCTAAGAACAAACAACTATAAATCATGAAATAAAAATTATGGGTTCTTGACAAAAATTAAGAACAAATTAAAGTTAAGAATCATTCCTAAACACATATATATAATTCTATATATAACATACCTTGTTAAAAGAAACTTTCAATATATGAAACTCGAATTTGAGATTCCGACCCTGAAAAACAAGTATAAGAAGACAAACCCTAAAAAAATTAAATCAAGAGAAGCTTACCTTTTTCTATCAAGACAAAATTTTCTCTACGGTCTTGATGACTTCTAAAGATGAAACACAGTTTCAAACGTAAAAAGTGTTTTTAAGGAAAAGAGAAACTAAAGAGAAATTTTTCTTTAAAAAAAATTAAAATTAAGAAACATCCCTAAATATATATATAAAATTCTACATAAAAAAAATATATCTTATTCAAAGAAACTTTTTATTATACGAAACTCGAATTTGAAATTCCGATCCTGAAAAACAAGTAAAAGATAACAAACCCTAAAAAAAAAAAAAAAAAAAAAAAAAAACAAATCAATAGAAGCTTACCTTTTTCTATCAAGACATAATTTTCTCTACAATCCTGATGACTTCTACAGATGAGTCACAGTTTCAAATCTAAAAAGTGTGTTTAAGGAAAAAAGAAAATCTAGATATGGCAGAGACAAAGGGAGAACCAAGATACATGTGACGATGGAATAAGGAAAAAAAATAACAACACCGCGATTGTGGCGTTTTTTTTCCTTCCAAATAAAATAAAATTTACTGATTCTGATGCCTTTTAAAAACCTAATTATTTATAAAATAAATTCTTTTCTTTTTTATAGGGTAATTTTGTGACTAATTATATTATTTGTCACAAATTATCAAGTTTTTTTTAACTAATTGTGAGTTTGTGACAATTATTTTTTAAAAGTCTAAATTGAACAAAACATAATGACAAATAATATAATTTGTCACAAAATAATACCTACTGTGATACATTTGAAATTTATCACACAAAAATGTAATATTTTTATTGTAATATTTCAAATAAATAACAAAAATCCAATATTCATTACACAACTAAAGAATCCAATATTAATAAAAATCAATAAATAAATTACATCGGACTTCCTTGGATAGAACCTAATTATAACATCAAATTGTTAGCGGTAGTTCATATACTAAATTTTCAAGACAATTTGCAGACTTCCAAATAATTACCCATGTAAATTAAATTGGAGCAAATTAGCCAACAGTTGATTAAATTGGCCGGCCGGCTATTGCAGTGGGGAAAAAGTAAGAGTCAAGACTTTTTATTTATTTATTTTTGGGATAACTTAGTAATGATATATAAAAATAAGGATGATAAAGTAATAAAAGATTGAAGGGTTTTATTGTAATTATCTTTACAAATTCAAAAGGCTGAACCGGCTATAGCTCAGATTGGCCTCCTTACAAGTCTGCCACCGGTAATGTTATAGGTCACTTTAGATCTCCCAAAGCGATCATGTCACTATGTAACCGGGTGAGAGAGTTGATCCTCTATATATATATTTTTAAACGGCAATTTAATTCAAAGAAGGCAAAAACAAAAAGTCAAAAAAGCAACAAAAAAAAAAAAGCAACAGCCAAACTAAAAGAAACAAACAGCGACCAGAACAAAGCCCCGAAGCACAAAGAGCAAAACAAAAGCAAACAGAGGCCAAGCAGAAGTTCCAAAACCACCCCAGAAAGCAGAGCAAGTGCACATACCAGGATAACATTTTCTGACACAATGAGCAGAAAAAGAAACATCAAGAATCACTCCGGGCGCGTTTGTTAACGTTTTCAGAAACTGTTTTTTATTTTCTGAGTCACAAAAACAGGAAAAACCCGTTTGGTAGATGATTTCAAAAAACTGTTTTATAAAACATTGAGAACAGTTTTCAGTTTTAATGAACAAAAAATTGAGAACTCTGAGAACAACAATTTGTTGTTTTCAGTATTCTTGAAAACTTTTTTTTAGCAATAAAATTTACTCAAACCAAATCCATCTTTTGGATCTTCATGGATCTATATCAAAAAGATGATGATGATTTCGATAGGTTTGATGATGAAAATTAAATTTATTTATTATTTAATTTTAATTTTTTTTAGTTTTAATGTTTAATTATTTTAATATCACTTTTTCATTATTTATAATATTAATCTTTTAAAAATATTATACTAAACACGTTTTTTATGTTTTGATTCTCCGAATATCGTTTTCAACCATTGCTACCAAACGCGTTTTCAAATTCAAAAAATCCAAAAATCAGTTTTTCAAAAACTTCAGATTAAAGAAAACAAAACTGAAAAACGAAAACGTTACCAAACGGCCCCTCCATATCTCAAAATCCCCACTCATGCTATATCTAACGTACGAGAATATATATATATAATTTTTCTATTGTCAGTTCGTCTTGATATAAAAATATATCCGAATAAAGAATGTGAACCATTATATTTACATTGTTTGACTCAAAGTGTATGCATTTGTCAAAATTTCTACATAATCTATGGTCACATTCTTTGTCTGATATATTTTATACTAGGACGAACTGATAGTATAAAGACTATATATATATATATATATATACGATCTCGTCCTGGTTAGTGCGCATTGATGTAACTACATCAGTACCAATGCATGTGGACCATTAATTATAGAAAAGTTTTGATAAGTACATACACTTTGAGTCAAAGTATATAAATCTAATAGTTCACATCCAACGCAGTAATAAAGTATCATATATATGATATAACTTTATTAGTACGTTGGATGTGGATCATTAGATTTATATACTTTGACTCAAAGTTTATACACTTGTCAAAACTTCTCCATAATCAGTGGTCCACATGTATCGGTACTGATATAGTTACATCAGTGCGCATTGATGTGAACGGGACCATATATGTTTATATATATATAGTATCATGCACACATCTACATGTCCGTCGAGTACAATTGTTGCATGAGATAAAAAAATAAAAAATAAAATTGGGAGGTGTAGCTTAGGAATGACAATGGGGCGGGTTCGGGCAGGTTTGGCAAAACCCAAACCCAAACCCGTGAAATTTTGTGTCTACCAAACCCGCTCGTGAACCCGTAAAAATAAACGGGTCTAGGTGTATACCCACGGGTTTGGGGGACACCCAAACCCGCCCAAGAACCCGTGAAACAAGCGGGTCCACGGGTAAAACCCGCGAACCTGCCAATTTATATTTTTTTTTTGAAAATTATTTATATATTATTTAAATATATGAAATATTATAATTTTAAAGAATAAAAACACTTAATAGATTGAAATGTTTACATTTTATTCTCTATATAATTAAAAAGTTTTTATTGGAGTTTAAATTTATAATAGTTTAAATAATAAAACATTATATAATTTTTATTATTCGCGGGTACGTGGGTTCGGGTATGGATTTTTTTCCAAATCCATACCCGAACCCAAACCCGTGACGGGTACAATTTTCAAACTCAAACCCGTCCACGGGTACATTTATCCCAATCCAAACCCTCTTTAAACAGGTTGGGTTCGGGTGAGTCCCATGGATTCGGGTTTAATTGTCATCTCTAGTGTAGCTTACTCTTTGGAAATATAGTTATTCTCTGATATGAAAGCTTACACTTCATACGTATGGAATCAGATTATGTCAGTCCAACAAAATTGCGATAAGTGTATAATTATTCTTCAAAAATATATAGTTATACTCTAATGCGAATATGTACGTTTTATTTCCATCATTCGAATATGATCATATATATTTACATCCAAAATCTTCAAATGCAAATGTCCGCACCAAATAATTTCTATATTTTTGCAAGTACTAATTACATAGAAACCGATTACGTAAAAGGCTTTTATAATTTTTTCTGTCCCAAATTAAGTTAGCAGAGTAGTTGAGACATGAAAGAATAAATAACCAAAACGAATGAAAAACTTACAAGGTAGTTAGGGTTTTGTACGCCATCTTAGCTCATGCAATATGCTCCTCCCATCATCATTACAACTCACATATATAAAAATATTATTTCTCTTTTTATATTTAACAAATTAAAAAAAGAGAAAAAAATTCTCTATCTTTCTCATGCAAGCACTGCACTTCACCTACCAAAGTAACAGCCCACCAAGCTTCAAATATATATATATAGAAACATCTAACATCTTCACAATATTATATATTTATTCAAGTGATCAATTGTTGTATCCTTTGTTTTCATTCTACTTAGATCATCATATTCTTCAAATTCATTCAAAAATGTTTACATAAAAAATAATTTTCTATTTTTAGATATAAGATGATGGTGATGATGTTGCAGCAGTTAACCATTGCTGTCAACTGAAGTTTGTATGGATCTCTGCTGCTTTTGTTCTATACACTTTTTCTCTCTTGTTTCTTGCTCCACTTTTGTTTTGTTTTTTCTGATTTGTTTTGTCAGAAGAATAAGAAGAAGTTGCAACCACAGATATTTTTTGAATAATAACAAGAAAATTAATAAGTGGTATTATTTCTCAGGTGATATCTCTCTCTGGTTTGATTTTGTTCACATTCTTCTATATTAACAGTTTGTTTTTGTACTTTTGATGGGTATTTTTCATTAAAAATTCTCAGGCGGGATTGCTGAACATGTGACAATCATTTTTGTAGCCCTACAAATTAATTATCACATGTGATCATAATCAGTGATCCTGAATGTAAATTACGTTTTGGAGTGCAAATATGATAATCAGTGATCCTTATGTAAATTACATATGGGGTTTGCACTTGAGAAGCATCCTATTTTTTCATGTTTGTGTTAATTTTGAAATTCCATACATTTTCAGTACTATATGTAGCTTTTTTCTTATTCAAAATATATAATATGTATTTCAGGTTATAATAATATCAGCATGAGCAATATTGTCCAGAATCTAATGGACAGACTGAGGCCTCTTGTAGGCTTGAAAGGCTGGGACTACTGTGTTCTCTGGAAATTGAGTGATGATCAAAGGTCGATGATCACGATCACAATCACAATTTGATCAAAAATTAACTTCATGATCATTTAGTGATCAATCCATTATCTGATTTTTACTTCTTGTGATGACAATTTTTTTGTTTGATTGATTAATTAGGTTTATTGAGTGGATGGACTGTTGTTGTGCTGGAACTGATCCTCAGAATATAATCAATGGAGGAGGAGATCATGATCAAGAGCTTCAATTCCCTCCTTGCAGAGATGTTGCGTTTAATCATCAGCATCCAAGAACCAAATCTTGTCAACTTCTTTCCCAACTTGCTTCTTCCATGCCTATCGACTCCTCTGGGTAATAAATTTTGCACATTCATCGTATTTTTAGTTCAGGAAAAGGCCGTGCGCCTCCTCCCACAGATTCAGAGATGGGAGAAGCGACATGCCCCTTCATCTCTAAATTAATACTATATGTTTTCATTTAATCGTTCTTCGTCTTTTCTTTATTGTCTCGTATATTAAAACTAATTGATTTAGCGTGATCATGATATAATTATCAGGAATATATATGCACAAACCTTGATATCAAACCAACCCAGATGGTTAAACTTCTCTAATAATCCCTCAGATTCAGGTGCTATGGAGGTGAGTACATCTTAAATTTTTGAAAAACTAAAATAAAATAAAAATTAATTTCACTCTTTTAATTTGATCTTAAAATTTCTTATTCTAAGTTGCAGGAAACAGTTTGGACTAGGGTTTTGATTCCAGTGATGGGTGGACTCCTCATTGAACTATTAGTCACTAAAGAAGTATGTTTTTTCTCTCCTTTAATTTTAGCTAAAATATAATTTAATTAATTAAGAGTATATAGTTGGTGATCATATTTTATAAATTCATGATAATTAATTGATTAATTTTTACAGGTTTGTGAAGATGTTAATGTGATTGATTTCATCACAAGCCAGTGCAACATATCTTTTCATGATCATCAACATCAAGAAGCTGCTGCTATGGCCAATAATAACAACAACAATGATCTTTTTCCTCCACCGGTTTCCTTATCAACTGCATTAGATAATCTAGATCATGTCCCTTACGATATTTCGGTTGATCGAATTCATCTTAGTAGTAGTACTGGCTGTCCCATGAATTTGTTGCAACAATTTAGCTATGGTGACCAAAACAATAGAACCAACAAAAATGATCATCATCATGTCTTCTTTGAAGGATCATCACATCATGATCATGATCATCATCACAACAATCCATTCCTTTCTAATTCAGTATCATCACAATGTGGGGGTGTTCACCAAGAAATCATGGATGTGCAATACATGGATGATCATCAGCAGGAAGATCATCATCAACAACAACAACAAGAAGGAAATAATAATAATGTTGTTAATGATCATGATGGAGACTCGTTTAATAGTAAGCAGCCGGAAAATGGAAGGTCGGATTCAGTTTCGGATTGCAGTGATCAGATTGATGATGAAGATGATGTCAAGTATAGTAGGAGGAGATCAAATGGGAAAGGGCCTAGCTCTAAAAACCTTGTTGCTGAGAGGAAGAGAAGGAAGAAACTCAATGACAGGCTCTATGCTCTTCGAGCTTTGGTTCCCAAAATTTCTAAAGTAAATTCATTATCTATCATCTTTGATTTTCTCTCTTCAATCTCTCTTCTTTTTCAATTCTTTTATATATATATATATATGTATTGAATATATATATTTGACAACAACTTCGAGAATTTATTTCATTTATTGGTGCTATATACATATATGTTTCATACATATATATAATAATTAAACAGGTATGCGTGAATGTCAGATTTTTTTTGTAGTAGTCAATATATGATTCGTTTAGGAAATAGGGTTTCTACGAAAAGCAATTTTATTCGAAAGAGCTTTCTAGAAAACTTCCAAATGCATGCAGCCTGTAGCTATAGCTTGTTGATGTACATATAAATGATGTTTGGTGTTTGTTTGTTTATTGTGAGATCATCAGTTGGATAGGGCTTCAATTCTTGGGGATGCAATTGAGTTTGTGAAGGAGTTACAAAAGCAAGCAAAAGAGCTACAAGATGAGCTAGAAGAGAATTCAGATGATGATGGAGACAAGAGTGGAGGAGGAGGGGGAGGCATCATGAATGTCAACAACAACAACAACAATGTCAAATCAGAGATTTTCAGCCAAAATAATGGAACCACTTTTGGCCCCAAAACTGAATTGGATCATTACAAATCAGCTCCAAACGGTGGGTTTCAATTGGGAGCTTCAGGCACTGCCAGCAGTACTATCCCAAAACATGACCTAGAAATCTCTAATGACAGGCAACAACAAATGGAGGTATATACTTGGTTAACTATATATTTTCTTCTCTCGAATGAATTTATATACAATAACACGCGTTATGGAAATACTCATGTTTAGAACAAACGTTAACGTTAACCTGTTAAACTAATTTATACCATTTAAAAAAAAAAAAAGATGAAATTTTGATTGATGGAACGATATTCGTATATAGGTTCAAGTGGAAGTGGCTCAGTTGGATGGGAATGCATTCTTTGTGAAGGTGTTTTGTGAGCATAAGCCTGGTGGATTTTTGAGATTGATGGAAGCTTTGAATTCTTTGGGTCTGGAAGTCACAAATGCAAATGTGACCAGCTACTTAGGCCTTGTCTCTAATGTTTTCAAAGTAGAGGTAATTATTATAATTAATTAAGCAAAATTATAATATCCCTAATTACAAAGTAATTAATTAACAAGTCTCTGATCTTTTACAAAATTTTAATTTGTTTTTGTAGAAAAGAGATAGTGAGATGGTTCAAGCTGATCATGTGAGAGACTCATTGCTCGAGCTCACTCGAAATCCAATCCCATCTAGAGGGTGGTCGGATCAAATCGAAAAAGCTTCAGAGGGCATCAATGGCAGTGTGGATTATCATCATCACCATGATCAGCACCTTCATAATCATCATATTGCTGCCCACCACCTTCACCACCATCTTCATAATTAGAGATTATTATAATTAACCTCTTAGAGTTTCAAATACTTGAAAGACAATTAATTAATTGACCTTTTAATTATCATTTTAATTTCCTTTATGTATGATTGTGATCATAATCAGTACTTAACGCAGTCATGTTATATGCTAGTTTGATCAATAGAAACAGATATAAATTGTACTACTCATTTAATGTTTCTTCTTTTTTATCAAACTTTTTACATTAATATATCGTCTTATAAAGAGGTTAGACAATTTTTACATTTAAGAGTTTTCTCCAATACTGTCCGAATTTTTAAGTTCGGAAAAAACTTTACGATTAGACACTAATTAAGCATAAAAAATGTTAATGACTAAGCAAAACAGATGAATCTAACAGGCAATTCGTAGCTAATTAAATAACATGTAAACTACCCAATTGTAGAAATGATTAATAAATACAACTTTTCGAAAACAATTTAAGTAAAAAAAACAATCCAAATAATGCAATAATATAAAAAGATAAGACGTTACATTATATATCGTCCTATAAAGACAATTTTTACGTACATTTAGGAGTTTTTATCGGCACTGTCCTATAAAAAAATGTTATTACGCAAAATAGATTAATCTAACTATCGAGCCGAAAACAAGTAAACTATCGAATTGTGGATATTATTAATAAATACTCAACTTTTCCAATACAATTTTAAGTAAACAACAACCCAAATAATAGAACAATATAAATTCCAATATGCCATAATTCAAGACCAAATATTCTTATACAAGAATTGTTTGGTTCCAATAATATTGTTGGAGGTGTTGCTGGAGTACCAGAAGAACTAGTAGATGTATTGGTGGTATTATTATTAGCTAATTCTTTGACATCAATGGTGAATCTCATGCCTCCAAGACAATGACCAACTGCATTGCAAATAAACCAATACTTCTTTGCTTCTGTGAGTGTTATTTGATCATTTCCACTCTCATATTTTGCTAACACTCCACTGCTTGCATCACATGTTTGATATGTTGTGTGTGTTACTTCATATACATTGTGTTGCCCTTTGTTGTACTTGAAAACTACAACATGAAATTTCAAAGAAAAAAAATAATTAATTTATAGTATATATTGTTGAAATTAATTACCATGTAAAAGATAGTCAAATTAAACGATGTAGATTGAATATATATAAGATGATCAGAGTACTTGTGATGCATTGAAACTAATTAAGATTAGATAATGTAAGATGAGGTATCATAATCCTACATCGTCTTTGAAAGATTCGTGTACACTCTTATTCTCTCATCAATCAAGTATGAACCTTTTTGGATGGAAACCCGAGAAAAAAAATCTATTCACGTTATTGATCTAATTATATAAACGGATCGGATATAATTATATCATCAATTTGTAGGTTGTTTAACTTCATATATAGATGTGAAAAATCAAAGAAAAAATTAACAAGACTCATCAAAAGAAGTTAAATTAATTAAGAATTCATACCAAGAACATCACCAACACTGAAATTGTATTGTTGTGACCAAGAACCAAAATCTCCCTGTGAATTCCACTGATCCTGATCACCACCAACTATATAATCTTCAGATTTGATTCCCTTCAAGAACAAAATATTGATCATCACAATAATGACTATAATTTGGGAGCTAATATTGTACTTGAAGACGATCTTCTGATCTTCCATAACTTAGAAATAAAGAAATTTCATCAAATAGCTGTGAAAGAAATGAAGAAATATGTCCGTGAAGCAATGACTCAAATCAAATTATATTTCGAGCTGCTTGGTGGGATCAATGTCATTACATATATTTTTTAATCGACATTGTTAGGTTGGCAGCGTGAGAAGCTTAGCTTGTTTATTTTATGTATATATATACTAATATCAATTGGAGAAGACTTATAAGGTTTTCACAATCATGCCAACTACAAGTAAACAACAGAACATAAATCATTGATATTTTTTATACATTAATTATTACAATCAATTTGGTGTTTTGGAATTGGTGTGCGACTTAACCAATCTCTTTCTTTTCGTATATCATTGACATTAATTATATTTGGTTTGTTAAATAAAGAAATATATATATCCATGTGCAAGTGGACCCAAAAGCATATATTATATTACAAGTCTGCTTTTCGTAAAAAGATTTAAGTAAGATTTAAGTAAGATATAAACTATATAGGAGTTTTTTAGTATATGATCGTTTGTGATGTTTTTTCCTCTTAAATCAGTTCAATTTTGATATATATAAAAAAAAACCAGGAGAAACAATCAAATATATCTAAATATTATTTTTAAAGAGCTTCTTTTGACAATCCAATTTTTTCTTTTTACACTCCTTTTCTAAAGACACTTCATTCTCAAAATTTAAATTTTAAAAAATTCTAAAGACACTTCTTTTTATTCCAAGATTATCTTTTTTATCTTTTGACACTCTTATTCTAAAAAAAGAAATTATCTCTCCTAAATCATTAGATTAAATATTGCATATTAAACACTCTTTCCTAAATTTTTAATTACCATATTAAACTATCTCTCCTCCAATACATATCTCTAATTTTCTATCACTATTCTTTCTCAAGTAAAACTAACAGTTACGCAAAAAAAAAAAAAAAAAAAAAAAAAAAAAAAGTACCTCGTTTTAAAAAAAAAAAAAAAAAAAATCAAAATATGAAAATGTTTTTTTTGTTACTTTTGTTGGCATGTGATTGCCTAGAGAACTTTAATTTCTTTCATTAGACTTAGAATAGAAATTATGAGTTTAATCGAATCTAGTTGGAACAAATCAAGTTTTCATATATCTATTTTAAAATAAAAAAAAATTGATTTATGTATATATATATATTACTGTTAGTAAAAAACAAAAATATTCATAAATTTTTTTCTTTAACTATTAATCAGGATCGAGAAAGTATGGAGATATGATTTTTTTTTTTTTTTTTTGAAAAATAGAGAGAGAGAGAGAGAGTAATTAGGAGAGAGTGTTTAATATGGTAATAATATATTTATGAGAGAGAGTTTAATAGGTAATATTTAATCTAATGATTTAGGAGAGAGAATTTCTTTTTTTAATAATTTAATTAGTTTTGAATGTCTTTAATTTTTTTTTTTTTTTTTGTATTGTTTAGTAATTTTAATTTAGGTTAAAATTGTCATTAATAAAAAAAATTAAATTGGAGTGTAAATAGATAATTTTTTGATTGTAAGTAGAAGCTCCCTCATTTTTATTAATTGAGGTCATTTTCATGTGAGAATATTCTTGATGACGGTTTAGACATTTTCAAATGATATCATTGGCTAGGGTAATTATTTTTTGTCAACTATCTATTTTATTGGAGATATTTTTAACAAATTTTAAAAGAGAATTTCTATTAACTTCAAAAGAGGTAAACTTATTAATTCTTTTTTTCTAAAATGTCTCTTATAGTTTGCTAAAAGCTTATTTATTTATTTATTTATTTATTTATTTTATTATTATTATTATTATTTATTTTATAACTTCTTATTAATAATAATTAAACATGTAACACGTTATTATACCTAGGTGTATTGTGGTTCATTAATGATGATCAGATTTTTGACCTACCCTTACCAATCAATCAATGAGGATTCATTGATGTTGATAGACATTGAGTTCCATGGAATCATGGTCCTAAAATACATTTCACACCACTAGACTTTTTAGCCTTAAAAGAAATTAAAGCATTCATGTACCAAGAAAATGATGGTAGAAGAAACTTCAAACAAAAGACTTTTATCTTGTCTTTTTTCTAGAAGCTGACTTTATACTTGCTATATTAACATAGAGAAAATAAGCATTTTTCATGATATATTTGCTAATGAAAATCATCAATATACTTTGAAAATTTAGATCTTGAATTCTCTCAATTGTTAGATTAGACTATTTATTTTGTTTAGAAAAGAAAAAATGATAAATAATAAATCTCATTCGTCAAATACATTATACGGTTGAAATTTAACATCCGTGTATGAACAAAACTCGAACATTCACACTATATAATTATAACTCTGTTTTTCATATTTTGTTTTGACGCGATCATGTAACCCGAATTACTTACACTATCGATTGAGTGGTTGTGCATGCATCCCCTTTTTATATTTATAATAAAAGTTCGAGTCCCATCTAAGGAAAAAAAAAAAAGAGCAAGTAAGAAACCTCTCACCTGTCTAACTGTCTTGTAGGAGTAGCTACTCCGGCTGCACGAGTTGTGCTTCATCTCAACGAGTTCTGACATACTCCTTACTCGATCTTTGTTTAGTAGTGCTTGATATGACCGATCTTGACGGAACCCTGATCTAATCTCGGTGTTGGTGTCCAAAAGAAAAACAAATATAATTAGACGAACTACATGTAAGGATTTGGGCTCAAGCCCATAATAATAGCCCATTATACAAGACAATTGGATCCACCTTCATCAATGACAGCAATCATTGGGCCTAGATTGGCCCATTTAAATACGGCGTCGTTTTCTTTCTTCACTCACCTAGTTCCTGCAAATAAATAAAAATTTGTTCTTTGTCCAAAAACCTCGCAAAACCCTCGCGCACACACACAACACAACACAGAAAAAAACCATCTTTATCGACAACCAACACAAAAATCAATGGCTGGAGGTCGATTCAAGGAGCTTCTCAAGAAGTACGGGAAAGTAGCATTTGGGGTTCACTTCTCCGTCTCCGGAGCCTCCATTGCTGGCCTCTTCGTCGCCATCAAGAACAATGTCGACGTTGAATCAATCTTCGCCAAGTTTCACCTCCCCGGCGTCTCCTCCAAGGAACCAGATGAAGTTTCGGCCTCCTCTTCCGATTCCCCAGATGGGGTGGTCTCCATTTCGGATAATTCTTCGGATTTCAACGGCGGTGGTGGTGATTTTAGTGGTAACGGTAAATCAACGGTGGTGATTGAGGAGGTTCAAAAGAAGAAAAATCGGACGGCTGAGCTGGCTGCGTCGACTGGTGGGGCCCTGGCTCTGGCCGTTTTGTGTAACAAGGCGCTTTTACCAGTCAGGATTCCTATAACGATCGCGCTTACGCCTCCCGTGGCTCGGTTCCTGGCTCGGAGAAAAATTATCAAGAGCACCGGTGTATGATTTTTGGTAATCTTGTTTTTTTTTTTTTTTTTAAATTTTAAACCCTTAAACTATATTGTACTTGTATGATATTTTTTTTCCTTTCTGATTCTGATTCGGAAACAAAATGATAGAAAATGGATAGTTATTGAGCTGCTTGAACGAAAATTTTCAAGTGGGTTTATGTTTTTATGGATAATAAGTTAATAGTTTTTCGCATTGCCAATTCAGGTTATTTTCGTATATGTTTATCTTGTTTGTATGTGTATACATTTTTGTTGATGAAAAACAGGAGACATGAAATATTAGCGATAGTATATGTGATTATGCAAATAGAAAAATAGAAGTTATTGGGTGAGAATTGAATATGAAATGAAAGGGAGTGATGAGTAGAATGTAAGTTGAGGATTGGACTTGGGTGAAGTATGATTGAGGAGAGTGGTATGTGAATTTGAAAGCAGCAGCTACTAGGCTTGGATTGTTGTTGGTTGTCGGAAGAAATGTTAGCAAAGCAAAAGATGTCAAAAGTTTGAAACTTTAATATTTGAAGCAAAAGGTTTCATGTCTTTCACCTATTGAGAGACAAAAGGAACTTAGCAAGTATGATTGAGGGGTGATATACGAGCCTGAAAACTACTAGGCTTGGAGTTTTGGTTGCCGGAATAAATGTAGCGTAGCAAAAGGTGTCAAAGTTTTAAACTTTTAAATCAAAGCAAAAGGGTAAACTTTTGAGAGACGAAAAGGACTTAGCTAGTATAATGTAGGGGTGCTATATGAGCCTGATAACTTCTAGGCTTGGAGTGTCAGTTGCCCAAAGAAATGAGTGTACAAAAGATGTCAAAGTTCGAAACTTTTAAATTGAAGCAAAGGGGGAAACCTTTTGAGAGACGAAAAGGACCTAGCGAGCCTAATTGAAGAGTGCTATATGAACCTGATAACTACTAGGTTTGGGGTCTTAGTTGCCGGAATAAATGTAGCGTAGTAAAAGATGTCAAAGTTTGAAACTTTTAAATCAAAGCAAAAAAGGTTTCACCTTTAAGAGACGAAAAAGAAGGGCATTGAATTGATGAGAAACTTTTTTTTTCTCTGTTCCAATAAGAGCCTATAGTAATTGTATGTAGTTGGTCTTTCTTAATTTTGTGCTGCCTAGTTTGGAAGAGGGGAGGAATTGTTCAAAAATGAATTTGGCTATGGGAAATGTGGTAAAATCTGTAACTTTTGCTAGGTTTGATGTGTTCTTTGGGGAATTTTATCTTGTAATGCTATAAATCCATGAATTTGGATCATGTTGTAACGGTGTATCGTTGCATTCGTAGAAAGATGTCATTTGCTGAAGTTAAATGACATGTTTGAAACTATAGGGCAGAATAGTGGAAAAAAGATCTAGATTGATAGCCAGTTGGGTATTTTTCATAGAAAGATGTGATTTGCTGAAGTTAATGACATGTTTGAATCTATAGGGCCTAATAGTGGAAAAAAGAACTAGATTGATTGCCGTTTGGATATTTTTTCGAGAACCTTCGACAATAACATGTGAATAATCAAGGTTTCATAGACGATAAACAGGAAAAACATGTTTTATATCAATGAGAATGGATCACATATGAGTTTAAACAATTTGAAACTTTCTTGATTTTATGATATTCTTTTCTTGCCAACTTTGTTCTCTAGTTGGTTGGAAATGCATAATGTATGTAGTATTTTAATTAGAGATTGAGATGGTGCAATTTGTTGTGTGTAAATAAGTATGTTTGACATGTTCGATTTCGTGATTAGAATGCAATTTGCCCGCTCTATCTGCAAATCCCCTGACCTCATTTTTGTTCACTACTCTCCGGTAAATAGCTTCGAGATGATTTAGCCTATAACCTCTTGATTGGAACCTAAGATTTTAATACCGAATTGAATGCTCATTTGGTTTCTAATTTTATTATAATGTTTTGCACTTGTGCTCCTCTCTGATTTACAAGGGTCTTCTCATGGATGTTAAAAGTTTAACCCTTTAGAGATTGATTAAAATTCTACAAATTTGGAGATCTAATGGTGTGATCTTTTCCATTATAATAGCCTGTTTGTTCTTCGGAGAGTTTCAGGCTACTTATTTTTCGATTTTGTTACGTATGACAAAAATTATGTATTGTAATTAAAGTATTGTAATCTTATCTTAATGCTTTTAAAAATTCTAACATACAACAGCCGCCAAGGTGGCTTATGTAAAAAAAAATAAAAATAAAAAAAATAAAATAAAATAAAAACATTTATTCGGTCAGTAATGTTTCAAGTTTGAGTCGCTCTACCTACAAGTGTTATATAAAATAAAAAATCAACTGCATACTTGAATTCAACTATTTTTCACACCATTATTCTATATAAATCACTTCCTATCTTCAAAAAATTTCAACCGTAAAAAGAGTTCATTTAATCTGACAATGTCTGAAATTCGAATTCCACCGTACATACCTGAATTCAACTACTTTAATTTCCACAGTTGACATCATAATCCCTATATAAACCTATTCATATCTTCAAAGTTTTTCATCCATAACCTAAGCTATTGTAACAATATTTCATCAATTCTAGAGTCAAATCAAAAAACCAAAAGAGTTTCAAAATGTCCAAGGTTTCACTAGCAATTCTATGTCTTGTAGTTGTAGGCATAGCCGCCCTCCATCTCTCCTACGCCCAAAATTCACCCGAAGACTACGTTAGAGCACACAATGCAGCTCGTGCTCAAGTAGGTGTTGGGGAGATAAAATGGGACGATCAGGTGGAATCTTATGCGCAAAAATACGCCAACAAACGTAAGGGTGACTGCAAGTTGGTGCACTCAGGTGGTCCTTATGGCGAGAACATAGCATGGGGCAGCGGTGACTTGACAGGCAAGGCTGCCGTGAAGTTGTGGGTGGATGAGAAGCCTAAATACAACTACATGTTTAACTCTTGCATTGGTGGAGAGTGCAGACACTACACTCAGGTTGTTTGGCGCAAATCTGTTCGTTTAGGGTGTGCTAAGGTGAAGTGCGACAATAGGCGCGGCACGTTCATCACCTGCAACTATGACCCCCCAGGCAACTATGTCAATCAACGTCCCTACTAAATTACAACTAGGTTGAGGTCAGCTTGATCAGTGTTTTATATGATAAATAAGCCATGTAATATTGGCACGGTCACGTTAATTATACATATACCAAATGTAATTTCAACTATATTGATCTAAAAAATATGATAAAAATCGTGTAAAATTGAGGAGTGCTATATGAGCCTGATAACTACTAGGCTTGGGGTGTTGGTTGCTGGAATAAATGTAGCGTAGTAAAAGATGTCAAAGTTTGAAACTTTTAAATCAAAGCAAAAGGGGAATTATTTTCAGAGACGAAAAGGACCTAGCGAGTATGATTGAGGAGTGCTATATGAACCCGATAACAACTAGGCTTGGGGTGTTGGTTGCCGGAATAAATGTAGCGTAGTAAAAGATGTCAAAGTTTGAAACTTTTAAATCAAAGCAAAAGGAAAACATTTTGAGAGACGAAAAGGACTTAGCAAGTATGATTGAGGAGTGATATATGAACCCGATAACAACTAGGCTTGGGGTGTTGGTTGCCAGAATAAATGTAACATAGTGAAAGATGTCAAAGTTTAAAACTTTTAAATCAAAGCAAAAGGGGAAACATTTTGAGAGACGAAAGGGACCTAGCGAGTATGATTGAGGAGTGCTATATGAACCCGATAACAACTAGGCTTGGGTTGTTAGTTGCTGGAATAAATGTAGCGTAGTAAAAGTTGTCAAAGTTTGAAACTTTTAAAATTAAAGCTAAAAAGGTTTCACCTTTAAGAGACGGAAAAAGAAGGGCATTGAATTGATGAGAAACTTGTTTTTCTCTGTTCCGATAAGAGCATATAGTAATTGTATGTAGTTGGTTTTTCTTAATTTTGTGTTGCCTAGTTTGGAAGAGTGGACGAATTGTTCAAAAATGAATTTGGCTATGGGAAATGTGGTAAAAGCTGTAACTTTTGCTAGGTTTGATGTGTTCTTTGGGGAATTTTATCTTGTAACACTATAATTCCATGATTTTGGATCATGTTGTAATGGTGTATCGTTGCATTCGTAGAAAGATGTCATTTGCTGAAGTTAAATGACGTGTTTGAATCTATGGGGCTGAATAGTGAAAAAAAGAACTAGATTAATAGTCGGTTGGGTATCTTTTATAGAAAGATGTCATTTGTTGAAGTTAAACGACATATTTGAATCTATAGGGCCTAATAGTGAAAAAAAGAACTAGATTGATTGCCGGCTGGGTATTTTTTCAAGAACCTTCAACAATAACATGTAAATAATCACGGTTTCATAGACGATAAACGGGAAAAAACATTTTTTATATCAATGAGAATGGATCACATATGAGTTTAAACAATTTGAAACTTTCTTGATTTTATGATATTCTTTTCTTGCCAACTTTGTTCTCTAGTTGGCTGGAAATGCTTAGTGTATGCAGTAGTATTTTGTTTAGAGATTGAGATGGTGCAATTTGTTCTGTGTAAATAAGAATGTTTGACATGTTCGAATTCGCGATCATCAATCCGCTCTATATGCAAATCCCCTAACCTCATTTTTGTTCACTACTCTCCGGTAAACAGCTTCGAGACGATTTAACCTATAACCAAGCACATTACATAGGATATAGGTAGCAATCTCAAAGTATCTTTGCAGGTGTTGATGTATAAATATGAAACTTAATACATTGAAATCGAACAAAAATTGGGTCCCAAACCGAACTGAATACAGCACATGAAAGAATTGGAAGAATTTGGAGGAGAATCTTTCCTCCAGTTATAATTAATGCATCAAGTATCAATAAAATATCATAAGGTGAACAATCAATCAAAACCCTAGACTGCCTTCTTGATCCTAAATGAGAAGCAGCCAAAATGAGTTGGGGGGAAAAAAAAGGAAAGAAAAACTTTGCGGTGTTAGCATACAAAATTTTTTCTCCATACGAAAACCGACAAGAGAAGGAGACTTGGTTGATTTGGTCCAAGAAAACCCAGCGCCTAAAACTCATAAGGGTTCCAAACAAGACCAAAGAATGTTTTCTAATCACAATTTGTATGAACACAACATTCATAGAGCACGAAAGGCCTTATACATTTGAGGAGTTTCTGGAATCTAAAAAGACCTTACCAGCTCCATGGCAATGACGGGGCGCTTTAGCCCTTGAAAGGGTATTACTATGACTGTTGGAGATGTTTGAATTCTTGACAATCAGCTCCTACTTCATTCAGAGCCGAGAAAAGCTTCGGTGCAATTTTAGCTAGCATCAATTTGAACCCAACTGAAGTTGAGTTTGCATCCTCTTTATCACTTACAGATGCATCTTTCTTGAGAGAACCAATTAAGTAGCCTTTCATGTATGCATCACAGGCTTTAAGGATGTAGTAGCCGCGTCTCCTGAAATGGTCTTTAACAAGCTCTTCAAAGTCCTGGAGGGTGTCATTCGCATTGTGACATTATTAGCGATAATTAGTAATTATATTATTAATACCTTGGAGGAACAAACATATACAAAACGGCTAACAAAGCAGAATAATGAAATGTAGCTATCACCTTGGGAAGCTTCCTCATAAGATACATCATAGTCTTGCAGTTAAGCAAGAAAGTATTCTCATTGTAAGCCAACGAATTTTTCTCCCCTTCGGCTGTCCCGACCTGCTTATCATATCCAGCTTCATTAAAATATGGCCTCGAATTTAACACCAAACCCTGGAGTGAAACTAGGACTTGAAGGATGCTAGAAGAAGTCGGATCCCAGACTTCGTTGCCTCTACCAGTCCATGTATTCAGAAGGCTGAGGCACACATTGCCTTCCTCGTACAAATTAGGATTTATCCTCCAACCACCGGAATGATAGTACGCTGACTGCAACATCACAGACTTGGTCAGAGAGACAAAACACTACTACATTTCTCTTTTTCATCAACTAATACATAAGATTGAGTGAATTTTGACCAAACTAGATCAAAAGTACAGCTCCTCAAACCATAGATATGTACAAGGATTTAAACCAGCATTTCTTACCGGTGGAACATCGGGATAAGATGGGGGTAGATGAAAATCAAAGAAGAAGAGACCATCTTGGTAAGGTGTCCCATAGGCTCCAACTATAACTGCCCTTAAGAGATCCATTCGATCTTCATAAACCCGTACATATATCCCATCTGTTAAATTTTTTAAATTGTTTATATTAAACCATACAAAGTGGAAAGTCTTGACAAACTACCGGAAAATGTAATATACAATATACCGACATAATGCTTACCAGGTAAGTTGTTCTGAAGTATGTTCCAATCTTGCTGAATCTTCCTTAGCCACTTCCTTCCATTGTTAGTCTGCAATCACAGAAGTGATAAGGAAATAAACCAAATGAGCAAAAAGGCATTACTGGAATCATCATAATAACAATGTTCATGCCAATGAAATTATCTGGAATATAATAATCCACAACTAGCAACTTGACAATTAATTTGTTTTCCAAATGCCGAAACAACAAAATGTCAAAAATTAATACCTTTATAAAAAAAGGAAACAAAGAAAACTGACAAGAACCATAAAATTCTACATAGAAAAAATTAATATTAGGTTTAGCATTTCCTTAAACAATAATTTTATCATTTTCAAAATATTCTACTCCCTTGTCTCAGTAATTGGTCTATAGTATATGTATATTTGAAATCACCCAAGCTATGTTGTATTACTACCATAATCATGAAAAATCTTGCCTAATTACATTTCATAAGCTTAAAGAATAAAAAACAAAGAAAACGAAACAAAAGAGAAAGCTCTTTAAAATTCAGTGGCAAAAAACAACTTATACCTGTTCACTTGCACCAAGAAAATAGTGATCCCGAGGATCTTTAGCAATATCAAAGCGCTTGAAACTGACAGTATCATCCCCATAACAAGAAGGCTTCTTCTCTGATTCTTCAGTCCTCAACTTGGAAGAAGATTGAGCTACATTTGAATATTCTGGGGGCTCAGCACCAACATGCTGATGTTGTTTTCCATGACTGCTCACCCCACCACAATTATCAATGATATGAGAATTATGCGAGTTAGACTCATTACTAGAATCCATTCCACCACAATTTTTTATTATTTCCTGGGATAGAAGCTCATCTTCAACTTTGGAATCCAAATAAAGTGGATCTACATTTTTCCGTCCCCGTGAGAATATTCCACTGGCCAGTCTGGTAACAAACCCAAGTGCAGCTAAGGGGAGAGACAAAGCGGCATTTCTTCCAGAATTATTGTCTACACTCTCTTCTGCCTCAGAAGTCATGCTGGTGGCGTTCTGCAAATCGATTTCCTGAACACCATAGACTAGTATTAATTACTTGAGCAACAAAAAAGTTGATCAAACATCTAAAGTATTGTACAAGTGAATTCAACAAGCACTGTTCATCAATGGATTATCAATTTTACACTTGCTGAAATCATTTTCATGAGAAACCAACCATTTAATGATGGTTGTGCCTCCAATAAAGGGGCGAGGAAATTATTTCCCAGCATGATGATTATTCATCAAAACAATGAAGACCATTATTAAGATCACCCGATAGTATGTTGTGCCAAGCAAGAGACGCAATTTAGAAAATAAGAAGTCAGAGTCAAAACTTCTCCTAATTCATATTTGTTAAGCCTGATCTGGATTTCCTGTAAAGTACCTATCCCAGCATGAAAGATATGTACTTATACATTTTCGAGACCTCTAATAGACAAGCAACTTATTTAAATTTAAGGACATTCATACAACTGATTCAAACGAACCTCTTGAGCATTCTCAAGAGCATCCATTGCATCATCATTAACTGTTTCCCAACTAGCAGCATCACCACTTACATCACTCCCAGCAGCAATAGACTCATCATCATCATCTCGACCAACAACATAAATTGCTTGAGGTCCAACCTACAGAGAAGAGAAAGAATCAATTCATCAAATCGACAATAGTGTTGGTCATTCAAAGTACAGAAAGAAAACAACTTATAATCAAGACATTATACATATATGGAGAAACCTCCTACAAGGTACTGAAACAATCGTATTTCACATCATTAACATCGCATTCATAAAGTTTCAGCCACTGAAAACTGCTGACAGATACTCTTAAACCTCAATTATGTAAAGAAGATAAACAACCTATAGCCTTTGCGTTGACCGATTTCATGTTTAAGGGAGATAAAAAGTAAAGTACAAGGTTATTAATATATAAAAGTCAAGTCAGCTAATGATTCACAATTTATGGAAGCAAGAAGAGAAAATAAGATCGATGAAGAAGAAAAAGTATATGATGCTTGACAGAATTGGGGAGAAAATATACCGATGACACCATCCCATCAGCCCATGTGACTTCAATATCACCATTTTTGAGGCCAGTTATATTCCCTACCCAAGAGAGATCTGTGAAGTCCAAAAGATCTTCATTGTCTGAAGCATCCTCTGCTTTCTTACATCTCGAGCTCTTTTCCACATTTTCTTTTACCTCATTTGGTCCAGTTTGCTGCTTTGATTCCTCAGCAGAACCCTCGTCATTGGCTGAATGTGTGGAAACTGAAACTGGAGACAATCGAACAACCACATCTCCGTAACAGTAATCATAATCTGAATGTCCTTCTAGCTCATACACACTTACAATTTCCTCCTTGTCAAACTCCCGAGGATCTTCTGCTCTAGCAACTGGCTTTAACCACCTTACACAAGCTGTCCGCTCCTTTGCATTAACAGTTTTCACAACCCCAACACGCCTGACTTCACAAGTGTCATCACCATCATCAGCGGCCTTCTCCACCACATACTGTTCCGGTACAAATTCATGATCACCTGGACTATCAATTGGAATCAAAGTTCTAGCATTTAGTTCATGATCTGTGGTTCCATCCTGCCATATCACATCAACCCTTGTTCTGGTATTTACAATCAACAATGCTTTTTCAAAATTTTCCTCTTTCTTTCGAGCCTTCTTGTCTCTCTTAATTACAACTTTACGTATTTTTTTCCGATGGCTAGGCTCTTTTGGAACCGCGGATGAACGACCACAAGAGCTAGATTCAGGAGAGGCTTTATTTAGACTAGTATCAGTATTATCATCAGGTGCATTCACTGAATCAAGGTCCGCGGATTCACCATTCTCAATTGAATCTTCCACTGCAGCCTCTTCAGAATCACACCCACTTCCGAGTTGATCATCCAATTCACTTTTGATGGAATCATTGAGTCTTAACTTTGACAAACTCTTGTCCAAAGGACTGGAGGATGATTTTATCAATGAAGGAAGAAGACACCAATCACCTACTTGCCAGTTTGAATGCGCAAAACAAGACAACAGTTTTAAGTTTTTTGGGCTCTGCTCTTCAGCTGGGGGAGTAGAAGAATCAGGTCCGTAGCCAGCAGATGCTATCCAATATATAAACACAGATCCAGCTGTAACTTTAGTAACAGTGCCTTCCAAACGATTTGCCTTCCACAAGCCAGATAACCACCTAGAATTCTTGAAAACGGATGAAGAGCTTGCCCTTACACGCTGTCCGGGGTAGTAAGGAAAATGCCCATCATCTTCAAGGGTAGTCTTTGGGGTTGGTTTGAGACGTGTTGGCTCTGCCCTATTAACTTTACACAAAGAACCATCATCAAACAATACGGTCACGTTATCTAAGACATCATTAATTCTACCCAGCCAAGGGCCAAGAACCACATAATCACCCACAGTGAAATCTCTCACACGTTGCACCTGTCTAGATGTGATATTTTTAACAATAGTTCCATCAGAAGCTAATAAATCAACAGAAATATTGACATCCACCACCACACCCACTTGCCCGGTTGGGTCTGATGCAGCAGCAACATAATCCCCATGTAAGAATCCCCGATCAACAACTGTTACATCACTAATATTCTGGACTGGCTCAGTGTCATCCATCCAAAGTACTCGCACTTGCTCAGCCTGAAGAGTACCACACTTATAATCGTCGTCACCTCTGTTTGCATCATCATTCTCATTAGCATTGTCATTGCCTTCATCATTGCCTGCCTTGTCTTCCTCATTCTCATCGTCCTCTTCATCATCATCGTCATCTTCATCAGTTATGCTGTCCTCTGAATCTGAGTCACCAGCAACTTCACTCACAATCCCAATCACACTACTTTTGTTGCTTTTCACAACATCTTGCCTATAAATATATGAGACTTTGTGCAAGTTCTTGACAGCATCATTTAAATTATTTACTTCATTGACTATACTATTTACATTTGGTGGTTTTGCTGCAGAATCACCACTTGTCGCAGGCTCATTACCTTTAGAAGTAGTGTTGGATTGCTCGGCCTCCATCTAAATACCAACATCAAAATATCATTAATACACCCAAATCTTATCATTCAATGCAGAATAACATATATAATAGTAAACAAAGTTTCTTCTGAAGTCTAAGTCTATGCCAACACGTGACGGGTGAACAAAGTGAACTTCATGGAGAACACAGTATAAATAAAACAATTAATAATGATCAAACAAACCTGAATATCCATTCAAGCTGATTGTTTCAGCTGATAACTTATCTCCAGATTCTAAATTTACAACAAACACACCAACATGTGACAAGTACCTCATTTTACTTGAACTTCATGGATTACACAGTATAAATACAACAACAAATAACAATCAAACGAACCCAAATATCCATTCAAGCCGATTTCTTCAGCTAAAAACTTATCTTTGGATTCAAAATTTACAACAAACACACCAACAAGCGTCAGGTAACCTCGTTTCTACACTATCCATATTAATTTCCCCCGCCCTCCCATTTGTCAACAAAGTGAACTTCATGGATTACACAGTATAAATACAAAGATATGTATCGAACAAACGAACCCAAATATCCATTCGAGCTGAATTTTTCAGCTCTTAACTTTTCTAATGATTCTAAATTCACAACAAACACGCCATTTCATATCGATCAAGCTCAAAAAAAATTGAAAAATATCAAAACCCCACTAAAAAACACATTCTTACCTGCACAAAAACCCATTCAGACCCACAAAACCATAATCAAAATCAAAACGGCACACAACGTCGTCCAGAACCAGAACATCCACGAAAGCAACAAAACACGTATTTATGTCAAGACAAACGACAGCTCATGAAAAAAAAAAAAAAACCCAGAAAACCCAATCATTGAATTCAAAAAACAAACACAAAGACAGCTCAAATCCCACGAAAAAACAACATATGCAATCAATACAATGAAGGATTAAACTAGAAACAAGACCTTTAAATTTCGAATACAAAAAATACGATTGAATGAAAACATGGTTAAGGATCTAAAGATGAAGTTTTACCGGTTTAAAGAATCGGAGCTGTGCGAGTTCTTGTTGTTTTTGTGTTTTTTTTAATTGTTTTTTTGGTCTTTTTTGAATGGGGGAGGCTATCGGGTGTTTTTTGCTGGTAATTTTTGAGAAGAGAATATTTTCGCCAATTTGATAGAGAGAGATGGTAGAGCTGACATTTGAAGGCGGTGTAGGGGTATATCGGTAATTGTAGTCAAAAGGAAGGAAAGATTTTGCAATTCAATCAAGGCCGTCCGATGTTCGGATCGAGAAGGAAGTTGACACTAAGAGTTGGTCAAGGCCGTCCAATGTGAAGTAAATGACGAGATAAGGTTAGTCCGATAAAACCCCTCATACCTATACCATGAAATTGCGGGTTCGAGTCATCTTCCTCTTCTAAAAAACCGTAAATTTATGTAATATTGTAATATTTCCAAAAATAAATAAATAAACATAAAGTAAATTTAGTTTGGGCCGATGTTCGGAGTAAACAAGAATTTGAAGCACGAGATCATGTTAGGGGTTTGGTATCGAAGTGAACGAGAAGTTGAAACACGAGATTAAGATAGGGGTCTATTGGAATTTAACGAGCACATCATAAGAGAGAGGAAAATGCAATTACTAGTAAAATTAAATTTTATTTAATGAGAAACTAATTATTTTTTAATAAAATTAATAGGCAATAATATAAAAATATGTTCTAAGAGGAATTATTTTTCTTCCATTAATGAATGACATATTGATGTGCTTAGTCTCTAGTTGAAGGAAAGAAATGGGATGACTTTTTCTTGAGGAATGGTATAATAATGGGATGTTTTAATGGGAACATATATATATATATATATAACTTTTTGTTCTAGAAATTGTTGTTGTTTGGTAGACTGTCCATTTCAAGGATTTCAATTATTATTAAATAAAAAATTTTAGTAACAAATTATTTGTGGTTTATTTGATGAAAGTAATTACAATTAATTCAAGTTATGGAAATGGTACACTTTTTAACCAATCTCATCTTGTCATCAAAACCGATGATTTGCATAATTTATGTGAGGGTAAATTAGCTTAGTCGGTGGCATAATTTTGTGTGATATGATGGAAATCAAATCTCCTTCTATTGAAATTACTGTAGGGGACTATAGCCTTAGAAAAAAAAAAGAGGTATCCTTTAGCATGAAAAGACAAATGAAAATAAAAGGGAAATGTGCAAGGTGAATTATAAGTAGTAACCATTACTCAGACTTATCACATATGAACCTAACAAATCACATAAATGTTACCATTCATTTATGAAAATGTGGATGTGTATATTATGAGCTAATTATTGTAATTATAAAAGGACAATACTTTGTATGTTTGAGTATTTAAGGAATTTTTTAAGTCTCTTTGTATATGAATTGAAATGTTGGAGGATAATAATTCCCTAAATATGTCTCTCTGTTTAAGGACAATAAATTTTAGGTCTCTTTGTATATGAATTGATTAATATAGATATTCAAGTACGTTACTAGATGTTAACGGTGATATTTGGATCATTAAAAAATCAATCCGCCAAACAATAGCACGTAGGCAAATCGAAGGTTTGACTACTCAAGTTGAGACAACAAAAACCCCATTCTTCCACATGGATGTGATGTAGTCATCGAATGAATTGCTATATGTGGCTAGCTCGACGATAAAGGCAGTTTGTAAAGCAATATAAAAGAAAATAATAAGGTAAGAACACGATATTTACGTGGAAAACCTCGAGGCAGGAAAAAAAACCACGGTTGCCGGAAACGGCAATAGGAATATCACTATGATCTCAAATATTACACACTCAATACTCGTTTTCTCTTAGATAATTGCTCATGTTGTAATACAATGATTTCCACTAGTATTTATATGGGTTGATAGGGTGGCACCGTGAAAGTAATAGATTCATAGTTAGAGTTTTTGTAGGATTCCGGTCAAGTAGCCCTTATAGGACTATTCCTGGTTGGTGTTTATCCTTTTAGAAGTTTTGAGTTACTTCCCGATTAGAACTTCCTAATACTTGAGAGGAATTAAAGATATTTCCTTATTGGAGGTGATTCAAAGATTCCGTATCTGAGTGAATCTCCGCTTAATACGGTGTATCTTGATAAGATTGTGTTTCCTGGTATGTTGAGGAGATCTTACTGAATAGAGATCTTCGGCGAGTAGAACTCTAGCTGAATATGATTCCTTAGCCGAGTAGGTTAATTCTGTCGAATGGATTCTACTTACAGATTGTCTCTTACGTGGTGCTGCCACATGTTCTTGTTGACCATCGTCCACCACCATAGAAACTAGAACCACGATTAACGTCGTCTTCTTCAAATTAGTTGTGGTATTTATGGTTTTTCTGAACTCATTCACCACACACTTCCAAGCACTTCTGCAACCCAGAATCACAGCAGTAGGTGTGTTTTTCTCCAAACCTGATGGAACCATTTGGACCTCCGATTTTTGATATAACGTCGAATGTGGTGGCCTCAAACCATTTGAAAACAGTAAGCAAACACAAACTTAATGAAAGTGTGTGTGTGTGTGTGTTTTTCGGTGTTTGAATACTAACGCCAATCTGATCATATCGACTGCGCAATTATGTTCATGAAGTAGAACGCGAAGATATCGTCTTAACTTATCCACGTCTTTCCTATACTCATCATCCACCACCATAGAATCCAGAACCACGATTGATGTCGTCTTCTTCAAATCAGTTGTGGTCTTTATGGTTTTTCTGAAGCGATTCACCACACACTTCCAAGCACTTCTGCAAACCAGAATCACAGCAGTAGGTGTGTTCTTCTCCAAACCTGATGGAATCATTTGGACCTCCGATTTTTGATATAACATCGAATGTCGTGGCCTCAAACCATCTGAAAATAGTAAGCAAACACAAAATTAACGAGAGTGTGTGTTTGTTTGTATGTTTTTCGGTGTTTGAATACTTATGCCAATCTGATCATGTCTACTGCACAATTATGTTCACGAAGTAGAATGCGGAGATATCGTCTTAACTTATCCACGTCTTTCCTATACTCATCGTCCATGACCATAGAAACCAGAACCACGATTGACGTCGTCTTCTTCAAATCAGTTGTGGTCTCTATGGTTTTTCTAAAGCGATTCACCACACACTTCCAAGCACTTATGCAAACAAGAATCACAACAGTAGGTGTGTTATTCTCCAAACCTGATGGAACCATTTGGACCTCTGGTTTTTGATATAACATCGAACGTCGTGGCCTTAAACCATTTGAAAACAGTAAGCAAACACAAAATTAACGAGAGAGAGAGAGAGTGTGTGTGTGTTTTTTTTTTTTTTTTTTTTTTTTTCGTGTTTGAATACTTATGCCAATCCGATCATGTCTACTGCGCAATTATGTTCATGAAGTAGAACATGGAGATATCGTCTTGACTTATCCACTTCTTTCCTGTACTCATTGTCCACCACCATAGAAATCGGAACCACGACTAACGTCGCCTTTTTCAAATCAGTAATAGTCTTTATGTTTTTTCTAAAGCGATTTACC
This sequence comes from Acer saccharum, assembly GCA_030490815.1. Classification (NCBI taxonomy): domain Eukaryota; kingdom Viridiplantae; phylum Streptophyta; class Magnoliopsida; order Sapindales; family Sapindaceae; genus Acer; species Acer saccharum. The sequence continues at coordinate 2,775,664 of CM059870.1, read as the reverse complement.
ACACACTTCTAAGCACTTCTGCAAACAAGAATCACAGCAGTATGTGTGTTCTTCTCCAAACCCGATGGAACCATTTGGACCTCTAGTTTTTGATATAACGTCGAATGTCATGGCCTCAAACCATCTGAAAACAGTAAGCAAACACAAAATTAATGAAAGTGTGTGTGTGTGTGTGTGTTTTTCGGTGTTTGAATAATTACGTCATTCTGATCATGTCTACTACGCAATTATGTTCATGAAGTAGAACGCGGAGATATCGTCTTGACTTATCCATGTCTTTCTTATACTTATCGTCCACCACCATAGAAATCGGAACCATGACTAACGTCGTCTTTTTCAAACCAATAGTAGTCTTTATGGTTTTTCTGAAGTTATTCATCACACACTTCTAAGCACTTTTGCAAACTAGTATCACAGCAGTAGGTATGTTCTTCTCCAAACCTGATGGAACCATTTGGACCTTCGATTTTTGATATAACGTCGAATGTCGTGGCCTCAAACCATCTGAAAACAGTAAGCAAACACAAAATTAACGAGAGAGAGAGAGAGTGTTTTTCGGTGTTTGAATACTTGCGCTAATCTGATCATGTCTATTGCGCAATTATGTTCATGAAGTAGAACGCGGAGATATCGTCTTAACTTATCCACGTCTTTCATGTACTCATCGTCCACCACCATAGAAACCAGAACCATGACTGACGTCGTCTCCTTCAAATCAGTTGTGGTATTCCTGGTTTTTCTGAAGTGATTCATGATATTATAGGGACCAGGACCGGATTGCAGGGAAGAGACGGTTTACATGGAGGTCATTGATTGAGTAAATAGAAACAGAACCGGATTGCAGCGAAGATACGATGGAACCATCTTTTCTATTCCTGGAAATGGTTCTTGATCAAAGTACCAATCTCAAATTACAATTAATTCAAGTTATGGAAATGGTACACTTTTTAACCAATCTCATCTTTTCATCAAAAATGATGATATTCATCTATAGCATGTCTCGAATGACGAATAATATGTATTCTATAATTTCTTTGTAAATCTTAAAGTTATAGTAATGTTTGGTTTTTATACATATTTGATAGTGTTTTTATTGTTCTTGCAAAATACTATTATATGGTTAAAAGTATTGTTTTCTAGTATATTTTGGAGTGTTTAATTCAATTAAAAACAACAAAATTTAAAGCAATAAACCATTTAATCATTTAAAAAAAAAAAAAAAAAACATTTCAATAACTATTTGAGGATAAAGAAACATTTGGATTTTTTTCCTTTTTTTTTTTTTTTTTTTTTTTTTTTTTTGATTGGAAGTAACATCAATTACAGAACCTGGAAAAATAACCAGATATTAACTATAACTGGGACCAACGAGATAGACACCGAGGCATAACCCAGCTTACAGTTCCCACACTGGGAAGAGAACATCCAAACCCCCAAACCCTCACAAGAGGGACTGAAACGAACCGATCGGAGAAGGGTTCCCTTGGCAGCCGTCAAGGAGCAAGTGTGTAGCACACACTGAAACACCCTAGATCTGGCCGTATCCAGGAGGAACGGCCGACCACACAGCTGAAAAACAAACTTAAAAAAACTAAGGGGGGTGTATTCAATTAGGATTCTTGAAGACATTTAAAGACATTTTTTAAGTGACGGATTTTCATGGATTTTCATGGATTTTCATGGATTTCTATAGACTTTTATAAATCCACATGGACTTTTATGGATTTGTTTAGACATCTATCTCAGACATTTATGGATTTGTTTAGACATCTATCTCAGACTTTTATGGATTTGTTTAGACATCCATGGATTTTCATGGATTTGTTATCTCTGACTTATCAATAGTAAGCTAATTATAGCTAATTATCAAAAAAAAACCTTTGAAGTTGGAATGAGCAAAATTTGATACACCAGTTACTCAAATAAAATTTGACGTGTAATGTATTTTTTATTTTGTCAATAGAACTTGAAATATATATATATATTGAAATAAAACTTATAAAAAATATACCAATCACACACACATATATATTAAAAAAAGAAAAGAAAAGAAAAAAGGAGCGAAATTAATTATGTAAAAACCGTACTCCTCGTTCAAACTTATAAAAAATATACCAATCACACTCCTCTCAATTTCTCTCCTTTTATTTTAACTTTATCTCATTTAAAAGCTAATTTCACTCACAAATTTGATTTGATTTCTCTTTCTTGTTCTCTACACGGAAATTTGATCGTATAGTTTGAATAAGGTCAAAACAAGTTAAAATATAAAAGTAATTTTATACGATCAAATATGAATTACATTTTAATATACGATTTAATAGTTAAAATATTACATTTTAGTTACATCAGTACGCACTGATCAGAACGGGACCGTATATATAAATTTTTTATTATTATTTTATCTTATGTACACGCCCTATTTTTGATTTTTTTGTTCATGCAATATTTGTTTTCTTGTTGATGTTTTTAAAACATTTTGATAAATTTCTTACAAATTGCACGGTAGTGTATATATATTGAGAGAGAACATTTTGATACTGTTGATTCAAATATGATAATCGATGAATTTTAAACCGAGTCCTATTAGGGTACCACTTAAATACAATACTAGTTATACACTTGTATTGTAGGTTATACTTTTTTATATTAATCTTGTTATCTATTTTCAAAATATATGTTTTTTTTATAGCATATATATTTTTAAAGATAAGGCTCACGTCCCCCATCAGGTGTAACCCCTTTTATATTGCTAAAACTATTTTCATTACCGAACTTATTTAAAATCATTTTGATTAAGTATTTTTAAGTTTAGCCCTCCTAATTGAAATTCCTAGCTACGCCATTGAACTGCTCATCACCTCACTTATTGTATCCCAAATAAGGACGTAACTGGGATTAAACATTATGGTGGGCTAGAATAATTTTTTTTTTTTTTAAATAAATATTTACCTAGTCAATAAGACATATATAGCAAGGCTTACCCTATAAATGTATATATATTCTAAATAAATACATTAACAAAATTAATTAAAAAAAAATAAGGTCAAAACAAGTTATAAAATTTTCGTGTAGAGAACAAGAAAGAGAACAAGTTAAAATGTGATTTGATCGTAAATTTTACATTTTAATAGTTAAAATATGAACAAGTTAAACAGGAAAAAAATAAGGTCAAAACAAGTTATGAAATTTGAATTTGATTTAAAAGTAAAAATATAATTATAAGACAATTACAAAATTAATATTGTTTGATAGTATAGTTTATGAGTAATTTAATTGAGATATAGATTCATTATAGTGATATACTCAATATTTACCCACGTTTTTTTTTTTTTTTTGGAGAGAGAGAGCAAAGTCCACCAAAATCTCTGGGAAGAAGACTGGACATGTTATGACATTTGATATTTATATCTCTCACCATCAAGTCCACCAAAATCCACCAAAATCCATGACCTAAGAAAATCCTTTAAAATCTAGTCCTAACTGAATACACCTGGATTCTTATAGACATTTTTAAAGTCCCAATTCAATACACCTAGATTTGAAAGGATTCTTTAAAAGTCCATAGAAATCCTAATTGAATACCACTGGATTCATATAGACTATTTTAAAGTCTTTAAATGTCCTAATTGAATACACCAAGATTTATAATGTCTTTAAATGTCCTCAAGAATCCTAATTGAATACACCCCCCTAAGAACACTGAAAAACTAACAGCACCTCTCAAAGAGGACTGAGACTAAACTGAGAAACTAAAAACTACAAAAACAACCGACTAAGCAAGACATCGATCGGAGGAGAAGGAAGCCCCCGGCTGTCGGCAAGTAATCAGGCAGAGAGGATCCGGCTGGAACGCAACTCATGCCGAAACCACTCTATATCTGGCTTAAACCAAGAGGAACGGACCGATCTGACAGCTACCGGAGTCGACCGGAAAAAGAACCCGCTCGGTGGCAAGAGGGAGACGATCGGACAAACTCCAGGGCTATCGTAGCAGCTGCAGCAGGCCCCCACCCTGACCGTGTAGGCTCAGCGCGAGGAAGAAGACGCCGCCGACTCCCGCTGCCACAAGAAGAAGTCAGCGATGAACTAAGAAGAGACTGGAGGCGGTTAGAGAGAAGGTAGAGAAAACCTAGGAGAGAGAAACTCTCACCCACTGGATTTTTTTCTTCTTCAAAAGAGTATATTCTTGAAGAAATGCTTTCAAGTGTTTTAATAAAACAAGCAAATGATAAGAGTTCTTTATTTTTATTTTTTATTTTTTATTTATTTTATTTCTTATTATATCTTACGCTTTATAACTTTTTTAAATTGTAATTTTCCTTTTTTAATTAAAAATAAAATAAAATGGAGGATTTTAACAAAATGATGTTTAGAAGAAAAAAGACAAATGTATTACATAATTTTGAATAAAACATAATTTCAAATTTTTTTTTTTTTGACACTACATATCCATCTATCTAGACACGTTTTTTTTTATCATTAATAGGATTCAAACCGTTCATTTGTTCAAGCCTCAAGTCTCAAGCTCATCCATTTGAGTTGGGATCCTCTCCTTGGTCCTTGTTTTTCCTTGGTATTCTTCAAGTGTAATTCAAATATCAAGTTGTATGAAAGAGAGAAAAGTGAATCAACCTTGACCATGTATTTTGTATTTTGTATTTTGCTTAAGTGTCATTAAATTATGGAAAGTCAAGGAAAAACAAACCAAGGAGAGGATCTTAATCCCATCTATTTACCAGCCAAGTTAGGACAAAACATAGCACCAAACTTGAAGACTATTAATTGACTATTAATAAATGACCACCATTAAAAACTCAAAAGACATAAATTATTTTCAACCAAAACATTTAAAAAATATAAAATAGATTTTTTCTATTATACATTATTTGTATATTTACTATTTTTTTTTTTTTTATGATCAACCAATACAAGCATGATTCGAAATAAAACTTCCAAAACTTTCACACAAACTCGAACCCCTATCACAAAAATTATTCTTAAAATTTTTAAATTAAAATTCAATAATTATCTTCCATTTTATTATATAATATAAAAATACCGTTTTCAATTTCGGTACCAAAAAACGACATGTCGTTTTGAATTACAACTCACAGCGTATATCACAGTTGATAAAAAAAAACCCAGCTTTTTCACCTTCTTCTTCTCCACCCAGTGAGCGAATCACAGAGACAGAGACAGTGGAGAAGATGATCGTGTGCGTCGCAGTCGTCGGCCATCAGGTGCACCTTTTCTCATTATAAAGTTTTCTTTTTTATTTTTGTTTGAGGCCTTGAAATCTGAACTTTTTATTTCTCTGTTTTGTTTTGATTTTTTTGTTTTTTTGTTTTGTAGAACAATCCACTGTATATACAGAGCTTCACGGAGGAAGACGATGCTCTCAAGCTCCACCACATCGTTCACTGCTCGCTCGATGTTGTCGACGAGCGAGGTATGTCAACTGTTTTTTGATTGTTGAATTTTGGATTGAATTGGATTGATTTGAATTGGCATGTAAATAGTCTTATAATGAAGAATTACACGTGGGTCTGTTGTGATCTGCTTAGAGTGACAAAAAATGATTGCTTTGGATTGTTTTTGCTGCAATATGAATTGGGTTTTTTTGCTTTTTTTGGAAATATCACGAATTCGAGAGTTGGGAGAGGGGACGTGACTCGAACTAGAAAATCGGATTGATGTAGGTGAGAGGGGTTTATTACTAGTAGGCAACCTCAACTTCTGTATGACCCGGGTTTTTGATAATGTGGTTTTTTTGATTTTGTAGAAATAGGATTGGGATCATGAATAAAGACGGCCAGTTTTGTTGTTTTAAATATTTATGATTCTTGTCCAATTCTAGGGTTCTTGCAAGATGTTGGGAAATGGGGTTGTGTTTGTATTGTTGATTGAAGATTGGTATACCATTTGGCTCTGAATTGCTGTTAATTTTTTTTATTTTTTTTTCCAATTCATCGATGTAAATGTTGATCTAGAGTAGATCATCTAATCTTGCATGGCTTATACAGAGTTAAGAGTTTCAAATTTTGATGTCTGGTTGTGAATGTGGCATGTACAGTGAACAACCCGAAGAAATCTGGACCGACTCTGAACGAGACATTTTTGGGTCTGCTCTATCCCACCGAAAATTATAAAGTGTAAGAAGTTATCATTGATTGTTTATTTTGTCAAATTTGTGTGGAGTGCTTAGAATGTAATTACGAGTGTGTGGAATTTCTCATGCTTGATATTTTCTTCAGGTATGGCTATTTGACTAACACGAAAGTGAAGTTTATCTTAGTGACCACAGATTTAGACGTCAGAGACGCAGATGTGAGAAATGTAAGTGTTACTGATGCAGTTGTTGTTGTCTATAAAGTGCTTATTGTGAATATATTGGAATCATCTTGAATAATGCATGATACGAGTTTTATGAGTGGTTAGTTATAGTTACTAACACCAATTGGGATTCGGCTTCTTCAAGGATTAGCTTGTCTGAAACTTGAAATCAATGCTTGAGATAACTTGCATATCATCTGCCATGATATGTTATACGTTATCTAATTTGCTGTTCTTGATCTATATAAGTCAGAACCTGCGAATTTGGTGATTTCTAGTCTAGGTTTGAATTTCAAGATTCATTTTGATTGTAGCACTGTTAATAGTTTTGTTTCCTATTTGCATTCTTCAGATGGGAAATGAATTGATGATCACGCTAGCTTGGGCTTCCATTTAATAAGTTAATATATTTTCCCGTCTTCAATTTAATTATCTTATATTGCTAATGGATGAACGACACTATGTAGATCACTTCTAAATATATAATTGCTCTACGGTTTTTTATCTGTTTGGATGTGGATTCACTTGCCATAGACAGACAACGCTTTTTATCTTCAGTTAGTAAATGAAAATGAGAACAGTTGTTTGTGGTTTCAGCTGCCTCGTTAGTAAATGACTAAATGACCCGAAAACAAAAGAAATATGAAAAACCGCAGAGGGTTTTGCATATGTATGCCTGCCCTTGTCGCTACACTCTCTTTTGATTCAGATTTGGGTATGGGATTTGACTGGTTTTCTGCTCTAATATTTTGATGAATGATTCTACAGTTCTTCAGGAGGTTCCATGCCGCTTATGTGGATGCTGTTTCGAACCCATTTCATGTCCCCGGTAAAAAGATAACATCCAAAACTTTCGCCGAAAGAGTAAGCACCATTGTCAAGTCATTCGGATTGAGTTCGGCTGGTTGAATGCTCTGAGATTAAACCTTTCGGATCTTTTCTTGTATTCTTTACCTTTATTCTTTTCGTGTTTTCGATTCTTCACCTAGAAATTGAACATATACTGTATCTGAATCTGAGTTGTACCAAATATTAAGCAAGTGATTGTAATAATTTTCATTTTTGTTATGATCAGATAGTGCTTTTGTTCCTCATTTTTTCTCCGAAGTTAAGAGCAAAAGTTTCAATCAAATACGTACTTCGTTTAGATGATTTTGTTAATGCAGATAGTAAAATGATTTGAGTTAAAATCATTACTTGTTCGATCGAAACTCCCCACCAATATGCAGTTATCACACCAAATCTGCTCATCGCTAAATTGAATAAGCATCATCGATGCATCAAATGATCACATAATGCAATAGCAATGGAAAAAAATTAAGATCATAGCGCAGAGTCAGCTGAGTTTTAACACGAGAAGACCTAGGACATACGCTATGATAGCCAACAAAAGCACAAAAATCAGATTTAGAGCTTGTTTTAAATAGAGGCGATTGAGTTCCAAGGTCGGATCACTATTAGTTTAGAACTCGTCATCATCTTCCTCGGCAATGTGTTTTGCGAGCTCTTGCTCTTGCTGTTGTCTCTCCCTCCTCTTCTCAGCGCTTTCTTTTTCCTTGTGGGAGTTTGGTGGGAAGCGAAGGGCACGCACGGCCTCGTTGTGCATGTTGAGGCAGAAAGCAATCCTAGAGTTGAATGCCATTTGAGGTTCATTTGTGGAGTAGATGTCTCCTGTCTCCTTCGATACCATCCAACCATTTGCATGATCCACCGTTGCATCGATTGCACCATCTCGGATGGCCTTGGAAACTATACTTTCAGCATCAGCAATGGGATTAGGCGAGTCCAACCTCAGCTTCTTGGCAACATCAGCCAGTGATATGCGAGAATAAGAAATGCTGATGTTCCTTAGTCCAGTCCTTATTACATTGTGACGCAACCTAACAATCAAATTATTGGTCCGGTCTGCACTGAACATACTTGAAAACTTCTCAGCAACGGATCTAAAGAGCTCCAAATCCCCAATTCGCACAGCCTGAAAATTATTAATCCCAAGAGGTTCAATTCCATCAATTCAACCGATTTAATTTTAAGACACCATCATCTTTCAGCACTAGCCAAAGTAAATATGGGTTAAATACTAAAAATGATTACGAAGAAAAGAGAAAACAACAGCATTTCCCATGATCCAAGTTACGGAGATCCTCAAGAAAACATGAAAATTATTGATATAACCGACTTATTTACCATAATAATATAGCCCCAACGCAAGTAATCCGTAGCAATATATTAAACCATGTTGTTAAGTGAAGAATCAAGATCCAATGGCTGAAGTTAAGAAAAATGAAACTTACATTTGTCAGCTCAAAATATGGTCTCAAAGCCTTTTCCATGCCTTTCTGCATAAAAACAGTCCTCTCTGGAATTTCCCCTAGCAGTAAACGGACAATGATTGCCCACTTGTTGCATTGAACTCGAAAACCAAGGGCTGCAACAGGAGCTTTCCTAGCAGCTTGAAGGAGGGACTCTTTTGCATCTGTGTACTCCAACTGAATTGTCCTAATCTTCCCCAGGTAAAAGAGGTACCGACAAAACTGCAAGAGAATACAGTTAGTGCCATAATGTAAGCTAATAACTAAAATCTTTTGAAACGTACGCTACACAGGCCTGTGGCCAACAATGCCCTAATCATTGCTTAATCACTATAATGAAAATAAATGTTTCTGCAATGCAAATGTTTTTCTATATCAAATCTTTTCAGCAGTACTGTAGATCATGGTGCAAATTTCCTTCACTATATTCAAAATTCTAATAAAGTTGTAATTTTTAGCTTCCAAAGAGTTTCATTAAATAACCAACAATCATCTCAACAAAGCCAGAATTATTTTAATACATTGAGATATCAATGTACTATGCATCTACTTTCAGAACCCTCATGTGAAACAAATGATCCATTGACAAAAAGCAAGCATTATGCATATCCCACGAACACAGTTCATTTCAGAAACTCATGTTATGTTTCTCATACTAGCAATTCCAACAACTAAATATTCAGGCACTCAACATTAACATAGAGTATTACCTATTAACAAGCCACAATAACATACTTTCAAATTATGCAGAAAACCACAAGTCTAGTTCAACTTTTATAGATTTTAGTATGCAGTGTGTTGTCTCAGCTGTAGACTATCAAAATAGAGAAATATTTAGAAAATTAAAACTTGCTTGTTGGTTGGAGTGAGCTTCAAATCGAGGTGCCTTTGACCTGAGTTTCTCTGCTTGATCATACAAGTTATAATGCAGGTAATTGCGAAGCAACAGGTTGAGAAGTGTTTCCTGCATTGCATCATTAATCATTATACAAATCAACATATAATTTCCTAGCAATATGGACTGGAATTCAACTTGATAACGATGAACGTACCTGTCCCAGCTCATCATGGCGCAGTGTTGCAATACGGTGCAAGGCAAGTAGGTTACTGTTTCACAAAAGAACATCCATTTAGACCAAATTCACATACTTTTAAGTTACACGGAAACCATTCACTCTAGAGTCTAGTCTTGTGCTTTCATTGCTAGAGCATTAAAATAACGAATCGAGTGTATAGAATTATTGACTCACCCTCTAATTTCAGCTAGGTCACCAGTGAGTTCATAGCAGAGAGAGTAGTAAAAGTAAAGCCTGGCCGCCAGAACATCAACAGTTCTCCGGTTGATGATCTTCAACCGCGCAATGCACGCGGAGGAACAAGCTTTAGCCTGAAACCATCACAACCCAAATGCAAATTAAACCTTACATAGTACACATAAACAACAAACCCCACAGTTTTTTTTCATCTTTTTATAATAATAATAATAATAAAAGAAACTTCTTTACCTCACTATATTTCTTCTTATCAATCAAAAATATCAGCACAAGCAAATAGCAGAAAATCTCTATTTCAGGCAACGAGTGTTTTACAGGAGCTTGTGTGATTGACGACGCCGTATCAACCTCCATATCATGCTCATCTTCCTAAAAATAAATTCCACCACAGTTTCTAAAAATTCGTACAAAAAAAATCCAAAAACTTCGAATTCGAACTACAAAAATAAAAAATCCACGAAATCACCTTAGGAAGATACAAAACTAAGCGAGCATGCGCGTCGGATCCCGGAGTCAAAACCGAATTGAGAAAAGCCGAGAGCAACGAGGCCTTCAACTTCCGTCGGAGCGCCATCGTGAGGCGGACGGCGCGCACGATCCGCCGCACCTCCCGCGCATGTGCGCCGGTCTCGATCAGCGAGGCGATCTCTTTCAAATCTGAAAAACACACAGATTATTATTTTTTTCATTGAATAATTAAATCGAAATCATTTATATATATATATATATATATAAGAAGAAGAAGAGTAAAATCGATCGTACGTTGAAGAGTGGACGGAGTAGAAGAGGAAGAGAGCGAATTGGACTGCGGGAGCTGCTCCTTCATTTCGACGTCTTGAGTCATCGTTTTGTGTTTTCAATTTTCAGTGACTGAAACAAAAATTTGTTTAAAAAGAATAAATTTTGAAACTGTAAATTGAAATTTGAGTGAACTGTGAAGTGAGAACTGACCTTGGAAATGTTAGAGAGAGAGAGAGAGAGAGAGAGAGAGTTGAAGAAGAAGAAGATGATGATGATGACGACTAGCTAGGGCTTCGAATCAAGAACTGGGTTTTGATTCGATTTCCTTCGCTGCAAGTCAGTGGTGTGTGGAGAGCTCGAAGCGACGTCGGTTTTGGGATTCTTTAAGATGGTCAGATTGTGGACTTAAAACGGTGTCGTTTTTTGTGAAGGTGTAAATCGAAAATAACCTTCGAGTTTCGAATTCAGATGAAACCCCTATAAATCCCTATAAGATATAATAGTTTTAAATTTAGCTCCAGTGATATGCACATTCCCGTCATTCTAGTACACATCGGTATAAATCTGGATCACACATGTAGTTATTGATTTCGGTAGCTTCTGATATATCCCTGACCCGTTTAGTGTCAGATTTGAAAGAAAAAACATATCCCAAACATAATTTTATACCAAGTATGTTTCTCTATCTTATTAATATAAATTTATGGAGGAAGACCAAAGTTTCTATGTTTTGACATTCGGATTCAAAAGTATATGTATACCATCATTGTCACTCAAAATAACTTCAATTCAACTCCATATGAACCTAAACTCATATGGTGAGATTTCTTATTTCGGTCGATATTGTGAAATCACATAAAGCACGTATGAATGATCCAAAAATATTTTTGAATACTCTTAAATCTCTCGAATTACATTAACATCAAGCTCATTGCTCACTACTCACTAATCAACAAAAAGTAATGTGAGATTATTCTCATATTCATATATTTAAACAAAATGTCTAATCTTTTATCATCAAACTTGAAACATTATATTACATCATGATATCTTGAATACTCTTAAATATCTAACAGCATGCTCACTAGAATCAACAAGAAGTAAGGTGAGATTATTCTTATATTCATATATCAAAACAGAACGATTGAACGAAAGGACTCTAGTCTTTTAGCAAACTTGAAACGGTTATATATTACATCGGAACGAAACTGATATAATAAAGAAAAACAAAAACATGTATGCAATCAAGAAATAGTGGTGAGCTTCCCACAATCAAAATCAGACTTCTTCATCAACAAACCAGCTATATATGAACTCAGAATCTTATCCCTCAGAAAGTTCATTATCTTCCCTTCACTTTCTTGTATATAACCAATCATATAAGCTATGCTGATGAGATCAATGCTTCTCCATCTCCTCTTTTTGCCAAATTTTTTCAATCCCATTTCAATCCTCTCAAACATCACCACTCTATCTTCATCATTGTTGTCATCATCGTTACCTGTTTTCATTAAGGCTGCAGCGATGCACCTGGCCAGAACGATGCCATCCTCTAGTGCAGCACACCCGCCTTGGCCTAGGTCCGGTGTCATGGGGTGGAGTGCATCTCCAGCTACACACACATTGCCTTTGCTAATGTTTCCCCATAGCACCTCCCACGGGTGCCTGTATCTTAGCGGTGATGATGAGATACTATCCAGCTGAGTGTTTTCGATAACAGCCTTTATTCGATCAGGCAAGTTGTGACGCTTGCTCAACACGAATTGCTTCATCTTAGCCGGGTTGTCCTCTAACTCTTTATCCACAAGTAACGAAATTTTACAAACGACATATATGTGCTTGATATATATGCTAGCTAGCTATACATGAATCGAACCATTACCTTGGCTGGTGGAAGACCAAGTGAAATACCAATAAACAATCTGATCATCACAAGGGAAGAAACCAGATCGCGTGCCTTTCCCTACAAACTGCATATACTTGGGCTCAAAGCCATGACCGCCCTTGAATTCTGTATACCCCCTTATAGCAGATCTTCCTGTAAAAGATGGTGGCTTGAACCCGAGACATTTTGAAACCACGGAGTTCACTCCATCACACCCAATCAACACCTACTCATCAACAAAGTGATATAATCATAAAATATATGAGAAAGTAAAGTAGAGACTAAAAAGAATGATCGTGGATGGTTCCTCTCCTTTCCATCTTTACCTTGGTCTTAATTACGGTTCCATCAGCTAGATGCACCAGCTTAAGGTGTCTGGATTCGTCTTCTATAGATACCACCTTCGAAGAGTACCTGATGGTGCCGCTTGGGAGCTCCCTTTCAAGTTCTTCCAACAACACCTTCCTTCTCACACATCGAATTTCACCCTCTCCGCTAAACATCAAAGATTAATAATCATCAATCAATATGATCTTCCACAAACAACAAAATTATATATGATCAATCAAACAAAAGAAAGTCAACCAATAAAAATCTCACTATTTTCCTTTACTCTTCAGTGATCTCTCTGAAGGGGGCTCTCCTGATACTGTAGACGTGATCACCATCCTGCATTGACCGGATCTCTTACAAGTCAATAGAGTTTTCATGGTTTCCAAATCAATTGACTCTAATCATCACTACTATGATGCAATTATTCTAAGAACCAGTGTTACAAAATTTCAATTCAATTCAAGAAGAACAAAATTTCCCGGAAACTGAATTAATGGACAATTTGTCACATTGAAGAATCATGCTCTATATTGATCCATATCAAAAATTCTTCTTCAACATTGAATCCCAAAAATAACTTGATCAAACCAAATATAAGGCACGTTTACTAATCAAGGAATCCTAACAAGGGAACTTAATTTCTGATTTGGGATTATTGTTTTTACTAAAATCAGTTGTGAATCAAATTACGTGGGTCTCACATACAATGCGTTTCATTCTTGATTCTATGCATTTCATTCTTGATTAGTAAATGCGTCAATAATACATAAAACGTGGTTAGGGATTTGAGATATACCTTTCAATGAGTTGATGTTGTTGGCGAAGTGAGTGACCAATTCCAACAGCATCCAAAGCTCTCCAAGCATTGCTCCATGTTGTGAGTGCAAATCCTGTGATCCTCAAAGTCTCTGATGATTCCAATACTAAGCTTCTGATTCCAAGTCTGCAACACAGTAATATATTTTAAATCTTTGTTTTCAAGTATTTCAACAGATCAAAATATACACACACACACAAACACACAAATCCAAGACAAGCAAACCTGTAAAGTCCCAAAGATGTTGTCAAGCCAGCAATTCCAGCTCCCACAATCACAATATCTGCAACTTCTTCCATGATACCTTTTGGCTCCAACTTCTTCCAGACACAGAGATAATAACTTTGACTGTTTATAGTCGCAGAAGAGAAAGTTATTGCTTTGGTCCACAAAATATGACAAAAGATGATAATTTGATGTAACAGGGTATTGTTGATTGATTTGTAATTTGAATGATGCGGACAGTAGACTTTGCTTCACCTACTATGAAACTGTGGGTATCATGAAAATCAACATTGACTGCCAACTGACAGCAAACGTTGCTTAGGGGGGTGTATTCAATTAGGATTTCGAAAGACTTTTAATGACTTTTTTTAAGTGGATGACTCTATGGATTTTTATAGACTTTACAAGATTATGAAAAACTTTCATAGACTCTTATTTAAAATACTTTCATAGACTTTCATTTTAAAAGACTTTCGTAGACTTTCATTTTAAAAGACTTTTATAGACATTTATAGACTTTCATTAACTTCTAATTATAATGTATAATTTGTTTTAGTAAAATTATATATATTTATCATGTCAATAAAAATAATTTTTCAAATGAATAAAAAAAGCTATCGTTAATTAAACTTAACAAAAGCATTCATGTCTATATATGTGATTTAATTTTTTATTTATTTTTAATTATATTTTTGCATTATAAAGACATTATGCACCTTCTTTTTTTTTTTTTTTTAATAATAATTAGTCAAAATTTTATTTGTTTTTTTTTATAATTAGTCAAAATATTATAATTTTTTTTTTAAGAATAAATGTAACAAACCGACAATAATATTAACATTTACATGTCTCTACGAAAGTATGACAATGAATATAAAAAATCAACCAAAAGTTCATTCAAATTACTAAAAATAAAACATAAAAACCACACCTAGTTGTTGAATAAGATCCATACATAAAAGTGGGTAGTTTGATATTGATCATAATTACATGGAGTCACGCTCATACGCAATATTGATTATGGCATATTGGTATGGTTAAGTAGTGGTTTTTGTATTTTATTATTTTATTTTACATAAATGAAGTTCATTTGATTTGTTTCGGTGTTGTTTAGTTGCTTTAAAAATATAGGTAAAAAAATATGAAATCTCTCGTCCTTAATTGTATAGCCGATGAAGAGTTGTTTTATATTTTTTTTAGTTATTATTTTTTTTTTTTGTTATAGATCGTTAATGTTTATATGTTTTTTTTTTATAATGTTTATTCATTTTAAAGTTGTTCGTTTTATTTTATTTATGAAATTTGTTAAGAATGAAGATGCTTTTATTTGAAAATAGAACATATATTTGGTGGTTGATGTTTTTTAAAGAGTTTTATATTTTTCTTTTAAAGTGAAATTCTTTCTATTTTTTTTTATTTTTTTTTTTAAAGTCATTCAAAGTCTTTGGTAAGAATGAAAGA
The DNA here is from genome assembly GCA_030490815.1 of Acer saccharum. NCBI lineage: Eukaryota > Viridiplantae > Streptophyta > Magnoliopsida > Sapindales > Sapindaceae > Acer > Acer saccharum. The sequence continues at coordinate 2,760,280 of CM059870.1, read as the reverse complement.
CAAATTGTGAGATTTGTTATAACTAAAAGTCATTGATATTTTAAAGTCATTAAAAGTCATTGAGATTTTGAATACTTCTTAACTTTCATAGACTGTTAAAAAGTCTTGATTGAATACCACATGACTTTTAAAGACTTTTTAAAAGTCTATAAAAGTTTGTATTGAATACCTCATGACTTTTATAGAGTCGTTAAAAGTCTACATTGAATACACCTAAACTTTTTAATTCCATAAAAGTCATTAAAAGTCTTTTAAAATCCTAATTGAATACACCCTCCTAGTATATCGTATATGTGCATCAACCGGTTTTTCAATCAGTTGAACCGGTTGATGCACAAATATAATTTACTTTATATATATATATATATATATATATATATATTGTTGGAAAAATGAATAATTATTTGTATTTCATATATTATTAATATAGTAATATTAAGATTATTAATATTATATATTTATCAAATTATAAAATTACAGTTTCAAAATTTTTATATATGTGTAAAAATATATTAGATAAATTTAATTTATGAAATTATATAATTAAAGAAATTTAAAAATCACATTAATGGAAAAAATGAAACTTTTTAAAAATAAAAATATATGTAAAATGATATAAATATGTGGTATAATTTTATTTATTATAACGAAAATGGTGAAAAAATGTAATTATTTGTAATATATTGAAAAAATGAAAATATTTGGGAAATGTATATATTAAATTAATTTTTTTAAAATGAGTAGAAACTAAAATAATAATAAAAAAAAGAATATAATTGGATATATGTTTTTGAGAAGCAAAACAATTAATGAAAAGTAAAAAAAAAAAAATGTTTTTAAAAAGTTGGAGAGTTAAATATAATGGATTATATTTTAGTTTGTATTTAAAAAAAAAAAATTAGAAATTAATTAATTAATTGTAATTTTGTATAGCAAATTTTTTTTTTTTTTTTTTTGTTGAAAAGAATGCATTGAGCAACTTTAACGTTGAAGTCAACATGAAAGTTGTTCCTGTGACCGATTACTCGTTAGAAACAGCATCCAAAGCTCAAAAATCGTGGTTAGGGATTTGAGATATACCTTTCAATGAGTTGATGTTGTTGGCGAAGTGAGTGACCAATTCCAACAGCATCCAAAGCTCTCCAAGCATTGCTCCATGTTGTTAATGCAAATCCTGTGATCCTCAAAGTCTCTGATGATTCCAATACTAAGCTTCTGATTCCATGTCTGCAACAGTAATATATTTTAAAAATCTTTGTTTTCAAGTATTTCAACAGATCAAAATGCACACACACACAAACACACAAACACAAGACAAGCAGACCTGTGAAGTCCCAAAGATGTTGTCAAGCCAGCAATTCCAGCTCCCACAATCACAATATCTGCAACTTCTTCCATGATATACCTTTTGGCTCCAACTTCTTCCAAACAAAAAGACAAAAACTTTGACACTTTTATAGTGGCAGAAGAGTTATTGCTTTGGTCTACGACTCTACAAATAATGCCAAAAATGACAAAAGATGATAATTTGATGTGACAGGATATAGTTGATTGGTCTGGAATTTGGATGTTGAGGACAGTCTAGACTTTGCAATCAACTTTGGCTGCTAACAGGACAGCCAACGTTGCTTGGTATATGTACACAATTTTTCAATCGGTTGAACCGGTTGATGCACAAATGTAATCTAATTTATATTATATATATATATATTTTTTTTAAAAATGGATAATTATTTGTATTTCATAGATATATTATTAATAATATTATATATTTATTAAATTATAAAATTACAGTTTCAAAATATATGTGTGTAAAAATATATTAGATAAATTTAATTTATGAAATTTTTATAATTAAAGAAATTTAAAAATTACATTAATGGAAAAAATGAAAATTAAAAAAATATTTATATATGTAAAATGATATAAATATGTGATATAATTTTATTTATCATAATGAGAAATTGTGAAAAAAATGTAATTATTTGTAATATATTGATAAAATGAAAATATTTGGGAAATGTATTATTAAATTAAATTTTAAAAATGAGTAGAAATTAAAATAATAATAAAAAAAGAATATAACTGGATATATGTTTTTGAGAAGCAAAACAATTAATGAAAAGTAAAAAAAAAAAAAGTTTTTAAAAAGTTGGAGAGTTAAATATAATGGATTATATTTAAGTTTGTATTTTTTTTTAAAAAAAAAATTAGAAATTAATTAATTAATTGTAATTGTGTATAGCTTTCGATGATTAAAACAGTTGTTTTACGTATACTTAGAAAAGTTCAAATTTTAGGTTTTTCTAAATAGACCTTTTAAAGCTTTTTTAAAAAACATTAAATATCTAATATAACCTTATTATATTTTATTAATTACACAATATCTTTTTAAAACCTTAATCAAATATTTCTTTTACACGTTAAACACTACTTCTCAACAATAATGTTTCACTTTAGCTTCTGTTTCACTTCAAAGTACTATTGAAGATTAGAAATTCAATTTGGACTAAAAAAGAGCAATGAGTAAACAAAGCAATATATTAGTTGCAAAATTTGATTTGAACTAATCCATATTGAAGTATTGAAAAATTGTGTTCATTCTCAAACAAATAATGTTCTATGTTCATTTGGAATTTTTTGAACAATTTTGCAACTATGAAAACTCAAACTTGAGTCCAAATCGAACTTTTATTGGTTATATTCTTCAACTCTTATGTATCTTTTTCTATTTGGAGTTTCAATTGAACTTGTATGTTTATAAATTTATTTTATAACACAGTTTTTTTCAAAAACATAAAAAAAAAAAAAAAAAATGATATGTTCTCATAATCTTATATTTGTTTGGTGAAGTGTTAAATTCTTTTATATATTATTTTTGGTAATTCTATCATTTAAAAGAGTTTTTAAATTTTCTTTCACCAAACGATTTACGGTTTAAATGAGCTTTTTTAAATTAACAACTAAACGACCAACATCTACCCCCTGAAAGATCTACTTGTGGAAACTCTATTTTAAAAAGATCTACTGTAAAAAGATCTACTTGAGAAGTTCTCCCAAACGGACTCTTAGAGTCAAAGGAGAGTGTGTTTACTTGTTCAAAACCGGTTTAAGGGTTTGCCATATTTTTTGTGTTTTTTTATTTGTAATTTATATATTATTCTTTGAACGGTTGGATTTCCTTTTTTCCTCATCCAACGGTTGCAACATGTACAATTTATTGGTGGTATCATACCAATGTCTTTGGCTGCACATCACACAGTTTTATAATATTTGTGCTAACATTTGTCCGAATTGGAGTATTCAGTCTCCGGCTGAATGAACTTTTTTTCCCACCAAATCTGATTATTTTTTTTTAACGATTCTTGTAGACATTAACGTCCACATTTAGCTCAAGTGATTGTTGTATATTTTCCACTAGTGTAATAGGGGTTTAAGTCACACCATGTCTATAAAATCACATGGGGAGACTGACCTCTTCTCTATGGAAGTTGTTTTCCAAACCGTGCTTATAGCGGTTGATATCTTTAGATCTCAACAGACCCTAACCCGATCGATATCAGAATTAAAAGAAATATATTCTTGTAAAGTGTAGACTATTGACCCCACTAAGATTACATGTTAGTATTAGCCTATTAGGATAACATAGAGATTGTGGACCTCATCCCCGATCCTAGTTAGATTGTGTTTCAAGTCTTTATCTAAATTTAGAACAGTGGAAATGAGAAAATCAAAAACTTAATGATCATAATGTACTATGATTCGGCAGCTCAACCAAACAACTTCTCATCGAAATAGGATTGTGGACATACTTTGATTAAGTTGAGCCTGCCCACTCGTGGCACGTTCATTTTCTGCTATGAAATTTAACTTTCATCGCAAGGGAGAAAACCGGATTGAAAGCCTTTCCCGTTGATCTGCAGGAATTTGGGCTTAAGGCCATGACTGCCTGTGTAATCTGCATCACACACAATCAACAGCTTTCATAAAATAAGTCCTTAAAATTCAGAGAAACACATAACAGTGATTTAATACTTGAAATTATAACAGTTAATTACCTGTTCTTTTTACCTTGGCCTTAAGGATGGTTCCGTCAGCTTAAAGTATTCCGATTCCTCTATAGAAACCGCCTTTGTGGAGTACCTGAAGGTGCCAAGTGCTTCCAGCAACAACTTTCTTTTCACACATTGAACTTCATTTTCTCCACTAAACATCACACAGACAACATTAATAACACACTCATCCAAAAATCAAAAAGTAAATAGAACTACACATGAAGCACAATGAATCTCTCGCATAATTTGGCAAGCTAGTATTTAGCCTGCAGAATGTGAAACGATGATTCGGGCACTATGACATACTACTGTCAATATGAAAACTTACTGTTATTCTTTGGTTTTCAATGATTTCTCCAAAGAGGGTTGTCCTGATATTGTTGGGGTAACCACTATCCTGTCGACACATTCATGATCAGCAAATTGCAAATGGTTTCCTTTATGCTGGAAAATTTGTAAAAAATTGTCAACTATGCTAGTGCTATTACACCAGGCTGTGGATAGGAAATCACTATTAAGGTGCCATATTCATGATTTCACAACATCCCAGAAGCGAATTGCCTCATATCTTCATTGACATATCATGCTAAACTCGACTCACATTCACAGAAACTATGATCTCCTAAAATGCATGAGAAAACTATATACATTGAAGAATGAGGAGGACTCAAGTTACAACAATTGAACATCTTGACTCTTGAGCAGAACAAAATTACACGGTTGTATGGGCTGCTGCAGATGGTTTATCATTATTACGGTGCCATATTCGTTATTTCACAACATCCCAGAAGCAAATTGTCTCATATCTTCATTGACATATCATGCAAAACTCAAACATACATTTACGAAAACTATAATCTCGTAAAATGCATGAGAAAAAAACTATATACATTGAAGAATGAAGAGGACTCAAGTTACACCAATTAAACATCTTGAGCATAACAAAATTACATGGTTGTACAGGCTGCAGATAGTATATCACTATTACGGTGCCATATTCATTATTCACTACATCCCAGAAAGGAATCGCCTCATATCTTCATAGACATATCATGCAAAACTCGACTCACATTCACGGAAACTATAATCTCCAAATTACATGAGAAGATTATATACATTGAAGAATGAAGATGATTTAAGTTACACCAGTTGAACATCTTCTCTCCAATCCTCATTCTTTTACGAGCATAACAAATTTACACGGTTGTGCAATGGCGCGATATTCCCAAACTCTATGATGCATCATCCATTGAAACTAGCTAAATTCCTTCACAACCCTTTATATGCAATTGAACTACCTAGCTACTACTATTAGCAAGCAAGATTGAGTTTTTGAGTTACCCAAAGAGGTGTTGATGAAGTTAGTAGGCGAAGCGATTCGCCAATTCCAAGAGCATCCAAAGCCCTCCTAGCATTACTACTCCAAGATGTTAATGCAAATCTTGTTGCTCTCAAACTCTCTAATGATTTTACCACCAAATCACATTAGACAGTGGTGCTTTAGACGATTTTTTTTTGTGAATCTCAATAATGCTACATAGTCTAAAATAGAGTAAGGTGATATTACATCAAACTTGATTTTTTCTTCTATTCATATATTTAAACAAAATGTCTAATCTTTTATCATTAAACTTGAAACGTTATATTACATCATGATACCTTGAATACTCTTAAATATCTTGAATTACATTAACATCAGGCTTGCTAGAATCAACAAGTAAGGTGGGATTATTCTTATATTCATATATCAAAACAGAACGACTGAACGAGAGGAATCTAGTCTTTTAACAAACTTGAAACGTTTATATTACGTTGGAACGAAACTGATATAATAAACAAAAACAAAAACATGTATACAATCAAGAAATAGTGGTGAGCTTCCCACAATCAAAATCAGACTTCTTCATCAACAAACCAGCTAGATATGTAGTCAGAATCTTATCCCTCAAAAAGTTCATTATCTTCCCTTCACCTTGTTGTATATAACCAACCATATAAGCTGTGCTGATGAGATCAATGCTTCTCCATCTCCTCTCTTTGCCAAAATTTTTCAACCCCATTTCAATCCTCTCGAACATCACCACTCTATCTTCATCATTGTCGTCATCATCGTTACCTGTTTTCGTTAAGGCTGCAGCGATGCACCTGGCCAGAACGATGCCATCCTCTAGTGCCGCACACCCGCCTTGGCCTATGTCCGGTGTCATGGGGTGGAGTGCATCTCCAGCTACACACACATTGCCTTTGCTAATGTTTCCCCATAGCACCTCCCACGGGTGCCTGTATCTTAGCAGTGATGATGTGATACTATCCAGCTGAGTGTTTTCGATAACAGCCTTTATTCGATCAGGCAAGTTGAGATACTTGCTCAACACGAATTGCTTCATCTTAGCTGGGTTGTCCTCTAACTCTTTATCTACAAGTAACGAAATTTTACAAACGACATATATGTGCTTGATATATATGCTAGCTAGCTATAAATGAATCGAACCATTACCTTGGCTGGTGGGAGACCAAGTGAAAAACCAATAAACAATCTGATCATCACAAGGGAAGAAACCAGATCGTGTGCCTTTCCCAAAAAACTGCATATACTTGGGCTCAAAGCCATGACCGCCCTTGAATTCTGCATACCCCCTTATAGCAGATCTTCCTGTAAAAGACGGTGGCTTGAACCCGAGACTTTTTGAAACCATGGAGTTCACTCCATCACACCCAATCAACACCTACTCATCAACAAAGCGATACAATCATAAAATATACGAGAAAGTAAAGTAGAGACTAAAAAGAATAATCGCGGATGGTTCCTCTCCGTTCCACCTTTACCTTGGTCTTAATTACGGTTCCATCAGCTAGATGCACCAGTTTAAGGTGTCGGGATTCTTCTTCTATAGATACCACCTTCGAAGAGTACCTGATGGTGCCACTTGGGAGCTCCCTTTCAAGTTCTTCCAACAACACCTTCCTTCTCACACATCGAATTTCACCCTCTCCGCTAAACATCAAAGATTAATAATCATCAATCAATATGATCTTCTACAAACAAGAAAATTATATATGATCAATCAAACAGAAGAAAGTCAAATAATAAAAATCTCACTGTTTTCCTTTACTCTTTAGTGATCTCTCTGAAAGGGGCTCTCCTGATATTGCAGACATGATCACTGTCCTGCAACGACCAGATCTCTTACAAGTCAGTAGAGTTTTCATGGTTTCCAAATCAATTGACTCTAATCATCACTACTATGATGCAATTATTCTAAGAACCAGTGTTACAAAATTTCAATTCAATTCAAGAAGAACAAAATTTCCTAGAAACTGAATGGGCAATTTGTCATCACATTGAAGAATCATGCTCTATATTGATCCATATCAAAAATTCTTCTTCAACATTGAATCCCAACAAAAACTTGATCAAACCAAATATAAGGGACTTTTACTAATAAGTAATCCTAACAAGGGAACATAATTTCTGATTTGGGATTACTATTTTTACTAAAATCAGTTGTGAATCAAATTACGTGGGTCTCACATACAAATCAGGAATTAAGTTCCTGCCGGAAAAGGAACTTAATTCCCCCCTTATCACCTAAGGTTCCTTTCCTATGGAACTTGATTCTCTACATTTCATTCCCGATTAGTAAATTCGCCAATAATACATAAATCGTGGTTAGGGATTTGAGTTACCTTTCAATGAGTTGATGTTGTTGGCGAAGTGAGTGACCAATTCCAACAGCATCCAAAGCTCTCCAAGCATTGCTCCATGTTGTTAATGCAAATCCTGTGATCCTCAAAGTCTCTGATGATTCCAATACTAAGCTTCTGATTCCAAGTCTGCAACAGTAATATATTTTAAAAATCTTTGTTTTCAAGTATTTCAACAGATCAAAATACACACACACACACAAACACAAGACAAGCAAACCTGTGAAGTCCCAAAGATGTTGTCAAGCCAGCAATTCCAGCTCCCACAATCACAATATCTGCAACTTCTTCCATGATACCTTTTGGCTCCAACTTCTTCCAAACACAAAGATAATAACTTTGACACTTTATAGTGGCAGAAGAGTTATTGCTTTAATTTGGTCCACATATAATACTCAAAAGATGATAATTTGATGTGACAGGATATAGTTGATTGGTCTGGAATTTGGATGATGAGGACAGTCTAGACTTTGCTTCACCTACCATGAAAATCATGACAATCAACTTTGGCTGCTACTAACGGACAGCCAATGTTGCTCGGTATATCCGTATATGTACATCAACCGTTTTTTCAATCAGTTAAACCGGTTGATGCACAAATGTAATTTAATTTATATTATATTATTTTTTTTTTTTTGGAAAAATGAATAATTATTTGTATTTCATATATATATTATTAATATAGTAATATTAAGATTATTGATATTATATATTTATTAAATTATAAAATTACAGTTTCAATATATATATATATATGTGTGTGTGTGTGTGTGTGTGTAAAAATATATTAGATAAATTTAATTTATGAAATTTTTATAATTAAAGAAATTTAAAAATTACATTAATGGAAAAAATGAAAATTTTTAAAAACAAAAAAATATATGTAAAATGTTATAAATATGTGATATAATTTTATTTATCATAATGAAAAATTGTGAAAAAAAATGTAACTATTTGTAATATATTGATAAAATGAAAATATTTGGGAAATGTATGTATTAAATTAAATTTTAAAAAATGAGTAGAAATTAAAATAATAATAAAAAAAGAATATAACTTGATATATGTTTTTGAGAAGCAAAACAATTAATGAAAAGTACAAAAAAAAAAAGTTTTTAAAAAGTTGGAGAGTTAAATAAATGGATTATATTTTAGTTTGTATTTTTTAAAAAAAAAAATTAGAAATTAATTAATTAATTGTAATTGTATAAAGCAAATTAAAAAAAAAAAAAAAAGAATGTGTAGAGCAACTTTAATGTTGAAGTCAACGTGAAGTTGTTCCCGGGAATGATTACTCGTTAGAAACAAGTTCAATATTGATGACAACCACTTTGATGTTCTAACCAACGTTGGGGTTATTTTCAGGAACAACTCAATGTTAACAAATGAAACAATTTTTGCATTTAAGGAACCACTTTAATGTTGAAGTCAACGTGAAAGTTGTTCCCAAAAACGACTACTTGTTGGGAACAAGTTCAACGTTGGTGGAAACCACTTTAACGTTTTAACCAACGATGGAGTTGTTTCCGGGAACCATTCACTGTCAAACAAAGGACAACATTTACATTTTTGGAACTAATTTAAAGTTGGTAGGAACCACTTTAACGTTCTAACCAACGTTGAAGTTGTTCACGGAAATCACTCAACATTAATAAAGGGAACAACTTTTATATTTTGGAAACCATTTTAACGCTAAAGTCAACGTGAAAGTTGTTCCCGGGAACGACTACTCGTTGGGAACAACTTCAATGTTGGTGAGAACTAATTTAACGTTATAACTAACGTTGGAGTTGTTCTTGGAAACCACTCAACCTTAACTAAGAAAACAACTTTTTCATTTTGAAAACTACTTTAACGTTGAAGCCAATGTTAAAGTTATTTCCAAGAACGATTATTTGTTGGGAACAACTTCAACTTTGTTGGGAACCACTTCAACTTTCTAACTAACGATGAAGTTATTTTTGGGAACCACTCAATATCAACAATAATATAATATTGTATAATTTAAATAAAACCTATAAAATTAAATTGAATGGTTAATGTAAAATAATATATCATAGTAGTAAAGAGAGAGAGAGTTTGTTATTTGCTTTGATAGGTTCAAAACCGGTTTAAGGGGTTGCCATTTTTTTTTTTTTTTTTTTTTTTTTTTTTTTTTTTTGTGTTTTTTAATTTGTAATTTGTATTCTTTGAACTGTTGGGTTTCTTGGTTCTCTGAAAATGAATAAAACAGCACATCAACTAAATAGAAAAATGGACCACAAATAATACCAATAGGAAAGAAAAGTTAAGATCATGACAATAAATAATTAATTATGGAAAATAGTGACTCTAATCACAGTTTTATAATATTGTGCTAACATTTGTCCGAATTGGGCATTCAGATGAACTTTTTTTCCACCAAATCAGATTTGAGGGCAGTTAAGGTTTTGCTTCTTGGTTTTGAAACTTAGCTATATAGTCCACTTGGAGGACTTTGGTACTCTCAAATGTTAGAATATACATTTGATTAAAATCCATCATTTTAGGTAATATTTAGGGACTTTTTAACAGTCTAATGATTTTGCAAACAAACATCATTTATTACTAAATGATTAATAATAGTTGATTACATTATTTGGTCTGTGAATTTTATAACATAGTTGATTACATTTCATCATTTTAGGTACCATCTAGGGTCTAAACAGATGCTTTTGCAAACAATATTACTAAGCAAAACATTAGATAATATCAAAGATTCTTGTAGACATTAACGTCCACATTTAGCTCTAGTGATTGTTGTACATTTTCCACTAGTGTAATAGGTGTTTAAGTCGCCCCATGTCTATAAAATCACATGGGGAGACTGACCTCTTCTCTATGGAAGTTGTTTTCCAAACCATGCTTATAGCGGTTGATATCTTCAGATCTCGACAGACCCCTAACCCGATCGATATCAGAATTAAAAGAAATATATTCTTGTAAAGTGTAGACCATTGACCCCACTAAGATTACATGTTAGTATTAGGATAACATAGAGATTGTGGACCTCATCCCCAATCTTAGTTAGATTGTACGTGTTTCAAGTCTTTATCTAAATTTAGAACAGTGGAAATGAGAAAATCAAAAACTTAATGATCATAATGTACTATGATTCGGCAGCTCAGCCAAACAACTTCTCATCGAAATAGGATTGTGGACATACTTTGATTAAGTCGAGCCTGCCTACTCATGGTACGTTCATTTTCTGCTATGAAATTTAACTTTCTTCGCAAGGGAGAAAACCAGAAAACCGGATTGAAAGCCTTTCCCGTTGAACTGCAGGAATTTGGGCTTAAGGCCATGATTGCCTGTGTAATCTGCATAGCCCCTTATTTCATATCTTCCTACAAAAGCCGGTTCCTTGAATCTGAGCCATTTTGCCACAACTGAGTTCAGTACTGCATCACACACAATCACCAGCTTTCATAAAATAAGTCCTTAAAATTCAGAGAAACAAATAACAGTGATTTAATACTTGAAATTATAACAGTTAATTACCTGTTCTTTTTGCCTTGGCCTTAAGGATGGTCCCGTCAGCTTAAAATATCCCGATTCCTCTATAGAAACCGCCTTTGAGGAGTTTGTGATGGTGTCAAGTGCTTCCAGCAACAACTTTATTTTCACACATCGAACTTCATTTTCTCCACTAAACATCACAGACAACAATAATAACACACTCAGTATGTAGTCTGTAGAATGTGAAACGATGATTCGGGCACTATGACTTACTACTGTTAATATGAAAACTGATTGTTTTCATTTGGTTTTCACTGATTTCTCCGAAGAGGGTTGTCCTGATATTGTTGAGGTAACCACTATCCTGTCGACACATTCATGACCGGCAAATTGCAAATGGTTTCCTTTATGCCGGAAAATTTGCAAAAAAGTGTCAACTATGCTAGTGCTATTACACCAGGCTGCAGATAGGAAATCACTATTAAGGTGCCATATTCATGATTTCACAACATCCCAGAAGCGAATTGCCCAATATCTTCATTGACATATCATGCTAAACTCGACTCACATTCACAGAAAGTATGATCTCCTAAAATGCATGTGAAAGTCAGAAAACTATATACATTGAAGAGTGAAGAGGACTCAAGTTACACCAATTGAATGTCTGTAATGAAAAGTTACAAAAAATAGAAAGAAAAATTGAGAAAGTGAATAGATTAATTCGAAGAAACCTTAAACCTCCCAAATATTAGTGTTTTGAGGAACCAACAACCTCCCAAATACAACATAAAAGTTGTAGACAATAATTCTCCAGTCTCTTTCATTAATGAATTTACAGATATATATATATATCAGTACTCACTCTTTCCTAAACTAAAGCAATTAACCAACCCACTTAAGCATCTAACTAACCCACCATGCCACCCATAATTAAATGAGCAGTAAACTCATAAACTTAATATCTTACTAATTAAAACTAGATAAAATAACAAAATAAAACATACAAATAAAATTACAATAAATATCTAAATAATATTAACAGGTTTGTATAATTCCTTTCCCCTTAAAAGCATCATTGTCCTCAAGGATGAACTTTTTTGAATGGATCCACCGTCTCCTCCGCTTCCAATTTATAATTAAATATAATAATGTCTTGAACCTTTCTTGGAAATGCTCTATTGATTCACTCTTGAATTCAGCCCTGCTAGCGTGCAAGACTCTTGAGAATTTGTTGTGATAATGTTTAAGACCACATATACTTTTGGACCTTAGATAGAACTCTTTTTTAGTCCAGTTTTACGGTTTTTCAACCATCTTATTTTGCTAGCGTGCAAAACTCTTGAGAATTTGTTGTGATAATGTTTGGGACCACATATACTTTTGGACCTTAGATAGAACTCTTTTTTAGTCTAGTTTTATGGTTTTTCAACCATCTTATTTTGCTAGCGTGCAAAACTCTTGAGAATTTGTTGTAATAATGTTTGGGACCACATATACTTTTGGACCTTAGATAGAACTCTTTTTTAGTCCAGTTTTATGGTTTTTCAACCATCTTATTTTGTTGTTGTTTGCAAAATAAGATTTTAACATCAAAAGTAATTATTCTTACCTTACAACTTTCTTGAATACATTTAGTAATCGCCACGTCGCTGAATTGTTAGAGACCTTGACTTTCAACCAAAGACAGAATTTTCTTTAGTCTTGCACAAACGTTGATCTAATTTAATAGATATGGATTTCAACATATTCTTCATATGCTCAATCTTTGGTAGGATTATTTGCTTCATAGTCGCTTGCTTTGCCGAGTTGATAGTTTTCCCTGCAAAATGTTTGCTTTCTCTAATTTATCATTGATTAGGCACATGAGTTCTTTCTGATTAGTTGAGAGAATATATACATGGTTTTCGCAAGAGTGTCGAAAGTGAATAGATTAATTCTAGGAAATCTTAAACCTCCCAAATATTAGTGTTTTGAGGAACCAACAACCTCCCAAATACAACATAAAAGTTGCAGACAATAATTCTCCAGTCCCTTTCATGAATTTACAGATATATATACAGATATCAGTACTCACTCTCTTAAACTAAAGCAACTAACCAACCCACTTAAGCAACTAACTAACACACCACCCATAATTAAATGAGCAATGAACCCATAAACTTAATATCTTACTAATTAAAACTAGATAAAATAACAAAATAAAACAAACAAATAAAATTACAATAAATATCTAAATAATATTAACAGGTCCGTACGGCCATCCTCAGCATCTGTTGAAGCAACATACAAGTTCAAATCTACCAGAAAAAGAAGACAAGGTGTTCAAATCTAAAAAAAATTCTAGTTTCAGCATCCACTTTCTGCATCATATTATTTTCTTGGTAACCAAACATCCACCAGCACCGATCACTACAAGAAAAATGACCTATTGGGACGAAAAATCTATTGGGACGTTTTTTTTTTCGTCCCAATAGGCAGTCTATTGGAATGAATTTTTTTCGTCCCAATAGGCAATCTATTGGGACAAATTATATATTTCGTCCCAATAAACATCCTATTGGGATGAAAAAAAAAACGTCCCAATAGACTGCCTATTGGGATGAAAATATTTCGTCCCTATAGATTTTCGTCCCAATAGAATGTTTATTAGGACAAATTTCGTTCAATGTGGTATGATCTTTAGGAATGAATTTTTTTCGTCCCAATAGGATATCTATTGGAACGAAATATATAATTCATCCCAATAGACATCATATTGGGACGAATTTTTTTCGTCCCAATAGGTCTATAGGGACAATTTTAGGGCTATTGAGATGAAAAATATCGTCCCAATAGCCCTTTTTTTGTAGTGTTTTCAATTAATCCTTAAAAGGCTTAGATAAATGTGAGTGAAGAAAGAAATGTGAAAAAAGTATTAGAAGGCGAAAATGAAGAAAATATTACTTTAAGATGAAAGGAGAGAAAATGAGGTAAATAATAGAGGTAAAAAATTATATATTATTTTGATGTGTATAACAGTTATTGTATTTATGGTTATGAGTACATCTTAACCATTTTTTTATTTTATACAGAATTTGTCACACTTATGTATCCATTAGATCATACTTGTCTGAATGGTCAAGATTTCATGATCATTAATTATCTTAATTGTTTCTCTCTCTCATATTTTTTCTCTTTTCCTAAACATTTTATTTGTTTCTCTCTAGTCATTTATTTCTCTCTTTCCTCTCTTATTACTATTATTTTCTTTTCATCTTATAACATTTCTTATTTCATCTCTTTTTATATTTTCACTTGTGGCATTCTTTTTTATTTATTGATAGAAATGTTTAAATAAAATAAATACATAGTTGATAAAAATTCTTCAAAGTACTCGAATTTTTTTTTGACTGGAATTTTTTTGACATAATCAAAATACTGGAATTTATGATATGAAATATGTTATCCATTCAAAAATTCAAAAAAAAAAAAAAAACAAACAAACAAAGAACTAATTAATTAATTTTGTTGAAAATTCTTGATTTTTTTTTTTTAAGTTTTTCCTTAAAGGTAGATTAATAATTAAATTACTATATAAATTAGAAAATGATACAATATGGATCATTTTGTTCGTCCAAAGTGGTTCTCTATCGAGATGAATTTTTTTTTTTCCAATCAATTCTTCATAAGGATCAATAATTATTAGTCTTGAGAGGTTTTCTATTATTAAAAAAAAAAAAAGAACCGAATCGTCGGAACTGGAACTGGAACCGAAACTGTTGATTCGGAATCAAAAACCAAAACCACTGGTTCCCAATTGAAAATCGAAACCGCTGGTTCCGAATCAAGAACCGGAACCGAGGTCATGTCTAATTACGAATACGATTAACGATTGACCATTTGATCTGACAATATATGATTTTAAAAAAATAATTTAATTAAATGTTATAATAAATATTTTTTAATATCAATTTGTTTATCAAATAAAAATAAAATTTAAATTAGTGGAATCGATCTACAAATAAAATTTTGATTGAAAAAAAAATCAATAAAAAATTTAATAACAATTAGAGGTTATATATAAAACTTATGCCTTTATTATCACATTTGAAGCTGCAGCACGGTGGATAAAGAGGGTGGGTGAGCGTGGGTGATGCTGGGTTCAATACCCAGTAACAACACATATTACAAATAATATGTTGCCAACTTAAACCACCCCCACCCCACCAGCTCGCCCAACACATAAATTTGTAATATGTGTTGGGCGAGCTGGTGGGGTGGGGGTGGCAACAAATTTTTATTTTTTTTATTTTATTTTTTTTAAAATTTCGTCCCTATAGGTAGTCTATTGGGACGAATTTCAATTTTCGTCCCAAATAAGCTATTGCGACCCACCTGAGGCGACGTAAATTGGGACGAATTTTATTCGTCCCAATAGACCTATTGGGACGATTTTTGGGCTATTGGGACGAAAAAAAAAACGTCCCAATAGCCCTTTTTTTTTTTTGTAGTGGATGTAAATTTTAGTTTTTTCATATTTTTGATGCTAATAATAAGCTTTCTCTTATTGTAAATGTTACTGCAGTAAATTTACCTTGCAAATACCAATTCGCGCGACCACTTTTCAATATTTTTAGATCTTCAAAATGGATAATTAGTATTTAGTTGTAATCGTTTATCGGAACAACACTTAGGGGTTGTTCGTTTTTTTCACAATAAGACTTATTGCTTCTTATATCTCAAATTAAGATAAATCAGTTTGTTTGTTTTTCCAACTTATATCTTATTTATGATATATATGTCTTTTAGAAAAAGTAAATTTTTTTGACTTTTATCTTAGAGAGCTTCTTTTGACAATCCAATTTTTTCTTTTTACACTTCTTTTCTAAAAACATTTCATTCTCAAAAATTAAATTTAAAAAAATTCTAAAGACACTTCATTTTGTTACAAGATTATTTTTTTATCTTTTTTGAATTAAATTATTAAAAAAAGAAATTATCTCTCCTAAATCATTAGATTAATTATTACATATTAAATACTATCTCCTAAATTTTAATTACCATATTAAACTCTCTCTCCTCCAATACATATCTCTAATTTTAGAAGAAAAAAAAAACTAACAAATAAGCTTGATTTTCGATATATATTTTTTTAAATCGAAATATGAAAATGTTTTTTGTTACTATTGTAGGTATGTGATTGCCTAGAGAACTTTAATTCTTTTATTAGTCTTAGAAATTCTGAGTTTAATCGAATCTAATTGCAATAATTCGAGCTTTCATATATATATATATATATATATATATATATATATATTACTATTAGTAAAAAACCAAAATATTCATAAGTTTCTTTTTTCTTTAAATTAGAGATTGATCGAGAAAGTATGGAAATATAATTTATTTTAAAAAAAAAATGGAGAGAAATTAATTAGGAGAGAGTGTTTAATATGGTAATAAAAGATTTAGGATAAAGGGTTTAAGAGCATCTTCAAAAGACTCTTCTATTTTCACTCTTCAAATGTCTATTTGCTTACCTATGTGGCAATTTGAAGAGTGAAAAAAGAGGAGCTCCTCAAAAGACTCTTCAATTAGAAATAGGTTTATATTATTTTAATGAAAGCACTCAAATTACTCCCCCAACAAATCTAATTACCCTCCAATTTTTTCAAGTTAGAAATAATAATATGTTATTATTAAATATTCAATATTAGTCTCATTTTAAAGATCTATATGAGACATTTTTAATGGTATAATTTTTATGATGATAAAATTTATAAATTAAAATTTATTATATATTAATTGAATTTAATTAAAAAGATAAAAAGATATAGATGTCAAATATTAATGATGATTTGATATCAAAAAATAATATAATAATAATTGAAGAGGGAGAAGTTGCTCTTCAATATTGAAGAGAGAGAAGTAAAATCTTATCTGAATAATCTCATTTGAAGAGTCTGTTGGAGCCAACTATGCTGATGTGGCTCGTTTGACTTTAACAAATATCTCATTTGAAGAAACTTTAACAATATTTTTTTATTTTTTTATTTTAAAAAATTTAAATTAGAGTGTGAATAGACAATTTGTGGATTGTAAGGAGAAACTCTCTTATCTTATTAAAAAAGTGCTACAGTAGAGTTTTTTTTAATAAATTTCCACAAATGTCCTATAACAATTCAAACATTTACAATTTTACCTACAAATAATAAAACACTAAAAAACAATTTTCAAAAAAATTCCCAATTTTGAAGAAACCCTGACACAACCTAGTCAATTTTACATTTGTAATAAATCATTCAAAATGAAAAAACAAGCATATCATAGTATTTTAATTAATTTATAAGACTTATCTATATGTCTAACAAATTAAGATCTTATAAGATTTTAGATAAAAAAAAAAAACAAATGACCCCTTACTAAATCCCTGCTTCATCCTTAAAAAATAAAATAAAAATAAAATAAAATAAAATAAAATAAAATAAAATCCCTGCGTCAACGTTTAATAACGTCCATTTGACTTATGTAACTTTCCTTGTACTGTGTCTTTCATGTGGAATATGAAACCGTTATTATATCAAGGACCTGAAGATAAAAATAGTGTATATCTGCAATTGAGAAAAATATGAATTTATTATTATTAATAATATTGATATTGTGAAGTTAATAGCCTTTTTTTTTTTTTTTTTTCTTTTCTATTTTTTTATAGTTATTAATTGTAATAATATAATTTTTTTTTCTAAAGAGGCAGAGAGAGTTATGGTTTTCTAATTTTCGAATATATATATATTAGCTTCTTGCTTCTATTGTGAATATACTTAAGGAGTTAAGTACCGAAAAAAATCTGGATTTAAATCGCCCCTCTTTCACCTTTTCTTTGATTTTTCCTTTTTTTCTTTAATCCGGGAGATGATCCCCAATAAACAGATATGTGTCAATTTTGGGACCCCATTAATTATCAGATATTTTATATATATATATACGGAAATTATCCTATCAGTGCATCCTGATAGAATTATATAAGGATATTGAATGTGAACCACTCGTTTTACATACTTTGACTTGGTATGTATGCACTTGTCAAATCACTGTTATAAATGAGTGGCTCACATTCAATATCCTGATAAAGTTATATCAGTGCATCCTGATAGGATCGGGACCGTATATATATAATGGTAGATAGCTTCCCTAGTTTGAAGAGATTGAGGATGGTTACTGACATCAAAGAGGTAATAATTAAATGTATATGATAGTGGTTGACTGAATTTAGTTGGTTCAACATAAATTGAGATACCATTTTTTGACAGATGATTTGAATCCAGGAGGTAAAGTCATTGAGTTTGCATAACAATCAAACATCTTAAATTATCAATTAAATACTGGAATATCAAACTTCTGAAACAAAAATAAAAATAAAAATAATAAGAATACTTGAACAACAATTTCTAATTTTCTGACTTTCGTGGCGGTTACACGCATGCAAGGCTTCTCCATTTAAATCTATCACATTGCAAACAAAAAAAATCAACCAACCAATCAGAATTTGACACCTCGACTTAATGAGATGACCAAATTTTTTAATTGATAAATTAATTAAAGTAATTACCCGATTGAAATTTTTTTTGTTACCTTATTTGGAGAGCTGTGCAACTCGTCCCTACAACTTGAAATAAATTAAATAAAATTTAAATATTCAACAACAAATTGGAATGGAAATAAAAGGAAGGAAGAAAGCAATCAATAAAAAAAAATAATATTTAACGGAATTTAACGATAAACTTCTCTCACGTTGACACGTGACGAGTTTGGGTTTCTATTATAAGGTATATATAGTTACTCATTGAGCCCACCCCTTCAAGCACACATTATGTCTTCATATGCCTTTTCGATTTGGTGCTCTCCTCATCAACCAAACCAAAATCCCACCAGCACTCCAAGCAGCAAAAATTGGAAATCTTTAATTTTTTTTTTACATTTTCTATCTAGTTTTGTCAACATAATCATCTCATACATAATAAAAACTTAAAATCAATAGCAAACGGGAACACCAACAAGGCAACAATATAACATGAAACTCGAATCAAGAAAAATCTCCGATAATTGTTAATTAATTGTGACATCTAACTATCAAAATAAAATGAAATCAAAGTCGAGGGTAAAGTATAATCGACACCTTCGCTGCTTGTGATGGTGTCGGTGTGAAAGTCAGGGGACACAAGATTCTCCGTGTACACATGCGAGCTATAGCATCTGATACCATCAAAAACAGTGTACTTAAAGCATCCGTCGTCGTCATCTGAAGTTAGAAACAAGAATCCATCGTCTCTCCACGAACATCTGCCCACGTAGGGCTTCTTTGGCATCGAAATTCTAGTCCAAGATTGTTTAACACAATATTCGTCCATAATCCAAAATTCGTGGAGATGATTGATTAAGCAAAGATAGTCTCCCAACAACGTAAACCGATACAACTTTTGAAGTTGAAGTTGATTAAGTATGGGTAAAGTTTTGAACTTCTCTCGGACGAAATCAAATGCCACAATCTGTACTAGGGAATGATGCTCAACCACCCAATGAAGTGCTCCAATGAGAGGGATCCCATACACCCAATGAGCTCTAGGACGTTTGTTAACATTAAAAGGAAAATCACATTTAATAGTTTTCCAAGAATTGTTTCTGAGAGAGAAAATCTGTATGATTTTCTTTGTTTCTGAAATTAAATTGATAGAGGAAGACCAAAGTTTCTTTGTTTTGACATTCGGATTCAGAAGTCATAATATGTACTCAAGTCAAAATAACTTGAATTTAACTCCATATGAACCCAAACTCATATGGTGAGATTCCTTATTTTGGTCTAGATTGTGAAATCACACAAAATACGTGCGAACAATCCAAAAACATTATTGAATACTCTTAAATCTCTCGAAATACATTAACATCAAGCTCGCTACCCACTAGAATCAACAAAAAAGTAAGGTGAGATTATTCTCATATTCATATATCAAAACAGAATGTGGATTCTAGCTTTTTTATATATCTTACTTGAAACGTTATATTACATTGAGATATCTTGAATACTCTTAAATATCTCGAATTACATTAACATCAAGGTTACTAGAATCAACAAGAAGCAAGGTGAGATTATTCTCATATTCATATATGAAAACACAAAGGATGAGGACTCGGGTCTTTTAGCGAACTTGAAACGTGTTTATATTACATAAGGACGAAACTGATATAATAAAAACTATATACACAATGCTTTAACAACATTTCGCTCCACAAATTTCCATATCATAACACAAAACTAAAACATGTATGCAGTCAAGAAATAGTGGTGAGCTTCCCACAATCAAAATCAGACCTCTTCATTAACAACTCAGCTAGATATGAAGACAGAATCTTATCTCTCAAAAAGTTCATTATCTTTCCTTCACTTTGTTGTATATAACCAACCATATAAGCTGTGCTGATGAGATCAATGCTTCTCCATCTCCTCTCTTTGCCAAATTTGTTCAACCCCATTTCGATCCTCTCGAACACCGCTCTATCTTCATCATCGTCACCTGTTTTCGTAAAGGCTTCAGCGATGCACCTGGCCAGAACGATGCCATCCTCCAAAGCTGCACACCCACCTTGGCCTATGTCTGGTGTCATGGGGTGGAGTGCATCTCCAGCTACACACACATTGCCCTTGCTAATGTTTCCCCATAGCACCTCCCACGGGCGCCTGTATCTTAGCGGTGATGATATGATACTATCCAGCTGAGTGTTTTCGATAACAGCCTTTATTCGATCAGGCAAGTCGTGACACTTGCTCAACACGAATTGCTTCATCTTAGCCGGGTTGTCCTCTAACTCCTTATCTACAAGTAACGAAATTTTACAAACCACATATACGTGCTTGATATATATATTTGCTAGCTAGCTATACATGAATCGAACTATTACCTTGGCTCCTGGGAGACCAGGTGAAAAACCAATAAACAGTCTGATCATCACAAGGGATGAAACCAGATCGAGTGCCTTTCCCGAAAAACCGCATAGACTTGGGCTCAAAGCCATGACCGCCCTTGAATTCTGTATACCCTCTTATAGCAGATCTTCCTGTGAAAGATGGTGGCTTAAAACCGAGCCATTTTGACACCACGGAGTTCAGTCCATCGCACCCAATCAACACCTACTCATCAACAAAGCAATACAAATACAATCATAAAATATACAAGAAAGTAAAGTGGAGACTAAAAAGAATGATCGCGGACGGTTCCTCTTCGTTCCATCTTTACCTTGGTCTTAATTATGGTTCCATCAGCTAGATGCACCAGCTTAAGGTGTCGGGATTCGTCATCTTCTATAGATACTACCTTCGAAGAGTACCTGATGGTGCCGCTTGGGAGTTCCCTTTCAAGTTCTTCCAACAACACCTTCCTTCTCACACATCGAATTTCACCCTCTCTGCTAAACATCAAAGATTAATAATCATCAATCAATATGATCTTCCACAAACAAGAAAATTATATACGATCAATCAAACAGAAGAAAGTCAACTAATAAAAATCTCACTGTTTTCCTTTACTCTTCAGTGATCTCTCTGAAGGGAGCTCTCCTGATACTGTAGACGTGAACACTATCCTGCATCAACCAGATCTCTTACAAGTCAGTAGAGTTTTCATGGTTTCCAAATCAATTGACTCTAATCATCACTACTATGATGCAATTATTCTATGAACCAGTGTTACCAAATTTCAATTCAATTCAAGAAGAACAAAATTTCCCAGAAACTGAATGGACAATTTGTCATCACATTGAAGAATCATGCTCTATATTGATACATACCAAAAATTCTTCTTCAACATTGAATCCCCAAAAAACTTGATCAAACCAAATATAAGGCACGTTTACTAATCAAGAATCCTAACAAGGGAACTTAATTTCCGATTTGGGATTACTGTTTTTACTAAAATCAGTTATGAATCAAATTACGTGGGTCTCACACACACAAATCAGGAATTAAGTTCCTGGCAGGAACTTAATTCTCCCCTTATCACCTAAGGTTCCTTTCCTATGGAACTTGATTCTCTGCATTTCATTTCCGACTAGTAATTTTTTTTTGAACAGCTATTATTATAAAAGGAGGGTTAAAACCCAACAAGGCAAAGCCAAGCAAAACAGGACACGCCCAAAACAGGGCCCCAAACAGGCAGAGCCAAAGCACAACTACAGAGCACAACAAAGAACAACAACCAGCAAAAGCCACAGACACCCACAGAGGAAGAAAACGCAAACAAAGAAGGAAAAAACAAGAGCAGAGACCAATCAATCCATCCAGCTGAAAAAATCGCCTTTCAAGCTAGAAGCCCTCTTAGCAAGCATGTCCGCAAACAAATTTGTCGCTCTAGGATTAAACTCAACCTTTGTATTAGTCAGGAAGAGAAGGATGCGCCTAATATCAAAAATCGAGTTCGACATGTTTGAAACTACCGAAGCCACTATCATTCACCCAAGCAACCGCCACCTTCGAATTGCTTACGAGGGAAATTCCCGATTAGTAAATACATAAATCGTGGTTAGGGATTTGAGATATACCTTTCAATGAGTTGATGTTGTTGGCGAAGTGAGTGACCAATTCCAACAGCATCCAAAGCTCTCCAAGCATTGCTCCATGTTGTGAGTGCAAATCCTGTGATCCTCAAAGTCTCTGATGATTCCAATACTAAGCTTCTGATACCAAGTCTGCAACACAGTAATATATTTTAAATCTTTGTTTTCAAGTATTTCAACAGATCAAAATATACACACACACACAAACACACAAATACAAGACAAGCAAACCTGTAAAGTCCCAAAGATGTTGTCAAGCCAGCAATTCCAGCTCCCACAATCACAATATCTGCAACTTCTTCCATGATACCTTTTGGCTCCAACTTCTTCCAGACACAGAGATAATAACTTTGACAGTTTATAGTGGCAGAAGAGTTATTGCTTTGGTCCGCAAAATATGACAAAAGATGATAATTTGATGTAACAGGGTATTGTTGATTGATTTGTAATTTGGATGATGAGGGCAGTAGACTTTGATTCATCTACCATCAGTGGCGGACTCAGAAATTTTAACCAGGTGGGGCACTTAAACAAAATAACAATTATATATAAAAAAAAATACTGAAAAATTAAGATCATAGTAAAATGAGTTTTTTTTTTTTTTTTTTTTTTTTTTTTAATAAGTTTTTTTATATAAAGAAAAATAGAAAAATTGATGGTCTAATGAAGTTTTAGATAAAATAAAATAAATAGAATACTTACTCAAGATGAATAAAATAATCTTATATTAAAAAAAAAATTAAAAACCAAAAAAACAATATTAAAAAAATAAATAATAACAGGAAAAACAACATAAACAATGAAAAATTACAATATTTATTCTTAAACTAATAAATTAAAATATAAATCTATAATAAGAAATTTTATTTTGTATTTATAATTAATTCACTTTAAATTTATACAAAAATAATTGATTAATAAATATTTCTAGTCATGTTTTTGAATTTTTTATTTTTCTATGTTTTTGATAAATTATTGATTTATTGAATCTAAATAAATTAAAACTATAAAATAAAGAAAAACACCAAGGATAGAATCATAATAATAGATGAACTATTTTAATACAATAAATTAAAATTTGAAATTTTAGGGTTTATTGATTGGATGTATTTAGGTATGTCAAACTAAAACTATTAGAAATAATAAAAGTTCAAAATTATAATATATAATTTAATATAAAATAAAATTGAATTAAGTAAACCATAAAATGAGGGTAGTTAAAAAGTTGACAATGACGGAAAAGAGAAAGTGAATTGTTTTAATGTTTTGTTTTAGAAGAATATAAAAAATTGATAAAAAAATTGGAAAAGATGGCAATATATATATATATATATATATATATATATATATAACTAAAACCAAATATAAATATATTAATAAAATGAAATATAAAAAGATGGTAAGAATAAATAAATTTGTCAGGACTTGAACCAAGTCTTGTAAATTATAGGTAAGAACAATACCCGTTGAGCTAAGATATATGATGGTATAGTAATTGTTAATTAGTCTTTATATATATTATATAAATAAAGGATTTTTTTTTTTTTAAAGTTTGAGGTAGGGCACGGGCCCCACCTGATCTAAAGGTGGGTCCGCCCCTGCCTACCATGAAACTGTGGGTATCATGAAAATCAACATTGACTGCCAACTGACAGCGAACGTTGCTTAGTATATCGTATATGTACATCAATCGGTTTTTCAATCAGTTGAACCGGTTGATGCACAAATATAATTTACTTTATATATATATATATATATATATATATATTTTGTTGGAAAAATGAATAATTATTTGTATTTCATATATTATTAATATAGTAATATTAAGATTATTAATATTATATATTTATTAAATTATAAAATTACAGTTTCAAAATTTTTATATATGTGTAAAAATATATTAGATAAATTTAATTTATGAAATTATATAATTAAAGAAATTTAAAAATCACATTAATGGAAAAAATGAAATTTTTTTAAAAATAAAAATATATGTAAAATGATATAAATATGTGGTATAATTTTATTGGGCTCGAAATTTAAATAGCACTTTATGGGGTGCCTTTTGGGGAAAAGTCACCAACTTATTAACTTAAGTTTAAAAGGCACCATTTATGGTCACCAGACAAAAATACCCCTTCATTTGTCGCTTTGTGAGTTTTTTCAAACGTTGAAAGAAAAACCTTTGACCGAGAAACGGACGGACAACAGAACCAAAATCCGATGGTGAACCACCGGAACAGTAGCTATGTCGACGAGAGTTGAATGGCGAAGCAGAAGGAGTGAGGTAAGCATTTTCATTCTCGTTTTCGAATAAGATTGTGTGTTTGTTGATCAGGTTAGGTTAGGGTTTTATTTTTCGAAAAAAATTTCTTTGAAAACGATGAAGATCTAGGTTTGATTAGTTGAATCGAGTCTTTTTGCAGTTGAATCGAGCCTTTCTGTAGTTGAATCGAGCCTTTCTGTAGTTGAATCGTGCCTTTTTGTAGTTGAATCGTGCCTTTTTGTAGTTGAATCGAGCCTTTTTGAACTTTAATCGAGCCTTTTTGAACTATGTATTGTAATCGAGCATTTTGGTGTTGTAATCGAGCCTTTTTGGGATGTAATCGTGCCTTTTTGAACTATGTTTTGTAATCGAGCCTTTTGGTGATGTAATCGTGCCTTTTTGAACTGTGTTTTGTAATCGAGCCTTTTGGTATAGTAATTGAGCCTTTTTGTGTTGTAATCGTGCCTTTATAAACTGTGTATTGTAATCGAGCGTTTGTGTATTGAGATCGTGCCTTTTTGTTTTGTAATCGAGCCTTTTTGTATTGTAATCGTGCCTTTTTGTGCTGTCATCGAGCCTTTTTGTATTGTAATCGTGCCTTTTTGAACTTTGATCGAGCCTTTTTGTACATTTATGTCGAGCGTTTTTGTAGTGTATTCGAGCCTTTATGAACTGTTTTCGAGCCTTTTTGAATTGTTTTCGAGCCTTTTTGAACTTTGTATTGTGATCGAGCCTTTTTGAACTTTGTATTGTGATCGAGCCTTTTTGTACTGTGATCGTGCCTTTTTGTACTGTGATCGTGCCTTTTTGTATAGTGATCGAGCCTTTTTATAGTGTGATCGTGCCTTTTTGCACTGTGATCGTGCCTTTTTGTATAGTGATCGAGCCTTTTTGTATAGTGATCGTGCCTTTTTGTACTGTATTCGAGCCTTTCTGAACTGTGATCGTGCCTTTTTGTACTTATATGCTTTTTTTTTTTTTTCTTTTGTGAATATGCAGAGGGTGAATCTGAAGGATTTCCTGAAAATCCCTGTGGGAGAATGGTTCCAGGGAAAAATTATTCGGCATGACCATATGAATGACATTACAGATGTCCACAACGCACTTGAAAGTGTACCTGAACTTCTTCGGATGGAAGACTGTCGTCGGTTTACTGAGTCTTGCTTCGGTCATTTACTTCACATGCATCAGGAGATGAATTTTTCGGCTGGAATTGTCCATTGGATGCTGTTGCGCGAGTTGCATCACGACGGCCCGGAAGATGAGATGAGATTTTTGTTGGGTAAGCATACGGTCCGGTTCTCGAAGGTTGAGTTTTGTGTAATCATCGGATTGAAGTTCGGAATCATTCCCGACCCAGCAAGTTATGACATGGTACAAAATGGCATACACGACCGATACTTTCAGGGTCGAGTAGTAGAGAATGAAGACCTGAAAGCAGTGCTGCGGAGTGGTCTTTTTGAGCAGCAGTACGATGCGGTGAAGCTGTCATTATTGTTTTTGCTGAACTGGATACTGATGGGGGTGGACGAGAGACATAAAATTCCATTATGGCAGTTTCAGCTAGTTGAGGACTTGGACGCTTTTGATGCGTTCCCGTGGGGCGCATACGTGTATAGGCGGACTATATTTGGTTTGAAGCATGCTTTGGATGGTCCATGGCAGCGGTCCGAACAACGACAGCAAGAACAGGCCACGGATAACACCACTGAGACGTATAACATATACGGTCTAGCGCACGCATTATTGGTGAGAATTTATAATTTGCAGCCGTACTTTAATAGAAAATATTTTATATCACTAATGTGTTATCTATTATGCAGATATTTGCTTTTGAGGTTATCCCGGAGCTTAGCAGCAATAAGCACAAATGTGGGGAACGTAGGGTAATCGAGCTACCCCCTCCACGTATTCTGAAATGGGAGTTGACTGCGCGACCGCGGGGGAAAACGCTGGATAAGATTTTCACTGAAAGGGTAAGTATTGATGTTGTTAATGTTTATTATTTTCAGTATGTTTGCAATTACAATGATGTCACTCCGATTGCAGATGTTTGCTCGGGCTGAATTGGTGCCTACGGAGGCTGAGAGGCGTCAACGGTACTACGAAGGCATAGACCTGGGAGGCAGTCTATATGATGTCGATGCCGTAGATTTACCTCATGACCGCCCGGATCCCGATCAACATAGGACTACTGGACCCAGTGATACAGAGGATTCATATTACGGACCTAGTGATATGGATCCTCAGTATTCTGCAGCTTCTGATCTGGAGGGCTCAGAGCCAGAGGTTGACATTGGTAGTGAGAGTCCCACGAGGTCTAGACGGATATCTTTCAGTCAACCCAGACAACCACGACCTAGACCTAGTGATTTAGACCGGGAGGGTCGCAGTCCTATTCCCGTGAGGCATAGGCAGGTACGATTCACATTACCCAGACGGCCTGCACCTGAAGGTCAGCAACCTGAAGGCGTTCAAGAGCATCCACAGGTACATAAGCCTTTTTTTAACCGCATGATTTACTTTCCATTGACTTAATAGTTTTAGTACTGACAGAGTCTACAATCCTTTCAGGGCTGGGAGCAGAAATTAGCAGAAGTGATGGATGCTGTCCGAACATTACGGACGGATGTCATGGATGCTATCCAAAAGAATGAAGAGAAAAGAAATTCACAGCATCTGGAGTTGGTGGCTATGATTCGGACGTTACAGGGTCCGATGTCTCAGGGTCCGTCATCGTAGGGTCCAACATCGCATGGTCCGTCGTTGTAGGGTCCGCCGTCGCAGGGGCGTATGGAGGAGGATCCACCGTTCGATGACCTACCACCTCATGACTATGATGGAGCATTCAGTACAGGCAGGATAGGTACTGATCATGATGAGATAAGGTCAGGGACCAGACATAGGGAGGCACATACTACAGACACAGTACCCGAGCAGCAGGCTCCAGATGCGCTAGGACAACCGGCGGTCCCCGGCGATACAGAGACAGCATTATTGGAGCGTATACCGTCGTAGGCAGTCACCCCAGACCGCTCATCACAGCTGCTGCATGATCCTGTAGATATCCAAGAGCTATCCATTGACCGCACGTCGCAGTGTACCCATCCAGTCAATCCCAACGAGTGTAGACCTCCGATCGACCAGAGCACAGCCGACCCCTCCAGGCGATCCTCGAGGAGAGATTTGGTTCTTCGGATTCCACGGTCGCAGGTCGATCAACGGGGACCGAGTTCCTCCTCAGCCCGCACCGATCCCCATGGTCTGGAACAGACTCCCCCACCCCTAAGGCGTGGAGACCGGATTCGACGTCGAGGTTGGATGTAACGGAGCCCATACACAGACCCCTATCAACCAAAGAGGGCATGGGTGATGCCGCCGCCGGCACATGTATGGAATCCATATGGACTGGTAGATCCTGAACAGCTTGCGGCGTACGAAGACTACAAAAGGAGCATATCGGGGGAATTGTAAGTATTACATTCTGTTTATAGTTTTTTTCGACAAATATGTAAGTTAGTATTATGTAACTTTTTCCCTACTTATGCAGACGTGATGTGGATCTGCACGACCTAGTTGGTGTTCCTGTCACTTGGTTCCACCGGTTGCAAACCAACTTAATGGAGTTGGAGGATACGGTATGTTCCTTCCTTGAACTGTCTTTATAAACCTCAGTCACAAATGGTTGAATCCTAACAATACAAACTATTCAAATTTTCAGCACATTGACGCATACTTGAAGATTGTCCGGAGGCGTCAACGATTGCACCCCATTGTCTACGGTTCGAGGATCAACATACTGGATTCCCAATTCTTTGTAAGTGTTAATATTATACGGTTTTCGCTTCAACATTGATGTGTTCATACATCTTCTGCCTAACGTTTCGGTTAATTTTCTTTCAAACATTGTTAGATCACCAATGGGACAGAATCGGCACTGGTGAGGAGAGGAAACCCCCATCAGGTTGGTCTGTATTCAAGCAGACATGGTCCCGTGATGAGCTTATGGTAGTCCGTGGGGAGCTCCCGTTAGGGATACGGCCTTGGCACGATGTTGACATTGTGAGTGTTTATTCGAGTTTTGCATCCATTTTTATTCGAGTTTTGATAACACCTTGGAGAAACACCTGCAGGTTCTGATTCCTTGCAACGTTGGAGGTATGCATTGGGTCATGGCCAGCATCGATCTGCAGTATGGGCACATTCTTGTGTTTGACTCGTTCAGACGGGAGATCCCATTTAGGCACAGGAATGCCCAGTTTGCATGTCTGCGCTATTTGCTACCCTCTCAGCTCTATACGGTGCACTTTCACAGGAACAGACAACCGGGTGACAAGACTTACAAAAAGAGGGATGGGCCGTTCCAGATGTTATTCGTGTCAGCCGACCGGGTGCCCCAACAGGAATTGGGGTATGACTATTTCAAGTTGTTATTCTATCCCAATCGGTTTTGAAATGTATCAATGCTAATGGTTGTTCATGTGGTTAATTGCAGGGGAAACTGTGGTGCCCATACGTTGAGAATGATTGAGTACCTGACGGCGAACAGGGATACGTTCGATTAGACGGAAGCCGATATGCCCATCATCCGGCAAAAGATGGCCATCGAGGTTTATTGTAACTCCAGGATATTGTAGTTGTTGTACATAACAGAGCTGTTGTTAATGAAATTATTAATTTTTTATTTCAAGTTGTTTGCAGTTCAAAGTTCAACTAAATTAAAAAAAAAATTTCGAACATAAAATATTTCTAAAATATGAACATATATCAAAGCATACACAAAGTTAAAAAATACCATATATGAGTATATCAACTGGTATGGTGACTTGTGGAAATAAACAAACTACAGCAGCTAAAATCCAAAACACATGTCTAAAACATAAGCCCTAACATGATTGCATCGTTCGTCTTTTTGTCCTCTCTAGCTGAAACTCGTTGCACTCAAATAAACATCACTAACTCTGGCCTACTGTATATGTTATTATGCTTATCGTCTAGTGTTGGATAAGCAGCCACGACAGCATCTTGAGCGCCAATATATAGGGAGCAGGATGGAAAAGCCCCTACAGACAGTAGTTTAGCACAACAGCAGCACCCAATGCAACTCTCATCCCTTCAATCGCTTCCATGACAGCATTTATGATGTGGGGTCAAGTCTCCTCTTATAAGACTCCATTCATTCCACGATAGAGTCCTTCTGAGGGCACGTTTGTTTGTTGTGTTCAGTTGAATGACAGATGCTGCACTTGCGACGGTATTATTCGGGTACAATAGTACTGGGACCTTCATTAACCATAGTCGGGTTGGAACACTTCCTGCTGTTATGTCCTGGTTGTCCACATCTTCTACACGACTGTGTGGTTGTCCTCTCCGAAGACGAGACATGTCGACCCTCCATCGGGCGACCGGATTGTCTCTTCGTCCTTGGATTTAAAACCACCCGCGCTGCGATGTCGGATGGCACTACCCATGAAGAAGGATGACCAACAGGCATGATAGGAACCGAGTATGCATCAATAAGTGTCTCCCTTTTGTAGTAGTCCGCACATAGAGATGTGAAATCCACGTTCCGCTCCCTACAACAATGAACACAGTTAGATTCACGTTTGGGTACTATAAAGCAATAAATGGACAGAGTCATGTACCTTGCCGCTGCGAGTGCATGTGAGCATGGTAAAAAGTCCATTTGGAATTTATTGCATGTGCATGTCTTCCGGGCTAAGTCAACCGTCCACTGTTTTCCCTTGTGTCTGACGGAAAATATGTTCCAGTCAACTGCATTTACGGTCATATAACCGCATTTCTCGACACGTTTAAGGATCACAAGATGTGCTGCATCGGTCAATCGATGACGCATTGATCGTGCATTTGTATGACGATCGTGGAACCACTTTTGTAGCATATTCCGAATGAACTCTGCCAGTGTCATCAATGGCAATTGCCGTGCAAATTTTAGGCATGAGTTTATGCACTCTGCAACATTTGTGGTCATCAACCTGTACCTTCTTTGGGGGCAATGAACACGGGACCACTTGTGTGGACCGGCATCAATGGCATAATCGTATGCACCCTTGTGTAGCCTACGTAACTCCTCCATGTGGCGAACATAGTGGATTTGGATTTAACAGTACGACCTAGCAGCGTTATCCATTATGTCGGTAACATCTTTTTTGTGGAATCGCTTCTTCATATTTTCACCAAAATGCCAGCAACATATGGTATGGGTTGCATAAGGGAACACTTTAGAAATCCCTGCTTCAATGCTTGCATGACGATCGGAAATGAAAACCAGATCATCTATATGACCAAGGACACCTCTCAAGCACTCCAAAAACCACTCCCATGAAAGGTTGTTTTCTGAGTCACCGTACCCAAAAGCAATTGGATACACCTGTTCGTTTCCATCTTGTGCAGTTGCCACAAATATTGTACCCCCGAATCTTCCCTTCAAATGGGTACCATCAACTGCAATCACAGGACGCATACACCTCCGAAAACCTATAATTGAGGACCCTAACGACATAAAAAAGTAAAGGAATTTACCATCATCTGCGCACTGTAAGTCTGTGATTGTGCCTGGATTTTGTTGTTCCAGAACGTATGCAAAACATGGCAGCAGTTGGAAACTTTCTTCATGCGTTCCATAGGTCAATGACAATGCATATTGCAGGGCATCATGTGCCTTACTATACATGATTTGGATGCCATACAGTGTTTTCATATCGGCGATTATGTCCTTCGGACGCATGAGGCGACCATCGGCTTGTTGAAGTCTAGGTGCAACAACTTCTGCGATTGTGACTGCACTAGCTTGTCGATGGCGACGGTGAATCTCCTCCAAGGGACAGGTGTGTTCGTTGACAAAACTTCTGACTTGAAAGTAAGTCCCTTCTTCTCTCCTCACTGCTCTTAATTTCCACGTACAGTCGTCAATGATGCAAATTAGATGTAAAGTTGTCTTATTGGACCTTTTCACCTTCCATTCAAAGTTCTAACGCATCGCAAAATCGCCAACTAACCTCTTCAAATCCTTTTTACTCGGGAAAAATTGACCCTTATAAATCATGGTTCATGGTTCTTGGTTCTTGCGCTTCCAAGGTGCTGCTTCTACCAGTACCAAACGAGTATGAATTTGCTCCCGGAATAACCCAAGTTATCGCATTAACAGAATCAGATGTTGTCACATTATAACGGACCTCGGAAGTCCCAGGCATATCTGGTGGTGCAGTGCCACTAATTCCTTATACACGTCTACCATGTGTTTACATATGTGCATGCTCTTCATCCGCATTTTGCAAATCATCAACATGTTCATTATTTGCCTCATTATCCACCTCATGGTTCGGGTAATTGTCATTGTTCTGCTCATTGTACTGCGCATCATACTGCTCAATTCGACAACCAAACACATCACCAAATTGAGTCTCAGCCGCATCTGCATGGTCGACCACAACTTGTGGGACACCAAACATGTTTCTCCCACCTTCGTTGCCACTTCTTTGGGTGAACACTTGGTTGCTACCACTAAAGGATCCAAATTGTAGGGTATTTTCAGGAGGAAGAATATCATTCCCTAACACATCTCCAGCTGTCCGCTCAATAAGACTGACACATACTTGAGGGATCACTCGATCTTCCCCTAGCATAAACTGGACATCGTCGTCATTGCTTATAAATGTGCGACACGTACTGCCAGGAACCATTGATATTGATGACAAATCAACGTTGTATTTGCTTACATCATAGTTCACAATAGTATGCACGATCGACACCAATTCATCGTAAATCATATTCTTTGACACATACATTCCTCGGTTATCAGATCCAATGAACCTCTGACTTCCGTCGAGTAACTGCTCCCATCGACCGTTGTAAGATATTACTATTCTAACCCGATTCATGAGGCTGTCAAATTAATAATCACAAACCATTAAAAATGACACGATTTCAGTTCAAAAAAGCACGATTTCAAAAAGTCACGATTTCAGTTCAAAAAGTTACGATTTCAGTTCTAAAAGGTACGATTTCAGTTCTAAAAGGCACGATTTCAGTTCTAAAAGGCAAGAATTTGTAACAAAAAAGCTCGATTCATGACCAAAAAGGCACGACATTTTTTTTAAAAAAGGCACGAATGAGGACCAAAAAGGCACGATTTTGTAGCAAAAAGGCTCGATTCATGACCAAAAAGGCAAGAAATGTTTTCAAACAGGCACGATTCATGAGTAAAAAGGCACGATTTTGTTTCAAAAAGGCTCGATTCATGAGCAAAAAGGCACGAATTTGTAGCAAAAAGGCTTGATTTTGTTTGAAAAAGGCACGAAAGGTTTTTCAAAAAGGCACGATTCATGACCAAAAAGGCACGATTTTTTAGCAAAAAGGCACGATTCATGACCAAAAAGGCACGATTCATGACCAAAAATGCACGATTTTGTAGCAAAAAGGCTCGATTTTGTTTCAAAAAGGCACGACAGGTTTTTCAAAAAGGCACGATTCATGACCAAAAAGGCACGATTTTGTTTCAAAAAGGCTCGATTCATGAGCAAAAAGGCACGAATTGTTTCAAAAAGGCTCAAAAATAAAATGAAAAGTTCTTACATTATAACAATGGCTTCAATTTAACAAAATACTAAAATGCTTGAAATATTCAAACAAGCAGGATCAAGAAATATTACCTTATTTTACTGAAGAAGAAAGTCGGGGCAACACCTTGAACTTTTATTTGTAGAGAGACAGAGTAACTGAGTTAAATCTTACTGACGTTTTTGTTGCAAGTGTGGACAGAGAAAAGACCAAACAGAATAACATAAATCATTAACTAAGGGCAATTTTGGTAGTTCACCATAATAGGTGCCTTTTAAACTTAACTTATTAAACCACTGACATTCTCACCAACTCAGTTTAAAATGGTGACAGATTCCACCATTTCCACTAATTTTATTTATCATAACAAAAATGGTGAAAAAATGTAATTATTTGTAATATATTGAAAAAATGAAAATATTTGGGAAATGTATATATTAAATTAATTTTTTAAAAATGAGTAGAAACTAAAATAATAATAATAAAAAGAATATAATTGGATATATGTTTTTGAGAAGCAAAACAATTAATGAAAAGTAAAAAAAAAAAAAAAAAATTTTAAAAAGTTGGAGAGTTAAATATAATGGATTATATTTTAGTTTGTATTTAAAAAAAAATTAGAAATTAATTAATTAATTGTAATTTTGTATAGCAATTTTTTTTTTTTTTCGTTGAAAAGAATGCATTGAGCAACTTTAACGTTGAAGTCAACATGAAAGTTGTTCCTGTGAACGATTACTCGTTAGAAACAAGTTCAACATTAGTGGGAACCACTTTGATGTTCTAACCAATATTGGAGAGTTATTTCCAGAAACCACTCATGTTAACAAATGAAACAATTTTTGCATTTGGGGAACCACTTTAATGTTGAAGTCAGCGTGAAAGTTGTTCCCAAAAACGACAACTCATTGGGAACAAGTTCAACATTGGTGAAAACCACTTTAACATTCTAACCAACATTAGAGTTGTTTTTGGAGTTGTTTTCGGGAACCATTCACCGTCAATATAGAGGGAACAACTTTTATATTTTGGGAACTACTTTAACGTTGAATTCAACATGGAATTTGTTCTTGTAAGGTCCAGTTCCAGAAATTTTCCTAAGCCCAGAATCCAAACCTAGACACATGACCTAGATCCAGGGGCGTACCCAGGAAATATTTACCGCCTGGGCTAAATTATATATATATATATACAATTTTTTTTTTCGGTACACACTAACATTATAAAGTCAACTCTTTAACCATCAATAGTTTGTATTTAATCAATATATTATAATACTTAATTAATGATTCACAAACTCTCTCACACTAAATTTATTAAATTCGGTGTTTATTATAGAGAAAACTCTTGTGATTTTCTTTCTCAATGCACACGGAATTAATAACGTCAGTGCAAGACATACGAGTCATTGATTAAGAATAAACCAAAATTATATAATTCTTGATAAAAGTATTTGTTTATTTTTTTAATAATAAGATGATACCAATTTAATAATGGACTACTTAATAATATGAAATGCACCATAAAATTTATGCATAAACAATTATTTAAACTTGTAGTTAAAAAATATATGTTTAAACTTGTAAATGGCTTAATTCTATAATGTTGGAAGCCATAATATTATGTGTATTTTTACAATGAACAATAAAATATTTACATTTTACTAAATCTAGATAAAATATCATAGTTTTATAATATTATAAAACCTTAAGGGATGTTTATGTAATTATATCTTTATATATTGAATTATTTTTTTAGAGGGCTTGCCCGGGCTCCTATGTCTGTCCCTATCTAGATCCGAGTCCGAATCCAAGCTCAAGATAGACTTTCGCCTTTGGGTAGAGAAGTTATAGATTAAAAAAAGAATAAAAATCATGACAGGTGGTTGGATTTGGTAATAGGTGGCTATTAGGGTGATAGGTGGCAACATGTGCGTGTGTGTAGTGGCAAAGCAAGAGGTGGGATAAGTTTAATAAAAAAAATAAAAAGGGATGTAAGATATAGAAAAGAGAGCTCGGCTAAGCTAAGAGACAGAGACAGATTTTAACTAAAAAAAAAGCTGAGAAATAAAACAAATGAAATGAGGTGTGCAGCCGTGCAGGTGATTCGGCCCAAACAAAAGAAAAGAAGAAAGAAAGAATAGAAAGAAAGAAGAGCAGCCGAGAGTGTGAGAGTGAAGCATAAGAGAGAAAAAGAGATGGGAGATGATGAATAGTGCACTGA
The DNA here is from genome assembly GCA_030490815.1 of Acer saccharum. NCBI lineage: Eukaryota > Viridiplantae > Streptophyta > Magnoliopsida > Sapindales > Sapindaceae > Acer > Acer saccharum. The sequence continues at coordinate 2,724,394 of CM059870.1, read as the reverse complement.
GACATACAGGGTGGATCTAGGAACATATGAATCTAGAAGGGAATCCAATCCCAGATCAGATTTGAACACATGAGTTCTATGAGTGGATAGTTTTATATATATTTATAAATGGGGTGAACTCCATAACTAGCCAAAAAATTATGGGGTTTATTGTTTTTGTCCATGATTATTATTTTTATTGTTTTTGTCAACAAATGCACATTTTGGACAAGATTGCCCTTCTTTACAAATTTTTTTTTTCCTCTCTCATATTCTCACGCCTCCTTCTTATTTCTCTCCTTCTTCTCTCTTTCACGGCTTCTCTCTCTCATGGGTTCATCATCATCTTCTTCTTCTTCTTCTCTTTCTCTTTCTCTTTCTCCTTTTTTTTTTTTTTTCAGATTTTAAAAAAAAAATTCAGGTTTTTTTTTAAAGGAAAATTTTCAGATTTGGGAAATTTCTGAAAATTTTCCAGATTTTTGAAAAAAAATTCAGTTTTTTTTTTTTTTTTTTTGAAAAATTTTCAGATTTAAAAAAAGGTTTGTATTTGAGTGTTAGTTGTTGATTTGTGATTGTATTTAAGTTTGGGTTGGGGTTGTTTTTATGAATGGTGGGAGTTGTGTTTAGGTTTGGGTTTTGTTGAAAAAAAAATTAGATTTTTCGGATTTGATCTTTTTCAAACAAACTTTTCAGATTTTATTTTATTTAAACACACCAGGCCACGAATTAAACACACCAGGCAAACGAATTAAACACACCAGACAAAATGAATTAAACACACCGGACTAATTAAACACACCAGACCACCAATTAAACACACCAGACAAAAACAATTAAACACACCAGGGCAAAAAAAATTAAACACACCAGGCAAAATGAATTAAACACACCAGACCACCAATTAAACACACCAGACAAAAACAATTAAACACACCAGGGCAAAAAAAAATTAAACACACCAGGCAAAATGAATTAAACACACCGGACTAATTAAACACACCAGACCACCAATTAAACACACCAGGGCAAAAAAAATTAAACACACCAGGGTCTAGGGTGTTTAATTGGTTTGCACTGGTGTGTTTAATTGATTTGCACTGAGGTGTTTAATTGGTTTGGCCTAGGGTATTTAATTGGTTTGCATTGGTGTGTTTAATTCATTTTGTCCGGTGTTTAATTCATTTTGTCTATGGTGTGTTTAATTCATTTGGTTTTTCTATGGTGTGTTTAATTCATTTTGTCCGATGTGTTTAATTGGTGGTCTGGTGTGTTTAATTAGTCCGGTGTTTAATTCATTTTGCCTGGTGTGTTTAATTAGTCCGGTGTGTTTAATGATAATGTTGGTGTGTTTAATTGGGTTCTCCAGTGTGTTTAATTGGTTTACACCTAGTGTGTTTAATTGTGTTGTGTTTAATTGGTCACTAGTAACACAATTAAACACACCGGTCTGGAAAAAAAATTAAAATCACAACCACAACCAATACTCAAACTTATAATACTCACAACCACAATCACAACTCAAATCCAAAATTTTTTTAAGCACAACCACAACCAAAACTCAAATCCAAACCTTTTTAAAAAAATTTCAACCAAAAAAAAGAAAAAAAAACTGAATTTTTTTAAAAAAATCTGGAAATTTTTGTTTAAAAAAAACCTGAAATTTTTTTTAAAAATCTGAAAAATCAACCACAACCATAACCTAAACTTAAAAATCTGAAAAAAAAAAAAAAATTCAAAATTAAAAAAAAAAAACTGAAATTAAAAAAAAAATCTGGAAAAAAACGTGAAAAAAATTCAAAATTAAAAAAAAAAACTAAATTTTTTTTTGAAAAATCTGGAAAAAACATGTAAGAGAAGAGAGAAGAGAGAAAGAAAGAGAAGAAGAAGAAGGAGGGACGATCGGTACGACCGACGATCGAAAAACCACCAAATCTGAAAATTTTTTATTTGAAAAAATCTGATTTTTTTTTTTAAATCTGGAAAAAAAAAGAAAGTGAAAGAGAAGAAGGAGAAGAAGAAGAAGAAGGAGAGCGAAAATGACGAGAAAGAAGAAGAAGAAGAGATCGGATGGAGGAGAGAGGAGGAGAGAAGAAGGAGAGAAGAAGAAGAAGAAGGAGGCGTCAGACAGCAAAAAGGAGAGAGAGAAAGAGGAAAAAAAAATTCTGATCTGGTGAAAATGAGAGAGAAAAGGAGAGAGAAGAGCTTTTGTAAAAAAAATAGGGGCAATTTTGTCTTCACAGCCCATTTGTTGACAAAAACAATAAAAATGATAATTGGTGACAAAAACAGTGAGAGACCTTAATTTTTGGCTATTAACCCCTATTTCCTCTTATAAATGAGTTAATTATTTCAGAACTATATGTTAGCTTTAATTGTTTAGAGAATTATTAGAAATAAATGGTTTATTCATTTATTTAGAAAATAGATTTTTAGATGATATATGTTTTAAAGAAATATGTAGATTTCTAGAATCCAGAAATAGATTAAGAATTAAGATTTAGAATGAAGAATAGTTCACGTATGTTCAGAGAGATTTTCAGTTAGATTTTCTAGATTCCTAGATTTTCAAATAGATTTCTAAATTGTCAGATTTTGTCAGATTTACAGATTTTCAGATATATTTCAGAAATCCAAATGAATTTCTAGATTTTCAGAAAGATTACAAGATTTTCAAAAAGTTTTCCAGATTTCCAGATTCCAATGTTTTATAAGATTTTTAGAAAAGAAAAGAAAATAATATTTGTTTATGTTTTCAGAAAAGAGTTTTTAAAGATTGATCAGATTTTAAGATATCAGATTATGTACCCTCCCCAACAATATTATATTCAAATTATTAGCCTTTGGGGCTGCTCTACACGTATATGTGAGATTACTTTGCACGTTTGATCAGATATCGGCGTGTATGCGGGATTATATTAAGATTATTAGCCTTTGGGGCTGCTTTGCACGTGTATGTGAGATTACTATGTACGTTTGATCAGATATCGACGTGTATGTGAGATTATATGAGATTACTTTGCACGTTTGATCAAATATCAATGTGTATGTGAGATAATCGCTTTGCACAGGTGATCAGATATCACCGTGTATGTGAGATATGTATTTCCCTTGCTCTGCGTGTGCATTGAGATGCTTTACCATGTATGTGAGATATTCCCCTGGGCACTAGTTTGATAAAGAATTTTCAGATTATATGTATTACTGATTATGATCAGTAGAGAAAAGATTTCAGATCATCGGAAAAGATTTCAGATTATCAGATATTTTATATTTTATAAAATCAGAAAACATTTTTATGATATTATATAGTATTTTTAGAAAAATGTGTTTTAAAGAGAAGATATTTAATTAGTTCTCAGCTTATGTTACTGAACAGTTTCAGATTTATTTCAGAAAGATATATGGAAATGTGTTCTACAGATTAAGCTTAGCCTAAGAAATACATAATTCAGAAGAAATTTTTTTTTTAGAAAATTAAGTTTTCTATAGCTAATAATTTTCAGATTGTATTTTTGTTGGCTAGTATGAAATTAAATGAATTACGAGGACTTTGATCCTTATTGAGTATATGATAAGTAGGCGTTTGGGTTGTAAATCTCAAACTCAAGCCCACCATAAAAAGAAAAAGATAAGATTCTGAAAAGTTTTGAAAAGGTGGAAAAGTTTTGAAAAGCCACCTTGAAATTTATATGATTTTATCTAATTTTTATTTTTTTAAAGATTCAGATTTTAGATGGAAAGATAAGAATTTCAAAGGATTCCCTTATACTCAAGATAGAAGTCAGGGCGGGTCCTGTCAGTTCCGGGAACAACTTCTACGTCAGTGGGAACCACTTTAATGTTCTAACCAACGTTGGAGTTGTTCTTAGAAACCACTCAACATTAATAAAGGAAACAACTTTTTTATTTTGGAAACCACTTTAACATTGAAGTCATCGTGAAAGTTGTTCTCGGGAACGACTACTCGTGGGAACAACTTCAACATTGGTGAGAACTAATTTAACGTTATAACTAACATTGGAATTGTTTTCGGAAACCACTCAACCTCAACTAAGAGAACAACTTTTACATTTTGAAAACTACTTTAACGTTGAAGTCAACGTGAAAGTTATTCCTGGGAATGACTATTCATTAGGAACAACTTCAACTTTGATGAGAATCACTTGTTAACAGCCTAATGATTTTGCAAACAAACAATATTACTAAATGATAATTAACAAAGTTTGTGAATTTCATAATATAGTTGATTACATTTCATCATTTTAGGTACCATTTGGGGAAGTGTAAACAGTCTAAACAGATGCTTTTGTAAACAATATTACTAAGCAAAACATTAGATAATATCAAAGATTCTTGCAGACATTAACGTGCACGTCTAGATAGACCCCTGACCCAACTGACGTCGGAATTAAAAAATATATATTATTGTAGAGTAAAGTAGACTATTGACCCCACTAAGATTACATGTTATTATTAGGATAACAGTATAAAATAGAGATTGTGGACCTCATCCTCAATTCCTCATACAAACTTTTTTGTCTAGTAAGCATTTATATTTCATGAAAAATATCTTAAAGCAATTCTTGTTCTCATTCCCTTTTGTTGTGTATTTCAAAGGAACCTGAACCTTTTGTATGGCCTTTCACACTATGATATATATATATAAAAAATAAAAAAAAAATGTCTGTATGATGTTTTAAAGAGCTGATGACATCAAAGCTTCTCCATCTCCCCATAGAACCTGCCACAGGTATTTGTATCTTAGTTGCGATGACATTATATGTTCCAATGGAGTGTTTTCAATAATACCCTTTTACTTGATCAACACATATTGCTTCATCTTAGTTAGATTGTGTTACAAGTCTTTATCTAAATTTAGAACAGTGGAAATGAGAAAATCAAAAACTTAATGATCATAACGTACAATGCTTCAGCAGCTCAACCAAACAACTTCTCATTGAAATAGGATTGTGGACATAATTTGATTAAGTCGAGCCTGCCTACTCGTGGCATGTTCATTTTCTGCTATGAAATTTAACTTTCATCGCAAGGGAGGAAACCGCATTGAAAGCCTTTCCTGTTGAACTGCAGGAATTTGGGCTTAAGGCCATGACTGCCTGTGTAATCTGCATAGCCCCTCATTTCATATCTTCCTACAAAAGCTGGTTCTTTGAATCCGAGCCATTTTGCCACAACTGAGTTCACTGCATCCAAAGCCCTCCTAGCCTTACTACTCCAAGATGTTAATGCAAATCCTGTTGCTCTCAAACTCTCTGACGATATTACCACCAAGTCACATTAGATAGTGGTGCTTTAAACGATTTTTTTTGTGAATCACAATAATGCTACGCAGCCTAAAATAGAGTGATTTTTTTTTTCTTTTTTGGATCCCTGTCATGCTACACGGCCTAAAAAAGAGTGATAGAAGCCAGTATCGCTTCTGGTCCAGTTAGCATCAAATTGTACATTATTCAGAGCTAGGTTCAATTAGCATTTGATTGTACATTATTAGGAGCTTGAAAAGTTCGCTTCGGGTTTGGTTAGCATTGAAGCTAGTTCGATAAAGCATCGGTTAGGGTAAGATTTTACATATTATTCGGGGCCATCCTCAGAATCTCTTGAAGCAACATAAAAGTTCAAATCTACCGGATAAAGAAGACAAGGTGTTTTCTGCCACCAATTTTTCCTGGTTTCAGCATCCACTTTCTGCGCCATATTATTTTCTTGGTAACCAAACACCCACCAGCACCGATGTAAATTTTAGTTTTTTCATATTTTTGAATGCTAATAATAAGCTTTCTATTGTAAATGTTACTGCAGTTATCATATAGCAGAATAATAATCCTATATTTACCTTGTAAATACCAATTCGACCACTTTTCAATATTTTTACATCTTCAAAATGGATAATTAGTCCAGGGGTGCAGCTCTAGTAGATCAACGAGCTTGGAGCTTGGATAAATGACTTCCAAATCAACGGCTCGAATCCTACCAATGACAAAAACCTTCGCAAAAAAAAAAAAAAAATACTCAGTCTAGATAGGTGGATAGATAGATACAGTAAAAAAATAAAATGGATAATTAGTATTTAATTGTTTATCGATATCACCGGAACAACACTTACTAAATCCTTGCTTCGTCCGTTACTAAATCTTTGCTTCAACGTTTAATAAGTCTTCCGGCTCCACACACACAAAAAAAAAAAATATTAAAAAAAATAATAATAAAAAAATGTCAGTATGCTTCTATAGTTCTATTAGCATTTATAGTTACTACTATGCCTGAAGATAATAAACATTTTCTACAGGAAAAAATCAATTTTTCTCTTGTAGGCATTTCTATAGTATACTAACACACATCACCATACTTATGTCACTTGTATTATTATGATCGAAGTTCTGTTGCTTACATGGTAAAAGTACAGTATGTGTATTAGTATGTTATAGATATGACTATAATATATGCTTATGAGAGAACAATAGGGAAAAATGTCCCAAACAAGCTACTATCGTTATTCTTCTCCAAAAATAACTGTAATAATTTTTTCAATAACTAGAAATCTGTGCCTGAAATGAAGTCGGGGAAAGTGTTATTACCATGAAAGTTGCAGTAATCATTTTTCTGGCAAACCGTCTGCCATGAAAAGCATGTTGTAAATTAGTATCATCATTTCATTTTATTTTTTTTTCCGAAAAAAATAATATTGGACCTTTGAATTCAGATAAAACCCCTTTAGGATATAATTGTTTCGAATTTAGCTCAACGGTATGCATCTTTCCGTCCACGGGTCGGTGGTGGGGGTTTGAATCTCATCATGCACATTTACCGGTATGAGCAGATAAATGTCTTCCGATTTGATTGAGGGAGTAGAAATCTGGATTACACATGTATTGATTGATCACGGTAGATCCCGATAAATCCCTAACGGCTGACTTGTAAAATTTAAAAGAAAAAGGTATACCAAACATAATTTTATACTAATTATGCTTCTCTACCTTATTAATAAAAATTGATAGAGGAAGACCAAAGTTTCTTTGTTTCGACATTCGGATTCAGAAGTCCGAACAATCCATAATATGTACTCAAGTCAAAATAACTTGAATTTAACTCCATATGAACCCAAACTCACACAGTGAGATTTCTTATTTCATTCTAGATTGTGAAATCACGTAAAATATGTGCCAACGATACAAAAACATTATTGAATACTCTTAAATCTCACAAAATACATTTAACATTAAGCTCACTACTCACTAGAATCAATAAAAAGTAAGGTGAGATTATTCTCATATTCATCTATCAAAACAAAATGTGGATTCTAATCTTTTATTTATCATACAAGAAACGTTATATTACATAGAGATTTTTTGAATACTCTTAAACATCTCGTATTACATTAACATCAAACTCACTAAAATCAACAAAAAGTAAGGTGAGATTATTCTCATATTCATGTATGAAAACAAAAAGGATGAGGACTCGGGTCTTTTTGCAAACTTGAAACGTTTATATTACATCGGGACGAAACTGATATAATAAAAGCTATATACACAATGCTTTAACAACATTTGGCTCCACAAATTTGCATATCATAACACAAAACAAAAACATGTATGCAATCAAGAAATAGTGGTGAGCTTCCCACAATCAAAATCAGACCTCTTCATTAACAATTCAGCTAGATATATATATATTTTTTAACAGCAATATTATTCAAACAAGGGCCAAAAAGGCCTGAGACACAGCAACAAAAGCACTGTTAGCGAACAAACCATCACTAAGAGCGCGGAAGCGTTGCCGTATAGAACACAAAACAAACAATCATAAAGAAAAGATAAGATGAAGAGAAATTTAAATCCAAACACACACAACACAAGAATTTACGTGGAAACCCAAATCAGGGAAAAAACCACGGCTGTCCTAAGAGAAAGTTCCAATATGTAGTAAATTGTTACAACCACACACTCAGGTTCTCTCTCTAAATAATACCCCAAACCCAATTACACCCAATGCTCACTTTGAGATCTCTCTAGTATTTGCTATTTTGCTCCACTACTCTCAGGTGTTTTTCACACACCAATAACCTAGTTATTATGGTCTATTTATATGTATTACAGAGAGTTAAAACTAACAAAGAAATCCTACTCCTATACATACAAGAATTACTTGTTCCATATAAATACTATTTCCTATTTATAACAAGTCTCTTGTAAAGGAGAAATCCTTTTTCCATTAGAACTTCCAGAAGCAACATATTTCCTCTTCCATGACTATTTCCTGATTCAATGCATGTTTGTGATTAACTACGATTCAAGTTGCAGTTGGTCACCCGCTTCCTAAACCGTGTTGAACTTGACCACTCAGAAAACCGTGATCACTATGCATCTCACCTCGTGGACCGCTGCCGGTACCGCTGCGATGACCACAGCGCTTTCCACAGTGATACACACTGGAATTAGACCGCTGCCGTAGCGCTGCCAAACAATTGGCAGCGGTGTCCTACCGCTGTCATGACCGCTGCCACAGCCACAGCCACAGCGGCTTGGCAGAGGTTTCGGCTGTTCCGCTTCTTCAGTTCGTTTCGCCTCCAAGCCTCCCTCAAACATAACCTCATACTCCGAAACGCTCTCACGTCTCCAGGAAGTCTCCACATTGCTAAATTGGGTTTGGTATCCATTGGTAATTCAAGCCATATCCAACAAGCACTAGAGCAAAACAGAGGCAAGAACAAAAAACCAACAAGATCAAAGAGACTACAGAAAAATGCAGCACACAGAACCAACAAACAAGTAAAGGTAATCGAAAACCTGCAGATCAAATATCGCCCCAAAACAGTTTCTCCCCATTCCTGTTAGAACCCGACTTGGCTAAGGAACCAGCCAGAGAGTTTGCCGCCCCTTGAGTTGTAGATGAACTCCACACCGGACACCGCCCAAAAACTGAATGAAACTCTGAATATTGTAAATGAAATTGACATGCTTTATACTTCCAAAGCTAACCTCACTTCTAAACCCAGGAGACAGCAACCTTAGAGTCACTATTTATCAAAATGCTTCTCCCACGCAACGAGGATTTAGAGGTGCACAATTCGCAAGCTCTATGAATTGCCATTATCTCCGTCGTGATTGCGTCTTGAACACCCACAAAGGACGAGAAGAGGCACAAGATTTTACCTCTGAAATCTCTAAGGACGCCACCAATCCCAGCTAGACCAGGACTACCTCTCGCCGAGCCGACCACATTGAATTTCAGAACATCAATAGAAGGGGGAGTCCAGCCTCCTAGAACAGAACTTTTAGGCACAAGGGGATCTTACGAAGACAGAATCTTATCTCTCAAAAAGTTCATTATATTCCCTTCACTTAGTTGTATATAACCAACTCTATAAGATGTGCTGATCAGCTCAAAGCTTCTCCATCTCCTTTCTTTGCCAAATTTGTTCAACCCCATTTTGATCCTCTCGAACACTGCTCTATCTTCATCATCGTCACCTGTTTTCGTTAAGGCTTCAGCGATGCACCTGGCCAGAATGATGCCATCCTCCAAAGCGGCACACCCGCCTAGGCCTATGTCCTGTGTCATGGGGTGGAGTGCATCACCAGCTACATACACATTGTGGACTTAAAACGGTGTCATTTTTTGTGAAGTTGTAAATCGAAAATAACCTTCGAGTTTCGAATTCAGATGAAACCTTTATACGATGTAATAGTTTCAAATTTAGCTCAAGTGATATGCACATTCCCATCGTTCCAGTCCCATCGGTATAAATCCGGGTCACACATGTAGTTATTGATTCCGGTAGCTTCCGATATATCCTTGACCCATTCGGTGTTAGATTTGAAAGAAATAACATATCCCAAACATAATTTTATACTAAGTATGCTTCTCTTTCTTATTAATATAAATTTATGGAGCAAGACCAAACTTTCTATGTTTCGACATTCGGATTCAGAGGTATACAATCCGAATGTATACTGTCATTGTCACTCAAAATAATTTCAATTTAACTCCATATGAACCCAAACTCATATGGTGAGATTTCTTATTTCGGTCGAGATTGTGAAATCACATAAAATACATGTGAACGATTCAAAAACATTTTTGAATACTCTTATATCTCTCGAATTTCATTAACAACAAGCTCACTACTCACTAGAATCAACAAAAAGTAAGGTGGGACTATGAGAGTATTCTCATATTCATATATCAAAACAACATATGGATTCTAGTCTTTTATCTAACTTGAAACATTATATTACGTACATCGGGATATCTTGAAGACTTAAATATCTCAAATTACATTAACATCAAGCTCACTAGAATCAACCAAACAGTAAGGTGAGATTATTTTCATATATACATGAAAACAAAAAGGACGATGACTCTAGTCTTTTATTGAACTTGAAACGTTTTATATTACATCGGAAACATAATAATCTATATACACAATGCTTTAACAACATTTGGCTCAACAAATTTCCATATCATAACACAAAAACAAAAACAAAAACATGTATGCAATCAAGAAATAACAAAAAAGGAAAAAGAAAAAAAACATGTATGCAATCAAGAAATAGTAGTGAGCTTCCCACAATCAAAATCAGATCTCTTCATCAACAAACCAGCTAGATATGAAGCCAGAATATTATCTCTCAAAAAGTTCATTATCTTCCCTTTACTTTGTTGTATATAACCAACCATATAAGCTGTGCTGATGAGCTCAAAGCTTCTCCATCTCCTCTCTTTGCCAAATTTTTTCAACCCCATTTCAATCCTCTTGAACACCACCGCTCTATCTTCATCATTGTCGTCATCATTGTTACCTGTTTTCGTTAATGCTTCAGCGATGCACCTGGCCAGAACGATACCATCCTCCAGAGCTGCACACCCGCCTTGGCCTATGTCTGGTGTCATGGGGTGGAGTGCATCTCCAGCTACACACACATTGCCCTTGCTAATGTTTCCCCATAGCACCTCCCACGGGCGCCTGTATCTTAGCGGCGATGATATGATACCATCTAGCAGAGTGTTTTCGATAACAGCCTTTATTCGATCAGGTAAGTCATGACACTTGCTCAACACTAATTGCTTCATCTTAGCCGGGTTGTCCTCAAACTCTTTTTCTACAAGTAACGAAATTTTACAAACTAGTCAAATGACATATACATGTTTGATTTATATATATATATATATGCGCTAGCTATACATGAATTGAACCATTACCTTGGCTGGTGGGAGACCAAGTGAAAAACCAATAAACAGTCTGATCATCACAAGGGATGAAACCAGATCGAGTGCCTTTCCCGAAAAACTGCATAAACTTGGGCTCAAAGCCATGACTGCCCTTGAATTCTGTATACCCTCTTATAGCAGATCTTCCTGTGAAAGGCGGTGGCTTGAACCCGAGCCATTTTGACACCACGGAGTTCACTCCATCACACCCAATCAACACCTACTCATCAACAAAGCAATACAAATACAATCATAAAATATACAAGAAAGTAAAGTAGAGACTAAAAAGAATGATCGCGGATGGTTCCTCTCCGTTCCATCTTTACCTTGGTCTTAATTACGGTTCCATCAGCAAGATGCACTAGCTTAAGGTGTCGGGATTCGTCTTCTATAGATACCACCTTCGAAGAGTACCTGATGGTGCCGCTTGGGAGCTCCCTTTCAAGTTCTTCCAACAACACCTTCCTTTTCATACATCGAATTTCACTCTCTCCGCTAAACATCAAAGATTAATAATCATCAATGCTCTTCCACAAACATGAAAAATTATAATCAAAACTACAGATATATATCATCAGTCAAATAAATATACATCTCGAAAACGAAAGGCAACTAACAAATTAAATCTTACTGTTTTCCTTTAGTTTTCAGTGATCTCTCTGAAGGGGGTTTTCCTGATACTGTAGACGTGATCACTAACCTGCATCGACCGGATCTCTTACAAATCAGTTGAATTTACATGGTTTCCAAATCAATTTCTTTTCTTCTTTGGCTAGAAATTGGACTCTAATCATCACTACTAGGTTCTAAGAACCGGTGTTACAAATTGAAATTTTAATCATCACTACTATCATGTTGTATTGATCAATAACTTTATATATATAGTACATAGACCAAGACCATGAAATTTAATGTATCAAAATTCATCTTCAACATTGAATCCCAAAAAGCTTGAAAAATAGTCAGAGATTTGAGATATACCTTTCAAGGAGTTGATGCTGTTGGCGAAGTGAGTGACCAATTCCAACAGCATCCAAAGCTCTCCAAGCATTGCTCCATGTTGTGAATGCAAATCCAGTGACCCTCAAAGTCTCTGATGATTCCAATACTAAGCTTCTGATTCCAAGTCTGCAACACAGTAGTATTTTAAGTGTGTTCTTTTCAAGTATTTCAACAGATAAAAATATACACACACACATACATACGAACACAAGACGAGCAAACCTGTGAAGTCCCAAAGATGTTGTCAAGCCAGCAATTCCAGCTCCCACAATCACAATATCTGCAACTTCTTCCATGATACCTTTTGGCTCCAACTTCTTCCAAACACAAAGATAATAACTTTGACACTTTGTAGAAAGAGTTATTGCTATGTAAATGAAGAAACCAACACATCAACTATATAGAAAAATGGACCACAAATAATACCAAACGGAAAGAAAAGTTAAGATCATGACAAAAGATGATTAATTATGCAGCTATTATGGAAAATAGTGACTCTAATCACACAGTTCTATAATATTGTATTAACATTTGTCTGAATTGGAGCATTCACTGTCAGGCTGACGTGTTTTCCATTAAATCAGATTGGACAGTATTATTTTTTTTAAACAACGTATAAAAATATCTAATTTTGAACTATAGTTGATTGGTTTGGATGATGAAGGCAGTTAAGATTTTGTTTCTTGGTTATGAAACTTAGAGGATTTGGTACTCTCAAATGTTAGAATATATATTTGATTAAAATTCATCATATTAGGTACTATCTGGGGAAGTGTAAACAGTCTAAACAGATGCTTTTGCAAACAATATTACTTAGCAAAACATTAGATAATATCAAAGATTCTTGTAGACATTAACGTCCATGCTTAGCTCAAGTGATTGTTGTATATTTTCCTCTAGTATCCGTAATAGGGGATTAAGTCACAACATGTCTATAAAATCATAAAGTATGGAGAGACTGACTTCTCCCCTATGAAAGTTGTTTTCCGAACCGTACTTGTAGCGGTTGATATTTTCAAATCTCGACAGATCTCTGACCCAACCAATGTCAAAATTAATATATATATATATATAGATATATATATATAGATATATATATATATATATATTCTGGTAGACTATTGACCCCACTAAGATTACATGTTAGTATTAGGATAACATAGAGATTGTGGACCTCAAACAAACTTTTTTTTCTAGTAATCATTTATATTTTCATGAAAAACATCTTAAGCAATTCTTGTACCCATTCCCTTTTGATGTGTATTTCAAAGGAACCTGAACCTTTTGTATGGACTTTCACACTGATGTAGCGGAAGCTCTGTCGAGAAAAACCTGCGTAAAACGATTAGAAACAACCTACTAAAGTTCCGTTGATTTGCGAACAAATACCGGAAAGTTAGGCTTCAATTCGTTGATTCAAGATGAATACCGAAGTTGGAATAATTAGAGAAAACTCTAAAATTTTATAAATCAAAAGCTGAATGGCCAATTCGGCCTACATCATTATTTAAAGCAAAATAAATCCTAAACCTAATCGGATTCCTTGGAAAGCAAGAAAAACGCCCAAAAAAGGAAAAAATACCAAAAAAGGCAAAAACGAGATTAAAGCAAAAACTAAATCTGTTGAGACTCCTAACCACTCCAGAATTGACGGAAGTCAAAACGGAATTGGGAAACCCAATTTATTGCTAAAACGAAACTTTCCTAAAACGGCAAAAACGCCCAATTCAAGGCCTAAACGACGGAATTTGGCTAAAAAAAGACGTGCTTACGCAGCAAAGCTGCGTAGTAGTTCCGGAAACGCCGAAACGCATCAGCTGTCAAAATTTCAAGTCATTCTGATTCCGCCGCCCGGGTTTAGCCTTACTTGGCTTGTTTCAAATCCCACCCCTCCAAATAATCTAATGCCAGTTGATCCGCCGCATCATTCTCCCCAGGTTGGAGAAAATTCGTCCTCGAATTTGGCACGGTATCGTCATCAGAGGAGTCGCCATGGAAAGGAATCAAGTGCTTGACATTGAAGACATTATGAGTTCTAATATGGCTGGGAAGTTTCAGGCGATACGCATTGGGATTAATTTTTTCCACAATTTCCAGCGGGCCTATCTTCTTAGCAGCAAGTTTGTTATACTCCCCCACAGCAAACCTGTCCTTCGTGAGGACAGCCCACACAAAATCGCCCACCTCAAACTCCAAATGACGCCTTTTCTTGTCCGCGGCTAGCTTGTATTTCTCTACTGACTGCAACAAATTCTCTTGCACCTGCTTATGAATCTCTTGTAACCCTTGAACGAAATCTTCAGCTTTCCCATGAACTCTAGTCTTGCTAGGTAGAGGAATCAGGTCTATGGGGCTTCGAGGAACCAGTGAGTACACTACCTGAAAAGGACTGAAGCCGGTACTCCTATTGACAGCATGGTTGTGGGCAAATTCGGCTTGGCTCAACTTCAGGTCCCATGACCGAACATTTTCTCCTACCAGACATCTCAGCAAGTCTCCGAGCGCTCGGTTCACCACCTCCGTCTGCCCATCCGTTTGCGGGTGATAAGCACTGCTGAAATCCAACCTCGTATTGACCATCTTCCAAAGGCTCCGCCAGAAGTGACTGAGGAATCGAGTGTCCCTGTCAGAAACAATTGACGAAGGTAAACCATGAAGGCGATAAATCTCTCGGAAGAATAATTGGGCAACCTTGACAGCATCAGTAGTTTTTTTACACGGGATAAAATGAACCATCTTGGAAAATCGGTCAACTACTACATAGATGGAGTCACATCCTCGTTGGGTTCTAGGCAGTCCCAAAACAAAATCCATGCTCAAGTCCGTCCAAGGTTGAGTAGGAATCGGTAAAGGCCTGTACAACCCAGCATTAGTCGCTTTCCCTTTGGACACTTGACAAACCCGACAACGTTCCACATATCTCTCTACTTCTTTCCGAATTGTGGGCCAAAAGTATGATGCCTTAACTAACTGAAGCGTGCGATCTCTGCCCACGTGACCCGCCCCATGTATTTCCTTAATAATTTGCAGACGCAAACTACACTCGGGGATACAAAGTTGGTTTCCCCGAAACAAGAACCCATCGACCAATACAAATTCCGAATTTCTTCCCTCTCGAACAGCAGCCATTATCTCTGAAAAGTGTGGATCCGAATCAAATAAATCACGAAAAGAGTTAAAACCTGGAACCTGGACAACCATTGTTGATAACAGAGTGACCCTTCGGCTCAGGGCATCAGCCACCCGGTTCGTAACACCTGCTTTGTGCTTCAAGACGAATGTAAACTGTTGAAGGTAAGCTGACCATGAAGCATGCCGGGAAGAAATTTTTTCTTGACTGTGGAGGTGTCTCAATGAATCATGATCAGTGTATAGGATGAATTCTCGGTGGAATAAGTAATGTCGCCAATGCTTAACCGCTTGAACCACAGCATAGAATTCTACGTCATAAGTGCTATAACGTACTCGAGACCCCGACAGTTTCTCACTGAAATATGCCACCGGTTTCCCTCCTTGACTCAAAACAGCTCCGATGCCCACCTTGGAAGCATCGCTATGCAGCTCAAACGGTTGAGAAAAATCTGGTAGAACGAGTATAGGGGCTGTTGTCAATTTCTCTTTGATTTGCTGAAAACCTTCTTCAGCTTCGGTTGTCCACTGAAACTTGACTCCTTTCATACACTCAGTGACAGGTGCCATAATGCTACTAAAGTGCGGGATGAACCGGCGGTAGAATGATGCCAGGCCATGGAAACTCCGTACCTCAGTAATTGTTTTCGGTCGCGGCCACTGCCTCACTGCCACTATTTTGGACTCATCCACTTGTAGACCCTCTCCAGAAATAACATATCCCAAAAATAACACCTTTGGTGTCATGAAAACACACTTCTTGGCTGCAGCAACAAATTTTTCTCTACGCAACACACATAACACTTCCCGAATGTGCTGAAGATGCAGCTTGGGGTTTGCACTGTAAATTAAGATATCATCGAAGTAAACAACAACAAACTTACCGATAAATGGACGAAGAGCTTGGTTCATCACTCGCATGAAGGTGCTAGGTGCGTTGGACAACCCAAATGGCATGACTAGCCATTCATATAACCCCTCTCGTGTCTTGAACGCTGTCTTCCATTCATCCCCAGGTCGAATACGAATCTGATGATACCCACTCTTCAGGTCCAATTTGGTGAACTCATGTGCTCCACTCAATTGATCTAATAAATCATCTAGTCTCGGAATTGGAAAGCGATACCTTACTGTGATCTTATTAATTGCACGACTGTCGACACACATCCTCCATGTTCCATCTTTCTTGGGAATTAACAAGGCGGGAACAGCACATGGACTTAGACTCTCACGGATATGCCCCTTTGACTGAAGTTCCTCAACCTGTCTTCGTAACTCCTCGTGCTCTGTGGGACTCATTCTGTAATGGGGTTTGTTTGGCAACATAGCTCCTGGCTCTAGGTCGATATGATGTTGAATGTCACGTAGAGGTGGTAGTCCTTCAGGTAATTCTTCCGGAAACACATCAGCAAACTCCGAAATCAGAGAAGCTGCCGCACTCGGAACCTCTATCTCAGCCTGTGTTTCTTTCCCCATTAACACATACACCGTTTCTGCTTCCTTTATCTCCAACTCGAATTTTGCATATGATAACAGGTTAGTATTATCGCCATGCGCCTTAATCTTCTCAGATGGTTTGCTTGGTAGGAGCACAATTTTTTTTTCATGGAAAACGAAAGAATAGGTATTCTTAAACCCATCATGATACACTTTTCTGTCATATTGCCACGGCCTCCCTAACAGTAAGTGACATGCATCCATGTCCACCACATCACACCACATCTGATCCTTGTAGTTGGTTCCCATTGAAAACGAAATTAGCGCCCGCTGCGATACAGTCACCTCTCCCCCTTTTTGCAGCCAAGCTAGCCGATATGGTTTTGGATGTTTTTCTGTCGTCACCCCTAACTTTCGAACCGCTTCGACTGACACAATATTCTCACAACTTCCCCCGTCTATGACAAATCGACACACCTTACCAAGGATGGTACAAGTAGACTGAAAGATGTTATTTCGCAGCCACTCTCCTTCTCCAGTTCTCGGGGCCAAACAGGTACGTCGCACCATCAACATCGTTCCAGTGTCACCATCTACCAGTTCTTCACTCACTTCCTCCGCTTCTGATTGTGGTTCTTCAACTATTTCCGCATCTTCTTCATTAAATTCTGCCGGGTCAATAAATAACACCTTCTTTGCTGGCCTTGGACACTCAGACAGCCTGTGACCCGTTTCTCCACATCCAAAACACCGAAATCCGCCAGTGGTTGCCCTGGGAGTTTGAACGTTGTTTGTTGGGTTTCGTGGACCAGAATATGAACCACTGCTAGCACTAACACCTGGTCGACTTCCAGTATTTTCGCTGGAACTACTTGCTCTGTTTCGACTGCCCATTCCTCCTCCGAAATTCAGCGTCTGTCCACTATTAGATTTTCGCGACAATGTCTTCTCCAATTGTAAAGCCCTCTGATGCGCTTCAGTTACAGTCACTGGATCGAAAAGATTCACCATATCAAGGATTTGTGTACGCAACCCACCACAGTAGCGCGACACCAACTGATCCTGTGTCTCCTCTATATCGTTTCGCACCAACAACTCATAGAATTCGGTTGTATATTCATCGACAGACCTCATACCTTGACGCAAATTTTGCAACCTCTGGTACATCAATCTCGTAAAGTTGTGAGGTAAAAACTCTTCACGCAACTTTCGTTTCATCTTCTCCCAGTCAGAAAGTTTAGGCTTTCCTGCGCGATTCCTAGCGAGTTTAAATTGTTGCCACCAAGCCGCAGCTCTTCCCCTAAACCTCGTGGCCACTAATGCCACTCTCTCATTCGCAGGCACTCTTTTGAATTCCAGAATTTCGTCAGCGATTCCAATCCATTCCAGAAACTCTTCTGGCTGCATGCTTCCACGGAATTCCGGCACCTCTGTCCGCATCCCCGTCTCCCATCGCCTGACATCTTCTATTCTGTCATCAGCCCTGTCGTCAGCCCTGTCATCTGTCACAGGCGCTCTCTGTCGACGTCGTGGTTGCGGATCCCCTTCCACTTCGTCACTACTTGTCTCAGGATGTAAGGCCTGAAACGGGTTTTGGTTGGCTCTTGACGCCGCAAGTTGCGCCGTTAATTGCTCCACCTGTCGCTCCAACTGAATTACACGGTCACGTTCGATGGCTAGGTCTACAGGAATCTGGTCTGGTCGTCTTCTCGGCGGCATGATGATGTCGTCCCGAACGAACACGGCTCTGATACCAACTGATGTAGCGGAAGCTCTGTCGAGAAAAACCTGCGTAAAACGATTAGAAACAACCTACTAAAGTTCCGTTGATTTGCGAACAAATACCGGAAAGTTAGGCTTCAATTCGTTGATTCAAGATGAATACCGAAGTTGGAATAATTAGAGAAAACTCTAAAATTTTATAAATCAAAAGCTGAATGGCCAATTCGGCCTACATCATTATTTAAAGCAAAATAAATCCTAAACCTAATCGGATTCCTTGGAAAGCAAGAAAAACGCCCAAAAAAGGAAAAAATACCAAAAAAAGGCAAAAACGAGATTAAAGCAAAAACTAAATCTGTTGAGACTCCTAACCACTCCAGAATTGACGGAAGTCAAAACGGAATTGGGAAACCCAATTTATTGCTAAAACGAAACTTTCCTAAAACGGCAAAAACGCCCAATTCAAGGCCTAAACGACGGAATTTGGCTAAAAAAAGACGTGCTTACGCAGCGAAGCTGCGTAGTAGTTCCGGAAACGCCGAAACGCATCAGCTGTCAAAATTTCAAGTCATTCTGATTCCGCCGCCCGGGTTTAGCCTTACTTGGCTTGTTTCAAATCCCACCCCTCCAAATAATCTAATGCCAGTTGATCCGCCGCATCACACACTCTGATATACAAAAGATTATTGTATGATTTTTTTAAAGAGTTGATGTTATTTGCTTCAAGTAGACAAGAAGTAGCTCAGATGGGTCTGGTTCAAAATCTGAATCTTCTGTTTTTGATCATGTGACTGTTCAACCTTCAGATTCATAAATCAAACAATCTACAACATATATTTTACAATTAAAAACAATTACAATTTCTCATTGCATTTTCAAGGAAAGATACATATTTTGAACAAGCAGAAGAAACAGATTTTTTTTTCTTCTTTTCAAGTAGTTGCAGTCAAGAAATGGTGAGCTTTCCACAATCAAAATCAGCTCTTTTAATCAACAAGCCAGCCAGAAATGAAGATAAACTTGTTGGGATTATTGTGTGAAGCCTTCAATTAATTAAAAGCAAGTTAGGTTGCTTTTGTCTTTTATGTGATAAATTGATAAAGATAAAGTTTGTCTTATTTGAAGGTTTGGTGAATGTGCACATGAAAGTCAACAAAGAAGCAAATTGCAAATTGAGCAATTGGAACGTTGTGCAATATGCAGCGTCATGTGCAGCGGTCCTAATTTTTTTTTTGGTGAGCGCTGCGCATAGCGCTGTATGTTGTGGCAGCGGTGAGGCAGCGGTTTCACCAGTGTTTCGCGCTGCGTATTGCGCTGCTAATTGTTTGACAGCGGTGTTGTCACAGTAGGTCACGCTGCGAAGAGCGCTGTGGCTATGGCAGCGGTTCGACTTAAATCCGCGTGCAATAAAGATTTCACACAGTAAAGATAGAGGAAAAAGGAAATAGATCCCAATTAGGATTTGGCCAACCCTAGTGCTCCCATATAAATACCATCATTATGTGTACTCTGATGTGTGTGTTAAAATCACCGTGAGTGAGAAAATATTGCTAGAGAGATAGAGAGCAAATTGTAGAGAGACTGAGAGATTGTAATCAACTCTGAAAGTAGTGGATTGAGTGCGGTGCGCTCCGTGGACGTAGGCAAATTGCTGAACCACGTAAAATCTTTGGTGTCGTCTTTTTCTTCTTATTGCTTTCATATTATCTGTGTGTTTTAGATTTGTGTGTGCGATTTTTTATTACAACAATTGGTATCAGAGCCCTAGGTTGGGGCAGGTTGTTTTTCACACAAATCTAGGTTTTCTCGAGGTCAACGATTTTATCGTGGAGATGGGATCAGAGAAAGATTCTCACAAGATTGAGAAATTCGATGGAACAAATTTCAGTTTCTGGAAGATGCAGATGGAGGATTATCTGTACCAGAAGGATCTGTATTGGCCGATAAAAGAGAAGCCGGCAACTATGATCGATGAAGAATGGTCAAAGAAGCAGAAGCCGAAGAACATGGATGAAGAGGATCTCGAACTCCTAGACAGGAAAGCATTGGGAGCAATTCGTCTCAGTTTGACGAAGCAGGTCGCTTTTAATGTAAAGGATCAGCTAACTGCTAGAGGTCTGATGAAGACTTTATCAAACCTGTATGAACAGCCTTATGCGGTAAGGAAGGTCCATCTTGTCAAAAAGCTATCAAATTTAAAGATGACGGAAGGTCAGGGTTTCAGAGAGTATCTAAACCAGTTCAATGAAGTGAAAGATGGGTTAACTTCTATGTCTATGGGTTTCGATGAAGAATTCTTGGCGGTGTTTATGCTCACCCAATTGCCAGAAAGTTGGAAGATGACATGTCAATCAATTGCCAACTCGTTCAGGAAAGAAAAATTGGATTTCTCACAAGTTGTGAACATGATCATGACTGAAGAAATCAGGATGCGTGAAGAAGGATTTGGAGCATCTACATCTTCAGCATTGAATATGGAAGGTAGAGAAAGCAGAAACAGAAATCGGAACACGAATCAACGAGGAAGATCAAAGTCAAGAGGTAAGTCTAAATCCAGGTATCAGGTCAACTATTCGGGAAATCAGCAACGAAACAAGAAAGATGTAGAGTGCTGGAACTGTGGTAAGAAAGGCCACTTCTCGTATGAGTGTAGATCTGAGAAGAAAGATAAGGGCAAGGGCAGTGCGAACTATGTGTCGGAGGAGTCAGATGACTACCTCATCTGCTCGTTGGAAAGTAAGACGGAGTCTTGGGTTCTGGATTCATGAGCGTCTTTCCATGCCACACCTCACAGGGAGTTGTTCGAGAATTACGTCTTAGGAAATTTGGATAAGGTGTATCTTGGTGACGATCAGGCATGCAACATTACCGGGAAGAGAGATGTGAAGATTCAGCTGAAAGGGTCAGTTTGGAAGCTTAACAATGTGAGGCACATACCGGATTTGAGGAAGAACTTGATCTCTATTGGGCAACTGGCATCAGAGGGTTACATGACGACTTTCACAGATGATAAGTGGAAGATTTCGAAGAGTATTATGACAATCGCCCGAGGAAATAAGAATGGGTCGCTTTACACAACTACGGATGGTTGTGGTTCAATCGCTATGGCGGAAGGTAAAGATGATCCGAACTTGTGGCACCAGAGATTTGGGCACATGAGTAGTCAGGGGCTGAAGTGTCTACATTCGAAAGGTAAGTTGCCAGATTTGAAGAGTGTTAAGGTTGATTTCTGTGAGAGCTGCGTGTTGGGAAAACAGAAGCGAGTGAGCTTCAAGAAGACCAGAAGGGTACCGGCAAAGGAGAAGTTGGAACTAGTGCACACCGATGTTTGGGGTCCAGCTTCAGTCTCGTCAACCGGAGGTAAACAGTATTTCGTCACATTTATTGACGACCACTCCAAAAAGGTATGAGTTTATTTTCTGAAACACAAGTCTAAGGTGTTTGATGCTTTCAAGAGATGGAAAGCTAGAGTTGAGAATGAGACAGGGTTAAAGATCAAAAAGCTGCATTCAGACAATGGTGGAGAATATGAAGACAGTGAGTTCAAGAGGTTTTGCTATCTGAGCGGGATAAAGCTCAGTAGAATGGTTCCTGGAACCCCACAGCAGAATGGGATAGCAGAACGTATGAACAGGACATTGACTGAAAGAGCCAGAAGCATGAGGTTACATTCTGGGTTGCCAAAACAGTTCTGGGCAGAAGCAGTCAATATAGCAGCATATTTGATCAACAGAGGACCATCAAAGCCTTTGGACCTCGCTATACCAGAAGAGATCTGGACTGGGAAAGAGGTAAAACTTTCTCATCTTAAAGTGTTTGGGTGTGTTTCTTATGTGCATATAGGTGATCATGCGAGGAATAAGCTAGACGCCAAGTCAGTGAAGTGTACTTTGGTGGGCTATGGAGAAGATGAATTTGGTTACAAGCTGTGGGATGACCAAAACCGCAAGATGATCAGAAGTAGAGATGTTGTCTTCAATGAAAAGGTTATGTACAAAGACAGAAACACACAGGTGTCTGAGCCAGAAGAGCCAGAGTACTTTGGGCCGAATGATGTGTCAGAGAACAGGGTCTTGGAACCAGTTAATCAGAATGATGAAGAACAAGGTGTGCCGCTCCAGGTTACAGATCCTATCCCATATAGAGACGTTCAAGCGACACAGGCTGAGAGTGCAGTAAGAAGAGCAACTCGAACTCCTATACCAAATAGGAAGTACTTGCAATACATGTTGTTGACAGATGCAGGGGAACCTGAGTGTTATGATGAGGCATATCAGGGAAAAGATGCGAGCAAATGGGAGCTTGCAATGAAGGATGAGATGAAGTCGTTGATTTCTAATCAAACTTGGGAGTTAGCCAAGTTGCCTGAAGGAAAGAAAGCCCTACAGAATAAGTGGGTGTTTCGGATCAAAGAGGAACATGATGGTTCCAAGAGATACAAGGCACGACTAGTGGTCAAAGGCTTCCAACAAATAGAAGGTATTGACTACTTTGAAATATTTTCTCCTGTTGTTAAACTAACTACGATCCGGTTAGTATTAAGCATTGTCGCAGCAAAGAGATTATATCTTGAGCAGTTAGATGTGAAGACTGCCTTTCTTCATGGAGATTTGGAGGAAGATATATACATGCAGCAATCAAAGGGGTTTGTAGAAGATGGCAAAGAAGAGTTGGTGTGTAGGTTGACAAAGAGCTTGTATGGTTTAAAACAAGCTCCCCGACAGTGGTACAAGAAGTTTGATGGGTTTATGCAAGGCAATGGATATCTGAGATGCAATGCTGACCACTGCTGTTACTTCAAAAGGGTTAAGTCAAGTTTTATTATTCTGCTACTTTATGTTGATGACATGTTAGTAGCTGGTGCATATTTAGAAGAGATTAACAATTTGAAGAAGCAACTCTCGAGTGAGTTCAAGATGAAGGATTTAGGTGCAGCAAAGCAGATTCTTGGAATGAGAATTAGCAGAAACGAACAGGAAGGTACATTGAAGCTTTCACAAGCAGAGTACGTTCGGAAGGTGTTGCAGAGATTCAGCATGGGTGATGCAAAATCGGTAAGAACACCTTTGGCTAGTCATTTTAGGTTGTCCAAGGAACAGAGTCCGAAGACAGAAGAGGAGAAGGACTTCATGGCTAAAGTTCCTTATGCTTCAGCCATTGGAAGCCTAATGTATGCCATGACTTGCACAAGACCAGATATTTCCCATGCAGTGGGAGTTGTGAGCCGTTACATGTCAAATCCAGGCAAGCTTCACTGGGAGGCTGTGAAGTGGATCCTAAGATACCTGCGGGATACGACAGAGAGATGTCTAACCTTTAGAAGAGACAAACTCAAGCTGGAAGGTTATGTGGATTCAAATTTTGCTGGGGAGGTGGATCATAGGAGAAGTACCACCGGATATGTGTTCACAATGGCTAGTACCGCGATTAGTTGGATGTCCCAGTTGCAGAAGATAGTGACAATCTCTACAACTGAAGCAGAGTATATGGCTGTGACAGAATCAAGCAAGGAGCTGATATGGTTACAAGGTTTGTTAGCTGAGTTGGGATTCGATCAAGTGATGAATGTGTTGCACAGTGACAGTCAGAGTGCAATACACTTGGCCAGGAATTCGGCGTTCCATTCTAGGACCAAGCATATAAACCTGCGCTACCATTTCATTCGATCGTTAATCGAAGAAGGTGTGTTAAAGCTTGTGAAGATAGCAGGTAGCAAGAATCCAGCTGATATGTTAACCAAGCCAGTCACTACTGAGAAACTGGAGCTGTGCGCAGCTTCAGTGGGTCTTCAAGAGTGAAGACGTGGGGGATGAGCGCACCGTTATTTATCCACTAAGTCATCAAGGAATGATGGAGAACGTCTATTGGGTTTCAATCTTCAAGTGGGAGATTGTTGGGATTATTTTGTGAAGCCTTCAATTAATTAAAAGCAAGTTAGGTTGCTTTTGTCTTTTATGTGATAAATTGATAAAGACAAAGTTTGTCTTATTTGAAGGTTTGGTGAATGTGCACATGAAAGTCAACAAAGAAGCAAATTGCAAATTGAGCAATTGGAACACTGTGCAATATGCAGCGTCATGTGCAGCGGTCCTAATTTTTTTTTGGTGAGCGCTACGCATAGCGCTGTATGTTGTGGCAGCGGTGAGGCAGCGGTTTCACCAGTGTTTCGCGCTGCGTATTGCGCTGCTAATTGTTTGACAGCGGTGTTGTCACGGTAGGTCACGCTGCGAAGAGCGCTGTGGCTATGGCAGCGGTTCGACTTAAATCCGCGTGCAATAAAGATTTCACACAGTAAAGATAGAGGAAAAAGGAAATAGATCCCAATTAGGATTTGGCCAACCCTAGTGCTCCCATATAAATACCACCATTATGTGTACTCTGATGTGTGTGTTAAAATCACCGTGAGTGAGAAAATATTGCTAGAGAGATAGAGAGCAAATTGTAGAGAGACTAAGAGATTGTAATCAACTCTGAAAGTAGTGGATTGAGTGCGGTGCGCTCCGTGGACGTAGGCAAATTGCTGAACCACGTAAAATCTTTGGTGTCGTCTTTTTCTTCTTATTGCTTTCATATTATCTGTGTGTTTTAGATTTGTGTGTGCGATTTTTTCTTACAACAAAACTTGTCCCTCTCAAGAAGTTCATTATCTTCCCATACATTCATCGTATAAAACCATCAAAGCTTCTCCATCTCCCCTAGAACCTGCCACAGGTATCTGTATCTTTTTCGCGATGACATTATACATTCCAATGGAGTGTTTTCAATAATACCCTTTACTTGATCAACACATATTGCTTCATCTTAGCTGGTGCAGGTCTTTATCTAAATTTAGAACAGTGGAAATGAGAAAAGCGCAGACATAATGATCATAATGTAATATGATTTGGCAGCTCAACCAAACAACTTCTCATTGAAATAGGATTGTGGACATAATTTGATTAAGTCGTGCTTGCCTACTTGTGGCACGTTCATTTTCTTCTATGAAATTTAACTTCAGTTTGATGTTACTGCCTGTGTAATCTCCAAAAGCCGGTTTCTTGAATCCGAGCCATTTTGCCACCACTGAGTTTACTCCATCACACACAATCAACAGCTTTCATCACATTGACACAATAATACAAAGTTGTAAAATTAGTCCATAAAATTCAGAGAAACACATAACAGTGATTTAATACTTGAAATTATAATAGTTAATTAGCTGTTCTTTTTTAACTTGGCCTTAAGGATGGTTCCGTCAGCTTAAAGCTAAGTATCCCAATTCCTCTATAGAAACCGCCTTTGAGGAGTACTTGATGGTGCCACTGAGGAACTTCGAACTTCATTTTCTCCGCTAAACATCACAGACTACATTAATAACACTCATCCACAAACAAAAAAGTAAATAGAACTACACACGTACACAGCGATTGTTTGTAAAACAGAAACAAAAGAAGAAGCTCAATGAATCTTTCGCATAATTTGGCAAGCTAGTGTGGAATCTGCAGAATGTGAAACGTTGACTCGAACTATGACATACTACTGTCAATATGAAAACTTACTGTTTTCCTTTGGTTTTCAATGATTTCTCTGAAGAGGGTTGTCCTGATATTGTTGACGTAACCACTATCCTGTCAACACATTCATGATCAGCAAATTGCAAATGGTTTCCTTTATGGTGGAAAATTTGCAAGAAAGTGTCAACTATTCTAGTGCTATTACACCATGCTGCAGATAGGAAATCACTATTAAGGTGCCATATTCATGATTTCACAACATCCCGGAAGTGAATTGCCTCATATCTTCATTGACAGATCATGCTAAACTCAATTCACATTCACAGAAACTATGATCTCCTTAAATGCATGAGAAAACTATATACATTGAAGAATGAAGAGGACTCAAGTTACACCAATTGAAAATCTTGAGCATAACAAAATTACACGGTTGTATGGGATGCAGATAGTTTATTACTATTACAGTGCCGTATTCATTATTCAGTACATCCTAGAAAGGAATCGCCTCAAAACTTCATAGTCATATTATGCAAAACTCGACTCACATTCACAAAAACTATAATCTCCAAATTACATGAGAAAATTATATACATTGAAGAATGAAGATGATTTAAGTTACACTAGTTGAACATCTCCTCTCCAATGATCATTATTTTTCGTCAGGGACAGAATTAGGCTGCAGCCCACCCTAGCATTTGAAAAAAAAAAAAAAAAAAAAAAAAGGGTTTTACAATAAATTTAAGTACATCCCATTTAGTTCTAAATACACCCAATTTAGTTTTAAATCTCCAAAGCCCAACTGAAATAGCCTATTAAACTTTTCAATATTTGTTATAACTAAAATAAACCCAACAACTTAAAAAATATGTCTCAAACCATCATTCAAGCCCATTATATTTCCTTTACTAAGTGAAAAACTAATTTGAGAAAAATGTCTCAAAATATTATCTTGTGTTTTTCTTGTTTAGAATATTTATATGAGGGTAAGGCTCATTATAACCTTTGACTAGGTGTGCTTTTTATTTTAATTAATAGAAATTCCCTCGTGTCTTCCAAATTTGTTGTCAAAATGTTATTATTATTATTATTAGGGCAATTACCAAACAAGTCCTGAACTTTTTTCTTTGTTCCAAGTAGTTTGTGACTTTTACAAAACTAACCAGATTCATCCCTAACGTTTTTATGGAGTACCATTTGAGTCCCTAGCTTTTAAGAAACAACCAAAAACATCCCTTATCGTTAGCCTCAGTTATTTATACCGTTACTTTGACTATAGTTTACTTTTAAAAGACTAAAGTACCCCTCTAAAGTTAAAGATGTTTAAATAAAAATAAAATAATTATTTAAACAAGGATGTAATGAAAACAAAATAAATTAAATTATCTGCAACTCTCTCACTGATTTGAAAATCACTACCAAACTTGGAAACACTTACTACCAACAATCTGACCTCTTAAAAAAATCAAAGGTTGGCAAATCCGGAATCGGCCACTGCCTCAATAATTAGAAATCTCATATCTCCGATGGTGGACACTGGACAGAGATCGGGGGAGATCTAGGGCAGCTTTGTGGATGACATGTTTTCTGGTTTGGCTCGGAGTCAATGGGTTATTCTCTCAACAATGGGTCTTTGATGCCTATATACTGAAGGCATCTTCATGACTCCATCATTATTTGGTTCAAGTTCTTGAAAATGAGTCATTTTTTGGGTTCAATATTGATAAAAAATTATAGAGACCTGTACAATTTTTTGGGTTTTGTATTGATGAAAAATTGAAAAGATCTGGATTGTTATTTTTTTTTTTTTAAGGCTTGAGAAACCTGGATTGTTAATTGAGCTTTAATATGGAGATTAGTGAAGCCATGGTATTAGTTTCTCAATAAACAATGGTCAATCTCTGGGTTAGAAGAAGCATACGGTTCTTCTCTGTTTCTGTTTTGGGAAAAACAAAAAAATATATAAAAAAAATGAAATTTTTGCCCAAAAGAAAGATCAAACTCAAAAATTGATATCTGTATCATGTAAACCATTTTTGTTTCTTATCAAAATTTTGCAACTGAGGCACTTTGATGGCCACAAACACCTGCAAGTAGTGGTAGAAATTGGCCTCAGACCTCAGAAGCATCACACAAACAGAAATCGCAGAGATTCGAAATTGGGTCTTTGAGGAATCTTTTTTTTTTAGTTGTTTTTATATTTTCATAATTATTTTTAATCTAAAATGATTAATTTTTTTTTTATTTTGTTTGTAAGAATTAAAAAGACTAAAATACCATTGACTGTTAGGTTTGACTAACATAAAGTTAATTGATGGATGAAATTGGTACATTTTAAAAAGTTAGGGACACCAATCATGTGTTGATGTGAGTGGTTCGGCGCTCTCATCCCTTAAGCAAGGTCGTGGGTTCAACTCCCCTTGTGAATGGAGCTACATATATTGGGAGCACTTTATCCCTTAGTGGGCTGACCCGGTGTGAGTCCGGATTAGTCGGGGTGTGGTCTAGGTTGATTGCACCGTATAGTGGATCCATCCCACCCGAAAACTGGACGGTGTAAACCAAAAAATAAAAAAAAAAAAGTTAGGGACCAATTTGATCAAACTACTTGGAATAAAGAAAAAAGTTCATGACCAATTTGGTAATTGCTATTATTATTATTATTATTATTATTATTATTATTATTATCGTCATCATCTTTTATCTATATGAAATTGTCAACAGCCCACCCAGAAAAAAAAAAATTCTGATTTCGCCCCTGTTTTTCACGCACTGTGCTCAAGTGTGTCAAATGTTTGAAGTTGACGAGTTGGTCTCCTCCTATGGGAAACGCCCTGAAATTCAGTGTCGATGGGAGGAACAATTCGGGTCAGATAATGGGCCTGTTCTCAGTCTTTGTGGGGATTGGAGACTCAAGTCTTGCGGAGTTGCTAGCAATTCACAGAGCAGCCTCTATGTGCGCAAACTCTGTTCCTCTCTTTGGTAGGGAAATAGATATCGTTAGCGACTCGTCGGAGGTGGTTTCTTGGGTGAATTCTGATGAGATGGGGAACCTACTGCATATCAATACAATTTACGAGATTTGAAATTGCTTGTCCCTCCTTGGAAACACTTGAGTCATTTATAACCCCAGAGCTAGTAATTCTTTTGCAGATTGTTTAGCTAAGAATGGTTCCGCTATGATGGGGGCTAATGTGATTTGGGAGGTGCACTGATTGGTTTTACTTCCTTTTTCATAGGCCGGCTTTCCTTTGGTTCCAGGGGGTTTGCTGTTTTGTTTGTGTTTTGTTGGTTGGCTGCTCTTGTTTTTCTTCTCTGCTTTCTTAGGTTCTTTGTCTTTTCAGCTGTGGCTTTCTTTTGTGCTTGGTGGTCCTTTTTCCGACTCCTTGGGTCGATGAATAAACTTTGCTATTAATAAAAAAATAAAAAACAAATTTGAGTAAACGTATAGCAGAATAATAATCCTATATTTACCTTGCAAATACCAATTCGACCACTTTTCAATATTTTTACATCTTCAAAATGGATAATTAGTATTTAGTTGTAATTGCTTATCGGAACAACACTTACTAAATCTCTATTCTCTGCATACATGGAAGACTTTCTATTAATTTTTTCAATAACTATACGGTAGATGACTAGTAGTTTCTCTCTAAGCTGAGAGGTCGGAACCGGCCTTATATTCAACAACTTTTTATTAAGTTAAAGCCCAGTTTGACATTTCTTCCCCAGCTGCTTTTGGGGTCAAAAGTGATTCCGGATCAAAAATAGAGTGTTTGGTAAAATCATGGGGAAGTGCTTTTAGTCACTTTAAGCTTCTCCCAATTGAGTTTTTAAGAAGCTACAAATACATGCTTTTAGATTTCAGCTTCTGTTTCTCCAAAACGCACTACAGTGTTTTTTTAATGAAATTTTACAAACTTTCCATTTTACCCTTGCCTTTCACCAAAATCATTCTCTTCAGACAGCAGCCTCTCCTTCTCCTTCGATTTCTCTCCTCTCTCGCTTCAATCAGAAAGCAGCCCTTCTCCTTCGATCTCTCTCACTTTCAGGTTCGATTTCTCTCGTTCTCCTTCGTTATTGGATCCTTCTCCTTCGTTCATGTTTTAGGGTTTGATTTTGAATTGGATTTTTGGGATTTTTATCTAATTTTAGGGTTAATTTCGTTCATTGCAGGTTGAGGATCCCTCCATCCCTCCATCTCAGTCAGTTCTCGCTTCTTGTTTTCTCTCGGCCTTGCATTGCGCAGCCAAAAGGGTATTTCATTTTTTCTTTTTTCGTTTTCAATCTCTCGGCCATGTAATGTGTTCATATTTCTTTTTCTTTTGCTTATGGGGAGTCTGATGTGTTTTTTGTGTGGTTTCTCTCTGTTCTGTCTCC
Source organism: Acer saccharum (assembly GCA_030490815.1). Lineage (NCBI taxonomy): Eukaryota > Viridiplantae > Streptophyta > Magnoliopsida > Sapindales > Sapindaceae > Acer > Acer saccharum. The sequence continues at coordinate 2,694,023 of CM059870.1, read as the reverse complement.
ATCTGCAGCCTCTGTTTCTTTGGGTTTTATGTTTATGTATGGTTTTATGATTGTTTTGGTCTGATGAGGTGTTTTGCTGGGCTGTATTTTCATTTTGGTTATGATTTTCTGGTTGTTTGTGTGGTTTCGAATCCCCCTGGTTTGTACTGGATGTTGGTTTTCATTTGCCTTCTATGGCTTATACAATAAAATAGCTATTTCAAAAAAAAAAAAAAAAAAAACAAATCCAGCAACAGATGCAGTCTTTTAATTTGTACATCAGTTGTATGTTTAGGTGACCAGTTTATTAGTCTTTGATTCATTTTTTTTTTTTTTTTTTTTTAATATTCTTCGAGGGTTATGTGATAGTGATTGAAAAAGATTTGTACATTTCTTCAGTAATCAAATTAAATTAACATGACTTATGTGGTAGAAAGTGGATAGATATTGTCTTCATCGACCTGCTCTGGACTGGATACATTGCAATATTAAATTTTTACATGTATATGTTAAATTTTTTAATCATTCAAAAATTGAATACATGTAGAGCTCTTTAAAATTCAGTACTTTTTGAAACTTATACTTTTCAAGGTTGTAAAAATTGACAATGTTTTTTATAATGATTGTTCTGAGTTGCATGTTGTTGTTGAAACACCAAATTATGAGTTACATGTTGTTGAATATGTTGTTGTACAAATTGACAATGATTGTTCTGAGTTGCATGTTGTTGAATATGGTTGATTTGATGTAAGAAACTTGATCTGGGATCATGAAATTTTCACAGTGTGTGTACACACACACACATATATATATATATATATATATATTCATTCATTGAAAGGATTGTAACATGAATTTTCTGATAGTGAGACTCTCGGAGCATACCAAATCAGAGTCTATCATCCATTTATCTATGTTGGTTTTCAATTTGCAGGATTAGTAGTAAAAGAAATTAGTAAAAGAAATTAGAAAAAGAAATGCTGTTAGCATGTAAACAGAGTAAAACAGCATATGGTTTGGTTTGGTTTAGAGAACAGGGAGATGATGGTGTCATTTTCTTTGAATAGATTTGCTTGTAATTGTGAGAGTTTCTTTTTCTTTTCTTAATTTATTTGCTTGGTTTCCCATCGGTTAGTTTTTCTGATTTTTGAGGAGAATAATAAGTTATTTTGTAATCAAAGTTAAATTTATCATCATCAAATTTTTCTAGTGTTATTAATTTCTTTTGTCCTAAGATTGTATTATAATATACTTGAATGAGATAGAAGAATCTTGTTTGACAGGTTGTCAATGTTCTCTTTGTGGTCCCTTTGTTTTTACTGATTCCAACAGGCTTCCTGATTAGGAGGGCTGTTGTTTGAAGAAAACAAGCATTTGGTCCTCATCATTTCTTATCTTTTTTATATTACAAATGTTGCTGAAAGTAGCTAGACATTTCCATGTTTTACTTTTCATATGAACTACGATTCTATAGAGTCTTATCTTATTCCTTTTTGTATCATCTATTGTTACTTTTTTTGTTTGTTAAATAATTTTATTTGAGAGGTTATTTACTTTAAAAAGTTACACTTAAATGATAGTTTCTTGAAGCAGAAGTGTCATTATCTGGCTTAAACCTTTTTTTTTTTTTTTTCTTTTACTCTAAAGCAATGGAACAGAGAAACAGTAGCAGTCTCCAAAGCTGATACACGTGAAGAAGATGGTCTGGGAAGACGAGAAATGAAAATGTTAAGAAATGTAATTACACAAAGTTTAATGAGTGCACGCATTTAGCTATTATTTGCAATAATTTGTACGAAAAAACTCATGTAATATGTTCCATAACGTTATGTTTGATAGTTTTCGTTTATATAATATATCCTTTTGGGTTTGCATAATTTATATAAATTTTTCAATAATATGTTTGGTATATTGTACAAATTATACCATAACTATACAATGTATAAACAAAATTATACATAACTGTACCATAATTATACCATACAAAATTATACCATTATTGTACAAAATTGTTTGGGTATACATTGCTGTAAAAAAAAATGGGGCTAATTAATTCAATAAAGTAGAATAAAAAAGAAATAAAGAAATAAAGAAGAATAAATAAAGAAATAAAGAAATAAAGAAATGGGGCTAATTAATTCAATGAAGTAGAATAAAAAAAATGGGGCTAATTAATTCAATAAAGTACCATAATTACATAACACTTAAACACTAAACACAAATAAACAAGAAAAATACAAAGTATAGCACCATTTAGATGTCTGTGTCATTTTAGTAATTTTACACACTCACAGCACTTTTTACTTCAGTTTATCAAACACATTAAAATTGCTTTTGGTTCTCATAACACTTTTGAAAATCAGTTTACCAAACACTTAACTGATTCTTTCCACAGCAATTCCCCCCACAGCACAGCAATGCCAAACTGGGCCTAACACATTCTACAATCGGGTCCAATTCAATTGATAATTTGAGAAAGAAAGCTGGTTGGTGGTTCACAATATTATAATTTTCTTCTAATGCATTCCAAATTACTCATAAAAAATAGTTAATTCAAATAATTATAAAATGGGTCCGGTGGTAAACCCCTCGCACCTGCACTACGAGGTTGTGGGTTCGAGTCCTCCCCCTCCCCTAGAAATCCCGAATCTATATAATATTGTAATACTTCAAAAAAAAAATTATAAAATGAATTATTATGATCTTTAGTATTTGATACACATATTTTCAAATTCAAATAATGAAACTTTAATGAATTCTAAAGATTAATCAAAGGTTGAGATATTAAGTTCCAAGAAGTATAAAAGCCAGTATTACATTAATAATAGTAATAATAATAAAAAATCTTCTTATAACAATTTCAACTTACGACCGAATTTTACATTAAATAAACTTGGTGTATATAAATATAAACTAGTTTGTAGCCTGCACGATGTACGTGCCCATGGCATTGTAAAAATGTATAATTCTATTGTCATCGGATTTTTGTTTTAAAATTTATTCCTATCCTTCTATATTTGTTTTCTAACTTTAACTTCTTCGAGTGCCTCTTATGTCAACATTTTCAACCCAATTGTAACAGTTTTTGATCATTTCAATTTGATTTCCTTGACTTCCATACATTTATGTAAAACCAAATATATGGTTGTAAGTCTATGACAAAAGGTATATAATAATTCATGAACTACACAAATAAAAGAAAAAATGTATAATTTTTTTTGTCATTGAATAATTTAATCGAAATCAATTTATTTATTTTTTAAAGAGTAAAATGAGTTGATGTGGATTGTACGTTGAAGTGGACGGTGTAGAAGACGAAGCTGCTCCTTCAACCTGTAAAATTGGACGGCGGGAGCTGCTCCTTCATTTCGACGACTTGAGTCATCGTTTTGTGTTTTCAATTCTCAGTGACTGAAACAAAAATTTAGTTTAAAAGGAATAAATTTTGAAACTGTAAATTAAAATTTTAGTGAAGAGTGAACTGACCTTGAAAATGTTAGAGAGAAAGAGAGAGAGAGAGTTGAAGATGATGATGACTGGCTAGGGTTTCAAATCGAGAATTGGTTTTTGATTCGATTTCCTTCGCTGCAAGTCAATGTGTGTGGAGACTTAAAACGGTGTCGTTTTTGTGAAGGTGTAAATTAGTTTCATCATTTCATTTTTTTTTTTCCAAAAAAAAAAAATTTTGGACTTTCAACTTTAGATAAAACCCCTCTAGGATATAATTGTTTGGAATTTAGCTCAATGATATGCATCTTTCCGTCTATGGGTCGGTTGGGGGGTTTGAATCTCATCATACATATTTACCGGTATGTGCGGATAAATGTCTTCCAATTTGATTGAGGGAATAGAAATCCAGATTTCACATCTAGTGATTGATCATGGTAGGTCATCTCTCATAGCTGACCCATTCATTGTCAAATTTGAAAGAAAAAGCATATCCCAAAACATAATTTTATACTAATTGTGCTTCTCTACCTTATTAATATAAATTGATCGAGGAAGACCAAAGTTTCTTTGTTTCGACATTCGGATTAGAAGTCCGAACAATCCATAGTATGTACTCAAGTCAAAATAACTTGAATTTAACTCCATATGAACCCAAACTCATATGGTGATATTTCTTATTTTGGTCTAGATTGTAAAATCACACAAAATAGGTGCGAACGATCCAAAAACATTCTTGAATACTCTTAAATCTCTCGAAATACATTAACATCAAGCTCGCTACTCACTGGAATCAACAAAAAGTGAGGTGAGATTATTCTCATATTCATATATCAAAACAAAATGTGGATTCTAGTCTTTTTATATATCTTATTTGAAATGTTATATTACATTGAGATATCTTGAATAATACTCTTAAATATCTCGAATTACATTAACATCAAGCTCACTAGAACCAACAAGAAGCAAGGTGAGATTATTCTCATATTCATATATGAAAACAAAAAGGATGAGGACTCGGGTCTTTTAGCGAACTCGAAACGTTTATAATACATCGGGACAAAACTAATTATATAATAAAAACTATACACAATGCTTTAACGATATTTGGCTCCACAAATTTCCTTATCATAACACAAAACAAAAACATGTATGCAATCAAGAAACAGTGGTGAGCTTCCCACAATCAAAATCAGATCTCTTCATCATCAAACCAGCTAGATATGAAGTCAGAATCTTATCTCTCAAAAAGTTCATTATCTTCCCTTCACTTTGTTGTATATAACCTATCATATAAGATGTGCTGATGAGATCAATGCTTCTCCATCTCCTTTCTTTGCCAAAATTTTTCAAACCCATTTCAATCCTCTCGAAAACCGCTCTATCTTCGTTATCATCATCACCTGTTTTCTTTAAGGCTTCAGCGATGCACCTGGCCAGAACTATGCCATCCTCCAGAGCTGAACACCCGCCTTGGCCTAAGTCCGGTGTCATGGGGTGGAGTGCATCACCAGCTACACACACATTGCCCTTGCTAATGTTTCCCAATAGCACCTCCCACGGGCGCCTGTATCTTAGCGGCGATGATATGATATCATCCAGCAGAGTGTTTTCGATGACAGACTTTATTCGATCAGGCAAGTTGTGACACTTGCTCAACACAAATTGCTTCATCTTAGCCGGGTTGTCCTCTAACTCTTTTTCTACAAGTAACGAAATTTTACAAACCACATATACATGCTTGATATATATATATTTGCTAGCTAGCTATACATGAATCGAACTATTACCTTGGCTAGTGGGAGACCAGGTGAAAAACCAATAAACAGTCTGATCATCACAAGGGATGAAACCAGATCGAGTGCCTTTCCCGAAAAACAGCATAGACTTGGGCTCAAAGCCATGACTGCCCTTGAATTCTGTATACCCTCTTATAGCATATCTTCCTGTGAAAGACGGTGGCTTAAAACCAAGCCATTTTGACACCACGGAGTTCACTCCATCACATCCAATCAACACCTACTCATCAACAAAGCAATACAAATACAATCATAAAATATACAAGAAAGTAAAGTAGAGACTAATTAAAAAGAATGATCGCAGACGATTCCTGTCCGTTCCATCTTTACCTTGGTCTTAATTACGGTTCCATCAGCTAGATGCACCAGCTTAAGGTGTCGAGATTCGTCTTCTATAGATACCACCTTCGAAGAGTACCTGATGGTGCCGCTTGGGAGCTCCCTTTCAAGTTCTTCCAACAACACCTTCCTTCTCACACATCGAATGTCACCCTCTCCGCTAAACATCAAAGATTAATAATCATCAATCAATATGATCTTCCACAAAAAAGAAAATTATATATGATCAATCAAACAGAAGAAAGTCAACTAATAAAAATCTCACTGTTTTCCTAATTTACTCTTCAGTGATCCCTCTGAAGGGGGCTCTCCTGATACTGTAGACGTGATCACTATCCTGCATCGACCGGATCTCTTACAAGTCAGTATAGTTTTCATTGTTTCCAAATCAATTGACTCTAATCATCACTACTACGATGCAATTATTCTAAAAATCAGTGTTACAATATTTCAATTCAATTCAAGAAGAACAAAATTTCCCAAAAACTGAATTAATGGACAATTTGTCACATTGAAGAATCATGCTCTATATTGATCCATATCAAAAATTCTTCTTCAACATTGAATCCCAAAAAAAAAACTTGATCAAACCAAATATAAGGCACGTTTACTAATCAGGAATCCTAACAAGGGAACTTAATTTCTGATTTGGGATTACTGTTTTTACTAAAATCAGTTGTGAATCAAATTACGTGGGTCTCATGTACACACAAATCAGAAATTAACAAGGGAACTTAATTCCCCCCTTATCACCTAAGGTCCCTTTCCTATGGAACTTGATTATATGCATTTCATTCCCGATTAGTAAACGTGCCAATAATACATAAATCGTGGTCAGAGATTTGAGTTATACCCTTCAATGAGTTGATGTTGTTGGCGAAGTGAGTGACCAATTCCAACAGCATCCAAAGCTCTCCAAGCATTGCTCCATGTTGTTAATGCAAATCCTGTGATCCTCAAAGTCTCTGATGACTCCAATACTAAGCTTCTGATTCCAAGTCTGTAACAGTAATATATTTAAAATCTTTGTTTTCAAGTATTTCAACAGATAAAAATATATACACACACATACATACAAACACAAGACGAGCAAACCTGTGAAGTCCCAAAGATGTTGTCAAGCCAGCAATTCCAGCTCCCACAATCACAATATCTGCAACTTCTTCCATGATACCTTTTGGCTCCAACTTCTTCCAAACACAAAGATAATAACTTTGACACTTTGTAGAAAGAGTTATTGCTATGTAAATGAAGAAACCAACACATCAACTATATAGAAAAATGGACCACAAATAATACCAAACGGAAAGAAAAGTTAAGATCATGACAAAAGATGATTAATTATGCAGCTATTATGGAAAATAGTGACTCTAATCACACAGTTCTATAATATTGTATTAACATTTGTCTGAATTGGAGCATTCACTGTCAGGCTGACGTGTTTTCCATTAAATCTGATTGGACAGTATTTTTTTTTTAAACAACGTATAAAAATATCTAATTTTGAACTATAGTTGATTGGTTTGGATGATGAGGGCAGTTAAGATTTTGTTTCTTGGTTATGAAACTTAGCTATCAAACTTAGAGGATTTGGTACTCTCAAATGTTAGAATATATATTTGATTAAAATTCATCATATTAGGTACTATCTGGGGATGTGTAAACAGTCTAAACAGATGCTTTTGCAAACAATATTACTTAGCAAAACATTAGATAATATCAAAGATTCTTGTAGACATTAACGTCCATGCTTAGCTCAAGTGATTGTTGTATATTTTCCTCTAGTATCCGTAATAGGGGATTAAGTCACAACATGTCTATAAAATCATAAAGTATGGAGAGACTGACTTCTCCCCTATGAAAGTTGTTTTCCGAACCGTACTTGTAGCGGTTGATATTTTCAAATCTCGACAGATCTCTGACCCAACCAATGTCAAAATTAATATATATATATATATATATTCTGGTAGACTATTGACCCCACTAAGATTACATGTTAGTATTAGGATAACATAGAGATTGTGGACCTCAAACAAACTTTTTTTTCTAGTAATCATTTATATTTTCATGAAAAACATCTTAAGCAATTCTTGTACCCATTCCCTTTTGATGTGTATTTCAAAGGAACCTGAACCTTTTGTATGGACTTTCACACTCTGATATACAAAAGATTATTGTATGATTTTTTTAAAGAGTTGATGTTATTTGCTTCAAGTAGACAAGAAGTAGCTCAGATGGGTCTGGTTCAAAATCTGAATCTTCTGTTTTTGATCATGTGACTGTTCAACCTTCAGATTCATAAATCAAACAATCTACAACATATATTTTACAATTAAAAACAATTACAATTTCTCATTGCATTTTCAAGGAAAGATACATATTTTGAACAAGCAGAAGAAACAGATTTTTTTTTCTTCTTTTCAAGTAGTTGCAGTCAAGAAATGGTGAGCTTTCCACAATCAAAATCAGCTCTTTTCATCAACAAGCCAGCCAGAAATGAAGATAAACTTGTTGGGATTATTGTGTGAAGCCTTCAATTAATTAAAAGCAAGTTAGGTTGCTTTTGTCTTTTATGTGATAAATTGATAAAGATAAAGTTTGTCTTATTTGAAGGTTTGGTGAATGTGCACATGAAAGTCAACAAAGAAGCAAATTGCAAATTGAGCAATTGGAACGTTGTGCAATATGCAGCGTCATGTGCAGCGGTCCTAATTTTTTTTTTGGTGAGCGCTGCGCATAGCGCTGTATGTTGTGGCAGCGGTGAGGCAGCGGTTTCACCAGTGTTTTGCGTTGCGTATTGCGCTGCTAATTGTTTGACAGCGGTGTTGTCACAGTAGGTCACGCTGCGAAGAGCGCTGTGGCTATGGCAGCGATTCGACTTAAATCCGCGTGCAATAAAGATTTCACACAGTAAAGATAGAGGAAAAAGGAAATAGATCCCAATTAGGATTTGGCCAACCCTAGTGCTCCCATATAAATACCATCATTATGTGTACTCTGATGTGTGTGTTAAAATCACCGTGAGTGAGAAAATATTGCTAGAGAGATAGAGAGCAAATTGTAGAGAGACTGAGAGATTGTAATCAACTCTGAAAGTAGTGGATTGAGTGCGGTGCGCTCCGTGGACGTAGGCAAATTGCTGAACCACGTAAAATCTTTGGTGTCGTCTTTTTCTTCTTATTGCTTTCATATTATCTGTGTGTTTTAGATTTGTGTGTGCGATTTTTTATTACAACAATTGGTATCAGAGCCCTAGGTTGGGGCAGGTTATTTTTCACACAAATCTAGGTTTTCTCGAGGTCAACGATTTTATCGTGGAGATGGGATCAGAGAAAGATTCTCACAAGATTGAGAAATTCGATGGAACAAATTTCAGTTTCTGGAAGATGCAGATGGAGGATTATCTGTACCAGAAGGATCTGTATTGGCCGATAAAAGAGAAGCCGGCAACTATGATCGATGAAGAATGGTCAAAGAAGCAGAAGCCGAAGAACATGGATGAAGAGGATCTCGAACTCCTAGACAGGAAAGCATTGGGAGCAATTCGTCTCAGTTTGACGAAGCAGGTCGCTTTTAATGTAAAGGATCAGCTAACTGCCAGAGGTCTGATGAAGACTTTATCAAACCTGTATGAACAGCCTTATGCGGTAAGGAAGGTCCATCTTGTCAAAAAGCTATCAAATTTAAAGATGACGGAAGGTCAGGGTTTCAGAGAGTATCTAAACTAGTTCAATGAAGTGAAGGATGGGTTAACTTCTATGTCTATGGGTTTCGATGAATAATTCTTGGCGGTGTTTATGCTCACCCAATTGCCAAAAAGTTGGAAGATGACATGTCAATCAATTGCCAACTCGTTCGGGAAAGAAAAATTGGATTTCTCACAAGTTGTGAACATGATCATGACTGAAGAAATCAGGATGCGTGAAGAAGGATTTGGAGCATCTACATCTTCAGCATTGAATATGGAAGGTAGAGAAAGCAGAAACAGAAATCGGAACACGAATCAACGAGGAAGATCAAAGTCAAGAGGTAAGTCTAAATCCAGGTATCAGGTCAACTATTCGGGAAATCAGCAACGAAACAAGAAAGATGTAGAGTGCTGGAACTGTGGTAAGAAAGGCCACTTCTCGTATGAGTGTAGATCTGAGAAGAAAGATAAGGGCAAGGGCAGTGCGAACTATGTGTCGGAGGAGTCAGATGACTGCCTCATCTGCTCGTTGGAAAGTAAGACGGAGTCTTGGGTTCTGGATTCATGAGCGTCTTTCCATGCCATACCTCACAGGGAGTTGTTCGAGAATTACGTCTTAGGAAATTTGGATAAGGTGTATCTTGGTGACGATCAAGCATGCAACATTACCGGGAAGAGAGATGTGAAGATTCAGCTGAAAGGGTCAGTTTGGAAGCTTAACAACGTGAGGCACATACCGGATTTGAGGAAGAACTTGATCTCTATTGGGCAACTGGCATCAGAGGGTTACATGACGACTTTCACAGATGATAAGTGGAAGATTTCGAAAGGTATTATGACAATCGCCCGAGGAAATAAGAATGGGTCGCTTTACACAACTACGGATGGTTGTGGTTCAATCGCTATGGCGGAAGGTAAAGATGATCCGAACTTGTGGCACCAGAGATTTGGGTACATGAGTAGTCAGGGGCTGAAGTGTCTACATTCGAAAGGTAAGTTGCCAGATTTGAAGAGTGTTAAGGTTGATTTCTGTGAGAGCTGCGTGTTTGGAAAACAGAAGCGAGTGAGCTTCAAGAAGACCGGAAGGGTACCGGCAAAGGAGAAGTTGGAACTAGTGCACACTGATGTTTGGGGTCCAGCTTCAGTCTCGTCAACCGGAGGTAAACAGTATTTCGTCACATTTATTGACGACCACTCCAGAAAGGTATGAGTTTATTTTCTGAAACACAAGTCTAAGGTGTTTGATGCTTTCAAGAGATGAAAAGCTAGAGTTGAGAATGAGACAGGGTTAAAGATCAAAAAGCTACATTCAGACAATGGTGGAGAATATGAAGACAGTGAGTTCAAGAGGTTTTGCTATCTGAGCGGGATAAAGCTCAGTAGAACGGTTCCTGGAACCCCACAGCAGAATGGGATAGCAGAACGTATGAACAGGACATTGACTGAAAAAGCCAGAAGCATGAGGTTACATTCTGGGTTGCCAAAACAGTTCTGGGCAGAAGCAGTCAATATAGCAGCATATTTGATCAACAGAGGACCATCAAAGCCTTTGGACCTCGCTATACCAGAAGAGATCTGGACTGGGAAAGAGGTAAAACTTTCTCATCTTAAAGTGTTTGGGTGTGTTTCTTATGTGCATATAAGTGATCATGCGAGGAATAAGCTAGACGCCAAGTCAGTGAAGTGTACTTTGGTGGGCTATGGAGAAGATGAATTTGGTTACAAGCTGTGGGATGACCAAAACCGCAAGATGATCAGAAGTAGAGATGTTGTCTTCAATGAAAAGGTTATGTACAAAGACAGAAACACACAGGTGTCTGAGCCAGAAGAGCCAGAGTACTTTGGGCCGAATGATGTGTCAGAGAACAGGGTCTTGGAACCAGTTAATCAGAATGATGAAGAACAAGGTGTGCCGCTCCAGGTTACAGATCCTATCCCATATAGAGACGTTCAAGCGACACAGGCTGAGAGTGCAGTAAGAAGATCAACTCGAACTCCTATACCAAATAGGAAGTACTTGCAATACATGTTGTTGACAGATGCAGGGGAACCTGAGTGTTATGATGAGGCATATCAGGGAAAAGATGTGAGCAAATGGGAGCTTGCAATGAAGGATGAGATGAAGTCGTTGATTTCTAATCAAACTTGGGAGTTAGCCAAGTTGCCTGAAGGAAAGAAAGCCCTACAGAATAAGTGGGTGTTTCGGATCAAAGAGGAACATGATGGTTCCAAGAGATACAAGGCACGACTAGTGGTCAAAGGCTTCCAACAAATAGAAGGTATTGACTACTCTGAAATATTTTCTCCTGTTGTTAAACTAACTACGATCCGGTTAGTATTAAGCATTGTCGCAGCAAAGAGATTATATCTTGAGCAGTTAGATGTGAAGACTGCCTTTCTTCATGGAGATTTGGAGGAAGATATATACATGCAGCAACCAGAGGGGTTTGTAGAAGATGGCAAAGAAGAGTTGGTGTGTAGGTTGACAAAGAGCTTGTATGGTTTAAAACAAGTTCCCCGACAGTGGTACAAGAAGTTTGATGGGTTTATGCAAGGCAATGGATATCTGAGATGCAATGCTGACCACTGCTGTTACTTCAAAAGGGTTAAGTCAAGTTTTATTATTCTGCTACTTTATGTTGATGACATGTTAGTAGCTGGTGCATATTTAGAAGAGATTAACAATTTGAAGAAGCAACTCTCGAGTGAGTTCAAGATGAAGGATTTAGGTGCAGCAAAGCAGATTTTTGGAATGAGAATTAGCAGAAACGAACAGGAAGGTACATTGAAGCTTTCACAAGCAGAGTACGTTCGGAAGGTGTTGCAGAGATTCAGCATGGGTGATGCAAAATCGGTAAGAACACCTTTGGCTAGTCATTTTAGGTTGTCCAAGGAACAGAGTCCGAAGACAGAAGAGGAGAAGGACTTCATGGCTAAAGTTCCTTATGCTTCAGCCATTGGAAGCCTAATGTATGCCATGACTTGCACAAGACCAGATATTTCCCATGCAGTGGGAGTTGTGAGCCGTTACATGTCAAATCCAGGCAAGCTTCACTGGGAGGCTGTGAAGTGGATCCTAAGATACCTGCGGGGTACGACAGAGAGATGTCTAACCTTTAGAAGAGACAAACTCAAGCTGGAAGGTTATGTGGATTCAAATTTTGCTGGGGAGGTGGATCATAGGAGAAGCACCACCGGATATGTGTTCACAATGGCTAGTACCGCGATTAGTTGGATGTCCCAGTTGCAGAAGATAGTGACAATCTCTACAACTGAAGCAGAGTATGTGGCTGTGACAGAATCAAGCAAGGAGCTGATATGGTTACAAGGTTTGTTAGCTGAGTTGGGATTCGATCAAGTGATGAATGTGTTGCACAGTGACAGTCAGAGTGCAATACACTTGGCCAAGAATTCGGCGTTCCATTCTAGGACCAAGCATATAGACCTGCGCTACCATTTCATTCGATCGTTAATCGAAGAAGGTGTGTTAAAGCTTGTGAAGATAGCAGGTAGCAAGAATCCAGCTGATATGTTAACCAAGCCAGTCACTACTGAGAAACTGGAGCTGTGCGCAGCTTCAGTGGGTCTTCAAGAGTGAAGACGTGGGGGATGAGCGCACCGTTATTTATCCACTAAGTCATCAAGGAATGATGGAGAACGTCTATTGGGTTTCAGTCTTCAAGTGGGAGATTGTTGGGATTATTTTGTGAAGCCTTCAATTAATTAAAAGCAAGTTAGGTTGCTTTTGTCTTTTATGTGATAAATTGATAAAGACAAAGTTTGTCTTATTTGAAGGTTTGGTGAATGTGCACATGAAAGTCAACAAAGAAGCAAATTGCAAATTGAGCAATTGGAACGCTGTGCAATATGCAGCGTCATGTGCAGCGGTCCTAATTTTTTTTTTGGTGAGCGCTACGCATAGCGCTGTATGTTGTGGCAGCGGTGAGGCAGCGGTTTCACCAGTGTTTCGCGCTGCGTATTGCGCTGCTAATTGTTTGACAGCGGTGTTGTCACAGTAGGTCACGCTGCGAAGAGCGCTGTGGCTATGGCAGCGGTTCGACTTAAATCCGCGTGCAATAAAGATTTCACACAGTAAAGATAGAGGAAAAAGGAAATAGATCCCAATTAGGATTTGGCCAACCCTAGTGCTCCCATATAAATACCATCATTATGTGTACTCTGATGTGTGTGTTAAAATCACCGTGAGTGAGAAAATATTGCTAGAGAGATAGAGAGCAAATTGTAGAGAGACTAAGAGATTGTAATCAACTCTGAAAGTAGTGGATTGAGTGCGGTGCGCTCCGTGGACGTAGGCAAATTGCTGAACCACGTAAAATCTTTGGTGTCGTCTTTTTCTTCTTATTGCTTTCATATTATCTGTGTGTTTTAGATTTGTGTGTGCGATTTTTTCTTACAACAAAACTTGTCCCTCTCAAGAAGTTCATTATCTTCCCATACATTCATCGTATAAAACCATCAAAGCTTCTCCATCTCCCCTAGAACCTGCCACAGGTATCTGTATCTTTTTCGCGATGACATTATACATTCCAATGAAGTGTTTTCAATAATACCCTTTACTTGATCAACACATATTGCTTCATCTTAGCTGGTGCAGGTCTTTATCTAAATTTAGAACAGTGGAAATGAGAAAAGCGCAGACATAATGATCATAATGTAATATGATTTGGCAGCTCAACCAAACAACTTCTCATTGAAATAGGATTGTGGACATAATTTGATTAAGTCGTGCTTGCCTACTTGTGGCACGTTCATTTTCTTCTATGAAATTTAACTTCAGTTTGATGTTACTGCCTGTGTAATCTCCAAAAGCCGGTTTCTTGAATCCGAGCCATTTTGCCACCACTGAGTTTACTCCATCACACACAATCAACAGCTTTCATCACATTGACACAATAATACAAAGTTGTAAAATTAGTCCATAAAATTCAGAGAAACACATAACAGTGATTTAATACTTGAAATTATAATAGTTAATTAGCTGTTCTTTTTTAACTTGGCCTTAAGGATGGTTCCGTCAGCTTAAAGCTAAGTATCCCAATTCCTCTATAGAAACCGCATTTGAGGAGTACTTGATGGTGCCACTGAGGAACTTCGAACTTCATTTTCTCCGCTAAACATCACAGACTACATTAATAACACTCATCCACAAACAAAAAAGTAAATAGAACTACACACGTACACAGCGATTGTTTGTAAAACAGAAACAAAAGAAGAAGCTCAATGAATCTTTCGCATAATTTGGCAAGCTAGTGTGGAATCTGCAGAATGTGAAACGTTGACTCGAACTATGACATACTACTGTCAATATGAAAACTTACTGTTTTCCTTTGGTTTTCAATGATTTCTCTGAAGAGGGTTGTCCTGATATTGTTGACGTAACCACTATCCTGTCAACACATTCATGATCAGCAAATTGCAAATGGTTTCCTTTATGGTGGAAAATTTGCAAGAAAGTGTCAACTATTCTAGTGCTATTACACCATGCTGCAGATAGGAAATCACTATTAAGGTGCCATATTCATGATTTCACAACATCCCGGAAGTGAATTGCCTCATATCTTCATTGGCAGATCATGCTAAACTCAATTCACATTCACAGAAACTATGATCTCCTTAAATGCATGAGAAAACTATATACATTGAAGAATGAAGAGGACTCAAGTTACACCAATTGAAAATCTTGAGCATAACAAAATTACACGGTTGTATGGGATGCAGATAGTTTATTACTATTACAGTGCCGTATTCATTATTCAGTACATCCTAGAAAGGAATCGCCTCAAAACTTCATAGTCATATTATGCAAAACTCGACTCACATTCACAAAAACTATAATCTCCAAATTACATGAGAAAATTATATACATTGAAGAATGAAGATGATTTAAGTTACACTAGTTGAACATCTCCTCTCCAATGATCATTATTTTTCGTCAGGGACAGAATTAGGCTGCAGCCCACCCTAGCATTTGAGAAAAAAAAAAAAAAGGGTTTTACAATAAATTTAAGTACATCGAATTTAGTTCTAAATACACCCAATTTAGTTTTAAATCTCCAAAGCCCAACTGAAATAGCCTATTAAACTTTTTAATATTTGTTATAACTAAAATAAACCCAACAACTTAAAAAATATGTCTCAAACTATCATTCAAGCCCATTATATTTCCTTTACTAAGTGAAAAACTAATTTGAGAAAAATGTCTCAAAATATTTTCTTGTGTTTTTCTTGTTTAGAATATTTATATGAGGGTAAGGCTCATTATAACCTTTGACTAGGTGTACTTTTTATTTTAATTAATAGAAATTCCCTCGTGTCTTCCAAATTTGTTGTCAAAATGTTATTATTATTATTAGGGCAATTACCAAACAAGTCCTGAACTTTTTTCTTTGTTCCAAGTAGTTTGTGACTTTTACAAAACTAACCAGATTCATCCCTAACGTTTTTATGGAGTACCATTTGAGTCCCTAGCTTTTAAGAAACAACCAAAAACATCCCTTATCGTTAGCCTCAGTTATTTATACCGTTACTTTGACTATAGTTTACTTTTAAAAGACTAAAGTACCCCTCTAAAGTTAAAGATGTTTAAATAAAAATAAAATAATTATTTAAACAAGAATGTAATGAAAACAAAATAAATTAAATTATCTGCAACTCTCTCACTGATTCGAAAATCACTACCAAACTTGGAAACACTTACTACCAACAATCTGACCTCTTAAAAAAATCAAAGGTTGGCAAATCCGGAATCGGCCACTGCCTCAATAATTAGAAATCTCATATCTCCGATGGTGGACACTGGACAGAGATCGGGGGAGATCTAGGGCAGCTTTGTGGATGACATGTTTTCTGGTTTGGCTCGGAGTCAATGGGTTATTCTCTCAACAATGGGTCTTTGATGCCTATATACTGAAGGCATCTTCATGACTCCATCATTATTTGGTTCAAGTTCTTGAAAATGAGTCATTTTTTGGGTTCAATATTGATAAAAAATTATAGAGACCTGTACAATTTTTTGGGTTTTGTATTGATGAAAAATTGAAAAGATCTGGATTGTTATTTTTTTTTTTTTTTAAGACTTGAGAAACCTGGATTGTTAATTGAGCTTTAATATGGAGATTAGTGAAGCCATGGTGTTAGTTTCTCAATAAACAATGGTCAATCTCTGGGTTAGAAGAAGCATACGGTTCTTCTCTGTTTCTGTTTTGGGAAAAACAAAAAAATAAATGAAGTCTGCAGAATGTGACACGATGACTGAGGCACTATGACATACTACTGTCAATATGAAAACTTAACGATGCTTCAGGTCAGTTCCATGTCGACAGTCGACACATTCATGATCAGAAAATTGCAAATGGTTTCCTTTATGCCAGAAAATTTGCAAATAAGTGTCAACTATGCTAGTGCTATTACACCAGGCTGCAGATAGGAAATCACTATTACGGTGCCATATTCGTGATTTCACAACATCCCAGAAGGAAATTGCCTCATATCTTCATTGACATATCAGGCCAAACTCAACTCACATTCACGGAAACTATAATGTCCAAAAATGCATGAGAAAATGACTCAAGTTACAACAACTGAATATCTCCAATCCTCATTCTTTTTGAGCATAACAAATTTACACTGTTGTACAATGGCGCGATTCTCAAACTCTATGATGCATCTATTGAAACTAGCTAAATTCCTTCACAGCCCTTTATATGCAATTGAACCTCGCTACTATTAGCAAGCAAGTTTGCGTTTTTGAGTTACCCAAAGAGCTGTTGATGTAGTAGTTAGTAGGCGATGCGATTGGCTGATTCCAAGAGCATCCAAAGCCCTTCAAGCATTACTCCAAGATGTTAATGCAAATCTTGTTGCTCACAAACACTCCGATGATGATTCTAATACTAAGCTTCTGATCTCCAGCCTGCAACACTGAATTGCTCAAATACCTATATATAATAATTCATAAACTACACAAATTACAAATATGGAAGATTGTTCTACAAATTGTTGGTTAGTTAGTTAGTTAGCGGTACCTTTGAAGTCTCAAAGATGTTAGGCCTGCAAATTCCAGCTCCCACAATCACAATATCTTCAACTACTACTTCCATGATTTTGAAAAGCTTAAAAGCTTTAGCAGAGAATGATGGAGGTTTGTGTAATATATTTTGCACAAGAAAATCTTAACAACTTTTCATTCTCAGTTTCTGCATCAGGCTGTCAGTATTTGGACCTGCAAATGTGTCAAAGATGAGTTTATCAAAGTTACTTGATAATAATATTAACCACCTCAACTAAAGTCTCAAGAACCTCCCAAAACCTTTAACCACCAAAAACTCAAAACCTCAATATCACTCCCTCTCTCACAAGATCAACTACAAAACTTCAAAAAGTTCCACTTCAAGCAAGTTTGAAGAAAGCTTGACAAGCAATATACGCTCTAAACCAATATTTTGTTAAATACTTCTCGAATAAACATATATAGGTTTCAATTTTAACGTAGACTGTACATATACACTTGATTTGTAATTAAAAGTTAAGGTTTATGTTCATTAAAAAAAAAAAAAAAAAAAAAAAAAAAAAAAAAACCAGTGAATTTGAGTAAAAGAATATTACAATTTCAACAGCATCTCTTGCAGCCAGAGCAAGAATATCAGCACAAGAAACAATTCCCGGACAGAAGACTTCAAGAACTCTTTTTGCTGAATCGATAACCGAAAACCCTCCAAGAGATGTGTTTGCAGGATCACTTTGCTCTGTCCCATTTTTAATGAAAGCAAGAGAGAGTTTGTATGAGTGCACACAGAAAAAGTCAATTCAACAACTAAACACACTTTAAAGTATATATCATCAAAACCAAAAGTCTAACCTTATCTATAGCAGCTAGTTCAATGAATGCACAGCGCCACACCCACCCAAAATCGGGGGTTATGAGTTCACTTGCAATATTTAAACCTTGAAGTGAATTCCTCAGTTGACTTGATATAGAACCTCGCAAAGGTTCCTAGCAAACCGCAAACATAAATAGAAAACAGATGATGTGAATAAGTTAAAAATCAAGAGGATAAAAAGAGGACAGAAAAATTCTGAGAAGCTTTGATCGTAGTAAGAACCCTGCATGTCACCTGAGCTAAGCTTGCTTCCAGCCTAACTCGCAACCATCCAATGTATATGTGTGCCTCCTACGATTCCATGGCATAATCTTATAATGCATTGTGCAAATGAAATTAAAAGTGAGTGATGACAAAAGTGAGTGTTCAAAGCCTATGAGTTATAACTTTATCCAGCAAACTTCAACTACAAGTCATGAAAATCCAGCTCAATGCTTGCTCTATTGAGACATTCGGTAGGATGTGACATAGAACTTGTGAAGATATGAAAACGTAAAGGCAGCAGTAATATATTACTTGCAGCGACGATATACATACATGATACATGTGTTACACACACCCATAAGAAAGATAAATGGCTAGATCGAAGTTTCTGAACCTTTTCATAAAACCCATATACTGAGGCACTGAGCAAATCAGGGATAGTACTGCTCTTTCAATATTTTAGTGAGTTCTATAGCTTTGGCTTCAATTTTCAGAGCTGATATATTATTGATCATAAAAGAGATCTTGTTCTGAATCTCTAATGCTGGAGCCTACAAACAAAAAGTAGATGCATGATTATCTAAGAGGTGGTGGCTTGGAGAGGAAGTTAAGGTTTCGCTTTCGACCGTTGCCGTAATTGTTTATATATATATATATATATATATATATATATATATATTTTTTTTTTTTTTTTTTTTTTTTTCTATTGTCAGTTCGTCCTGACAATAAATATATTAGGACGAAGAATATGGATCACTAGATTTACATACTTTGAATCAAAGTGTATGCACTTGTCAAAACTTATCAATAATCTATAGTCCACATTCTTCGTCCGGATATATTTATTGTCAGGGACGAATTGACAATAGAAAAACTGTATATATATATATACGGAAATTATCCTATCAGTGCGCACTGATAGAATTATATAAGAATATTGAATGTGAGCCACTCGTTTTACATACTTTGATTTGGAATGTATGCACTTGTCAAATCACTGTTATAAATCAGTGACTCACATTCAATATCCTGATAAATTTATATCATGATACACTGATAGGAACGGGACAGTATATATATATATATATATATATTTAATAGCAGCCTTTCAATGTTGCGTTGATTTTACGAGTGTTTTTTTTTTTTTTTTTTTTTTTAAATTAGATTTATTTATGTTATTAATTATTTTACTGCTTCCATTTTAAGCTACTAAAGGCTAGTAGGTTTCAAATTGAAAGGCGGTTAAATTAAATTTAGAGATAATTACACTTAGACACCTTTTGTTTGATATAATTGCAGTCAGATGGGACGAAATTGTTATTCTACACTTACAACCTCCCCTACACGAACAGAGGGTTAATGAATCCGTTAGTTTGATCAAACTTGACTTTTGAAAAGTCAAAAATACCCTCAAAATCAATTAATAAAATATTAAAAAATATAATTAATAAACTAATAAATATAAAATAATCAAATAAAATTTTCTTTTATCTAATTAAATTAAATATTAAGAAAATTGAATTATAATAGTAAAAAAAAAAAGTGTCAATTACTATAAGAAATTTATAATCTAAATAAAAGAGTTTTTCATCCTAAAAACAACAAAAAAAAAATGAGAAAACTTTGAAAATTACGATTACCTTTGATTACAATCTATTAAACAATTTTGAAAATGTAAGATAACATATAAATGTTGGAAATTGAGTTTGAAGAATAATATAAACAATTTATAAGTTAAATTGAAGTTCGTTTCATACTAAATCTAATTAAAAAGCGGAAAACTTACACGTTTGAGCTATTGTCAGTCAGCGTCATTGATGGGGTTAAGACATTGCTATAAGAAAATTATAATCTAAATAAAAGAATTTTACATTGCCAGGAATGAAACACGGCCTAAAAAAGAAAGATAGAAACCGGCATCGCTTCAGGTCCGGTTAACATCGAATTGTACATTATTCAAAGCTTGAAAAGTTCGCTTTGGGTTTTTGGTTAGCAACGAAGCTAGTTTCGCTCAGAGCTTGAGAAGTGTGCTTCAGGTTTGGTTTGCTTCGAAGCTAGTTCACTTCACTTCGTTTAAGACAGGACTTTTACGCGTTATTCAGGGCCATAATCGGCATCTCTTGAAGCAACATACAAGTTCCAATCTACCAGATGAAGACAAGGAAGATGTTTTCCGCATTACATTATTTTCTTGGTAACCAAACACCCACTAGCACCAATGTAAATTTTAGTTTTTCATATTTCCGATTGCTAATAATATAAGATCTCTCTTCTTGGAAATGTTATTGCAGTTGTCTCCCAAATGTATAAAAAAATGACCAACAAATTTTGGCAAACATATTAGCTGAATTATCCTATATTTACCTTGCATAATACCAATTCGACGACTTTTCAACATCTTTACATCTTTAAAATGGATAATTAGTATTTAGTTGTAATTGTTTATCGATATCACCGGAACAACCCTTACTAAATCCCTGCTTCAACGGTATTAAACGTCTTCCGGCCACAAAAAGGAAAAAGAAAAATCAGAGAAAAAAAAACTAAAAAAGTCAGTCGCAGTATGCCTCTATTAGCATTTACAGTAACAACTACACCTGAAGATAATAAAAAATTTCTGCGGGAAAATGTGCCCCAAACAAGCAACCATTATTCTTCCGGGGGAGGAAGGGACAATGAAACAAAATATTGGTACAGAGTATGCCTATGTTTCGAAATCTTATCTGCTGTCGGGAAATTTAGCCTCATAGGTCTCTGGAACCTGCATACATGGAAGAAAATCTATTAATTTTTTCAATAACTAGGAATATGTGAGTGAAATGAAGTCGGCAAAGTGTTAGAACCATGAAAGTTGCAGTGATCATTTTTCCAGCAAACCATCTGCCATGAAGAGCTTGTTGTGCACTTGCTGCAGATTGAGCGTTCTCAAATCGCAAGTACACAAAGCCAGCACTATTCCTGTTTATCAAAGAAAATGAACGTGAGCCAAAATGGAAGAGCATTTTGAAACTGAGATACATCTTTTCGGAAGAGAAAATCAAACTCACTTCTCAACATATATATGTTTCACTTTACCAAACTTCGAACATTCTCCCTCAACATCTTCTTTGATATCCATATCAAAGTCTTCGTACGTCTGCCAAAAAGCATATGTTAAGGCATGACCAGAGATTAAAACACACAAACAAAGAATTTCTGGAGAAGCAGAAGTAAATATGCCCACGAACCTCATTAGTCGGATCAAACATATTCTTCAACAATACACATTCACTCGGGATGCCGATTGCGTCAATGGTAGGAAATGTAGTAGTGGGAACCTGAAGACCGGTACCCAGTTGTCCAGGAAGAATAGGCATAGAACCAGGTACAATAGAAGGAACAAGAGAAGAAACCGAGGTTGGAGCTCCAAGGGCTGGTGGTAATGGTAAAGCAATGCCAGCGATATTGTTAGCAGCGGTGCCTAGGGAACCGGGAATACTGCAGAAAAGGAAGCAGATGTAAGAACAGTAGGACTAACAAAGAACAAAATAACAAGCTTGGAAGGGGCATACGCTGTAGCACTGCCACTACGATCCAGCTTCTGCATAAGAAGAGCTCGAGAACGTGCATTTAGAGACTGCAAATTGTAAGAACACAAGATTAGCTTGAATTGGATAATCATTAAACATGCATATTAAACCCAACTAAATTCAATTAAAATATAAAGTAATTGCAATTTGTTGACTACTACGGAGATATATATAATCATGGATATTCTTGAATCGAATATCAAGCATTCAAACAGTCGGGTAAAGTTATCACAAAAATTGAACAGTAGAAGAATAACAGCACCACACGAAGGATAATACATGTAACTTGATTGAAAAAAAAAAAAAAAAAAACAATTAACAAATGATGATATAAGAGTACAAACCAAAAGCAAGTGGAGAATCCAGGTTTCGAGATATACAATCACAAGGACTTCTCTTTCTTGTTTTGATTTTCAAATTTTATTATCTAATAATTTTCATTTATTTTACATGTGAAATCAGTTAGCAGATGATCTACACCGTTTCGGAAAATCAGGTTATATGCAGAAGGACATTTCTATCATCACCAGAATTAGTAGTAAAAAAGTAAAGAATGTGTATTACTAACCAAACCACCGCCTTCATCGTCATCAAAGTCACCAGCATTTGTCCCAATATCTAGCATGATTTGATCAGTAACAGCTGATACCTAAACAAAAATAAATAATCGAATTAACATATAACCCATGTTAAAAAAACCAGAAGGCAGAGAACTAAAACCTATATGTGTTTACATATGCAGGCACATAGACAGAAACAGAGCACAGCGACAATACCTTAATCGCCCGGCCAGCAATCTCAAGCTGTCCATTCAAATTCAATGCATTCCTAGCATCTTCAAGACGGGCAAACTGTAATAAAACAGCATATCCAATCAGTCCATAATTTCAAGAAGACTATTCAAGAAGAATTGAAAACTGTAGATTCGGTTGCACTAATAAACAACAAGCATTCTTAGACTAGCCTGGAAACCTATTCATAGACTAATATTAGTCATAGACTAGTCTGCTAATATTCTGTCTTTCTTTTTGGTTGATGAAAAACTGAAATTATATTCAAGAAAATAAGTGAACAAGCAGTCCAGTAATGTGGCCTTACAACCCAAAAAAGAGAAAACCTATATCTTTACAATATATATATATATATATGGGTGTGTGTGGGTGTGGGTGTGGGTGGGTGCGTGTGTGTGTAACTATGAAACCATGCATACAGTCCCCTCCCAAAAAATATAAACAAAGCCAACCCAAAAATACAAGATTATACCAAGGTTCCTTACAATAATATTCTGTTACAATTTATGATCTAATAAGTCCTAAATTTCCTACTTAAGTTATACGTCCATGCATGGTTTTGCACATTCTTGATTATGGAAAAACCATAATTACATTTTCAGGCTGCTTCAACAAATACTAGAAGTTCTAACCAGACTCACCTGGACAAAACCAAAACCTTTGCAATGTCCGGTATCATCAAAGGGCAATTGCACCAGCTCCACAGTACCGAATGGTTCAAAAACCTAAATATTCAACAGAAAGGAAACTGTCACATAATTCAATAAAAAGATGCCAAAAACTATATTTGCTGGAATAACTCCAACCAAATTCACTCAACGGATTAACCTCATTCTATAATTTTAAAAATTATGTTCCAATTATTATTTCATACAGAAAAACTGTTGCACCTACTATGGAAGAAGGATGAAAAAAAAAAATCCTTACTTGGCGAAGTTGGTCTTCTGTCATGTTAAAATGCAGATTGCCAACATACAGTCTTCTAGCTCCCCCTGAATAAGGACCAATCATTCCACCGGATGCTCCAGCCACAGATGTAGTAGATTGAACAAGATTCTTCTCAGCTTCTGATGGTTTAACCATGACTGGTTGACCAAGAAGCGGCTGGCCAGAGAGTGCTATTGCCATAGGAACTGACATTACATCATAAAACTCAACATACCTACAACCATAAACAATGTTAGGATCTAGACAAATGAAAAATACAATTGTAAGCATACACACACACACAAGCACTCGGATAGGAGAAAGAGGAAAAGGCAAAATAATATAAATCCACTCATCAGAAGACTTTGATGTCTAATCAAGAGCATAGAATAAGAGAAGATGATGTTTTTTAACATAATTTATTGTCCATTTGTAACTATCAATTTCATCATAGTCATCTCAATGCAGTTTGCTTCACCTGATGGTAACTTGATAGTATTGATATTTCCTAAATGCTAAATAAAACACATTTTGGCTTGAATGATTTTCATCACTAAGTTCCCACATCATGGTGTATAGTTTGCCAAATATTGGATTGCATTCTTTCACTTTTCTTTATAAATGGAAGATGCAATCACTCTAGTTTGAAGTTAAGAGCAAATTTCTTTGAATTTCTTGCTCTCTCCAAAATCATTTAAAGTGTGGGGGTCAGAACACACATGAAAAAACTAAATTAATATGATAGTAATATTATAATGTAAGAGTATACAAATCTTACCCAACCCCTTTAGATCGCCTTGAAATGCGGTCCATTATGAGGCGTACATCACGCACCTGAATATTGTAGTACAAGGGTAGTAGAAAAGTAGTAGAAAAGTAAGTGAAAAAAAAAACATAATAATAGCATTCACTTATAATTGTAGTATTGTACATTAAAAAAAAATAACTCTTTCTTGATAGAATAGCTTAGTACAAACTTGAAAAGTTTTTCTTTTTATAGGAAACAGAAAAAAAAAAAAAAAAAAAAAAAAAAAAAAAAAAAGGTTAATAAAATACGAATAGAGAAGGTTAGTAGAAGACAAGTTAAGCATAACACAGTTTAAGTAAAACTAACCTTGCCAGCCCTTGAAAAGAACTCATATACATGTCTTTCATCAGCCTTCAAAGAAATCTGTCAATGGTTTACAAAAGTATTAGGTTATCAGGGACATCAAGTTGATAAGAACTCAACATAATACAATGCATATGCCAAAAGCTTTTCCGTTACCTGATATGCAAATACTGTCCTCTGATCTCGTTCAGGATCAGCCTCTGGCTCCACCCCATCTTCTTTCTTCTCTTTATGTCGCCTACAAAGGATGAAAATGTAAATAATGATCAAATTGTTTAATCAGTAACAAAGGGTTAATGGAAAGTTTTATGAAAAACATGCCAATAGACAATCTTTCATAGAGCAAAAGCTTCAAAAATATTGTGCTCCTCCAATGAAATATTATATTTTTTATATTTTCCTTAAATTATAAAGCGAAAACAGAAAGGAAAAAAAAAAAAAAAAAAGAATCCCCAAACAGCATCACATATTCTCCACTATGTGTAAAAAGGCCGAACCCATGAAACACAGTCCTGCAGGGAACTACAAGTAGTTAACATGAGAGGACCAATGATGCATATGGTGAAATAAAGAGAGTTTGTCATCTTAAAAGTCAATAAGAACCAACCTGGAGAAAAATGCTGCAATTATGAAAAATGGGGACACTGAAACCAAGTATAGAAGTACATAATCCAACAACAGATTTGGTACCTATTATAAACATAATCTTAAAAGTAAAGCATCATCATTAAGTTCTGAAGATGGTAGTACCAAAGGATCTAATTGCATTATTTTGGAACCTGTTAAAAGCTTATATTCAGTTGGAATTAGTATATCCCCATAAGGCATAATCAAGGCAAAATAAGTAACTAGTTCAAGCATTTTAAAAACTAATCAATCAATAATAATTTTGTTACTAAATCATATAAGTAAACCGTACCAAAAGAATGTGACAAACAACTTACATCCATTTGTAAACTTACATTTAAAAAAAAAAAAAACCATGATGACACATAGAACTAAGTAACAAAAACTGAAAGTTGCATACAACACAACCCAGCCAGCACATACTGACATTGGCAGAAAAAGAGCTTGAACTCTGGATGTTTTACAATGTAAAAGCATGTAGAGGAAGAGACAATAAAAAGGTGAAAGATAAAATGTGCAAAATGTACTGTTCTCTTTGGTTTTTAAGTATATATACTAAAAACACAATGAGAGCAGTATGCAGGGAACACAAAAGAATATAATGAGGAAAAGACCCGCAATATTCGGATACCAAAAGAAAGTCCACAACAAAAGTGTCTGAGTGACGGTGACTACCAAAACAACTTGCAAGCAATATCAATTCTATGGTTTGTAAAACACTCTGACTCCAGCACAACAAGGAATCAGTCAAATCTTGCACTATTGCCTGACTAATGACTGTTACTTCAAGACATTAAATCAAACCACAGTTTATAATAGTTTGATCCATCCTGTAAACCAAAAAAAAAATCTATGGCCCATCTTGTAGCCCATTGAACATTGAATATCCCACAAGCACCCAAAGGTGAAGTGCTTCTCTTAAGCAAAGCCCATCACTCCCTCACCAGCATTTCTGCAACAGAATAAATACAATAAGCAACTAACTTCAAAGGTGGAGGAGAATGGAAATCATAACTGGACATAACCGCCCCGGTCAAAACTCCAAGACTGAAACCCCAATATTGCAACACAAGCCTTTAAAGTCTAGGAAGAAACATATAAGACCCATGACCTGAGTTCCTGTAATCCTGTGCCTGGCCCAATTGCCAGAAGGACCATCTGAAGATTGCTCTACCGAATCTGCGAGTTCCCAGAATCTAATATTCAATCAGAATTTTTAAGACTGTTTAAATAGCACAAGTAATTGCATGAAACTAAGAACTATCTTTATAATATTCATTAAAAGTACAAAACCTGTTATGTAAGTGAGAATTATACTTGGAGGTAAAATGGACACACAAAAATATCAAGGGTAAAAACTAGGTGGTTCATTTTCACATCTGATGTGTAAAGACATCCAATCCAAAAATTAAGTCCTAATTAGGCTGGAACAGAATCAAGTGCAAAATATGGGGAAAGATATAAGAGTTGAAAGATCTACTTAGTTTGGAATAAACAAGTGGCAGGCATGCAATGGAAGTTCAACACTATGAAACAAAAAAAGGAAACCAATAGCTTCCACGACTTCAAAGATATATAGGGGAAAAAGTATGCCTCACCAACCAACTTCCATCATGTATTAATCACTCATTTCCAACAAGAAAATACACACACAAAATTAGTATATCACAGACTTAGGAAGATGTGAACTCAAGTACTGCATAGATCATCACACAAGAGAACTAACTCCAGTTCGTAAAAGTTCTAACACTATAAGAAAATGGTCATGTTAACAGTTAACACTGCTGACAGGCAATCCCCCAAAGAGACACGACCACCTCCCTCCCCTCCCCTACCCGTCAATTGAAATGCTGATCATAACTGCATAAAAAGACAACCATATACACTAAAACCAACCCCTCAGCTAAAAAATGTCAACAACCTCCTGGTTAAAATATTTAACACGAGTAAGAATGCAGTGAAGAAAAAAAAAAAAAGTATTTTAGAAGGCCAAAAACATATCCCACACTTCACATAACATAAAACTTTCAACTAAACAACCCTTCATTTTAGCACAAGTTCATTTGCTCTTTCCTGTATGTCCAGCTTCCTTATGGCATTGGAAAAAGAAAAGAAACCACCCCAAAAAAATACTGGGAAAAGGTACACCTTTCAACTTCAAAGGGAATAATTAACACGGATAAAAAGTGGCTACAAAGGATGACATTTTCTCTATCTTTAAAATTAAACTTCACCCTGCAGAGGCTAATATTCAAGCCCTAAAAGCTTCCTTGTGTATGCATTTTGTTTTTATGGAAAATGTAAATTGAGGTTTAAAAGAAGGCTAGAAAACTTACTTAAGGCTCATAAATTGGTTTACAAGTGTATTTCATGGAAAAATAACTTAAGTTTCTAAACCTTGTTTTAATACTATTTTGAGTATTGTCCCTAGTGAAAAGAAATGTGGTGCTTTCTGTCAAATGTAAAACTTACTTAAGGCTCATAAATTGGTTTACAAGTGTATTTCATGGAAAAATAACTTAAGTTTCTAAACCTTGTTTTAATACTATTTTGAGTATTGTCCCTAGTGAAAAGAAATGTGGTGCTTTCTGTCAAATGTAACACATAACACCGATGCTTAGATAACTTCAAGTAGTAGAATAAAAACGTCCACACAACAGAAATATGGATCTCTATGACAGAACATGCATGTATTAAATTAAGTATTGCCTTAAAGGAGTCCTGAGTTAAGTTTCAGCTCTTTTGTATTGTGGGCACTCATGTATGCTATGCCATAATGGCCATGAAGTTCTAGCAACCAACAATTTGCATAGTGCAATCTACCATAAAATGTTTTAATTACCAAATAATACTGTATTCAACATCCACCAGCAGACTGCCATAAGGCCCATAACAGTCTATGAAAAGACAACAAAAGTTGCACCCTTCACACAAGTTGACTAAATAAATACGACTTTGTAATTAAATTAAATCCCACGAAATATAAGCAGATGAAATAAGAATGCAAAATAGGAATACCTGTTATCTCTATTCCGATCCCTTAAGTTAAACTCCCTCTCTGGTTCTTTTTCTTTATTCTCCCTGTCCCGACTCTTCTCTCTCTCATCCCGATCAGTTCGATGCCTTTCAGACCGACTACCGCTTCGGCGCGACGGCTCTCTCTCCTTTTCCTTGTCCCTCCCCCTCTCTCTTCCACTGTCACGGTCACGCTCTTTCCTGTCCCGGTCTCGTTCTTTGTCTCCTCTATCCCTCCCATTCCTCTCTTCCCTTTCTCTATCCCTATCTCTCTCCCTGTCCTTATGTTCCCGGCTACTCCTGTGCCGATCCCTCTCTCCTTCTCTAGACCGTGAACGGTGACGGGACGACCCCCTTTCTTTCCTCCTATCATGATCGCGTGTCTCATCTCTAGATTTAGAGTGCTTTGAGTGACGACCGTCTTCGTCTTCGTGATTGTCATCCTTCTCATCACGCTTATGCTTCGAACTCCGACTTCGTTCTTTCTCTTCGGATTTCACAGCACCAGCATCACCATTAACAGTTTCTCTCGCTTCTCGGGGTTCAGGATTCTCCACCGTGTTCTCTAAGTACTCGTACTCATCAAAATCCATTACTGCAGCTCTTTCTAACCAATCAACTCAATAAAATGCCTCGCAGCAAAACTTTTATTATTGCTGCTGGAAATCTATAAAATTAAACAACAAACAATAAACATAATAACATATTAACACATACTAATTCATAGAAATTATTCTATCAACACGCAGTAACTTTAAAAGAATGCTTCCAAAATCTAATTATTTGTCCTCTTGTGAATTTGGAACGTTCTGAATCAAAAGTCAGAATTTTTACAGTTAATGCGCTCTAAGAAGAATAATATTAAACAAAGAACAATAAACATATAAACACGTATACAAATTCATAAAAAATAAAAAATAAAAAACAATAAACATATCAACACATATACTAATTCACAGAAATTATCCTATCAACACACAAATCGCTGATTTTTTTTCCTGTAGTGAATTTCAAACCTTCCAAATCTAAAACCTCAGCTTTTTCTAATTCAAATCACACCACAATATAAAACTAAAACTTCCAAAAACAACAAAAAACCTAGAATGCAATAGTAATAGCACAGTCTAGAAAACTTTTTTGACTCAATTCGAGTATGTATTCTACTTCACTATTTATTCAACTTTCAAATTTCTCTTAAACCCAAATTAATCAGTTCAAATGCAGAAAATGAAAAACGGATTCAGAGTTCGATTACAGATTCTTATTCATCGCGTAATTTTGCAAGAAGAAATAAATAAATAAATAAATAAAAATAAAAGGATTGTTAAGGTTTCGAAGAGATAACTAACCGAGAGTGAGAGAGAGTACCACGACGACAAAGAAGAAGAAGAAGAAGCGAAACGCAGAGAGTGAGAGCTCAAATATGTTTAAAACGCGGAATTTGTTTTACATAAACTGGACTGGACTGGACTCAGGACTCTAGCTCGCGCTCTCGCTAGGGCACAGCTTTTATAGTACGGATGACGGGTCAGTTTTACGGATCAGGATTGGAGCCCCGAATCACAAAAATTAAAAATACAAGGCAACTCAAACGACGCCGTTTGGGATTTAATATGAAGTAGTTAGTGGCACATTCTCTTCCATATACACTAGCTCATTTGATCTGTCTGTGGTATTTAATCAAGTCATGTTTGTCGTGATTGATCTCATTTGGTCACAATAAGCTTCTTACCGAACTAGAACATCGTTTGGGGTTCAATATGATGTAGTTAAGTGGCACATTCTCTTAATGCATTCTATTTTATTTGATAATATTTCCTGTAATTGATCTCGTTAGATTCCCGATAGTCTTTAATCTTGTTTTTCATGATTAATCTCATTAGGTCACAATAAGCTTCTTACCAAACTAGATGGGTTCAATATGATGTAGTTAAGTGGCACATTCTCTTAATGTACACTAGCTTATTTGATCGTGGTTGCTGTAATTAATCTCATTAAATTCTAGCAATATTTAATCTTGTTTTTCGTGATTAATCTCATTAGGTCCCGACAGGCTTTTGACCTGGCCGGTATGAAATTTTTTAAAAAACAAATTTAATATGAATGGGGTGAGAGATCTACCAGTCAACCACTAAATCACCTCAACTTAAATCCAAAATTTGAGCATAGCCCTTGAGCGAGTAGAATAGATCATGCTAGTTTAGTCAATAATCCAATCCAATATTTGATAATATAACAGAGAATGCATACTATTATTCAGTCAATATATAATCCAATTTCATCATTCCATTCGAATCCAATCAAATCCAATCCAATCCAATCATTCGCATACATGCACGAAAAATCCATAAAGTAAAGAAGAAAATTTGCACCCATAAAATCACAACATCACAAAAGGAGAAACAGCATCCAGGCCTTTATCCCAGAGAGTCAGAGAGTATGTGAGAAAGAAAATGATGATGTATTATTGATCTTCTTCCAACACTAAGTGTAATCCCCAAAATTGTCAATTATAATTTTACAGGTTATGAATATAAATGCAAGTACTCATATCTTAAAAAGGAATAATTAATAGGGAAGCCGTAAGCTTATACATCAAAAAGGTTTTCCGCGTTCCCTAAAAATAAAGGGCACGGAAAATGACAAATATCAGCAAAAATGAGTGTTGATTTGTAGAGCGATACATGGTTGCAACGGCAAATTTTAGGGACAAGTATCACCGTACTTGTTATTGCTTCGATGCATCTAAATTTGTTTCGGATGTTAGGGTAGGTACCTGGTGCTGCATTCAAGTTCTATTTACTGAATATTCCAAATTTCTTCTGTCCTTCATTACCAGTGCCTGAGCTTTGGCTACCATCAGACTTTGGACCAGGAATATTTCGATTTGCTCCAACCCCTGCTGAGCCTGGATTCCTAGCGGAAGTGTGAGGGCTTCCTTCCCCGTTTCTATGAAAATTGGCTGGTGCATTAGCTTTCGGAGTGCTGAAAATTCCAAAACCAGGACGAGACTGTTCTTGCTTGGGGATATTATTAGGAGGCTTTGTGTTGCTTAAAACGGAAGCATCAGTCCCCGCTTGCTTCTTTTCTCCTGTTGAGGGCGCGACATTCATGTTTGGTGGTGGTGGTTGCCTTCTTTGATTTGGAAACTGGGGTGGTACTGACCTGACAGGGTCATTCATGTTTGGTGGTGGTGGTTGCCTTCTTTGATTTGGAAACTGGGGTGGTACTGACCTGACAGAGTCATTCATGTTTGGTGGTGGTGGTTGCCTTCTTTGATTTGGAAACTGGGGTGGTCCTGACCTGACAGAGTCGCTCATACCTGGTCCTCGATTGTCCCTCGGTCTATTTGGTGGGAACTGATTCCTCGGTTCACTTTGTTTGTACCTATTCTCAGCACCTTGGGAAGTCTCTGGTGGGGGTGATGGAAGCTTGTCTCTTGGAGTTGCCCCTCTTCTATCATCTTGAAGATAGAAACTATTGTTGAAATTCTGCATTTCCGTTGGAGGGGACATAGGCAGGTCAACTTCATCATCAAATGTTTGATCCTCATTTTCCAAGCCAGGGTCAATAGTTGGAGACGAGGTTGAAGCCTTATGAACAACAGAACTTGCATCTCCAAGAGCCTTCAATTTCTTTGCACCGCCTTTCTTTGATGGGCCAAACTTGACATGCCTGGTTATAGCATAAGCCTGCTTTTTCTCCACGTGTGGTCCACTTTCTACTATAGCTATATCTTCAATCTGTAGATTATTCATATTTTTAAAAGTTTGAACAATAAAGAGAAAACACAAGCAATAACTCCGGTATATAAAACTACATACCAACACAAGGAGGCGAGACAAGTATCCTCCCAAGTCCTCCTCTTGCTCTTCTTTCTTACTCACAGGCAAGGCCATACACTGTTCCAGAACAAGAGAATCCAGTTGACTAGTTTCGTAATAGATAATGGCCAATTTTTATAAACTGAATTGGATGACTTTCAAGGCAGGGACAACACAATTACTATACATGTATAAATACAAGGATCATTTGTGTGCTTATGAATGCATACAGATATGTAGTGCACAATCTAGATGAATCAATTAATATACACATATATCATATGCATCTATAAAGATGAGCACTCGATATATTGCACATGTACAAAAGAAATATAGTTATGAGTTATGATAATACGCCGGCATAAAGAAAGGCAAAGAGACAAGGCTCAGAAATTTAGCTCTTTCTTTCCTATAACCAGAAGTAGTGACACATTATAACCCAAATAAGATGTCACACAATGCAGAATTCATTCAATAGCCAGCAAAAATACATTATACGAATCTTTTATCTTTAGAGACCATTACAGAAGTAGAAGGAAGTACCTTCACCCGATAACCACGCTCCATCAATCTTTTGACTGAATCTGCTTTCATCTGCAGGTCTTTTTTCTCCTGAAACAGAAGTATTTGGTATTAACTCTTGTTTCATTTACAGGATAGAATTGAGAGATTTTGTTAACATGAAATATTGAAAATCCCATTGAATCCTCCATGATAGAATACGCTTTCTGGTAAGGCATGGACAAAGAAAATAAGCATAACGTTTTTATTTAACTTACAATTTTCCCCGAGAATCTAACTTCTTTGCAATCTCCTTTTTTTAAAGTGAGGTCAGACTGCAATAAAATGTTAAGCTGATCAAAATCATAATCACTTAACAGCATATCATTAAAATTAGTCTAACAACAGACCAATTGTCTAGAGAATTTTTATGGACATCGAAGTCTGAAAAGGTGTATCAATTAATACTATGTAAACCTAGCGGGGGGTAAATAGGTTTTTAACAAATTTTGCGGAATTATAATAATCAAAAACCCAAACACAATAAATCACCCAATTACAAAGCCATTTTGCAACATCTCTCAAATTGATTGGTGCACTCAAGTATTTTTTGTTAAATCACAGGGAAGACAAGGTGGTTACTCATTGGCAGCCCAGCTTCTAACTAATGTAACTATGCAACTATTAGAATATCTCATTTGCATTAAAGCAAAGAATCCATAATAGTCCTTACCTTGGCTTTAGCACGATCCTTTTCTGATAATTCTTTTTTGTACTTCTCTTTATGGAAGTCCATAATTTTACAGACAGGTGGCGTAGCATTTCTTTGCACCTGTAAAATATAATGGAATACTTTTTAGGGCCCAAAGAAGATGTACAGAAGTAGGAGATAGAACATCCTAGAGCATGTCTTGAAATCATATAATATAGTGAGAGAAAAAAGTGACATAAACAAATCAACTGTCCAAGAAGCCTACAAGTTCTG
Organism: Acer saccharum; assembly: GCA_030490815.1. Taxonomy (NCBI): domain Eukaryota; kingdom Viridiplantae; phylum Streptophyta; class Magnoliopsida; order Sapindales; family Sapindaceae; genus Acer; species Acer saccharum. The sequence goes on along the minus strand of CM059870.1, from coordinate 2,660,317 downwards.
ATCTAATCACTCCACATTTCCCAATGATGCTGACAACATATTACAAGAACCAAATGACCGCAAGAAAAATAATTAACAAATTAATATATATATATATATATATATATATATATATATATAAGATGCATTGCCAAATTCATTCCATGCTCCAACAAGTATAATAAAAACAACATTAAGTTGAAAACAACAAGATAGTAGTGGAGTGGATAAATGTGCTAGCAGAACTCCTTGATAGGCATGTGACATGTGTTATCGAAAACTTAAGTATTTTACTACAGAACTATGAGAAAAACAGCAAAAATATGAATGTAGACATCATAGGAAGATAACTTGTTCCAGCTGTTGCAGAAATTTCGCTGGCAGACATTCACATTCTTATAGCATTTTCTTTTGGAAACTTGATAAACGAATACCCACTGGTAGTAGAGTAATCATAACATTGAAGAAGCCAAGAAGGTTACCTCAACCAAATCAAGTTTGAGTTCACTTGCAAGTTCAAGTGCTTCATGCCTCGAGACAACTCTATGTCCTGCATGTATACATAATTGTAAATGACTTTTAATATATATCCACTACATGGTACATTCCAGCATATGAACAAAATGGATCACAAATCGTTATAATTGGTAAATTTGTGGTACAAGTGCTGCATATAGCTAATCATCTCATTCAATCCATGAAAATGAATAACCGAAACCTTCGGTGTTTCTCTTTCTCTTTCAACACTGGGCATGTGTGTATACATGCATACATACAAACTATTGGAATTATAATGCTTTAGGAAACTTCAAACAGTCTCGATTATAAAGCAATTAAGCAACTTCAAGACATGGACATAAATGTAGATTCCTAACATTTTCCTAGATTAATGTCGCCAAAAATACCTTCCTCCATCACAAGCCGAACAAACGGAGCAGTGATTTGATTATTTAAACGTGTCTCATTTGTGTCCTTCTCTTCCTTCTTTTGGTACTGAAAAAAGAACAAGAGATTATAAAAAAAAAACAAAAAAAAACCAAAAAAAAAAAAAAAAAAAAAAAAAAAGCACGGCAGATATAATGCACATCACACCCAGCACCTAAAATCTAATTATACTTCAAGTCCTGTGTTTCTTGATGCAAATGTAATCATAATCATGTCCAAAAACACAAACCAACCAATGCTCAAATGATCAACCGGCAGACGATAAACCAAAATTCAACAATAGTAAACAAACAATCCCAATTACCAATATTTCAATCCAATGGTTTCAAAAACAGCAATATCACGATAACATGACTATAAACAATGTTACCCATACACAATAATAATTAAACAAATTGAAAAAACAAAAAATTCCTTGATCACAATCACCCAAATAAAATTCGCATAAAAAGTGATAAACCAGGTAATGAGCACATAAGTACCTGAATAGGAGCAGCAAAAAACCTCACATTGTTGCAGAAATGAGTAGGTCTTTTGACAACACTCGAAAATGGATTCTCTACCAGGTGTGCAGCAATGTAGTTCGGTGAAGGGGCTTGAAGAAAACATCTCTTCAATTGATGATTCAAGTGTCTGAGCTTCGACTGATTGATTCTACACCAAAAACCCATCTCTGTTTAGCTGAGTTTGATCGAAAGTTGCATGCTTTTAGCGTAAATTTGGGATTTTTTTAATTTATTTTTTTCGAGCGAGAGAGAGAATAAAACCCTAAATGAAGGTTTTTCTGTGATTTGAGATGGAACTGTTTATGGTGTTTTGCGCTTACATGAAACCAAGTTGTTTTTGGCCGTCGGATGTATATCATGATTTTTTGAGATTAGATCGACGGTTGATATGGTAAAATAGTAGATGGGCCTTTAATGAGCTCATGAGATAGGCCCAACGTTACAATATCATGAGTATCATTTTTTATTTGTTATTTACCGATGTATCTTTCAATAAATTTATAAAAAGAACACAAAACTATAATGCCGAAAAGGGTCTTCCAGATGACTGAACCTATCGAGATCAAGTGCTACTAGCGCGGTCCAGATAATCTATCCTACAACTTGAATCTGAATCACAAATACGAAAAATAAAAAGAGGGACGATATTTGCACCCCTTAAAAATTGTATATACATCCAAAATTAGTAAAATCCAATAATACCCTTGAGCAAAATTACTAAGAGGACTAATTGTTTGTTAGTACACCCACCAATAATTATTAATCAGTTTACTATTTTAATCTTCTATATATATTTTTTTTCTTATTAATGGTTTGATATTAACATATATCATAAAAACTTTTTCCATTTTAATAAACCCTATATTCTCTTTTAAATATATTTTCAATCTCCTTCAAGGAAATACAAATTGATTGCTAAGTATGGAAAATGAATCAAAATCATGAGATAAATTTGGTTGTGAAAAAGTAAAGTTAAATTAATTTTTTATTAGAAGAACAAAATCATTATGTATATAAACAATTTTTTAAATTAACTATATTATCTATATATTTTATTTTTTTCAAACAAACTTTAGACTTTTATTTATTTATCAATATAATATGTTCTTTTTTGTTATAAAAAATATATATTAGATGTTCTTCAATTTCATCGAACACCTATCTTTATTTTTTTGAAATATCATTTAACATCTATCTACTTTCACATCAATTGGGACATAATATAAATCTTGCATTCCTACAACTCTTTCAAACATAAAGTGGTTCTCCAATAATAAAAAAATCTTTAAATGGATTTTTAACGAAAAATGGAGTTTAATTTTGAAAAAACCAATAACAGAAAAGAAGTAGGGAAGAGAAAGAATAATAAAATAATTAAAAGTAACCCAAAAAAAATTGAAATAATAATAAAGTTGATTAAATAACATAATAATAGTCATAGGTGGTGTGTACTTACAAAAATATAATACAGTATAATTAAAGAAAGGGTATTTTTGGCATTAAGTAGAGTTTATTTACAAATTAGAGATTTAAAAAAAAAAAATTAATGGGTACGATTACGAAATGGGTGTTGATACGGTTTTTTAGGGGGTGTCATTATTACCACTCAAATAAAAAATACAATGGAAGATGTGGATACAAAGTTTGAAATGTGCGAATATAGTCACGATACCTGGTCCATATTTCCAACTATGCAGCCTAGCCCATTGTTTGGCCCAGGTGGATTGCATCACCAACACTGGTTTGTTTGATTTTTATATACAACATTTCAAATTTCGTCAAATTGATATCGTCCGTTTTTAATATTTTTTTTTTACAAGGGGTCAATACTCATTTTTTTAAGGTTTTATTTTTTAACTTTTCAACCCAAATGACTTCTATTTAATAATTTAAAAAAGTATATATATATATATAAAATAAAAATAAAAAAATTGAATGTTCCATGTGCCAACACATGGACACAAAATATGTATAAATTCCCAATCATCCCTAACTAAACGTTTTTTTATAAAAAAAATAAAATTACAAATATAAAATGGTTGGCATGGCATGATTAATAATGTTATTTATTGAGTCAAACACAACGTAAATATATAAAATCTTAGACCGTCTCCAATGCAACATCAATTTGGTGTAAAAGCACTAACTTGGTGTAAAAGCAAGCTCGAATGTAACACTAAATTTCAATTTCCAAGACAAAATTTAGTGTTGAGTGAATAGTGTTTCATTAATATTTAATATTTACTCAACACTAATTTCTTATATTTATTAAATTGTCAAATTAATGTTTTATATTTATTACAATTCCTAATTTAACCCTCCTACACTTATTTATAATAATATTTATTAATATATTTATTTAAATTATTTATTTTACTTTGGTGGAGGGTTGTAAATGGATTTAATAAACTTTGATGGAGCCATGGAGGGTTGTATGATGAAATAGATGGAGGTGCTTTGCCTTCTATAGTAGAGAATGAAGAAATAATTAGATGAGAAAATTGGATAAGAAAATGAGACGATAAAATTAGATGAGAAAAAATTAACGTGAAAAAAAATTTGTTGAAATAATTAAGTGAAAATTAGTTGAATAATATTATGGTGAAAATTTTGGGGTAAAACTATGTGAGTAATTATTTTATTTTTTTTATATTATGCAATTAATTATTTAAGAATACTGTGTTTTTTTTTTTTTTTTTGTCAAAAAAATTAATTAATTTTGTTTAAGTTAACTAATAGAAATTAATTAGTATTGTATGAAGTTTTATCGAGAGAATATTCTTATAAAAATACTCTTTTACACCAAATCGGTGTTGGATGCATTGGAGTTGAAAAAAATTTGATGTAAGAATATTCCCAAAAAATTCTCTTTTTACATCAATTTGGTGTGATATTTGGTATTCTCCATTGGAGATACCCTTAAAGAAGACTGGCTTGACCCGAACTCATATGAGTTGTTTGCTGTTTGCTATTTGCTTGTTTGGTCGTCTCGAACTTTGGTCCGAAAAATACTTATGGTTAATATAAGACAATCGAAAAAATACAAACTACATTCATATTATATAACCATAAGATATTACCAATTGCCCCTTGCCTTGTTGGTTGGAGTCTCCCAAGGATGCTCCACCACCAAGGTTCAAGCCTTGCCTTGGTATGTATATATTTTGTCTCATCTTGGCTATTAAATCCCAAGTGTGGGTGCTCTCTCCCGACTCTATTGAGAGCAACCCTCTCTCCATTGTGAGAACCCATAAGATATTGAAATGCTTCTTTTATTCCTTTGTATCCAATTCGGCAATGAGACAACTGAAAAATGTTAAAGTGAAACATAACTAGTATATAGATTTAGGGGTAATTACCCTAGTGGCCATCAACTCTTGCCACCACTATCAAAATGGCCATTAGATTGGGAAATGGATGGAAAATGGCCATTTTTGGCAAACATTGTTACACTAATGGCCATTCCGGCAAACATTGTTACACTAATGGCAATTCCATCCATTTCCATCCAATTCCATCCAATAAATGGCATTTTGGTAAATATAAGGATGACATTAATTTATTTTAGATTTTTTTGGAAATCAATTTTTTCTTTTGTTTTTTGAAACAAATAATTATATTTAGTGTGTACATATACATATAGCATATCTCAAACATATATATATATATATATATATATATATATATATATTTCTTTTCAATTTATCTCAAATATATTTTTTAGAATTTTTAGATTTTGTAACCTTAATCTTTTCAAAAAAGAATATATATATATATATATCTTTTCAACTTATCTCAAATATGTTTTTTATAATTTTTTAATTTTATAGCCTTAATCTTCTCAGTATATATATATATATATATATATATATATATATATTTCTTTTCAACTTATCTCAAATATATTTTTTAGAATTTTTAGATTTTGTAGCCTTAATCTTCTCATAAAATAAATACATACATATATATATATATATATGTTTGAGATATGCTATACATATATACACACTAAATATAATTATTTGTTTCAAAAAACAAAAGAAAACATTGATTTCCAAAAAACATCTAAAATAAATTAATGCTATCCTTATATTTACCAAAATGCCATTTATTGGATGGAATTGGATGGAAATGGATGGAATGGCCATTAGTGTAACAGTGTTTGCCAAAAATGGCCATTTCCCATCTATTTCCCATCTATTTCCCCATCCAATGGCCATTTTGATAGTAGTGGCAAGAGTTGATGGCCACTAGGGTAATTACCCCATAGATTTATCTTATCTTTACATTAATATAAAACTAATGAAATTAATGTGGACCCACTGATGTACTAGTTACTGAGTTTACAAAGAGTATGGAATGGCATTAACTAGTATTCCCTTTGTTATTAAGTGGAGTTAAATTATTAATTATAATTTAATTTAGTTGTTAATATAATTCAGTTTTGATGCACATGTAATAGTGTACCTCCCTTTCCTCGTTAGTTGTGTGGGGATTTGAGTCACACGATGAACATTTTACTAACATGCATAATTAATTGTCTCATTGACTTTATGAGAGTAGATATCTCCCATTACCGAAGTATATATCCTGGACTGCACATGTAGCATTTTATTTCGGTAAGTTGACCGTTCTATGTCATAATTTATTGTAATACTTCAAAAACAATAATAATAATATTTCATAAATAACCTAGTGTAAATTTCGTAGTTGTTTTATATTAGCTTATTGAAGTGGGTTTTAGAGTTTTTTCAATAGAAAATAATATTATTTAAATTTTAAAAAAAAATTTATATGAAAATTGTGATTGTTTCGATGGTAAATCATTCTTATTCACACCTATATCAATAAGATCATACGTTTGAATCATATTTATAATTCATATAACTTTTAATCCATTAACATTCAAAATTGAAATTTAAAATGAACAATGTTTAGATTATTTTTTTCATTTTTTTATACAATTATAGTTGATCAAAACAGTGATTCATGTCGAACTTGGAGCTTTCTCAAAGGATGTTAAAATAATGTTTTGATGCCACAAAAATATTCAATCAATTTCACCATCAATCTCTCCACTGATCTTTCAATGCAAAAATTATAGATAATTACAAGTACTTTGCCAATAATTATTATTATGTTGTAATTTTATGGCTTCCCCACCAAGCCTCTATTGTTGGCTTCATCACTAAGCTACTAATTGCCTATATATATATATATATGGCTTCTATTGTAATGGAGAGATGTTGATCAGCCAAAACTCACTTGAAATCAATACAACAAATATGTTCTCTCATCTCTCTCTCATATTTACTCTTCATTTATTACTGATATATATATCTCGTCTCTCTCATCTCAGTTTCCCTCACTGTATTTCTCTATCTCATCTCTTATTTCATTACTTATTTCATCTATTGTTCTGTATTAATTTACAACATATTAATATATATATATATATTAAAAAGTTCTTGGTTGAACAAAACTGAAATTTGTTATATATTTTACTATTATTTTAAATTCTATTATTAGTGAGGTCCACACAACATGAGACGTGGATGAGAGTTATAAATTTATGGTTCTCCATTGAATATATATAATAATATATTGGCTTGGTCTTTGGATGAGATTCACTTTGATTCCCAAATAATATTAGTATTTATACAAGAAGTTGCATCAACGCTAACCACCAAGTCAAGGGGTTTATCGGGACATGCCGGTTTATCGGGACATGCCGGTCGAGATAGGTCTCCCCACATTTACTATTTACAAGCAAATGGGGTCCGAATCTATGTCATAAATATGAAATTGATTTTTTATTGGTATGTTTTTTCTACTCTTAAATAAAAAAATAAAAAAATAAATAAATAAATAAATAAATAAATAAAAGGGACAAAATCCAAACTCATAAAATATGAATATAAGAGTTGCAAATCAAAAAATTTAAATTAGGGGGTCAACAAATTGACGAAGAGTTAACCTAATTTTTGACAAGATTCCAATCAAAGATCGGTTACTTTACATTACATACAATCTATTGTAGTTAACTATGACATGTAGTCTTAGATAACATCACATCTCCATTGATGCGCCCACATAGACATAATCTGATGGAGGCTTTAACTAGTTGTTTCTTGTTGGATAATGACTTTCTACCTTGCAATAATCAACCATACATATACTAGGTTATCAATTTTCATGCATACATACACACCCTCTTTTGTTTAATCCATCCAATTTTTTTGTCAATTTCGATTACCTTTGTGTTTATATGATCGAAATATGAATCCCCAAATTTTTACCGTTTTGGTTGATTTGTTGGGATTTTGGTGTTATGTTCCCCCTAATTTTCTTGTTCCTTTTTTTTTTTTTTTTTTTTAATATATTGTGTCCGTTTGAGAGTGTGCATACACAGGATATGTAATTTTGTTGGGTGAGCTTCAAGTTATCTTTATGCAACTGCTCTTTGACTGACTTTAATAATTAAAAAAAATAAAAAAAATTTACTCCATCAACTGACATGACTGAATCAAAATTTAAATTAGTAGACATACAAGACTTTTTGATTAAAATAAAAGTAAATCTATGTATCGTTTAGATTATTTGTCAAAAATCTCTAAATTCCGTAAAGAAATTTACGAAATATGACTTTTTTTAATAGTTGTTTTTATAGCTAATTATCCTTTTCGTCACGGAGAAAGATTCAAAAATGGTTTAATAAGGTTTTTAAAACTTCTTATATATATATATACATAAATTCTATTATCAGTTCGAACTGACAAAAGTTATATCAGTTCCTTGCATGTGGGGGCCACTGGATTTAAATACTTTGACTTGGCTGTATGCACTTGTCAATCAAAGTATTTAAATCCAGTGGCCTACATACAAGGAACTGATATAACTTTTATCAGTTCGAACTGATAATAGAATTTCTGTATATATATATATTAGTATTAATTTTCTATTATTTTCTATATCATATTTTGGTTGAATAGTCTATTGTTTGTGTTAGTCCAACCACACAAAACTTGTGCAATCCATCAATTTTTGTAAGACTTGAAAATTCTAAACAAAAAATAAATAAATTATCTAGAATCATATATTTAAATACATTTTATTATGATATGGTTCCTTATTGACCATGAAAGTGAGATATATGTTCCAAATACCGAAAAATAAATTATATAAACAAATCTTCAAAGTCAAATTGGACCCACTTCTAGATTCATTGTCAAGAATCAAATCTGAGATTCAATGTCAAGCAAATATATATGTTATATGTAATTAATTTTGATTATATAGAACCTAATCTTCACACTTCTCACTTTGTAAGCATTCCCAAATTCTACATCTTGCATCACACCCTACATCACCTTTCAAGTTTTGAATTTTTTAGGGTTTCAACGTGGAAAATGCTTGAAACATTGCCTTACCAAGTCACGTATATATTGATATATCATCATATCCCAATTGAATAGAACTTCTGGATATATAAAATTTTAGGTTTGGTAGCATTGTCGGTCTTAATTATATATAGGAGCTATTAACAATCAATAAATCTCTTTTCTTTCTTTCTTTTTTTCTTTTTAGTTTGTATATATTTAATTTGATGGTTCAAAATGAGGACCTAACTCAACTTGAAGTGGTGGATTGAATGGTATGATTAAGACCGATCTCTCAAGAAAAAGATTATATATTTCAGGACCATCTACATGCGTGGTATTATACAATGTACTTATCGATTCGAAAACAAAAGAGGAGTCAATGTGCCAAAAAAGGGAAGGAAGGTAACCCAAATTCAAAGGACCCCAGATAGAAACTGAGAACCCCATTTTTTTAAGACCTAATTTATATATATATATAAATAAAAAAAAATGTAATAACACAAACTTTCTCTTCTTATAATTTCATCCAAGGAAGGCCTCAACTGATTGATGGTGATCAAAGGAAGAGATTAATCAATGAATCAATTAATTAATTGTTAATGTGTTAAAACTCCATTAAATAATAAAAATATATACCCATTTGGTTATTCTTCTTCTTTGTCAACATGTACATTTAGATCAGCACAGGTTAAACGATTATGTATTATTATACCGTCGTTTAATGTGTGCTCTTCGGATTATACTTAACGTAATTGTATTATATATCATATTATTAATTATATATATATATATATAGATGGGTCCAATATTTCATTAATGTTTACATGACCTAGTAGACTAAGTACATTGTTTTCATGAGAGACATATATGACTTTCCTTAGATTTTGTTGAGTTCTCAGAACATTATCCGTATTGTCTTCAATCTCTCTGGTGGTGGTGGTTGTGATAAGGCAGAGAGTCTAGTCTGGACATGATCCGCAGTTTTTTTTTCCCATTTATTATATATATATTTTTCAAGGATCTTCTTCAATTATTATAGAGCTCTGTACATGATCCAGTATCATCCATGGCCAATCTCTCTCTTTGTCGATATATATATATGGATTTCTGGCTTCTGTGTTAATGTGATTTGTGACCACTTACCCACCTCATCAACATCAACAACAACAATGACACACCAAACTCTAAGATATGACATTGCATGCATGCACACCAATGATAGATAGATAGATGGTGATTATGAGAATGTGTTGTGTTTTGTTGATCGATGATAGTTAGGGTTTTTTTTTTTAAATCATGATTTTTCTCATATTAAATCACAAATCTATGTAGATCTTCATTGTTTTTGACTTGTCTCTATCTTATTATATGATTTGTAATATAAATGGATACATACAGGTAGATGTTAATGTGTCAAATCACATGGTAGTACATCTTCCCCCCTTCCACATACCCTTACATATTTTGTAAGCACGTGTGAGCTGGAGTTTTCTCTCAATTATTACGAGATTAGATATCTCCCTTTATAACCTAATCGACTGTTCGGTGTCATAAGTTTTTTTTTTTTTTTTTTTTTTTTTTGACAATATATATTAATTCGGGATCATGTATTTTTTTTTAAAAGCTTTCACCATTAGTAGGATTTGAGTCACTGACCTGTGAGTCATTTGATCAAACCCCAAACCCGTCCATTTACCAGCTAAGCCACGTCCATGTTGGCGTGTCATAAGTTATCATTATTCTTCTTGTAATACTTCAATATATAACTTTACTTAAAAGTTTAAAATTGTGAGGCCTCGAGTTCGAGATTGCCCCACCTCGTCTCCTCTTATAATTTGAGGTTTAGGGATATAGGTACGACTCCAGCCTAAAATATCAATGATATGGATATGAAAGACGTATCACTTGACCGGCTTCTTATTTTTTATTTTTTTTTTAAAAATCATCAGGCATCTATCTAGAAAGAAAACTAATAACTTAATTTGACTTGCTATGTATATAATAATTGTGATATATAATCACATCACATTCAAATTCTTCCATGGAAAATGGTCCCAAAAAGAGTTAGATCATTGTACTGTTTTGTCTTGTAGAAGAGATATATCAGAAAGTAGGACCCAAAATCTCAAAACAGTTCCCAATTATATAATTTTGCAAGCTGTTGTTGCCCTCTAGCTACTTTTTTATTTTATTTTTTTTTTCTTTCAAACCTTATTTCTTCTTTCTTCTGGATTCTTGGAATTTTCTCCAATTTTTGCAATCTTCCCACCAATCTCAGTTTGCAATGAATTGAAATAAATTAAAGATGTAAATAATTCACATGGTTCTTTAGGCTTCAAAGTTCAGAGAATACCAATAATGGAATATATATATATATATATAAAAGACTTTAATTGGAACTCTTGTGTAAGTAACTGTTGTCTTATTGGTCTATCTAATAAATTCAGGTAGTTTATAATAGTTCTTTAAAAGTTAAACGTATTTATATCGTAGTTTAATTGGACGAATGAACAAATGACGTAATATGTCGGTCTTTAAAATATAAATGAACGAATAAATCGTGTAATATATCGATAATAACGGCTAACGTATACTTTATTTACTATATATTGTTATAGCATGTCAGTCTCATTTAATTTTAAAGGCTTCAAAGTTCAAAGAATACCAATAATGAAGAAAATGTCACTAGAACGTGCGTATGTAACTGCCATCTATACGTTTATCCAATAAATTCATAATGTTATATATAAATCGTTTATAATGACGGAATACACGTACGACGTAACATGTCGGCCGTCTCACAATTAATAACCCTTTTTTATTTTCTCATCCAATAATGGAGAAATTTGTACGGCCCTAGTAGGTGCCCCCACAAGCTCTCTGTTAAGTTTTCTAGTTGTTGAGAGCTTGGATGGTTAGCTTATTTGAACAAAAATGAGGAATATATATATTCATTCAAAAAGAGATCGGATTTGGATTTGGAGTTGGAAAACATTTAATTTGAAAATGTTAGGTGCATGAAGGGACATGTCTCATTCTCTCCTCTGCAATATTTTCTTTTCATAATTCATTATCATCACATAATCATATAACCTATATGTGAACAAACAATATCTATCTAACCACCTATGCATGTATTATTTTTTTTGAAACTTTTTGCTATTGGTAGGATTCGAGCCGCTGATTTGAGAGTCATTTACCTAAGTCCAAAACTTGTTCATCTACCAACAGAGTTACGCCCGATGTAGGCAACCTATCAGGGAATAAGCAAAAATATTGTTTTACAAAAAAAAACAAAAAAACAAATTAATAAAAGTACCTCAGAAATAAAATAAAATAAAAATTTGAGGAAGGTAAGGTTGCTTTCTGATTTCTGATCTCTACCCAAATGTGCTTGATATTAGGTCATTTTGATTTGTGGTGAAATAACACTCACAAGCAATGAAGTACGTACATACATACATACACATATATATATATATATATATATATATATATATGTGTGTGGGGATAATATCTATCCTATTTTTTGAATGTTGGAATAATTAATGATATTTATATAGACAAATATCATTTAAATATCCGAATTTCGGTAATATTTTTATTTTCATCGATATTTACATAAATTTGGACTTCAATATATCCATCTAAATCAATTTTACTTCCTTAGACACAATAAACAAAAACTAAGGAGATGAATTTTGGAGCAATATAATTATAGAAATTTTCAATAATGTTGGTATTCGAAAACATATTTAATGTAATGTAGTTTTGTAATTTTATATAAATTCTTTTTTGGAGTGGTTTCATATCAATTGTAAATATACACCTCTCAACAAATGTTGAAATTGAAAACAAAGATTTTGAAGACAATGATCTCCAAGTAGCTTCAAACCAAGTGAAGTGAATGCAATTAATATTGTAATTTTGTTGCCATATTAATTAAATCTTCATTTCCTTTTTTCTTCCATTAAAAGGGTAATAAAAAGGAAGAACATGATCCACAATTTCAGTCGTTAATTGGAAAAGATTATGACATTTCCACCATTGAAGCAAAAGCCTAGAAAATGAAAGAACAAATGTGACATCTACATTCCAATAATTACATGCATTCTTACAAAAGGTATATATATAACAAGTCACCATCGACCCTTTTTTCACCTATTTCAGGTGAAATAAACGGTTAAAAACTCTTTATAACTGCATATTCCCTCACCCGTGTGTATTTTACAAACATATGTGTATAATTTTATCCTTAATGTTGCGATAGTAGATATCTGGATCACGTTTGTAGTACTTGATCCTAACAGACGACGTACCTTTGACAAATTCAATGTAAGAATTTCGAAAATTTGTCAAGATATTAATATGAAAATTGGAGGGTAAAGAACAGCTCAATCTATTGATCATCAGGCAAATGCAAGGCCATGAGTTTAAAGAAAGTGAAGTGTGTGTGTCCCTACAACGGCATTGGCAAGTATCCATCAAATGTGCAATGAATGTGCTTGTTTTTTCTCTTCACTGATATTATTATGCAAATTATTCTCATTATTTATATTTTTATTCACTCATTTTTTTATTTTTATTTTCAGACCTAACAGAAAGATACATCAAATGATCAAATACACAAGCTCACCACATCAGCATCACTATTTACACAGTACACACACATGAAAATGAAATTAAACATGGCATTTATCACGTACGTTTTTTCTGTCACTTCATTTAAAAATTTAAAATATCAAGTAAAGGATCAATATACGATAATATTTAAAATATAAAATCATTAAAATCACTCCCATAACTCATTACTCGTGTTCCATAACTTAAAGATCGATAAAGATAAAAACCCTAAAACCAATTAATAATCATCAGCTTATACACATGAATACATTATCAAACATGAAATGAACAGTTTTATCCTAATTAATAATTTTCATTATAAAACAAATTAAAACACACAAAACCATATAATTTCTGCTGAAATTAATCAGGATAATTCTTTAAAATAAAATAATAAAAAAAAAAACCCACCTCGTTATATATTATAAATCACATGCAGATGTTTTATACAAAAAAAAAAAAAAAAAAAAAACCTAAGTATAGTAAAATAAAAGTAGGGTTTCCAAGCTCACGTTAGCTCCAACTATGGTGTTTTCATCTATTTAGGTGAGACTGAGAAGAACCCCTTTGACATGACTTGACAGTTCCATATATATATATATATATATATGAATGTGTGTTATGTATGTATGCATGCATGTATATGCATGTAGGGAAATTATCATTCTTCCCCCTATAGTTTGCCATATTCTCTAGTCTCCCCCCTCTAGTTTTAAAATTTTCCAATTTCTCTCCTCCCATGTCTATTTTTATATGGTGAGATTGGCTGTATTTGTGCATGGGAGGGAAAAAATTGGAGAATTTTGAAACTAGAGGGGAGAGACTAGAGAATACGGCAAACTACAAGGGAAGAATAATAATTTCCCATGCATGCAGACCAAGCATTGTGCATGAAGTTGCTATTCTATCTAAATATTTACTGGAATGGGTTTGGGTTTGACCATTTAGAATCTTATTAGATGATATGGTAACAAAGATAATGCTTAATTAGTGGGGTATATAATATTGGTTAATTAAATAAATCTTGAAAGAGAAAAAAAGAACATATAAAACATATATATTATATAGAGTTTGCATATGCATAACAAAGAAAGATCAAGGTTTATCCATTCATACTTTTTTATATCTTTTAATGAATATAAATATATAAAAAAAAATATTCAAATTTTCATGATTAATTAACATGTGCTCTAAAAACATATATACATTAACACAATCCAGATTCCAGAATATATATATATATATATATATATATATATAACCTTTAAATGAAGTGTTCTTGTTTAGGATTGATTATTGATTATGCTAATTAAGTGTACTATTTAGTTTTTGGTAAGGTCTTCAAGTAACTATTTATTAGTCAATTCTTAATTTGGAAACTGTTTAAACCACTCATTTTAAGCCTTGATAATTAATTATCATGTTCTAAACAATAAATGCATGCAAAGTGAGAAGTAGGAAGATATTAATTTTGAGGAATTTAATTTAATTTAATTTTTACCTTCTATAAACTGGCTTCAATTCAAACTTGTTTACTATATTCATATTCTAACTAGATTCTTTTATTTTTTATTTATCTCAGTTCATATATTTTCTTAAAAAAGTTCAAATGGGTAATCACGAATCATATGCTTTGTACATGGAATATTAGAATATTGTATTAGATTAAAATGACCCAATTTTTTTATTTTTTTTTATTTTTTATAAATATAAATAAAAACTTTGAGAAGTCCCCATGCAATAAAAAACGAAAACATTTTATTTCCAAAATTTTCTATGAAAATAGGAATTTGAATCCTCTACTGATCTGATTTTTTTCCTGACCTCACATAATCTCATGACACATAAACATTGCAATGAATGTATAGTTAAGATGTGATTAGTTTCAACAACCACTTTATTAACAACCAATCTCAGTAGAGGATCTAAATCCATAAAATAGATGTATCATATCATTAATTTCTAATGTTTATTCAATAAAAAACTTTCAACAATGTTAATTATATGCAAATAAAAGTTTTCACACCAAATATGAAATAATAAATAGAACAATTTCGGACCTAGATAAGTTCCGGCATAACCTTAATACGACTCTTTCTCAGCCCTAAAAGAAATAATAATAATAATAATAATATTGTAATAATAATACTTTTCTAAAATTGGATAAATAAGAAAACAAGATCAAAGATTTTTTTTATTTTTTTTTATAATATTAATAATAAGGTGATAAAAAATTAAAAAGTCGGCGGCTCATAGATATGTCCAAACACCTAAAAGCTTTTCATGAGCTGTTTAGCAGGCCATTGATTTTTGTAGGTTCTTCCTGAGACGAAGACGACCTATATATAATTATATATCACATATCACCTAAGTCCGCACTTATGTAAATATAATTATATTAGTGCATTAAAGGTGAGTCCTGTCAAAATCAAAGTAGTTGAATCCAATGACTCACGCTCAATACATTGATATAAAATCCACAAATGCGTGTGATTTTGACTTAGAATATATATATATATATATATATAATAAAATTCATATATCTGTATAAATGTGTAGAAAAAGAAAGGAAAAAAAAAAACCTAAAATAAAGCTAAAGCATGAGAAGAAGTTTCCAATTAAGCTCATTCCCAATCCTATCAAAATCCACAGAAATTCCCCTGAATTCTTTATTATTATTTGTTTTTGATGAAAACCCCTCCATTATTTCTTAATAAAGCCCCATTAATCATTATTTTTAAAAAAAGTTTCTATAATTTGTAAATAATTATGGTGTAATTAAACAAATATACAAGAAATCTCTTTTATTAAAATAGATTTTTTTTTATCAACTTTAAAATAGATTTTCGACAAATTTCAATAACTCTAAACAAAATGTTATCAAAATTTTAAATAAAAATTATATATATATCATGAAAAATATACTACAATTTATTATACTAATAATTACATATTCCTTGTAACTTATACATCTACGATTATCAAATATGAATAATAAGATGCAATTCCACTGTACAATCGTCCAATATGGTTTAATAGTAAATAACGTTCATTTATATCGATAATGTTTTAGATTCAAATCGACGTATGTGATATATATAATATATTTTATTGTTGTTTAAATGCATTTTTTTTCTTAAAGATAAGTAAAATTTAATACATTTTCTTTTTAATAATTGATATATGTAAAGTTATTAAAGATAGTAGGATTTAGTGGGGAGATTTACACATGATTTTCTATACGTGACGTCGTGACATATACTTTTTCATACGTGATCTGCACATGTTTTTTCATACAAAACCGACTCTATAAAACGTTACAAAGTGAGAGTTGATCCCGTGTCTCACATGTTTTTTCATGTGTGACACATGCTTTTTCACACGCAATCTACACATGCTTTTGATGCGAGATCGACTCTAAAATACGTTACTAAGTAGAGTCGATTCCGTGTGAAAAACGTTAGCTCTCGCACCTAATAATTATTATATATAAATACACAGTTATTTTAGTTAAATTATGATTAGTCTAGCATTCACACCCAAGAAAAAAATTAAATTCAGACAAAAAAAAAAAAAAAAAAAAATTAAAACACAATCAAACAAAGTGGGTGTTCAAACCGCTTCACTGTCATGCATTGATTGGCCCACGTGTGCTTACATGAACCTTATTTCATGCAATACCCCATAGTTTGACTGTACACAATATTATTGTCCAATTTTATTTTTACTTCTCTCATTGCATTGACTCTCTCTCTCTCTCTCTACACCACCATTAGACCATATAGAAGTGGTGTGGAGCCCAAAACTGGACCTTTGCTTTGCTGGCTTCAAGCTCTCCATTGTTGGTCCTTTATGGGTTTTGTCTGCTAAGCTTTTACATACATACATAGAGATATAGATAGATGGATAGATAATATAGATTTCTAAATAGATAGATAGAAAAAAAAAAAAAAAGGCTTTAGCTTCCATTGTTTCACCCATTTTTTTTTCCTCTTTTGTTTGTGTATGTGTGTGTCCTTGAGTAGTCTAAATCTCTTGTTCTTGTTCTACATCATCAGAATCAGAATCCCAAATCCCTTCATTTTTTTCTTTCTGATTTGATTTGATTGATCCATATATAGATCTAATATGTTCTGATGATTCCAACTTGAAAAAAAAAAAAGTTTATCTTTTTAGATCCCCTTCCTCCTAATTGTTGTTCTTCTTCATCAACTGTAGCATAGAAGTCAATTTTCTACGAGGTATGTACTTTTTCTTTTTTAATGTTTTTTCTTTGTTGGGTTAGTTAAAAAAAGTTGAATTGTGTGATTAAATAAGTTAATGGTAATTTGTGTAGCTAGAGCTTATTTGGTTTGTATCTTGTTCAATGTGAAATGATAGACTTTCTTGGTATCTCAATAAGTTTGATATGTTGAAATGAAAAAAATAAAATAAAAATGAGAGCTTTGACCATTTTTATTTTCAAAGTTCCTGTTTTTTTTTTTTCTTGTGTGTTGAATTTTGTTTTTGTGTGGTCATGGATTTTTTTTTTCGCAGTTTCAAGTTATTGACTTTATAGTTGTTCTCTATCTCTGTTTTGGTGCAATTCACAACTGAAAAGGCGGCTCCTTTATATAATTTGTTTGATCCGTTAGTTTCCCTTTTCCAATTATACAAATTGTGTTTACTTTTTAATATTGGTGTAGTGATTACTGTGTTGATAAGTAGAGGGAGATACAATTCACAACTGGGGTAGTTTTAAATCAGAATTGTCTTGAATCCTTATTGTTACAAGTACTGATTTTGTGTATTTTGTTGTTGATGTTGTAGATTGTTATTGTTGTTGTTGTTGTTGTTGAGAAGTAGAGGACTTATATTTTATATATACACTTTGCTGCTGGAGTTTCCCGGGTTGGTGTTGTTTTGATTGGTCATTTAAATGTGGAGAATTTGGTGGGTTCTTTGGATGAGATGAGGGATGTTATCAGAATTGATGAACTTTTTGAGGGCCTGTTTCCGGCCAAGGTCCGAACGGTATGTTCACACCAATTCGGATTCTGTTGGTCGCCAAGACGGGTTGCTGTGGTACAAAGATACTGGACATCACTTGAATGGTGAATTCTCAATGGCCGTGGTGCAGGCCAACAACTTACTAGAGGACCAAAGCCAGGTTGAGTCTGGCAGTTTGAGCACTCACGAGTCCGGTCCATATGGTACCTTTGTTGGTGTTTATGATGGACATGGAGGGCCTGAGACATCGCGCTATATCACAGATCATCTGTTTCAACATCTCAAAAGTAAGTGGCTTCAACTTTATATTTCTCTGTGTTCATATCTGGTTCCAATTTTGTTTTTATTTTGTCTTTAATTTTGTTGATGAGAGAGTTGAAGAAAGAACATATTTAGTGAAGGATATGGTTTCATGTGGTGTACTTTTTATTAGTTCGGTGTAGGATTTGTTGACTTGAGCCTTAAAACATTCTAAAATCAAGAATACGATTCTTGTATCTTATATTTTCTCCGAAAAACAATTTACCACAGCGAAACCAAAGAGGTGTCTTATATAGAGATGAAAAAAAAGTTGAGGGCAGTTTTTGTATTCTTGGGTGTGAACAACTGAAGTTGTGATTGTGTATTGATTCTATTGAACATGATTGAGACAATACTTTCATATATGTGGATTATGTATGCTTTTCATTGTGGCCTTTTGGCGATTAGAGATCTATTCTTTAAGTTTCTGAATTTTTATGGTTTGATTGTTATGTTCAGGATTTACTGCAGAGCAACAGTCAATGTCAGTGGATGTGATTCGAAAGGCATATCAAGCAACCGAGGAGGGCTTTATGTCTATTGTTACTAAGCAATGGCTTATGAAACCGCAAATTGCAGCAGTTGGATCATGCTGCCTGGTGGGTGTCATCTGTAATGGAACTCTTTATATCGCCAACTGTGGTGATTCTCGTGCTGTTTTGGGGAGAGTTGTTAAGGCAACCGGGGAGGTGCTGGCCATTCAGCTATCAGCAGAGCACAATGCCTGTATAGAGTCCATTAGACAGGAGTTAAAATCTTTGCACCCTGATGACCCGCATATTGTAGTTTTGAAGCATAACGTATGGCGTGTAAAGGGCCTTATACAGGTAAGTTATAATTCACTGTGCTGAAAATGCTAATATGTGAAGTTTTCTTGTAGTTTGCATATGAGGATTTGCATAAAATGCCAGCTGAAATTTGTTTTGTGGCTTTACTTGGACTTGATTTTCGACACCCTCAACAAAGTTTCTCATCATTAACCAACCAACCACATACAGATTCGGTTGGTGAGTGATGAAGTCCAGGGCTGGTTTATGCTCTATCTTAAATTTTTGAGTCATAAGTACAATAGGAGGACGGTTTAGACAAAAGATTGATATCTCTAGCCAAAAAATTAAAGTCCCTCATATGAGGAGGAGTTGACAATTCCTTTACAATGATCAGAAGTGACATATTTTATGCGAACACAGGTTCTTTATTTCTGTAGAATTATGCAATAGATACTGAATATTATCAGATTGTTCAAGTGTCTTAAGATTTTTCTAAACAAATACCAATGTCATGATGTTGCATACATTCTAAACATATGTTGTTCAACTTTAATAAGTATTTTGTTGCATGCTTTGTCTTGATGCATCTTCAGTTTTGACGTTTTTTGTGATAACCATTAATTGGAATCTTCTTCAACTTTTCAGGTTTCGAGATCTATTGGTGATGTATATTTGAAAAAGGCCGAGTTTAATAGGGAGCCTTTATATGCTAAGTTCCGCCTTCGTGAACCTTTGAAGAGGCAAATACTGAGTGCAGACCCATCAATTTCAGTGCACCAGCTGCAGCCACATGATCAGTTTCTAATATTTGCATCTGATGGGCTCTGGGAGCACCTGACCAATCAGGAAGCAGTTGACATAGTTCAAAAGCATCCGCGCAATGTAAGTTACCCATTTCCACGCTATATATAATCCTTTCATTGTATGTATGTTACTATGTTTTATTTTTCCCTTCAAAAACCTTTATTAGGCTAGATAGTAAGAGCATTATTGCAGTTGTTTCATGTTACTAGACCTTGTAGTTCAAATTGTTGATGGAATTTATGTTTAGTCGTCTTGAGAACAATGATGAACCCATTCTATCTCGATCCTTGGGATATTACTTGAAGAGCCATGAGCCCGATGATAATGTTCCTTCTACAAACAACTTTTTCGGGCTGTCATATTTTAGAGTGTTTTAGAAAGAGGTTTGACAGCTCTCCTGATGTATTCTTTTATCATCTCCGAGAGCAAAGAGTTACCTTTGTCGATGGTCTTAATTGACTTATAAATGTTAAGATAATATTGCATCCTACCATGTTAAGCAAGTGATTTGTTGTATTTTCTTAGTTCTTACATGAAAGCTTTACAATTCATACATGGAACTGGAGCCTATAGAGTTTAATTTTAACAAGTGCTCTTGTCGTTAAATACCTCTTAGATTGGCAGTGATCCTCAGAGCGTTAACCTCGTTATTCAGCCATCGAGAGTTGATCTTTTGTTTTCTTTTGATAGTTGTGTATATATATAGTGATGAAATTCATTTGTGTGTGCTGACCTTAATGCAGGGAAGTGCAAAGAGGCTGGTGAAAGTTGCACTTCAAGAAGCTGCAAAGAAGAGGGAAATGAGATATTCTGACCTCAAGAAGATCGACCGTGGTGTCCGGAGACATTTCCATGACGACATCACAGTAATAGTTGTGTTTCTCGACTCCAATCTTGTGAGTAGCGCTAGCTCAGTCAGGCCTCCGAATGTATCTGTAAGAGGGGGAGGAATCAACCTGCCTCACAACTCATTAGCCCCTTGCTCCACACCAACCGAAGCTGGCAGTACCTGATGACAACGATGAATATGTTTAATGTTTCCATATGTCTTATCGTTCTCGTTCTCTCATGTGAATACCAGGTAGCTTCCCAGAAGACATAAGTGGAGCAACCGTTCAATTCTTTAATGTACACCGTAACTTTTACCCGATGAGGACTGATACTTGCATTTAGCTTCTGTGCCCAAAAACCCTTTTAAAGAACTTGAGAAGAGTATAAAGTGACAATTATTATAGTTCATTGGGGGCACAATTAGTTTTCTTCTTCCTTTCTTGCTTGATTGCTTGTCAGCATAGTTTAAAATCATGTATTCGACTAAATTGGATCGAACTATTGGTTGCATATACAAATTCGATGTTTCGTGTGTGCGCTAATGGATTAGATATGGATTGGATTAGAGAACAAACATCAACTTTAGACCATATCAACGTGATAGCACGTTTAGTCCAGTCCAATCCAATCCAATCTTGTCTTACATGGATGAGAAATCTTGTAATATGCAAACATGTTCAAAAGCTTGTCTTTGGTCTGCACGTTTTGATTTCTCTATAAAGGATGTTGTGTCATTCATGTACACGTGTTACTTTTCTGTAATTTTTTTTGAAGAGTTCTAGATAGCATAAGTCAAGATAGATGATCATCAACTACTTCAAAACCAAGCAATCTAACTAGAATATTAATCCAAACATGTGATGGTTTGTACTTGTACATGACTTTCAACTTTCAAGACTTGTGTTTGTTTATTTTTATCATAGAGGATCTTGACCGGCACCTTTTTATTATACAACGGTCGTGGAAGAAGAGAAATAATTGACAAAAAACCAAACCATTATATTGAAAAAATTGTAGTTGAAACTTGAAAGTTGACACATCTTCTGTTACATCCACATCTGCCATATATCATTTTATGTATGTCAATCTATCTAGCTACCACACAAAAAGCCTCTTGCCTTGGTGGTTGGAGCCTCCCAAAGGAGGTTCCACCACTAAGGTTCAACGCCTTGGGTTGTATGTATATATATTCTATTGTCTCACCTTTGGCTTTTAACCCCCAAAGTGTGGGTGCCGTCTCCCCATTCTATGGAGCTAGTGGTGACACGGTTCCGGTTCCATTGGAACCGGCGGTTTTGAACCTTTTTTTTTTTTCCTTTCTTTTACAAACAAAAAAAGACTTCTCTAATAAAATAAAATATATAAATGACAAATTACTAAATTAAATTAAATTATAAAATAAAATTACAAATGACAATTTATGGGTTATATAAATGACAAATTACAAAATTAAATTAAATTATAAAATAAAATTACAAATGACAATTTATGGGTTCTTATGGATGCTTGAACCATGGTTACAAAAGAAAAATGATAACACCCTAACCAATGAAACCACATTCAATTCTAGTATAATAATTGAAACAAAAACTATAAGTAGTATAAAGATTTATTTTAAAACGTGTCCATTTACACGAGGCCTGACTTTAAAGTAATTCTCCGGACCAAGACGGGCACGGGTGTGGTGTCGGATTGAGAGGAAAAGGTTTCTTACTAGGTTTAAATGAGGTTCGAAATGGACACGACACTTAAAAACACTTTTTTTTGATGAAAAAGGGGTTTTTGGGGCCGGAAAAGTGGGCACAAGCCCTCTGGATTGCTCCCATTGGATTCCTTGCATCATTCTATGCGATTTCAAAAAATAAAATCACCCAATTCGGACATCCGAGCACAAAGTTATGGCCTTTCAAAGTTTAAGGCATATATACAAATATTTTTACCGCAAATTTTTTTTTTTTCAGGCAAATTTTTTCTATTCTCTCGTTGTCAACGGCAATTTTTCTACTAAGAGTTTGACACTTGTTCTATTCCGTTCAATACTCATTGTTTACCAAAGCTGAATACCGTCTTCAAAACAATTACAAAATGAAATAAATATTAAAAACCTTGGAAACTTGGAGACTTGGAGACTTGAGAGTGTTGGAGAGAAATTAGAATTAGAGAATTGAGAAAAAATTGGTGTGAGGAAAAATGAAGGGGGGGGGGGGGGGGGGGGGGGGGGGGGGGGGGGTGGTATTTATAGGAAAAAAAAAAAAAAATATTGTGTGAACCGGCGGTTCGAACCGAACCGAAACCGCCGGTTCCAATCCGGTTCGAACCGCCGGATCGACCAAATCATAGAACTGGAACCGAAAATTCGGTTCCGGTTCTGATTTTTCCGGTTCTAGCCAGTTCCGACCGGTTCCGGCAGTTCCAACCGGATCCGGCAGTTCCAACCGGAACCGTGCCAGGTCTAATGGAGCTAACCCTCTCTCCAGTGGTGAGAGTTGTATTTCCATTTGTTCCCTCTCCCCGATAGTGGGAGTAGTATTCCGGGCCGCGCTTGTAGAGTCTGATCTCGCTAGGTCTCGGCAGTTGTTGTAATTCAAAAAAAAAAAAAATCTATCTAGCTACCGTAAAACTTACAATAGAAACGCTGGTCCACCAATGAGACCGTGTATTTGAATCATATAAAAAAAAATGTAATAACATTTTATAGTTCTTGCAATCCATGAAGAGGTGCTTCTAGGGATGTTTGTAGGGATGACAATGGGTTGAGTTTGGGCGGGTTTTACAAAATCCAAACTCGCATCCGTGAAAATTTTCCTCACCCATGTCTGCCCATGAACTTGTGAAAATAAACAGGTTCGGGTTTGAGTTTTCACTTGCGGGTTAACGGGTTCGCGGTCACACCCACCAAAATATATTAATTTATAAATATTTAATATTTAATTATATATATATATATTTTTATATAGATACAATACAGAACTCTTCTTTATTTATAATTTATCATGGAGAATTATAAATATAATAATATAAAACACTACCAAGTAAAACTCCAAAGGCAAAACAAATAAGCAAACACGATATTTCATAAGAGTAAAACCAGTAAGTGTAACCTATCATTAGCTATATACAAATAAGAGTTGAGAATTTTAAACTTAGAATGAGTGGAGTTTTTATATTTTATTCTCTATATGGTTAAAAATGTTCGATTGGATTTTAAATTTATAATATTTTAAATAATAAATATTATATAATTTTTATTTATATAGGTTTATGGGTTCACTTGTAGGTTCGTTTTCTCAACCCGCACCCACACTTAAATCCAGTTGGTTTTTATTTATACAGATCACAGGTTATAAATTCACCATCCAAACCCGACCCTACAGTGCGGGTCAAATTGCAATCGCTAATTGTTTGTTTGCAGTTTACCTAATACAACAACATATATACACTGGGGTGGTGGTGGTGAGATTACTGTTCAATAAATCAGTACAAAATCTTTGATATTTATTTTATAATATATTTTTCAGTTTGGAGTTTGGAGGACACTTATCAAAAAATTGAATATTGAAAAGAGAGAGGAAGTGGGGATTTCCAATGTGAGAGAGAAAAAGAGTAAACCTTTTTTTTTTTTTTACATTTTTTATCACTCTTCTTGTCAGAGCATATTCTCACTAACCCACAACAATAACACCCCTATTATCTTTAATGTTCAATTCAATCTATTTTTTATTTAATTTTTAATTTTTTTTTTTAACCCTAAATAGCAAACACAACAAACAAAGCTCATTTCTCCATGCTATCTATCACTATGTGCTTATGGAATTAGGGGTCAGTAGAAATATATATAAAATAATGAATTTTTTTAAGATGAATATCACAAGCCTTTGGACCTTCTTGTTCTTGGAGACCCCAAAACACAAATTTAATAGTCATTATCATGTTTATCTAATAAATTTTGCAATGTGTGTCCTAATCATATATTCATAAATATGTGTTAAGTGTTATGACAACCTATTTAGAAAAATAAAACAATTTAAACTTGATAGAAAACCCACATGGAGAGAAATTTTAATGCATATTAAAAGTATAAAGTTATTTTTCAAGTATGAACAAACCTAATATTTTAACATTCTTCCATGTTTTTTTTTCTTATGTTTTTCCCCATAAATATTCACTGTTAAATGGGGGCAAGTTAGTGGAGTAGTACTTGCTTTGACATTAAAAAAATGGTAAAAATAGTACAAGAAAAGAAACAAAGTGAGTTTGTTGACCTTGTTTTGACTCAAAATGGATTTGTTAAGATTGAAATATTGAATGGTCTGTGGATATTTTTGGTCTGAATATTCAGACAAATGTTTTTTTTTTTTTTTTTTTTAAATATTTATTTATATATATACATTTATTTGTGTAATTAACAGGGTATAATTCATTAAAACGAGGTTAGTATCTTAAAATATGTATCAAGAACTTAATATAACCTGAATCGTATGAATCTCATTCACCTTGAAGTATTTGATATATCAAAAAAGAAGAAGTATTTATACATGAAACCTGTTAAGTTTAGGTGAAATAATAGGACCAACAAGAATCAAACGTATTTTTTATATCACTTGATATAATTTGATTGACGGGGTGTATGTAAATTAATATGTCAAGCTTACTCCCAATAATAAATAGTGTATTCCTTGTCACATTATACAATCCCACTAATGATGTCTACACAAAATTTTCTTCCACAAATGATAAGAGTATAGATTCATTTATAGATCAAACAAATACAAAACTTAGAAAATCTAAGCAAAATCCAATGGTCCCTCTGGTCAAAATCTCATGTAGGATTAGATTAAGATTTGTCCAAAACATAAGACAAAGACAAAGACAGTTACACTAAAACCATACAAGTATACAACAACTACACACTTGAAAAAAAAACAACAACAACAACACCACCTCCACCCACATTAACAAATTGAAGAATCATTTACACAATTATATGTATTATATATATATTATTTATCAGAAAGAAAGATTGAGAATTGTTGTAGTAGTTGGTGGGGAGATTGAGGGATGATGAGATATGAGATTTCATTCATTGGAGATTAGGATACCACCAAAGACAAGACAACCCTCCCTCCCTCTCTCTCTCTCTGTCTGTGTTTTCTTTTTCTAAATATAAAATAAATAAAATTTGTGGTTGGTCTCTGCAACTGCAACTGACTGGTCTGGTCTGGTCACATCATTTCACCAGTTACTGCCATAGGACATTTGACTCCTCTTTTTACTCACAAGGTCTCTCTTACATTTTGCCATATATTATGCTCATGTGTCTGCTTCTCTAAAAAATCTCCACCCATTTTATCATTTTTCTTTTCTCTTTTAGCTGTGTATACACAGAGTGACAGACTGACAGAGAGAGAGAGTGAGTAGTGTATGTGTATGTGTATTTGTATTGTATTTTGCCATTGTTATACGCCAACTCAGTACTAACTAGAGTACAAGAAATCACCAATAACAACACAAACACAACTCTCTCTCTCTCTATCTCGAGCCCCTACCTTCTCTATCAACTATGGTCTTTGCCTGTTCTTGCTCTGTCACATTTTCTCTCTCTCTCCATCTATTTTCTCTATAATCTCCAGCTTGTTATAGTTAAAGAAAAAAATCCCACTAAAATCTTCTCTCATTTGTAGCAGAGGAGCAAAAAGTTTTAATTTTTTGTGAGAAAAAAAAAAAAATAAGACAGAGAACTCTGAACTCTGTCATGAAGTGTTTTAAAGAGATGGAGATGCAAATGGGTTGTTCTAAAATCATTTCAAGAGGCTTATTCTTGAAGAAAAATCCAACCCTTGATTGATTTTTTTTTTTTCTTCATGAAATGTGTTTGTTTGTTGCTCTAAAACTTGTTTTACATTTTCTGTCTCTTTGAAGCACTTTTGAAACCAAAAAAAAAAAAAAAAATCAAACATATTGTTCATTTTTGACACAACCCCACCTTTTCAATTCTCCACTTTAATCTCTCTCTCTCTCACTTTGCTCCTGAAAAAAAGCACTCTCTCCACGCCTATTGAGACCAAAAGAGACACAACAACTTATTCATCAGCTTTTAAGTGAAATAAGACTATAAGAGTGAGGGAAGTGAGAGAGAGACAAGAGAAGATAGATAATAATGGGTTGTGTTGCTTCAAAGCTAGAGGAAGAAGAAGAGGTTGTGTCAATTTGTAAAGAAAGAAAACGCCAGTTGAAGTTAGCAGTAGAGAGAAGATATGCATTAGCTGAAGCACATTGTAGGTACTATCAAGCTTTGTTTGCTGTTTCAGCAGCTATTAAGCTTTTTGTTGCTAGACATTCTTCACCTTCCTCTCCATTTCTCATCACTTTTGAAAACCACAACCCTCTTAATGGTCCTTGTGGTGGTGTTGCTGGTTCTGGTGATGGTCATTCACATTCACAACTACCACCGCCATCTTCAACTGCTCAAAATGTGATAAACAACCCTATGTTTCTTCAACAGAAACCAAACCATGAAGCCAATGCTTGTGATGACTTTTGTGAATGTGATTCTTCTTCAATAACTTCATCAGATTCGTGTGAGGGAGAAGAAGAGGAAGAAGAGAGTAAAGAAGAAATGGTTAGAGAACAACAACATCAACAACCTCAGCAACAGCAGCAGCAGCAACACTACCAGTACCACCAACAGCAACCACCACCACATTGTGGGTACTATTACATGCAAATGCCACCACCAATGCCATCATTATCACCACAGAGAGATTTTGGGTGGGATTTCTTCAACCCATTTGATGCTGCTTCCATGAGACCTCTTCACCATCATCATGAGGTTATGCAGAGTTACAGGAGGTGTTCTGATGATGATTTGAGAGCTGTGAGAGAAGAGGAAGGCATTCCAGACCTAGAAGAAGAAGATGGAGTACAAGTAACGAACACAGAAGAGAAAAAAGAAGCAGAAAAAGTTGAAAATAGTGTTCACAAAGAGGTTGAAGAAGAGAGTGTAGTCAAGGTAGTTGTGGATGATCATGGGGCTAATAATGTGAGCCAACAAGGAGAGCCAAAAGGGCACTCATTCATTGATACACCAGAACAAGGAAGAGAACTACTTGAAGCATTGAAGGACATTGAAGATCATTTTATCAGGGCTTCTGATTCTGGCAAGGATGTTTCCAGGATGCTAGAGATCAATAGAGTTCATTTGCAATCAAACTTGGAGGAAATCAAAGGTGGGGTCTAAATTTTCTTGCTTAAATATAAATGTTTTGAGTTTTGCAATTATCTTTCAAAGTTGTCTTTTGACAAGATCTGCTATTTTGTGTTTCAAAGTTCACTCTTTTTGGGCTTTCTAAACTAATTAAAGTGTTGGCATTTGTGAGTTTTTCTTCAATTTATTTGCTTTGTTATTGTTTTGCTTTTGGGTTGTTCCACTAGACTTATTTTCCCTAGAAATATTTGAAAAGATCTCATCTTGGTGGGGCTTGTTTTGTTGTCTGTTTAACTTTGCTTGTCTGTATGTAAATAATGGACTAAAGGACTAAATTTTGAAGAAATTCATTTGTTTTGCTAGTAAAAATTTTCATTCACTCACACATCTATGCAATGTAGAGCAGGATTTTGATACATTTTTATGAAATTTAAGCGATATGATACAATTATGATTTTCATTGCAGTAGATTCTTGATGATAAGCAACTTCAGGGAAGATTTGCTTGTAATCTCACTGACAGATAGATTAAAAGACACAACTAGCTTATAATATAATGCAGTTTACTTCTGTTCTGTTGTGTGGGCTCTAAAACCTTGAAAATCATTTCGCTGTCGAAAAGCTTATAGTTCCTTTGAATAACAGATAGTTTATAATGCAATCTGCTGTTGTGGGATCTCTAGCCACATCAAGTTTGTGATGCTTTGCTTCTCTCCTCAGACCTCTGAATCATTTCGCAGTCGAAAAGCTTATAGTTCCTTTGAATATTCTCTACTTTTATAGAAGTGGGTCTGAGATTCACATTCAATTGTTGTGCAGTGCCATCATATTGCACAATGACATTGCGTTTGTGTTTGTGAATTAAAATATATTCCTCAACTTATATCTTATTCGATGCAGAGAACTCGACAAAACTCATGCAAGCTATTACTTGGCACCGTTCTACTTCATCAAAGCCTTCATCTTGTAAGAGCCTTGTAGCATCATCCAGTTCGAAAAGTTCGACTTGGACAGAGTTTAAGAATGAGCTCTTTGATGAGTATGGAGGAATGAATTCTGGAAGCCATTCATCGACGTTAGAAAGGCTGTATGTCTGGGAGAAGAAACTCTATGAAGAAGTTAAGGTAAAGTTCATCTCTCAAAGATTTTACACTCGACTATCTTGAAACTTCACGTATATTCTTCGAAAATTATCACTGTATTATTTGACATGTTAACTTGCTTTAGGCTGGAGACAGCACGCGGAAACTTTACGAGAAGAAATGTTCACGATTGAGAAACCAGGATGTCAAAGGGGATGATGAACTCACTATGGACAAGACAAGAGCGGCTGCAAAAGATTTATATGCCCGGATCTTGGTTGCAATTCGACGTGTTGAGACTATCTCTAAGAGAATTCAGCAACTAAGTGATGAAGAGCTGAAGCCTCAAGTTCTTGAATTGTTGAAAGGGTAAGGGAGGATTTTCGACCTCTAGAAGCCAAGGCACAATCGTGTATTATTCATTATCATTCGTTTGCTTATTCGAGTTTCTACTTTTGCAGCCTAAACAAACATGGAAAATTATGTTGGAATCACATGAAACCCAGAACAGGATCATTTTTGAAGTAAAAACTTTTGCCTGCCCAACATTTGGAAAATTCTGCAATGATTCTCATCGACTTGCTACGCTTCAGCTTGAAGCTGAGCTTCTAAATTGGCGGCGTGCTTTACCGAGTACTTGGCTGCACAGAAAGCGTATGTTGAAGTACTCCACAATTGGCTAATCAAATTCCTTGTCCCTGAAGTTGATTTTTATTCTAAGGGTAAGCGTTCGTCTGCACCATATCGAGCTAATGGACCCCCATTGCTTGTTATCTGCCACGATGGTTAGCCTCCATGGAGAAGTTACCGGATAAGTCGGTAGCTTTTGCGTGAAAAGCTTTTCGAAGGATGTGAGGGCGTTGTGGCATCAGCAAGGGGATGAACAGATTCAAAAGAGAAAAGTTGATAATCTAGCGAAAGAACTCGACAGGAGGACTTTAGGATTCCAGAAGACAGAGGCTAGGTTCCTCGAGTCAAAGCTTACGATCACCATGGAAGTGAAATCAGAGCTACCAGAGGAGGACCATCAAGGATTTCTTGACGGAGAAGAAGGATCAGTTGGACATGTTCAGAACAAAACTGGAATTCGAAAAAGAGAAACACCACAACTGCATGCAAGAACACAAAGGATCACATTGAATGGATTCCAGATGGTTTCTCTACAGTTTTCGAGTCCTTGGCTGAATTCTCCAAGGCTTCTCTAAGGATGTATAATGACCTTCTGACTTACAGTGAGAATGCTGAAAGAGCTGGGAATCTATCCTACATAGAAGGCTCCCAGGTTGAAGAAAATGGATGTCAGTGACACATTGATGTCAACCCAGAGAAGGGATCCGAGGAACGAGGATTCGGGGAAAGAATTCCGTGTATTTGTATATTGTATTACGTCAAAGCAGCTCGCTGAGACGAAGTTAATTTAGAATTACAGTAGGTATTTATGTTAGACTGATTGCTAGTGGTTTGGTTGTTCTAATGGTTGCCCAAATTTTTGTTACAGACTTGTATATCTCCAGTTTCTTCATGTCATTCTCGGGCAATTACACCCCAAGAAGTATTGAAGGAATGTTCCAAATGGGCAATCAATCTTTTTTGTAAGTAGTTAAAACTCTGGTGATGATGAACAAGGGAGTTTCATTTGTTATTTTATTTTATTTTCAAATTGACTCTGGAATTGGTCAATAGGGTCTGATAGCCATTCACATATTCACTACCACCACCACCATCTTCAACTGCTCAAACTGTGAAAACAACCCCATGTTTCAGTAACAGAATGAAGCCAATGCTTGTGATGACTCCTGTTAATGTGACCCTTCTTCATTAACTTCAAATTCTTGTGAGGAGGAAGATTGGAGTAAAGAAGAAATGGTTATAGAACAACAACAGCAACACCACCACAAATGCCACCACAACCAATGCCATCATCATTCTTTTCGCTGTCGAAAAGCTTATAGTTCCTTTGAATACGTAGTTTATAATGCAATCTGCTGCTGCATGTGGGCTCTAGCTATACATCAAGTTTGTGTGTGCTTTGCTTTTCTGCTCAAACCTCTAAATCATGAAAAGCTCATAGTTCCTTTGAATATTCTCTACTTTTACAGAACATTCAATTGCTGTGCAGTGACATTGAATCTTTATCCTATTCTTTTTCTCTTTTATCATCCTTTATTGATCTCAGCTGCATTTTTCTCCTTGTCTGCTCGGATCCTTCCGCTCTCGAGTTGCAGAGAACTCGAAAAAACTCATGCAAGCAGCTATTACTTGGCAGTTGGCACCCTTCTACTTCATCAAAGCCTTCATCTTGTAAGAGCAAAGAGCCTTGTAGTATCTTCCAGTCGGAAGAGTTCTACTTGGACTGAGTTTAAGAATGGGCTATTGATGCAGTGGCCGACATAGAAATTTTAACGAGATGGGACATTCGAACAATATAACAATTATATATAAAAAAAAAAAAAACTGAAAATTTAAGATCATAATAAAATGAGCTTTTTAATAAAAAAAATTTGATGGTATAATGAAGTTTAGATAAAATAGTGTTCGAGTCGAGTCAATCCGATTCAAAAAAATGAAAACCGAGTTTAAGTTAATCATAGATGGTTTTGCCTTGCGAAAAAAAGAACAGATCTGATTAAACCGAGTAATATTAATATACTGTATATATATTATAAAACTAAATATAAGGTTTATTTTAAGTAATTATATATATATATATATATTTATTAAATATTAGATTTATATTAATTTAAGTAATGAATATTGTTGTATTAATATGATATATATATATATATATATTATATATATATTTATTAAAGGCTTGTTCAAGTGGAAGAATGACTTTACTTTGTACTCCACATTTTCCTCCAATTTTATGTTGTTTAAGTGTACGGATAACTTCTATTTTTGTTTGGAGATGGAAGGACGAAACTCATCATTAATTGGACTATTCTATTAAACATTCGATGGTGATTGTCATTTTATTATTGTCTATATTTTAAATTATCATGAAACATATATGAATTATTTGGACTTCTGTTTATATTATGAATTTAAATATATATTTTTTTAATATGGAGTTATGAATTTTGTCCAAAAGGCCGAAACGGTCAAACACGTAGGTAAAATTTTCATTAGGCCCAAAAGGCCAATCAAGCCATCAGGCCCAAAACTGTATTAATCTGACCAAAATTTTCGAAGAAAAACAACATTCATTTACATGAGCAATGATAGTTAGCAAATTGAAGTTATCCAGAAATAAAATTAAGATTCATGAAACTTGAAGAACAATCGAATGATGTTCTTGTTCAATGTAAAATATTCAAGCAGATTGTCAAATTAATTCAAGTTTCACTACATTCTATTTATAGTTTTGTACAATATGCATTGCAACATCCTAAAAAAACCTCGTGTATGATCATGCAATTATGCAAATGAATAATTACAGGTTTTATATTTCAAGCTACGATTACGATGTTTTCTCTTAGCCCTACCTCAAGTACAGGGAAACCAAGAACTGAGAGAAAAGTATGATTTCACTAACTATTGCGGCAGGGGAATGTACACCGAGAAATGGAACAATGTCAACCTGCAACCAGCTCTCAACTGCCGAGCCACCACTGCACCGGCCACAAGCCCTCCTACAGTTATCACTGTGGCTTTCCCTGCAAAGATTAACAGATAATTACACCACATACTTGAATATGAGATTAAGTAAAAATGACAGGTTTAGCGGAACCTATGCAATTAAACTACTGTCGTGCTTGTTCAGGAGGAAAAGAATGTAATGGAAAAATTTCCCCTTCTTCCATTGTCGGAAACTCAGAGGTATGTTGTTTCTTATCTAATTATTACATGCCAGACATATTCAGTGAAACAGCAATTAACTTCATTACATTAAAACCAACCTTGATTACACACAAGTTCATTTTCTTTGTAAGGTTTATAGCTATATTCATTTCTATAGTACGTTGGGGTTGGGGTTCTTTCCGCAGGAGATTGCTTCTCTAATTTCTGAAAAGTAGATGAAGAAGATATTCAAGCTCAGAAAGAGATTTGAACCCAGATCTAGTAAACAACCGCTACTGGCTAGAAATTAGTTTAACAGTTGTATATATGACGGACAGCAACTACTTAAAAGTTAAAACAGATAATAACTAATGTTGCCAGAAGATATAATATAGTGAGACCATGCCATACGTTTCACCATAGAATGGGACATTTTTACTTTATATAAAAAAACAACAGGGGTTTTGTAATGGTGGAATCCATTATCACTACCATGCTGCCCTCCCATATACACCCGTTGACATCGAAGGAAACACCTAGTGTTAAAATCCCAAACTTCTTAAAGAAAAAAAATCAAGTCACGATGAAGAATTTATCTAAAAAACAACTGGATTCCAGAACACATTCTCAAATTTAAGGAACCAAGTAAACTAGCATTGCAATGTAAAGATGATGACATAGAAATGATACCAAAATAGGAAAAGCACGCACTTTGTGAGGAAAAACTCTTCCAAGTGAAAAAATCGTATTGAAAAATCTAGATAGAAGAAAGCTCATTACCTAGCTTAATATTCTTTCTGGTCATGAAATACAAGGAAGCCCCGAAACTACTTGCTAAAATCAGCCCAGGAACATCAGCCCCAGCATATGGTGCAGCAGAGGATGTAGTGGTTCCATTAACATACGTTAGAACCATTAAAGCTCCATATACTCCTGCTTGAAGGCCCAAATCTCCGGTTGTTGGTGTTTCTACCGAAACAAAAGCTTCTAAGAGTACCTTGCAACCACTGAGGCATTGATCCATTCCCACCCACGAGGGTTCACAGGATTAACATCTGCATACCGGATGCTATTATCCACAACTTTCCCTTTTCGGCGCTGAGTCAAGCTCCGCATAAGCAGCATGTCATATGCAGCCTCAGCCTAAATTGCAAAATTCAACCATAGTACTCGTTAAAACATAATAATTTCCAAAAACACTTCTGTGGCAGCATCAATAAACGCTTGCTATAAATAAATAAAAGCTCAAACTCATCATCATGCCCAAACTTTCCTAATATCAACCTTATCGGTATCAAATACCGCCAACATTCAAAAAGGAGCCATTTTTAGTAAAAGCCTCACCTTATATATGCTACACTACTATAAAACACAAGTTTTGATCCAACGGTGTACATATATATACCAAAAAAAACTCATAGCTCACAGGCTAATAAACAAGTTAAAGCTTAATTTTTTTGACAAGCTTGTAATACAATCATTCACAGCAACGAGACCTCATCAAATCTCAACACGAAAACGAAAAGAGCTACAATGATTCAATAGCTCCCATTTGTTCAACAAGCTCAAAAATCCAAACTTACCCATCTCAATTTCTCAATACACATAAAATATCAAATGGGTTTCAGTGTTTCACAAAAAGTTAAAAATTTCGAACTTTTAGCATTTGCAGAGACAAAAGTCACAAAAGTCACAAAATTTACAAAACCCATCATCAAAAACATCACAAATTCACTAAAATCACAAGGAGAAATAATAAAAGAACTACCTGAGCAATCGCTTCCTCGTCGCCTTTACAATTTGCGACAATCGAGTTTTTGGCGCGAAGTATATCATCGAACGACGCCGTCTCGGAGACGCCAAGCAGCTTGAGGGCGTTCTCGACGGACATCTCGAAAGGGACCGAGTCATCGGCTTTCGAGCCGGCTCTCGCTACGCCGGCCAACACGCGGCGCGACGAGCCGATAAGGAGGAGTCCTCTCCATGGCTCCGGTTTGGTCGGCTTTAGAGAGGAGGAGGAGGAGGGGTTGGGGAGGTGACCGGAGCAGGTCGAGGGAATGGTGAACCGGAGGAGATGCGGTTGGGCCGGACAGAGAGAGTGGCAGCAGCCATTTGTGAAATGATTGAATGTGAGGCTGTGTGTGAATGTTGAATGTTGAAGAATGAGTGTGAGAAGTAAGAAACGGTTGATCGTTGAGGTGTTGATGTGGTGTATGTCTACCTGGCTTACGGTCCGTAAATCTACTCCAACAACCGATATCGAAATAAATTTTCCATGTATCTTATAAATTTATATGGTGGAACTCGAAGCATCTATCACTAACGTGTCAGGGGAAATATATAACACTCAAGTATGTGCTTGCTTGTTTCGTAGAGGAGTTCGATCCCATTTTGTTATGTGTGTGATTTTTGCATGTGGGATTGACTCTGTAACTTTACGGAGTGACTTACATATACCCCAAAAGTGACTCTGTCATTTTGTAACGTTACAAAGTAGTTATAGAGCGATCACGTATGAAAAAACAAGCGGGAATCCGGCCTAAAACTTCATCAATATATATCAAAAGTAAGGGGTTTTACAAAATTAAATTTTTATTTAAATTCTTGATATTAAAATTGTTTTGACATAAATAAGTGCATACCAAAAATAATGAATCTCTTTTCAAAGATGTATGTGTGCTAAACAATTGCAAAACTTTATTTTGTTATCCATCCAATCCTCTCAATGAACGGTCATGATCATCAATCATTGATTCATTGTTTCATTGATATTCACTTGTTGCACAGTCCTACAAGTAACTACTTCCCTATGTGTCAATTTTTTACACTTGTTGGTCATTCTAAGACAAAAAGCACCAATCTTTCTTGACCCAACAATTCACGTCACCATTCGTGCAAGCCAATAATTTCAGAGTAGAAACTAGAAATAAACTGTTACTTGTGATTGCCTCTGGTTCTTGACACTCGACAACCACTAATATATTGGAAGAAAGAAAATCTTGAAAAAATTAATGCAAAGTTAGCTGGTAATATATAGAGTTTGATTGGCTTTTTGTGGGTGAGAATAGCATTTGATGTTATCAAAAACAAGTTTTTTATTTATTTATTTGTGGTCAGGAAAAGTGAAAAGAATGGAAAAAAAATCTGGTGGGGTTTGGACTTTGGAGATGAATAGCTATTGAGAGTTGTAACAGTTTGTGTAATGAAAAGATGTTGTCTTGTTGGAGATTGACTCCTACACTTTGCTTATCAACCAGACATAGAAGTGGGTTCTATTGCAGAACAGCTTCTGTTCAGAGCCCTGTAAATGGAGATCAGAACAAAAATGGAGAAGAGAAGAAGAAGAAGATTGTCATAGTTGGGTCTGGTTGGGCTGGGCTTGGTGCTGCTCACCACCTCTGCAATCAGGTTCTCTCTCCACCCTCTCTCTCTCTAGAAAAAAAAAAAAAAACACCAATCTTGATAGTTGTGAAATGGGCTTTTTTGTTTCAGGGATTTGATGTCAAAGTTGTTGATGATGGAATGGTTTTGGTAGTCCTGATGATGTCTGCATCCAAGGTAATTAATTAAACATGTTTTCTCATTTGCATCAATTTTGTTTAATCTTATTAAAAAGATCAACTTTGTTGTCATTTGTAAGCTTCAATGAATTTTTGTGTACACATTATATCATCAGTTTGATTCCTTGGTAAAAGAATCTAATATGATGCTAACTAATTGGATAGAAGGAGCAAGAAAGCGAATTTAGATATTATGAACATTGAAAAACTTTGCATAAGTAATTGGTCAATCTCTTGAAGCCTAATATCCGGTTTTGATTATCATAGGTTTTTGGTATCCCTACCGGAACATATTTAGCCTTGTTGACGAGTTGGGGATTGAGCCCTTCACCAACTGGATGAAATCTGTGCTCTACTCGGAGGGGGGTTTGGAGGTAACTAATATTGATGATATTTGGTTGAAAATTGGATTGAGTACAAGTTTACTTGTATATGAACTGTCTTAACAGGTTGTGATCATTCTGCAGGTTGAATTTCCGATATTCCAAGATCTTCCTCAGCTGCCGACTCCATTAGGGACCTTGTTTTACACTCAAGTATGTTCTTAGTGCAATGGAAAAAAGCTTTTCTTGTTAAAGCTTGTAAATTGATGATCTTCATTACACCGTGTGCAGTTTAATCGAGTACCATTGGTCGATAGATTAACGTCACTCGCACTAATGGCTGCAGGTATCTATATATAGAGTATATTCCTCTTGTTAATGTGGATTTGACACTTTAAATGGGACATTGATTTACAATCCTATGCTTATTTTACGATGTTTGTTCGTTCTTCATTACTATGTGACTTCTTTTCTCACATGAATCCATCTTCTGTTTTCAGTAATTGACTTTGACAACACTGACGTAGCCTGGAAAAAATACGATTCAAGTAAGAATCCTATTCATCTGTTGAATTCCATCACCGGATACTGATGACTAAGTGAAGAGTCTTATCTAGAGGTTTGATTTGTAGTTACTGCAAGGGAGCTTTTCAAACACTTTGGCTGCTCAGAAAGGCTCTATCGGGATGTTATCGGTCCATTGCTTCAAGTGGGTCTGTTTGCTCCTGCAGAGCAATGTAGTGCTGCTGCAACTTTGGGAATTCTATACTACTTCATCCTTGCTCACCAGGTTTGATCATTCTAATCTATCGTTTTGTTCGTAGTCCAACTCTTCTGCATTAGTGTCACTAACTTTTCTCTCATTTGATTGTGGTTGCTTTTGTTGATGGAAACAGAAAAACTTCGATTTGGTATGGTGTCGGGGAACGCTTAAAGAAAAGATCTTTGAGCCATGGATGGACTCCATGAGAACTAGAGGTTGTGAATTTCTTGATGGTAGAAAAGTGACAGACTTTGTACTTAATGAAGAACAGGTTGTATATCAGAAGTAGTTTGTGGCAAGGAGAAATATAACGCTGACACGGTCATCTTGGCTGTCAGTATCTCCACACTTCAAGAACTTGTCAAGAACAGGTATGTGATGTCTTCTCACGTTCCATCTCTCCGAATTTTCAATTCCTTCTTGCAGGTGAGCTGCATTGTTGCTTAATTTACCTGGTTCATGATGCTATCCTGCTTTTTACTAGGCAGTTGTTCTATGTAGTGCAGCATTGTGTACGTGGGAGAAAGAGTTTCTAAAGGTTTCGAACCTGTCTTGCATTGACGTAATCTCTGTTAAACTTCGGTTTGACAAGAAGGTGAGAGCAAACAAATGTCCGGATTACAATACATAATATATTTTCAGCTTTTAATGTCATAAACTTCACACATGAGCAGGTTAACATTCCAAATGCAAGCAATGCATGCTCTGGATTTGGCGATTCATTCGCTTGGACCTTCTTCGACTTGAACCAAATTTACGATGAGCATAAAGATGACCCAGTAACAGTCTTACAAACCGATTTTGTGAGTAAAAAACCTATAAATTTCTTGTCTCTTTTCGAATACGAAAACTGATTTTTTTTTTTCCTGTTCTATAACCTCCATTTCATATACAGTATCATGCTAATGAGTTGTTGCCACTGAAAGATGAACATGTACTTGCAAAAGTCATGTCTTGTCTCTCAAAATGCATCAAAGAATTCGACACTGCCTCCGTTACAGATAAGCAAATCCGAAGATTTCCAAAATCCTTGACTCATTATTTTCCAGGTATAGGATTCACATTTGATCAAAAGATAGTTTCATATGCTGTTTGATTTCATAATTTTGCTTTGTTTTTGTTTTCTCAAAGGTTCATACAAGTACATGATGCGTGGTTCTACCTCTTTCCCGAACTTGTTCATGGCCGGAGACTGGATTACAACCCGACATGGATCTTGGTCACAGGTATCATAAGATCTTTTGAAAATCATGAGAGCTTGAACAAGGGTGTTAATTGTTCTCTCAATGTATTTTATCAACAGGAAAAATCTTATGTGACGGGACTTGAAGCTGCCAACCTGGTGGTTGACTACCTGGAAGACGGAAGCTTTGCTAAAATTATTCCGGTAGAGGAAGATGAAGCTCACATCGAGACATTGCGAAACCTAAACAGAAGATTTAATGAGATTAGAGAGCAAGCTCCATTATCGAATTATTTCCTCCAATAATCCATTCATCAAATATGTATATATAGATTATATGCTCCTCTGCTGCTATATATATATATATATTATTGAATACACATTTCTAAGTTTGGTTTTGATTGGCAGCATGTGATCATATTAATAGAAAAGATGTATCTTGAGGCATTGTATACGCAGGAGGAGTTTCTGAAGGTTTCAAACCTGGCTTGCATTGACGTAATCACTATCAAACTTCGGTTTGACAGGAAGGTGAGAGCGAACAAATGTCCAGATACCAATTCATAATAGTTGTTTTACCGCCTTCACCACCTGTTATTCGTAATAGTTGTTCTACAATGATATCTGCCTTTTGCAAACTAGTGTTGGATGCTTGACAATGCAAAATGTCAGTTTTGCATTGTTAGGCAATCTCACATATACTCTCATCTCATGTCACAATTATATAAGTGTGTGCTGTGCTATCGCAATCTACATTCATCTACTACAAGCTTTAGTTTAAATCTACATGCCCCAGCTTTAACAAGCATGATAATCAATCACTCTAGGTTTTTGGATTGATTGAACAAAAGCTTCAAGATCATGGTAACCAAATAAGGGCTCTGTCTGGCAAACTAATTGGGATCATATCTGGTTGTTGAATGACAACTTTGTCAAATGCACAAATTAATCCTACAAATAAAAACCTGTAATTGGATAATACAAGCCC
The DNA here is from genome assembly GCA_030490815.1 of Acer saccharum. Lineage (NCBI taxonomy): Eukaryota > Viridiplantae > Streptophyta > Magnoliopsida > Sapindales > Sapindaceae > Acer > Acer saccharum. The sequence goes on along the minus strand of CM059870.1, from coordinate 2,620,306 downwards.
TGAATCTGATCAATAAATTGTTAAAGTTGAATTATGAAATGTGGGTATGATCCGACGACTTGAATCTAACAATGCAATAGAAAAAAAATGGTAACTTGTCCGCACAATCACAGACATCCACAGCATTATATACAATATAAACATGAAATATATAGAGAGAGCTTATATAAATTTTGATCTTTTGTGTATCTACCAGACTATCACCAACAAGGCAACAAGTAATGACTTTAAAGAATATACAAACCATTGTTGCCAGCCACCGTATTTCGATTTCGGTTTCTTTCTTCTTGTTTTCCATTTTCTCCTTCTTCTTCTCTGAATCTGTGTCGTTCTAACGATTTTTAGGGTATTTTTTCTTTTTTTCTTTTTTTCTTTTTTAGCCACTTTGTTGATGTGTGTGGGCATGTCACACCAAATGGTTGGTGTCTAGACACATAAGCGAGGATGGGCTCCCCCGTAAAAATGAATTTCCCCGTAAGTGAGGATTGGCTCATGTGACAAGTCACAAGCACCAGCCTAACTGACATGGTCGAACACATCATCCAATTTGCTAATATGTCTATCCATGCAAGCAACTCAATGCTGAGATGGCAGATCTCGTCAGCCATATCTGATGATGTGGATACACATGTCAGCATTGTACTCTCCCTCTGCTGACTTGCTTATATACAGGAGCAACTCTATGATGACGTGTCATGCCACGTTGTCCATTGATGATGATGTGCCTACACATGTCATAAATTTCTGTTTTTAAAAATAATTTGTTTCCTAACGTGGACTTTCGTTTTACTGGTTGGTGAAGAAAATCAACAACAAAAATGGATTGTATATTTCATTGAATTTAAAAAATGGATTGTATATTTCACAGAAAGAACATGGATTGTATTAAAAATTTTTTTTAAAAAAATGGTCTGACAATTAAAAAAAAAAATCACTGAAAATTAAAAGAAAATTGCATTGATTATATGGGCTTCACACGCTTCAACCTTTTTTGTCTTTCTCCTTTTTTTTTGGTTTCCTAATTGCAGCCTTTGAAAATTTCCACTGAAAATTAAAAGAAAATTGCATTGATTATATGGTCTCCACACGCTTCAACGGATTAAGGGATTAAGGGTAAAATTGTATTTTGCATAAAATAATTAATTGAAGATGAGGTCTTTTTTTATGAACTATATTCACATGGATAATTTTCCATTGCAGATGAGAATCCATGATAATTTAAATCTCTTGAAAATTTGTCTCCAACATAATGTTGACTAACTAGTTATTTTACTTCTCTTGATTAAATTTTGTGGATGTTACGATTAGACATGACCGTGATTTGGTTCCAACCGTAGAACCAAACCGTAACTGACCCTCTCAAAACCAGACTGTAATCGAAAATCCAGTTTCGGAATTGGAATCGGATCGGAAACTGGGTTCCGGATCGAAAACTGGAACCCATAAGGTTCTGACTCCGGTTCTCCAATTTCAAAAACCAAATGGAACCAGTGGTTACTACTCGGTTTTAGAAGAATAAAAGAGTAAATCACATGGGTCTGCCAAGAAGTTGAATATTTAAAGATCCAAGCCCAAATCCAAGTGTAGAGTCAAAGATTCAATTCGAAGGCCCATAATTAAAGTCCAATTAAAGTCCTAACCCAATTCTCATAACATTCCAAGACCACAAAATTAATCAAAGGTGTGTGCACCTGTGGATGTGGATGTGGAAGTGGATGTCTGTCACCACGAAACAAATAATAAAATGAGTGTCGGTGGAAAGAAGATAAAAAAGCAAACATAAATTTTTAAAAAGAAAAGAAAAATTGGTTAGTGGACAATTGTGGAGAATGGAAGCTAAGGTGAGCATGTGAACATGTGGAAAGGAAGACTTGGGGAAGCGTGAGAAAAAATTTCAAGGAAACATTTTTCTGTAGGAAAAATTTCAAGCAAAATTTCCTGGAAGGAAAGTGGAGCCTTTGAAAATTTCTTAGAAATTGTATTTAAGAAAAAATAAAAAAATGGTATGAGAATTAAAAAAAAATCACTGAAAATTAAAAGAAAATTGCATTGATTATATGGGCTCCACACGCTTCAAACTTTTTTATCTCTCTCTTTTTTTTTTTTCCTAACTGCAGCCTTCGAAAATTTCCACTGAAAATTAAAAGAAAATTGCATTGATTATATGGGCTACACACGCTTCAACCATTTTTGACTTTCTCCTCTTTTTTTTTTTTTTTTTTTTACACTAATTGCAGCCTTTGAAAATTTCTGGGAAATTTTGTGTTGTCTTCCTGGGACAAACAAACTAATATTTACTCTTTTTAATAGCTTTGTCTTTGCTAATGTAAGGCTTCCATTTTTTTAACTTCTCTGCTTCTGGGAACAGACAAGCTATTAACCCTTCAATGGCAGCTTCCATTAAATCTTCTTCTTCTGCTTCTGGTAGCAATATTCAGTCGAAATACGATGTGTTCTTGAGTTTTAGAGGTGAAGATACTCGGAACAACTTCACAGGCCATCTCTACACTGCTTTGAAACAGAAAGGAATTTACACATTTAGAGATGATGAAAGGCTTGAGAGAGGGAAGGAGATTTCATCGGAACTCTTGGAAGCCATTGAAGAATCAAGGTTTTCGATTGTAATTTTATCGGAAAACTATGCTTCTTCTACATGGTGTTTGGATGAACTTTCAAAGATTGTTGAGTGCATGGACTCACAGGAACATACTGTTTTTCCGGTTTTTTACAAGGTAGATCCATCATATGTACGGAAACAATCGGGAGATTTCAAGACAGCCTTTGATAAACATGAACAAGATTACAAGGATAATCCGCAGACGGTGAAAAGGTGGAGATCAGCTCTCAAACGGGTTGGCAAAACAGCTGGATGGGATTTAAAAGACAGGTAACATTATATATATCTCTGAAATTCAAAGCTTTGAAACTATATATGCATTTTTGTTGCTTTTAATTAGAACTCTGATTAGGTTACAGAGAAAAATTTCACTAATGCATCTTTAATTTTGACATAATTTAAACATATTTACAAGCTTTCCCAAGTTGGGTGGCTTGAACAGAGAGAACGCTTTGAGATAAATTATCTTGATTTTTCGTAAATTCAAACGTACAAATATCTTAATGCTTTCGAGTTTCAATGAACAATTCAAACTACCTTTATAATGCAAAGAAGAATTTATTGATTATTTCCTGTTTGGTTTTACATGGTTACCATTCTTCTTCTTCTTCTTCTTCTTCATAGGTCTGAAGCTAATTTGATCGAAGATATTGTCGGCAATATTTCAAGAAGATTGATCAATCTTCTTCCGAGTGTCGTTGGGGAGCAGCTTGTTGGAATAGAGTCTCGTGTGGAGGAGATTTATAAGCTTTTAGAACTTGAATTGGATGACAGAGTAACCTTTGTTGGCATTTGTGGGATGGGAGGAATAGGTAAAACTACAATTGCTAGAGTTGTATATGAAAGAGTTTCAAACAATTATGAAGGTAGTTGCTTTCTTGCCAATGTTAGAGAAATATTCTCTGAAAAAAAAGGTGCTGTTCATTTACAGCAAATGCTTATTTCAAAGATCTTAAAGGACACAGATTTAAATATATGTGATGGTTACGAAGGGATCAATTTGATTAGAAGGCGGCTATGTAAGAAGAAGGTCTTTCTTGTTGTTGATGATGTGGATCAATTAGAACAGCTAAGACATTTGGCTGGAAGAAATGATTGGTTTGGTTCTGGGAGTAGAATCGTCATTACGACAAGAGATGAACATGTGCTGGTAAGCCATGGAATCAAAAATCTATATAGGGTCCAAGGATTAAAATATGATGACTCTCAAAGCCTCTTTCATTTAAAAGCCTTTAAGAACAGACAACAAACAACGGATTACGTTGAGCTCTCGAAGGATGCCATACGTTATGCGGATGGGCTTCCATTAGCTCTAGAAGTTTTGGGATCATTTTTGTGTGATAGAAGTGTCGATGAATGGAAGAGTGCATTGAAAAGATTACCAGAAGTTCCTAATGAAAAGATTATGAAAATACTTCGAATTAGTTATGATGCACTGGGAAAATTAGACAAGAAAATATTCTTGCACATGGCATGTTTCTTTAAAGGGAAGGACAAAGTTGAAGTCATGGAAATATTAAATAGTTGTAATTTTCATCCTGACATTGGACTTGGAGTTCTTAGAGAAAGATCTCTGATAGCTATTCTAAATAACAAAATTTGGATGCATGATTTGATACAAGAAATGGGTTGGGAAATAGTTCGTGAAGAACAGCCTGACGAGCCTTGCAAATGGAGTAGACTATGGCTGTTTGAGGATATCTATCAAGTGTTGACAAAAAATACGGTAAGATATTTTTCAAAGAATTGAATATAGTTACTTGTAAATTATTATTTCATAAAATGCCTAAATATCACAGTTCATGAAGTAACATCTTTTTATTAGATATGCATTTAATTTGTTTATTCTTTTTATTAGGGAACTTCATCTCTTGAAGGTATAATTCTTGACGGTGACAGACATAGTGAGGAGATTACCCACTTGAAACTGAATGGTAAATCTTTCTCAGGCATGAGCAATCTTAGACTTCTCATTATCAATGATGTTGATGTTCACCTTTCTGAAGACCTTGAATACTTATCAAATGAGTTAAGGTTACTCGAATGGCATGGCTACCCTTTGAAGTCTTTGCCTTCAAGTATCCAACCGCATAGACTTGTTCAGCTCTGTTTGTGTTATAGCCGCATCGAGTATATATGGAAGGACATTAAGGTACAATTCCATAATTTCTTTAAAAATATATTATGAAGTTGGTGAAAGCCAGTTTTTTCTTAATTTAGTTTTTGTTTCTACCTACAGCATTCCATGAAGTACTTGAAAATCATTAACCTCAGTTTCTCCCATAACCTCATCAAAACCCCAGACTTTGAAATGATTCCAAATCTTGAGAGGCTTGATCTTCAATGCTGTACAAAATTGCGCGAGGTTCATAAATCGGTTGAATCTCTTGGAAAGCTTATTGTATTGAATTTGAATGGCTGCTCAAATCTTGTAGTATTTCCAAGTGACCTCCGTGCTTTGAAATCTCTTAAGATTCTTAATCTGAATGGCTGCTCAAAACTAGACACACTGCCCCTTAAGGTTGAGGAAGTTGAGCCTTTGAAGGAGCTAGATATATCATCCATTGTTCATTTGAAGAACATTAAAACATTATCATTTCATGAATGTAAAGTAGGACGTTCCAAAACACTGCCTCTGAAGTTGGAGGAAGTCGAGCCTTTGGAGGAGCTAGATACACTGCCCCTGATGGTTGAGGAAGTCGAGCCTTTGGAGGAGCCAGTTATATCATCCATTGCTCTATTGAGAAACTTATTATTTCGTGGAGGGAAACATTATCTTACACTACCCCACAGGTCTTACACGGGTTTGATGTTGCCTCCTTCTGCAGGTTTATTCGTTTTGCGACAATTAGATATCAGCCACTGTAACTTGTTGGAAATCCCAAGTGAAACTTTTTCCTTATTCTCCTTAACAGAATTAAATCTCAGTGGAAACAACTTTGTTAGCCTACCAGATTCCATCAGTCAACTATCTAAACTTAAAGGTCTCTCATTGAAGAAATGCCAGAGGCTTCAGTCGTTGCCAAAGCTTCCACCTAAAATAGAATTTGTAGAGGCAGATGATTATACTTCCTTGAAAACAATATCAAGTGCACTAGAACTCACCTCTGAATATGTTAAACTACAGTTTTTCAATTGCTTCGAATTGGTTGAGATTCAAGGCAGGAACAGTAGTTACGCAATTGTTTTGCTAAAACGCTGGCTTCAGGTCTCTCTTTCCCTTTCTTTCAATTTTGAATAATCATGATCTCAATTTTTAAGCCTTTTTTACTGTCACATGTCACATGTTTTTGTGTGGATATATATCTTTTCCCCATTTATGTATCTTCTTCTCTTTCTTAATACAAAGTTTTCTATTGCAGATAAGCAATCCTGATACCATGTCACATCGATTATGTGGTCCATTATGTCATCCTCACTTTCATCTTCAGCTCCCAGGAAGTGAAATTCCAGAATTGTTTAGTTATTGGAGTGAAGGGTCTACAATAACATGGCCAACACCTCAGTGTTTGTTAATTGATGAATTGATAGGATTTTGTGTGTGTGCAGTGATGTCAATCCCAAATCGTTTGTATGATGTTCTTATTGAGTGTCGTTTTGGAAATCATGGATTCCGCTGCTGTCCCTGCTCTGATTTCAAGGGGGATGATCACCTTTGGCTAGCCTATTTTTCAAAAAATACATATCAAGTGGATGGAGAATATAATTGTAGAGTGGGGGTTACTGCTACGTTTGAAATCCATGATTATGAAAGTGAAAAAGAAAATAATAATTGGGTAAAGAGGTGTGGGATTCTTCCGGTTTACAAGCAGGATGTGGAGTATTTGAAGGAATTATCAGCAACAGATGGTGCAATTACTATGCCTTCTACATTACAAGGGAGCAGATTCAGAAAATATATCCACTGCATTAAAAAGGAAATAAATGCAAGTAATAACCATGCTGATTATAGTGAGGACATACAATTCAGTGGAGGAAGGCGATACTGGAACAGCAACAGGCTAGGAAATTCTATATATATAGCGGATCAAAGTGAAGATATTAATATGACACCGGAGGTATTTATTTTATTTTCTCCTCCTTCTGCTTAAAATTACATTAATCTCATTCTATAATTTCATATACAATTAATTAAGACTACTCAAGTGTAAAAATTGAAGTTGCATGGTTAAAATATATATATATATATATATATGTAAATGTGGTCGAAAACAAAAAAAAAAAACTTAAAACTCTACCTCATTAATTAATGATTCCATTTGTTATGTCTATTTTATCATGATTAATTGATGTTTTAATACAAATTTAATATTTCTGCTAATTAAGAAACGGTGTGGATATGTGTTATCTTCAAGATATAAAAAGTTTCTAATTTATCATTGCAATGATATTGAAGTTCGATTTGTCTAATAAAAATGCACAAATTAACACTGCAAGTAATAAGCATCTGAAAAAGCCCTGATCAATAAATTGTTAAAGTTGAGTTTTGAAATGTGGGTATCTTGAATCTAACACTAGAATCAACGAAAATCGCCATTACTTTCACAATCAACAATTTTAAAGAGAATGTAAACATAAAATGTGGGGGGAGAGAGAGAGAGAGAGAGAGAGAGATTATACAAATTTGGATCTTTTGTGTATCTACAAACAACAACCGATGAATTGAAAGAATATACAAACAATGACCTATCATTTCTGCCAGCCATCGTATATTCATATTTTCATTTCGGCTTCTTTCTTCTTCGTACCATACTACCAATTTCTCCTTCTTCTCTGTCATTTTAAGGATTTTTAGGGTTTTCTCGATTTTAGCCACTTTGCTACACGTCACGCTGAATGGTTGATGTGTCTATACACTTAAGTGTGGAGTGGCTCACGTGTCAAGTCACGTCAGCCAATCCCATTCACGTGATCAAACTTGTCATCAAATTGGCTGACATGTCTATCCACGCGAGTAACTCTACGCTGAGGTGGCCGAGCTCGTCAGGCATTCTTGATGACGTGCTCACACACGTCAACACTATACCCATCTTTACTGACGAGAAAATCTTGCATGAGACTGCCACGTAGTGAGACCGTGAGATCGTTTAATGAGATTGCATCAAATTAGAATTTTATAATTTATTTTTATGCTCCCAAGATAAATTGTGCAATCTCATTGGACAGTCTCATGGTCTCACCATGTGACAGTTCCATGTAAGATTTTCTTTGCTGACTTATACACGCAAGCAACTATAGGCTTACGTGTCATGGCACGTCGGCCATTCGTGATGACATGCCCACACACATCATAAACATTTGTTTTTTAAAAAAAATTGTATGCTGACGTGGACTTTCGTTTTGGTTGGCGAAGAAAAAAAAAAGGAAAATGGAGGCGATCCAGCTCCGGCAATGATGGACTATGAAACAGTCCTCATAGCTGTGCAATTGGTGATCCAATGGCGGCGACGATCGACTATCAAAATTCGGTGATTCCATGGTAGAGGATGAGAAGACGAAGGAGAAGAAGAAGATTGTCATACTTGCCTCTGCAACCCAGGTTCTCTCTCTCTCTGAATAAAAAGCATGGTAGAGGATGAGATTGCATTTCGATTTGTGTTTGTCTTTCCAGACCTTTTGACCTTCAAATGTCTCCATTCCAATCAAAAAGTTTGGTCCTTCAATTGAATTTTTCTTTCAAATTACTGCATTTTGATTTAGTTTCTTCATTTTTGTTGTTGTTGTTGTTGATTCTGTTAAATATGTTTAATGCACTAGCTAAGATTGATTGAGAATTTGAGATAGTTTATAATGTTTCAAGTCAATGTGTGATTTCAAGACTTTTTGAGCTTCAAATTACTCCTCCTAATAACACTGGAAAGTGTTTGAAGAAAAGACCGAAAGAAGAACTAAAAATGAAAAGCTCGGAGAGACCCCATTAATGGAGATTTTACAGATAAATTGATTGACTGATATTTGTTTACAAGAGTCGTGTATATATACAAGAAGATTCTAACATAGTAACATGTAAAACTTATCCCCTTAAAATTAGGAACTGTTAACTAACTTTTGTTGACAAAAGTCATCCACATCAGCTAGTTTGTTAATAACAGTATTTAACTATCTCTGTTAACTGTTAACTAAACTAAACAGCTAATTTACTAACGTTGACCATCTATCATCATTAATCATAACATGACTTCAGATTACAAATACCCTTTGTATGCTTCCAGATGCTTAACAAACTTGTTGGATGCTTGCTTTCTGATGAACAAGGTTCTGCACAATACATATGCTTATCACATTCTAACCACAAAGTTCCGTCCTTTTATGGATTCCTTTTCAAATTACTGCATTTTTATTTGTTGTTCCTTTTCAAATTGCTCTCTCTCTCTCTCTCTCTCTCTCTCTCTCTCTCTCTCTCTCTCTATCTATCTATCTATCTATCTATCTATCTATATATATATATATAAAGCACCGATCTTGTGATACTTGTGATCATTTCGAAGTACATAGACATATCAGGCCTGGTAAAGGTGTCACTAATACTTGTGAGATTTGTTGCAGGCCTCCTTGATTCCTTCAGATTCTGCTCTCTTGCTGCAAGGTACTGTTCTCTGTTCTCTGTTCTCTGTTTTTCTTGTTTCTAAATATACAAATCCTAATGAGAGATTTGATTTATAAACTCTAATGGGAGATTTTGTATATTATTCATTTGTTGGTTATGTTAAATATAAGACACTAGCTAGATTGACATATATAGTTTATGATGCTTATGATGTCTCTAGTATAGTAGACTAGTAGTAATGTACATGATATATTATTATGCAAATGTAGTGTTAGCTTAAAATTTGCTCTTGTAGATTCCATTTAGGGCGTTAAAATCTTTACGCGTTGATTGTGAGCTTTTACTTGATTGCTCTGAATTCCCCTCAAGACCATATACAACTTCTTGTTGTTAGGACTTCATTGGATGGCCCTGGAAGCATTCTTTAAAGGGTGCTAGAACATGATAAGAATTGAGAGTAGGAAACCTCAGACTTCCTTTAGTTGTGCTGAGTCTTTTCTTTCCACATAAGAAGATTGTTTGCTAAACCATATGATTTTGTTGGAGTTGCAAAGAGTTTGTAGGCATACCTTCACTAGGCTCAAGAGTGTCACTGCTTTGGTTTTGCAGAAGAAAATAAATGCATATCAAACAATTGACAGTGGCCTACCTGTAGTGTTGACTGTTGATGCTTAACAGAAATCAAAACACCTGCCCATTATCCCAACCGCCAATCTGTCTGATGACCACATGGCACTACTGCTAAATCCAAATGAAAATTATTTTTCTTTCACGAATTGTTTGTCTCCTTGAATTGACCGAGTGCATTTTACTCACGAATGTTCGAATAAGAGGGTTACATTTTTTGTAAACCATGTTTGGTTATTGATGAATTTTTTGAATTATAAGAACTAAGAAATATTATTGATGAAAAGAAAATGTATCTTATAAAATTCATTTAACCAAGAGATTACAACCACATATGTCAAATGTTTGTTTTCTATCATGTTTTGATGTCTTGAATTACATTCATTGATGTTTCAATGAAAAGAGATGATGAATATATCTAACAACTTATATATAGAGTTGAAGAATGAAACTTGACACATTTGTGAGAAATTACTCTTATAATGATCACTGCCATCTCTGTGATGTGATATTCTTGTTTGGGTAGTTAGAATGTAATTATCTTATTTTAGTTGCTATCAATGCCATTGTTTCTTGTTTCTATGACTTCCATCCATAACTCTTATCAAATGTAGATCCACTCCTTGTGATTTTCCTTTAGTTTGTATCTATATATTCTTGAGATTCTTACACAGAAGATTTGAATTCTGTTAGCAGAACTGACAAGAGCTGTGGTGTCTTTAACCCACAATACAAAAACAAATGCTCCCCTATACTCATAGACATCTATTCCTATGTAACTAACTATTGCTTTTTCATTGAAAATCACGACGTTAGAGTTTTTTCTTAGATTCTTAACTCTTTTAGCATGTATAAATACCTCTTTTATTACTTCTAATCACCATTGAAAGCACCATTTCAGGGCTTAGAATCCTAATATATATAATCTTTTACTCTTTGTGATCTAAATCATTGATTGTTATTTAACATACTGTGTCAAGCAACATGATCAGTGCGAAGAAGCTCATCGGGATGGTGAGGGAGCAGCAGAGGCAGGCTGCCATGGGGAGAGTTGATAGAATTTCATTACCAACAGCCACTGCAGAAGTTGATGTGGAGAGTTGTAGCAAAGCATCATTGGCAGAGAAAGGCCATTTTGTCATCTACACCTTCGATCAGAAGCGATTCGTGATTCCGTTGGCATATCTTAGCAATGTCATCTTCAGAGAGCTCTTAAAATTGTGCCGTGCTATGCAGCCTTCATGACTTGCTAGTTTCTCTAATCAAACGTGGGACAACTAAAGGTTTGGACAAGGCATTTCTCGATTCTATTATTACCCGTCGCTGCACATTTTCTGCTGCCTCTCCTCAGCAACAACAATATATTGTTTGCAGCTTCTGAGCAATTCCTCCATTTTGTGAATCAATTGATCCTATAGTTCATTATGTAAATCAATATTTTACATTTCAGAGAAGCCTTTATCGAGAAGTTTGTAAACGTTTAGAATGTTTATTTAGTTTTTCTAATATTTATCATTCACACAAGCTTTGCCTTTTCTATTTGAGTTACTGATGAACAGTTTATGTGATATAATAAACTCTAACAAAGACAAAAGCTTGACAGAAGACAACTATTAGCATAATTTGTTTAAAACATAGTTTCCAGCTTGATTTTTAAGCTTGTTCAAAGCATCATTCTAAGTTTCAATCATGATCAAAATCAACCCAAAAAGACTCGTTGAATGGTAAGGAAGTGGCAGGGAATGGCTGCGGTAAAGTCATAGGAGAGTCTTATATCCAGGAAGTGATGAGAGTCTGGATGGATCAGTTCCTGACAAAGGCCACTTTGTTACGTACACGATCGATGAGAAAAAGGTTCTTGGCCTTGGAATATCCCAGCAGAAATCGCTTCATTGAACTGTTGAGAATTTCACAGGAAGAGTGTGAGATGGGGAGCTATCACATTACCTTGTGATAGTACAATGTTTCGTTGGTTGGAAGACGGATGCCTGAAGGGTTAGACAAGGCTTTGCTCACTTCTATAGCAACTTGTCACCAATTGGCATCATCATCATCATCATCCACCAACAACTCATACCAATTTGTAATAGTTGTTTTACTGCCTTCACCACCTGTTATTCGTAATAGTTGTTCTACAATGATATCTGCCTTTTGCAAAGTAGTGTTGGTTGAACTAGTCTACCTTATATAAGTTGGCAGAGTGTGTTAAGGTGTTTAGGGAAGATTGAAAACTACATGTCTACATGGTTGTGTATTTTCGACTGTTTGCTTGCAAGTTGCATTTGTCAAGCAGTTTCAGACTCTGATTTCTGCAGACTTGTTACAAAATTACCAACGTATTGAAGGTGGTATCAACTTTTAAATGTTTTTAATCATACTTTCGGCCAACATCAAATGTCAGTTTTGCATTGTTAGTCAATCACTTATTATTAGCCAATCTCACATATACTCTCATCTCATGTCACAATTATAAAAGTGGGTGCTGTGCTCTCGCAATCTACATTCTTCTACTACAAATGTTCCATTCTTCCAAAAGCTTAAACTGATATTATGCTAATCTACTGTAATCTTTAAAAAGGCTGCTGTTAACTAATCAACTTATATGGGCATGAGAAGCAGATTCAAATTCAATACTATGGAAACATCTTATTGTATATTGCATGCTTTTTTTTTTTTTTCCTTATCTTTTGTGTTTCTTTTCATTAATGCTATACATCCTAAAAACCAACTCATATAAGACTTTTCAGGCAACAGCAAATAACTGTGTTGATTATGCTTGGATTTTGTAATTAATCATCAATTTTGATGTTGTGATAGAACTGAGGCACAACTTGCATTGGTTAGGCCTGAACCGATGCAATTTTGCTTCATTTGAAGCTGTATGCCTGGACCAATACAAAATTTCATTGGTTTATGCCAAACTGAAGTGTACAATGGTAACCCAATTACTTCTTAGTATCTGATATAAATTGAGATGCTGAACAGTGTGTATAGGCTTGCTTTAGTTTCAGATTTTATGTAATACAAAGTTTAGGTGAGTTAATATTTCTGACATTGATTTCAAAGTTGATGAATTGTTTTTGTTATATTTGTGGACAGTCAAGATTCTATATATATATATATTTTTTTTTCTGTGCTAGTGCTCTCATTTGTATCCTTGTAATTTACAGTTTCATTTCAAGAGAATTGATCTCCCAGCAGGACATATAGTCTTTGTTTATAAAAAATTTCGTTTTTGATTGGTGAAGGAAAAAAAAGAAAGAAATTGGAAAAATGACGGCGGTGAAGATCGAATATCGACAATCAAAAATGGGTGATGCATGAAAGGGGATTCAAAGGGAGAGGATGAGAAGACGAAGAAGAAGATTGTCATACTTGTCTCTGCAACCCAGGTTCTCTCCTCCCCTTTCTATAAAAGCACCAATCTTGTTACAGTTATTAGTGTCGGTATCAATTTTCAAAGCAATAATGTGTTTACATGGAAGTAATTTGATGCATGTCAGACAGCAGGCGACGGGTTTTGAAAAAATTTACTTCCATTGACTGGCTTTTTCCGATTGATTTGTTTATGTCTTTGTGTGCTTCAAATTTCTCCATTTCAACCACAAAGTTTGGTCCTTTTATTGAATCTTTTTCAGTTACTTCAAATTACTGTATTTTGGTTTATGATTTCCATGTTTTGCTTTTATTTGTTGTTCCTTGTCTGTTTTACTTTCTTCTGTTGATTCTGTTTAATATAAGGCACTAGCTAAGATTGATTGACATAGTTTATGGTGTATCTAGTATTGTACATGATATATTATTATAGCAAACAACTACTTATGCAAATGTTGTGTAAGAGGAACACTGTTGAAGCTTAACATTTGCTCTTGTAGATTCCATTTAGCACGTTAAAATCTTAAAATCTTTATGTATTGCTATGAAGTCCCCTCAAGTTCTCGATTTTAAGATTTCATTGGATGGTCCCGGAAGCATTGTTTAAGGGGTGCTGGAACATGACAAGAATTGAGAGTAGGAAACTTCAGACTTCCTGTAAGAACATTGTTTGCTAAACAATATGATTTTGTTGGAATTGCAAAGAGTTTGTAGGCATACCTTAACTGAGCTCAAGAGTGTCATTGCATTGGTTTTGCAGAAGAAAAGAAATGCATATCGGAACTGCCAATGAAAAGATCAACATGAAACAGCTCTTTCATCACTCCAGAAGCTTTCACCCTTAGCTTTTTCTGAATCAACATCAAAAGCTTTTAAGCTAGGTCAGTCATAGGATTTTTCTCTGTGCCCTTTCTACATGCGCTTCGTTGTGGAGAGACCTCCCAGAATGGAGCATTTTGTCTTGGGGACAGAGGAGGAATCGAAAGACACCTTTTTTTTTTTGTTCCTCTCAATTCAATCATTTATGACTCTGCTAGATCGACAACAATCCGGGTTGTATCGTCATCGGCTAGCAAACAATTGAAAGTGGCCTACCTGTAGTGTTGATGCTTAACAGAAATCAGACATGATATGCCCAATATCCCAACCACCAATCAGACAGTGGCCTACATGTAGCGCAATGTTTGAGTATGTCGTTTCGTTGGTCCAAGGAGTACTGATGCCTGAAGAGTTAGAGAAGGCTTTGCTCACTTCCGTAGGCAGCATGTCACCAATTGGCATCATCATCTTCTCTTGCTCAAGGATAAACCCACCAAAAACAGCGTATTTTTGGATATTGAAAGAATTTTGATAGCAATTACTCTTTAGACTAGTATTTGTGGACAAATTATATACAATTTTGAACTATGCATATATGTGATATGATGTTTTGTAATTCCAAATAAAAAATATTTTTCTTTCACGAATTATGTCTCCTTGAATTGATTGAGTGCATTTTACTCACGAATATTCGAATCAGAAGGTTACATTTTTTGTAAACCATGTTTGGTTATTGATGAATTTTTCCCATTATAAGAACTAGGAAAAATTATTGATGAAAAGAAAATGTCTTCTTATAAAATTCATTTAACCAAGAGATTACAACCACATATGTCAAATGTTTGTTTTCTGTCTTGTTTTGATTTCATGAATTACATTAATTGATGTTTCAATGAAAAGAGATGATGAAAATATCTAATAACTTATATACAGAGTTGAAGAATGAAACTTAACACATTTGTGAGAAATTACTCTTATGATGATCATTGCCATCTCTGTGATGTGATATTCTTGTTTGGGTAGTTAGAATGTAATTATCATATTTAGTTGCTTTCAATGCCATTGTTTCTTGTTTCTATGACTTCCATCCATAACTCTCATCGAATGTAGATCCACTCCTTGTGATTTCTCTTGTTTCTCTGTGATCAGTGTGAAGAAG
Organism: Acer saccharum; assembly: GCA_030490815.1. Lineage (NCBI taxonomy): Eukaryota > Viridiplantae > Streptophyta > Magnoliopsida > Sapindales > Sapindaceae > Acer > Acer saccharum. The sequence goes on along the minus strand of CM059870.1, from coordinate 2,605,162 downwards.
CTCATCAGGATGTTGAGGAAGCGGCAGAGGCAGGCTGCCATGGGGAGAGTTGATAGAATTTCATTACCAACAGCCACTGCAGAAGTTGATGTGGAGAGTTGTAGCAAAGCATCATTGGCAGAGAAAGGCCTTTTTGTCATCTACACCTTCGATCAGAAGCGTTTCGTGATTCCGTTGGCATATCTTAGCAATGTCATCTTTAGAGAGCTCTTAAAATTGTCTGAAGAGGAGTTTGGACTGTCGAGTGATGAACCCATTATTGCATTGCAGTGCAATGCAGCCTTCATGACTTGCTAGTTTCTCTAATCAAACGTGGGACAACTAAAGGTTTGGACAAGGCATTTCTCGATTCTATTATTACCCGTCGCTGCACATTTTCTGCTGCCTCCCCTCAGGAACAACAATCAGTTTGCAGATACTGAGCAGGAACAACAATCATTTTCTGCTGTCAACTCCTCTATTTTGTGACTCAATTGATCCTGTAGTGCATTATGTAAATCAATCTTTTACATTTCAGAGAAGCCTTTATCGAGAAGTTTGTTAACATTTAGAATATTTATTTAGTTTTTCTAATATTTATCATTTACACAAGCTTTGCTTTTCTATTTGCGTTATTGATGAACAATTTGTGTTATATAATGAACTCTAACAAAGACAGAAGTTGACAGAAGACAATTATTAGCGTAATTTGTTTAAAACATAGGTTCCAGGCTTCCAGCTTGATTTTTAAGCTTGTTAAAAGCATCATTCTAAGTTTCAATCGTGATCAAAATTGATGAAGTGGTAAGGAAGTGGTAAGGAATGGCTGCTGCGAAGTCGTAGGAGAGTCTTATATCCAGGAAGTGATGAGAGTCTGGATGGATCAGTTTCTAACAAAGGCCACTTTGTTATGTACACGATTGATAAGAAAAAGGTTCATGGCCTTGGAATATCTCAGCAGAAATCTCTTCATTGAACTGTTGAGCATTTCACAGGAAGAGTGTGAGAATGTGGAGCTCAATATGTACTTCTAATCGTGAATTTTAAACAACATAAAAGTACTGACTTCTAGTACCTTGACCAATTCTAACAAGAAAGCTGCACAAAATCATCCAAATGGCATTCCTAGGATTCCAACACTTTGGTCTAAATCGAACAGTTATCTTAGGAATGCTAGTTCTAGCATTAAAAGGAATCCCTAGAAGCTAGCAGAATCCAGGAGTACCGCTTTGATGATCTGCTCGGGATGAATGTCCTGGCCTTCCTTGCATCAGTAACAACATAAAGTGGTTTAAAAGACTTATTTTAAGCCTATATCTCTCTCTCAATTTATTTACAGTACAGAATGGGGTGAGTTATGAGTTGTAATAAGTTAGTGTGGTACTTTGTGGACTTGCACTTCTTCGGCTGATTTCAGGCTTTAGTAGTGCTTCCTAGGTATTGACCGGTCAGTACATAAGCATTGAGAAGATTTTGATTGACAGAAATTGGACCATATATTTTGATTGAGAAATCACATTTTTTTTATTGAATAATTCACAGCGAATTGATGGTGATAGGGCATGTGATGGCAATAATAATTAATATATAATGAATATGTTGAAATTTGATAGGGTTTCCAGATTTTTCGTTAGGTGCTTCTTCTATATTAATCTATTTAACAGGACCAGCATATCACATGCAAATAATAATATATTTTCGATGACATCATTTGTATATCTTTTCGAAAAATCAATAAACTTTTATCATGATATTACATTAAATTCATAGCTGGATGCATACATAAATGATTTCATTTTAAAATATTATAAGTTTATCATTGAATTTTGAATTTTGAAATTGTTTCACTTTAGACCCCATTAATTTTTTTTTTTTTTTTTGTTTTAAACAAATTTATATATGTGAAAATTTTTAAAATACATTCATTTGGGGGACAATACTCTATATTATAATATAAGAAGCCCATTCACTTCCTTTTGAGTGTACTTTTGAAACTTCATCCCACATTGTCTTATCTCGCCAGGTCCAGCAGTTGTTGTAAATATTAAATTAAAAAAAGAAAAAGAAAAAAAGTTACACATACAGTTATACACCCAACTTTCTCGTTATCCAGCATGTATGTATGTGTGTGCTGAATTTGACCTCCAATGAACCGAAGTGGTAATATTATTGACTCATCTTTAATATTTCGAAATTCAATACTTTGGAAGCATCTTCTTGTATATTGCATGTTTTTTTTCCCCTTTATCTTTTGTGTTTCTTTTCATTAATGCTATACAACCTAAAAACCAACTCAAATGATGTGACAAATGATTGTTATTAATTTTATCATGCAATGTGATTTTTTGTTTTTCTGAAATTGGATATATTTTTTGTGGCGGTTTAATAACTTAGAGTACTACCATTTCAAGTTTTGGCTTCACCGGTTCATCAAATGTTCCACCTAAGGTTGTGAAAACAGTCTAGCTATTGATGTATAATAGTATATTAAGTACATTTATTGTGATGCCAATAAGGGCATAGCTCTATTGGTAGATGAACGAGTTTAAGGTTTGGGTAAATGACTTCCATATCAGCGGCTCAAATCCTACCAATGACGAAAGCTTTCAAAAAAATACTTGGTCCCGGATTAATAGATATTGTCAAAAAAACAATAATAATACATTTATTGTGCTAATCAGTAATCACATGTACATGTCTAAGTACATATATAAATATATAATAATAAATAGGAAAAAAAAAAAAAAACTTCTGTCAATTTTTTTTTTGCATTAAACTAAAACAGACAGAAAAAAAAAAAAATGGTCAGACTTTGAACTATCGAATGGCCCAATCCTCGCAAAATTAAAAAATGACGTCGTCACTATGTCGTCACAAGACAACCAACATTTCTTTTTTATTTTAGGCTTGGGCCTTCACGAAATGTATCAGCCCATTCTATGAAAAATTATAAATGACATCATCACTATGTCATGACGTGCCCAATAAAACGTCGCAACCAAAATTTCTGTTTGAATCGGCCCAATCCTCGGAAAAACAGAAACGTCGTCGCTATTTTGTGACGTGCCCAGGTAGGCTGTAAAAGAAGACGTCTCAACTAAATTTTTTGATTCTTTTGGGCTTTGGCCATCGAGAAATGAATAGGCGTATTCCTATCAAAAGTATAAACGACGTCGTCACCAGTGACGACGTGACGTGCTCAAAGAAGGTTAGGGGCTGTTCGGTAACGTTTTCTGTTTTCTCGTTTTTATTTGTTTTCAAAAAATCAATATTTGTATTTTTTTTGGATTAAAAATGCGTCCGGTAAAAATTATTGAAAACGATATTCGAAGAATGAAAACATAAAAAACGCGTCTGGTAGTAATGCTTGAATGGTAAAACAGTAAAAACGTGTCTAGTAGAATATTTTCAAAATCAATTTTAACTAACTGTAATAATATAATCAAACTTTCTATAAGGTTTAATTCAATTTATCTTCCACAATTTTTTGTGGCAAAATAAAGTTTATTAATAATAATATATAAAAAAAAAAAATAAAAAATTACCCCTGCAAATTCTGTTTTTCTAGCTTGTAATTTAGACAAAAATTATCGTTTGACAAAGCTGTAAGAGAAATTTGCATTCTCCATACTTTTCTGTCAAAATCACCATTACTGAGATTTGAACTTTTTGACTGATCTTAGATGTGAGCTGAGGACTGCATAGAGAAAGTCACAAGTAAATTCTTATGATTAATCTTTAAATCAACTCTTCAATATATTTCTGCCAGATTCCTGTTAAGGTACATAAAATTTAATGATTCTTAAAATTTTATAAATTTGAGCTTCATTTTTCCAAATTTGCAGGCTCAGTATATGAGCAATTATCCAGAATATGTTAGTTGCAAGAATAAGGAATGCAAGAAATACAGCAATGGCAAATGTTCATGTTCTTCGCTGGTGGATTTGATACCCCTTGTATTTTGAGTCGGTCAAACCCTGTCAATTTTGCCAATCCAAACCAGCCATTATATGGTCATCTCTCAAGCATAGATTCTTTTTTTTTTTTTTTTTTTTTTTTTTTTTTTTGAAATTTCAAGCATAGATTCTATAGGAACATCCGTAAGCAAACTTTCCGTTTAAAAATACAATACATCAGTCGTTGAATGTATTAACTAGTCCAAAAATCAGGACATCTTTAAACACGTGACGAAATTTTCAACATTTGATTCGGTGCAGATGAGATTGAGATGGGGGGATAATGAACCCCAACAAGTTCAATATGGAGATGGAAAATCAGAGACATCACAAGTTTCTACATTTTCAAAAGATGATATGTGCAGTGAGTTCCATAGTAAAAAATTTTGGTCACATTAGGCCATGGATGGGTCTGTGGATTCACATGAAGTTGATTTATCAGGAAATTTTATATTAGATGTCTGTTCTTGATCATTTTCCTGTGTTGAATTTGTTTTGACTTTGGGTGACATGATCCAGGTTACATTCATACAGCAGTGATGTCAGGAATTGATCCTTCAAGCATCTCCTACTACAGATATGGAAGGTACAACAACATTTCTTGATTAAATGCTCTACAGGATTTTCAAATTTTCAACAGTACAAGAAAAAGAAACAGAAAAATATTGTTGTTCTTGATTTCAGTGATTCAGTTGGTTGGAGTGACAAAATCCAGTTCAAGACTCCAGCAGCCGGAGGTTCTGATGAACTCAAATTTCTTGCATTTGTTGATATGGAAAAGGCACCTCTTGATGCCTCTGTCGAACACTTCCTTCAAGTACCAAGATCCGCTTCTGTTTAATACTGATCATACTAACATACTGGTCCAGTAACGTTATTGAACAGTTAATTACCTATTGAATTTCAATTTAGTTGTTCAAAGAAGATGACTTAAAAAAAAAAAAAAAAAAAAAAAAAAAAAAAACACTAGTCTTGCGCAACAATATAAATCCTATATTTTCTGAAATTTTCAGCCAGGATCGCTCTCAGTGACCAAAGCGATGGCAGATGAAGTAGACAACGGCAATGTGGATTCCATCTTCCACATTGGAGATATAAGCTACGCAACAGGATTCTTAGTTGAATGGGATTTCTTCCTTCACCTTAAAACCCCTGTTGCTTCCAGACTCTCTTACATGACTGCGATAGGAATCATGAGAGGTACACACATATATATCTCTTGATGCGGCAGCAGTGGATCAACTGGCATTAGATTATTTGGAGAGGTGGGATTTGAAACAAACCAACTAAGACCAAACCCGGGCGATGGAATCAGAATGACTTGAAATTTTGACAGCTGATGTGTTTCGACGTTTCCGGAACTGCTACGCAGCTAAGCACGTCCTTTTTTAGGCAAATTCCGTCGTTTAGGCCTTGAAGTTGCAGTTTTTGCCGTTTTAGGAAAGTTTCGTTTTCGCAATAAATTGAGTTTCCCAATTCCGAATCGACTTCCATCAATTCTGGAGTGTTTAGGATTCTCAGTAGAATTAGTTTTTGCTTTAAACTCGTTTTTGCCTTTTTTGGTAATTTTCCGTTTTAAAGTCGTTTTCTTGCTTTCCAAGGAATTCGATTAGGTTTAGGATTTGTTTGCTTTAAATAATGATGTAGGTCGAATTGGCCATTCAGTTTTTGATTTATAAAATTTAGAGTTTTCTCTAATTATCCCAATTTCGGTATTCTTCGTGAATCAACGAATTGAAGCCTAACTTTCCGGTATTTGTGCGCAAATCAACAGAACTTTAGTAGGTTGTTTCTAATCATTTTACGCAGGTTTTTCTCGACAGAGCTTCCGCTACATCATCTCTCTAGCTAGCCCACCAAATTCAATTCAATTCATGCCAATTATGATGATATTTAGAGAAGACAGCTTAATTTTTACATTTTGTAAAATTTAATATTCCAGGGATAACATAGGGACAGGGTCAGTATACACTATTCCTGATTCAGGTCATCAGGTGCAATATTATTACAAAAATCATGTAACATAAAGTGGTTTAAAAGACTAATTTTAGGTCAATCATGCCTTTTGTCTATGATCATTGATATTATTAATATCATAATTATCATTTATAATTTCCGTAGCTACTGTATATAAAAATACATCATCAATGACTGTTTCCTTATGATTCCACATTTCTCTTATATAATTTAAAGAAATTTTCTCAATTTCTATATTCTTGTATCTCTGTTGAGATTTCTTCCATTTCAATGGATTTAGTCATTGCATGGACTTGTATGATTTATAGAAATTTTCTCAATTTCTATACTCTTGTATCTTTGTTGAGATTTCTTCCGTTTCAATGGATTTGTCATTTTATGGACTTTATGATTTATAGAAATTTGCGCAATTTCTCTATTCTTGTATCCATATTGAGATTTCTTTCATTTCAATGATTTAGTCATTTCATAGACTCATGTCTCTTTAGATACATCAGACTCTTATAGAATTGACTTAGAGAAAGTTGATTTATTTATAACTCGAGTTTTGTTTATATTAAGATCCTGATAATTTACTTTCCTCTTCTAGGGAACAATACCTTTCAAAATGTTTATAAATTTATGACATGCATCAAATGATTTATTTGTTGCTTTTTGCTTTGATACCCAGCCGGGTTTATGAGATGACAACTTATAAAATTTTATTATCTTTAATATATTAGTTAACTGATTAATAATCATCTAATGATCAATTATCTTTCGTATTTGAGGGATACAAAGATTGAGATGAGACACATTTATTAAATATATAGAGAACTAAACTGAGATATCTATTTTGTATAAGATTAACTTTTCATTTACTCTTCTCTTATTGAGACACTTTCCATTTGAAAATTAATCAATATAATAATATGCAGATTGTGCATAAAATATAATCTATCAGAAGTTTAAATGATTTAATAGGAGATTAATCAAAATCAACATTAATCTCATACTGATATAGAAATCTTGTCTTAGATCATGCTAGAGATGCAATAAGGAATACAACACAATCAAATATCTTAAAAAGTGAACAATTCAATGACCAATTACAAGTTATAATGGTAAATAATGACGATAAATAGTAGGTCATAGATGAATGTAGCAGCATGTAAAATAGCATGTCCTTATATAGAAATTGGTAATTGTATTCGTAATAATAAAGTTCTTGCAATTACCTGGACACATTTGATAAATGATTTCGCTAATCTATTTTGATTATGAGTACACATGAATACTAGATGTTGAACATCAATCTAGGGGTGGCAATATGGGTCATGACAGGACTGGTCGACATGACACGAACACGATTATTGTGGGTTTGGGTTAAGGATAAAAGGGGTAGTGTCAATAATCGTGTCAACCCGTTTATTAAACGGGTCGTGTTCATGTTGACCCACCATGTTGCGGGTTGACACGATTAATAGGGGTAAAAATATAATTTCACTATTATTAATGTTTAAATGGGTTGGTAAGTGGGTTAAACACTTAAACGTGTTAATTATTAGTATTTTTTAAATAGGTTCAACATTGTTTAAATGGGTCATTTGACCCGACACAATTTGATTTGTATAATAAGCGGATTAGTTGTGTCGTGTCGTGTTGTGTTGACCCATATATAATCGTGTCGTGTTCGTGTTTAGGGGGTCTGACCCGTTTAACAAATGGGTCGTGTAAAAAATAAATGGGTCGTGTTTGTGTTGGGCATAACACGACCCACCAACCTGTTTTGCCCCCTACATCAATCTCAACTGCTTTGTAATATTCATCAAATATCTTGTAAGTCAATTCATTAATATTATTAGGGCACATTGAGTTGAGTGGATAATTTGAAAATTATGCCCCGAAAACTGATAATCTATGCTAATAATATGAGATGTTTGATAATAAACAAACATGTGATCATCTCGTAGATGCATTAATTAGAACCATAAAATAATGGAATGGTTCATTTGGTGTGAATATTTCACACATATTAATCTCCATTTGTGAACATGTCGTGCATATATTAAAGAATCTTCTAGTTTTTCAATTGATGTCCATAAGAATTTTCGATGATCATACGTATCATTGTATATCTTTGATGATCAAAACTGTCATGTTAAAACATAAGTATTTTTGTATCTGAGAGATAAAGCATGTGGCTTTTTTATAATGAGTTTCTGGCCCTGAATCATGAGAAGTAATGCACATATATTCAACGTTGTCATTATTTATAGTTTCAATATGATATCCATTCCTCCTTATATTTTCGAAACTAAGTAGATTTCTTCTGAATCTGTTTGAATATAATGCATCATTAATACATAATTTAGTATTGTTTGATAACAATAATGTGGCTCTTCTAGAGCCTTCTATCAGATCCATTGGACCTGAAACAGTATTAACATTTGCTCTGAGCAAAGTCAAATACATAAAATATTTGACTCCGCAGAATTATATGAGTCGTTGCACTATCGATAAGACATATTTTTCCTTCTAGGAATTTTTTGGACATTATTTGTAACGCCATTTTATATCTCATCTAAAATGATTTTTCTTTCTAAGAATTTTATAGACATTATTTGTAATGTCATTCTATATCTCATCTGAAATGATAATAATCCATTTTTATTTTCAATAGGTTTATTCTATAATCCTTTTCTTTTATCATTTATGTATTGGCTATTGGAAAATTTTTCTTTGTTCTTCGGAATTATTTCTCCTCATTTTTTTTTTATATTGTAAAATTACCATCATGGACTCCACAATGTAATATATATATATATATATATATCAGTGTTTTAGTAAGCGCTAGGTGCTAGTCGGGCGGAGACCCAGCGCTTAGCGCATAGATCGATTAGTCGGTGATTAATCGGTCGGAGAATTTAGACCTATTTTTTTATTTTCTTGCAATAAAAATCCAATCATATTTTTTTTCTTTCATTTTTGGCCGATTAATTGGCGATTTGACCGATTAATCGATGATTAAAAATAACCGACTAATTGGCGATTTAGCCGATTAATTGGCTACCGCCTCGGCCGATTAATTGGTCATCGACTAATAAGGCCGATTTTGGCCATTTCACTTTAATTTGTTGCCGACTAGCTGCATTGAGCTGATTAATCGGCCTAAGCAACTGATTTCTCGAACAAACATCGGTGTGTATATATATATATATATATAACTCATCAATATAGCCATCATGTCTGGATCCACCATTTTAAATATATATATTTTAATTATTTCATCCATATCACCATATGGCAATCATCATCGCCCTGCCCATATGTGATATGACCATATCAATCATCATCCTTTTTTTATTAATATAGGCATATAGCAATCATGGCATTACTCATGCTTTCAATTTTTCAACAGTGGCCTAGCACATCATCATCACCTACTATTTAATATATATATATAAACACCAATCGTGGATCATAGAGAAAAGGCGGTTGAAACTTGAAAGTCCACCCAGACATCGGAGAGCCGCCCCACTTGCAATTTTTCAACAGTGGCCTAGCACATCATCATCACCCACTATTTAATATATATATATATATATATATGTTAGTATAAAAAACACCAATCATGGATCAACACTGCATGAAATATGGCTTCATGCTTTTAGGTGGAAATTTTGTGTTGTCTTCCTGGAACAAACAAACTAATATTAACCCATTTTAATAGCTCTGTCTTCGCTAATGTAAGGCTTCCATTTTTAACTTCTCTACTTCTGGGAACAAACAAGCTATTAACCCTTCAATGGCAGCTTCCATTAAATCTTCTAAATCTTCTTCTTCAGCTTCTGGTAGCAATATTCAGTGGAAATACGATGTGTTCTTGAGTTTTAGAGGTGAAGATACTAGGAACAACTTCACAGGCCATCTCTACACTGCTTTGAAACAGAAAGGAATTTACACATTTAGAGATGATGAAAGGCTTGAGAGAGGGAAGGAGATTTCATCGGAACTCTTGGAAGCCATTGAAGAATCAAGGTTTTCGATTGTAATTTTATCGGAAAACTATGCTTCTTCTACATGGTGTTTGGATGAACTTTCAAAGATTGTTGAGTGCATGGACTCACAGAAACATACTGTTTTTTCCGATTTTTTACAAGGTAGATCCATCAGATGTACGAAAACAGACAGGAGATTTCAAGACAGCCTTTGATAAACATGAACAAGTTTTCAAGGATAATCCGGAGATGGTGAAAAGGTGGAGATCAGATCTCAAACGGGTTGGCAAACTAGCTGGATGGGATTTAAAAGACGGGTAAACATTATATAGATCTCTAAAATTTAGAGCTTTGAAATTGTGCTTGTTTGGTTGAGCTTTCTACTAGCTCAAAATGTCTATCAACGTCTATTTGAGTTTTTTAGAGTTGTTTGGTTGGGCTTTTGATATTGTCTATTTTAAATTGAGTAGATGCTAGTAGAGTTTAAACCTCTACTGGGCAAAAGCTCATGAGAAGGTGCTTCTCCAAATATACATTTTTTAAAACAAAAGTCTACCAACCAAACATCTATGATTTTTTTTTTCAAAAACTCTACTTCTAGTAGATCTACTACAAGTAGATCTTTTACCAATAGAGGTTTTTCAAAAGCCCAACCAAACATGCTCTAAATATGCATTTTTGTTGCTTTTAAAAAAATTTCACTAATGCATCTTTAATTTTGACATAATTTTAACATATTTACAAGCTTTCCCAAGTTGGGTGGCTTGAACAGAGAGCACGCTTTGAGATAAATTACCTTGATTTTTCGTAAATTCAAACGTAAAAATATCTTAATGCTTTCGAGTTTCAATGAACAATTCAAAGTACCTTTTATAATGCAAAGAAGAAATTATTAATTATTTCCTGTTTGGTTTTACATGGTTACCGTTCTTCTTCTTCTTCATAGGTCTGAAGCTAATTTGATCGAAGATATTGTCGGCGATATTTCAAGAAGATTGATCAATCTTCTTTCGAGTGTCGTTGGGGACCAGCTTGTTGGAATAGAGTCTCGTGTGGAGGAGATTTATAAGCTTTTAGAACTTAAATTGGATGACAGAGTAACCTTTGTTGGCATTTGTGGGATGGGAGGAATAGGTAAAACTACAATTGCTAGAGTTGTATATGAAAGACTTTCAAACAAGTATGAAGGTAGTTGCTTTCTTGCCAATGTTAGAGAAATATTCTCTGAAAAAAGAGGTGTTGTTCATTTACAGCAAATGCTTCTTTCAAAGATCTTACATAACAAAGATTTAAATATATGTGATAGTTACGATGGGATCAGTTTAATTAGAAGTCGGCTATGTAAGAAGAAGGTCTTTCTTGTTCTTGATGATGTGGATCAATTAGAACAGCTAGAACAGTTGGCTGGAAGAAATGATTGGTTTGGTTTTGGGAGTAGAATCATCATTACGACAAGAGATGAACATGTGTTGGTAAGCCATGGAATCAAAAATCTGTATAGGGTCCAAGGATTTAATGATGATGACGCTCGGAGCCTCTTTAGTTTAAAAGCCTTTACAAACATACAACAAACAACGGATTACGTCGAGCTCTTAGAGGATGCTGTACGTTACGCGGATGGGCTTCCATTAGCTCTCAGAGTTTTGGGATTACTGTTGTGTGGTAGAAGTGTCGACCAGTGGAAGAGTGCATTGAAAAGACTACGAGAAGGTCCTGATGAAAAGATTATGGAAATACTTCGAATTAGTTATGATTCACTAAGAAAATTAGAAAAGAAAATATTCCTGAACATAGCATGTTTCTTTAAAGGGAAGGATAGAGTTGAAGTCATGGAAATATTAAATAGTTGTAATTTTCATCCTGGCATTGGACTTGAAGTTCTTAGAGAAAGATCTTTAATAAGTATTGGGAAATATAACGAAATTTGGATGCATGATTTGATACAAGAAATGGGTTGGCAAATAGTTCGTGAAGAACAACATGATGAGCCTTGCAAATGGAGTAGACTGTGGCTGTTTGAGGATATCTATCAAGTGTTGGCAAAAAATATGGTAAGATATTTTTCAAAGAATTGAATATAGGTACTTGTACATTATTATTTCATAAAATGCGTAAATATCACGGTTCATGAAGTAACTTCTTTTTATTAGATATGCATTTAATCTGTTTGTTCTTTTTATTAGGAAACTCCATCTGTTGAAGGTATAATTCTTAACAGTGACAGACATAGAGAGGATATTACCCACTTGAAACTGAATGGTAAATCCTTCTCACGCATGAGCAATCTTAGAATCCTCATTATCAATGATATTGATGTTCACCTTTCTGAAGACCTTGAATTCTTATCAAATGAGTTGCGGTTACTCCAATGGCATGGCTACCCTTTGAAGTCTTTGCCTTCAAGATTCCAGCCGCAGAAACTTGTTCAACTCAAATTGTGTTATAGCCGCATCGAGTATATATGGAAGGACATTAAGGTACAATATTTCCATAATTTCTTCAAAAATATATTATGAAGTTGGTGAAAGCTAGTTTTTGATTAATTTAGTTTTTGTTTCTACCTACAGCCTTCCATGGAGTACTTGAAAACCATTAACCTCAGTTTCTCCTATAATCTCATCAAAACCCCAGACTTTGAAATGATTCCAAATCTTGAGAGGCTTAATCTTCAATTCTGTACAAAATTACGTGAGGTTCATAAATCGGTTGGATCTCTTGGAAAGCTTATCATATTGAATTTGAATGAATGCAGAAATCTTGTAGTATTTCCAAGCGACGTCCGTGGCTTGAAGTCTCTTAAGATTCTTAATCTGAATGGCTGCTCAAAACTAGACACACTGCCCTTGAATTTGGAGGAAGTCGAGCCTTTGGAGGAGCTAGATATCTCTGGGACTGCTATAGAACAAATTGTCATATCATCCATTGTTCAATCGAAGAACCTTAAAACATTATCACTTAGTGGATGTAAAGTAGGGCCTCCCAAAATATGGAGTTTTTCCCTCATCAGGTCATGGTTGACGTTGCCAACAAGAAAGCCTGGTTGCATGGGTTTGATGTTGCCTCCTCTTGCAGGTTTATCCTCTTTGAAAAGATTAGATGTCAGCCACTGTAACCTGTTGGAAATCCCGAGTGATATTGGTTCCTTATTCTCCTTAGAAGAATTAAATCTCGATAGAAACAACTTTGTTAGCCTACCAAATTCCATCAGTCAACTATCTAGACTTAAAGGTCTCTCCTTGGAGAAATGCTAGAGGCTTCAGTCGTTGCCAAAGCTTCCACCTAAAATAAAATCTGTAGGGGCAAACAATTGTACTTCCTTGAAAACAATATCAAGTGCACTGGAAGTCACCTCTGGAATTACTTGGCTGCAGTTTTCCCATTGCTTCCAACTGGTTGAGAGTCAAAGCAGGAACATCAGTTTGGAAATTATGTTGCTAAAACGTTGGCTTCAGGTCTCTCTTTCCTTCAAATTTCAATAATCATGATCTCAATTTTTAAACCATTTTTGCTGTCACATGTCATATGTTATTGTGTAGATATATATCATTTCCCCATTTATGTATCTTCTTCTCTTTCTTAATACAAAGTTTTCTATTGCAGATAAAAGAAAGAAGCAGTCCTGATATCATGTCACATCTATTATTTCTTCCTGATTTTTTTGTTATTCTCCCAGCAGCAAGTGAAATTCTAGAATTGTTCAGTTATTGGAGTGAAGGGTCTACAATAACATTGCCACAAGCTCACTGTTTGTTAAATGATGAATTGATAGGATTTTCTGTGTGTGCAGTGATGTCAATCCCAGTTCATTCATTTGATGGTCATATTTCTTGTAATTATGGAGGTTTTGGATTTTACTATCCCCACTCTAATTGCAAGGGGGATGATCACCTTTGGTTAGCCCATTTTTCAAAAAATACTTTATATCACAACAAGGATGGACAATATGATTGTGGAGAGGGGGTTACTGCTAGGTTTGAAATCGGTGATTATAAAAGTGGAAAAAAAAATAATAATAATGGGGTGAAGAGGTGTGGGATTCGTCCAGTTTACAAGCAGGATGTGGAGTATTTAAATGAATTATCAGCAACAGATGGTGCAATTACTATGCCTTCTACAATACAAGGGAGCAGATTCAGAAAATGTATCAATTGCATTAAAAATGAAATAAATGCTGATTATAGTGAGGCAGACGATACTGGAGCAGCAGTAGGCAATACTGGAGCAGCAGCAGACGATATTTGAAGAAGATATGAAACCCAGATTCTTGAACACAAAATTGAGAGTGAAAGATGTGTAAATTCAAATGAAATATTTTTCTTTCACGAATTGGTTTTATTTATATATAATGAAGTTCTCTAATTATCAAGTATGATTTTATAAGAATAAAAAAGACATTGTTTAAACAGTTTCAAAATTTGTTATTAAGATTATATTAAGAGTTTCGTTTATGTGATGCCATAAAAGAAGAAAAAAGTACAGTAACCAAGAATGAACAAATAAAGTCATAAACTTATTAGAAATATTCATTAAAGTACAGCAAAATGTACATGGGTCATTTTACAAAAAATTGTTGTGATCAAGTGATCATTGTCAACTCAACAACTACAAACTAGCAATGTCCGGCTAGTTTGTTGACGATGAAGTGAATGTGAAAAAAAATAAAAATGAACATCTACTGCCGCTAGTTATACATACAACCAAAGCTTCCTGCATATATCTATCAACACAGTCTTGAATCAAAGATACTACATACAAAATGAAGCATTTAAAACTAAGCTAATATTTTATAGAAGTTTGCAAACAATCAACATAAGTGTAGAAAAGGAAGGTTGCGCCTTGTACAGTTAAATCCAATGAAACTAGGGTGTTATCACTGGTGTCTCAACCAGAAACTAAAACCAGAAACTAAAAGAAATGGGAGACGAGAACAAAAAAAAAAAAAAAAACATTAAATAATTGCTGACAACAATTCAGATGTGTACCTACTACCTTGGTACACTACCTTGGGACCACGATCAACCAACCGAACCCGTTCATGTTGGTTCTGCTCAAGAACAGCCAAGAATGACTTGAATATGCTTAACGCTCTCCACTGTGCTTCCTCAAGAAAGAGAAGAAAAACAAATCAAAAAGCATAAATAATTTACTTTCATGAAAAAACACCCAAAAGTAATCATATATACAGAAAAGAATAGGTGAAAACATACTGCCAAGACAGCATTACAGAGCTCCTCATATGTCATGTGCTTGCCTTTGCTCACGATTTCATTGATCAAGCCTGTATATGGATCATTAAGAGGGGACAAAGATATATAAATATCACATTGTACCAACCAGAAAGAAGAAGTAAAAGGACAAACTTTGGTAATCAAGAAAAACCTTAGATCTAGGCTGTGCAAGGATAGGAGTGGAAAATTATACCTCGCTTTACATAGCAATTAATGTTTAAATTAACCTTAACAACATACTGGAAAAGTGTCAAATGCTTATGTATTGAACATTAAAAGGATATTATAAACTAGTAATATACCATACCACTTCACTATAGAGTTTTCATTGCTGCCGTCCATTCCTGGACCTGTGCCAAAAATTGAAATCCTATCCTCAGCAATGTCAAACCTGCATAAATATTAAAAGAATCATCATATACAGTTTAAGTGGGACTTCCTTTTTCATCTAGTTTGAGTGGTTGTGCAGTGCACAGATCAGTCTTAGTTCTCTCTTTGGTTGACGAAAAGGAAATGAGGGCCAAATTGATTGATGTCAGATCCAGTGTGATGGATTGTATGGTGCATGTGACTGGTTTGAAACTCACTACGATCAGTCTTATGATTCTCTTTCAGTCGATAGAGAGGAAGTGAAGGTAAATTCGACTGAGTTACGGCCAGAATGCATGGTTGGGAGAGTACGAGAAAGAAAATCTCCATTTCTACAATAAGGAGAGAATAAGCCTTGATCAGCTGATCTTCTATTAAAAGAATCATTGATGAACTAGTTATTGGTAGAATTAACTATGAAAGAAAGCTACTGATGCTACAACTCAAATCCAACAGACCTTTACCCCATTGAACACCAAAATATCTACAGAAAGCAGCAAGTGTATTACTAATAAAGGAGGAAGAACCGGATAAGTTTCTTTAACTTATAATTTAATTACTGAATGCAAAAGGTTTATTAGATGCACAAAGATGAAGAAATTTCAACAATGATTATGCCAAGGTCAATGCATTAACAAAATAAGAAAACATAAGTAAAAGATTAAAAAACTACTTAAGCATACCAATCATCAAATCCATGTGTATCCAGTTTGCATATCCAGTAAGTCATTTCAATGAGACATTTGAAATTAAGAATTCATGTAATTGAAAAAACAGATAAAACAGTGAATACACATTACCCGACTCACCAGGCGTTTGAGTGGCTGCTCATATCTATCATGATAAGAGAAGAAAAATTAATAGAAGCACATGCAGCTAATCAATGGTGTGTGTGTATGTGTGTGTCATTGCCTAACAATAACTATGTACTTATTCCCAAATTATAGGATCTAATGTGATGATTGAGAGACTGAGAATTAAACTGTGTGAGGCTGTAAATTTTGTTTATTCCACTGTTGATGCAATTACTCATTGGGACATCAATCAGTCTACAACATCCCCCAATTGGCAGTTAAAAGATCAAGTCAAGTCAACAATCCAAAACAACATGAAAGTGTTAAAAAAAATCATTCAGATTTAGATTTAATTCTATTTAAGACAAAGAATTAGCTTACAGCTGGCTTAGCTCTTCTTCTGGTAAGGGGAATAAGTAGTGTCCCTGCTCCACCACCTAATATATATGATGGAGGCCACAGTCTTGGGGTCTGCTTCTGGTTTTATAAACATTGGTGCCCAAAAAGTCTGCATACACAAGTTCATAAATGGACAGAATTCAAGGAAAAGTACTAAATAGTAGAACACATGAATAAAATTATCACGAGGGGATTATAAAACTAAATTTTCCAATTCAAAGAAGTTAATGCTGGGGTTGAAGCTACCATAAAATCTTTAGCAACATCTGCTAGAATCGAAGTGGTCACATGTCGTTTAAATGTTGCACATTTTCTTCTGTAATTGTTAGACTTCCCCAACTGAACACCTGATATGCTGATGTTGGACTGCCCAGCACCAACTCTAGTGCTGAAAAATGAGGAAGATGACAAGAACCTATCATGGTGAGATGATGATGATGATGGCATTGCCATTTTTGAAGACAAGAGCTGAATCCATGCAATTCCCTTGCTGCTATTTCTACAAGTGACTATGTACCAAGTTTGATTTATGCTTATTCAATGATTCTCTTCCTCTATAGAATGAAAATGAGTTCAAGAAAAAGACCCTCCTAGCTTCTGTTTTGTAGTTTCTCTCTTGTCCTCTTTCAATAGATATTACACAACAAAAAGAATTGAATCAGATTTAAATTCTTGATTCTACTCAATAATTTAGCAAACAAAAGATGGATTTTCTAACACAAAGAAACTGAAAACTAGACAGATTCAGAGTAAAGGCTTTCAAAAGTAGTCTTCTCTGGATGGAGTTGTGGAATAATAATATCAAGGAATCAAAATTGTCTTAAAAAGAGTGGTAATTTCAACTCAGAAAATGAACAAGGTTCATTCAACAATGAAGACAAGAAAGAAAATCAATTCAAAAACAAAAATAAAAAAACCTTACCATAAAAACAAGAAAACGAACAGTGGGAGACAAGAATTGTTGAGTGCATCTGCATTTTCTTGAAAATCAAAGACCATATTTGCCCAAGAAGACCAACCGGTGCCGATTCCATTAAAGATGGAAAAAAGAGAGAATTTTAGAGAGTGAAAGACTGGACAGGAACAGTTTCAAAAAGAAATGATTTTAAAATTATGAAAAAATTGTTTTGATGTATTTGAATGAAGAAGTTGGTTTCTCCATTCTTTTGAAACAAGGATGTCCATGACAGAGGTATACCAGGTTTCTTGTAAACTTCTGTAAGAATCAACAGAAATCTACTGTTTCATAGTATAGGTCTATGAATCAACACAATATGCTGTTGGTTTTTAATTGAATACTAATTTTAACAGAAATTTGATTCTTATTTGCTATAAGCCAGTAATATTCCTTCAAACTAAATGTTTGACATTAATATTTTCATTTAACAACACTGTAAATTCCCTCAATACCACACAATCTGCTGTTGTCATATTCCCTTAACAACAATGTAAATTAAACAATACTGTGAATTCTATACAACAACACTGTATATTTCAAAAGAACCTCAGATGACAGTTTTACTTTAAAAAAATTAATATCAAAAGACATTCCTGGACAAAAGAATTATATAAAGAAATGATGGAAGTGAATTCAAGCATTCACGATAATTTTCATCATTAACAACGTCTTGTTCATTTTACCTGATTTGCATTTCCCATGAAGGAATTCACGAAGCTGAGCTCGGTCTGAGTCTTTTGATTTAGATTCTGGGTGTGAAGTGGTAAAATGCTTGGACAGAGATGAGACTCCATTTCCGGGAATCGAAGCTCTTGAGTGAGAGATTGAAGACAGTAGAGTAGCTTTGAAACTCTCATTTTCAAAACCCAAATGAAAATGAGAGAGAGAGAGAGATAGAGAGAGTTTTTCTCAGAATTTTTTGTTGAAGGAGCGGAGACTGCAGGCTGCTTTCTGGGAATCAGAGTGAATGTAAATGGGCTTAGGCGGGTCGGGGTCTTATTAAATCGGGTATGGACATAATTGGGTCCGACCGTCCGAGTCTGATTGGTGGCCCAATCAATTAATTCATTGTTTGGCCCAATTAAAAAGAATATTCTCTCTCTCTCTCTCGCAGGCCCAATTAAAGTAATTAAGTTAAATTTTGTTTAATATTATTTAATTTTTATTTTACCTTAGATTTTTAATTACATGTGATGATTTTCAATTGCTTTAATTAATAATACAGTTATTTTATCTTTTTTAATTTTTAATAATTACCGTACCTTTTAAGTTTTTAATTAATAAATAGTTAATACCTTGAATAAAAAATAAAACATATTATACATGTTTGTTAAAATACTCATAATATTATATATTGTAATAAAATAAATAAACAGAATATTATAATATACATAGTTTTGAACCGTGTATATATATGTGATATGATGTGTAAATTTAAATGAAATATTTTAATTTTTATATAACGAAGTTCTCTAAATATCAAGTATGATTTTATAAGAATAAAAAAACATTGTTTAAGCATTTTCAAAATTTATTATCAAGATTATATTAAAGAGTTTTGTTCGGGTTATACCAAAAAAGAAGAAACTCATTAAATTGCAGCAATCAAGAATGAACAAATAAAGTCACAAACTTATTTTGAGATATTCTGCTTGAACTGGTTTGATGTTCTGCTTGGATAGCAAATCGCGTCAACCCAGTTTCACACTGCAATAATCAATCATGACGATAATACGAAAAAACTGTCAACCTCCAATATATCACTAGTACTTGCATTTTAAAGTGTATCTAAACAACACATCGAATCTAAATTGATGTATTAAACCTTCAATCATCATTACATTACCATGGGAAATCATCGATATGGAAAATATGGAAATCATCATTACATTCAAATAGTTTCTTTTCGTTTCAACCATCTTTAGCCAAAAAAGAGAAGCAAAATCTATTACAGTACAACAACCAAGAATAAACAAACTTAGTAGAGAAATCAGTATAATATTCATAAAACTACAACATGTATCTACATTTTACAAAATTTTGTGTGATCAAGTAATGATCATCATCAACTCAACAACAAGAAACCAGCAATGGCTGGCTAATTTGTCCATGATGAAGAGAATGAGACCACAATGAGCATCTACTGCTAGCTATAGACATAACCAAAGCTTCTTGCAGATGTCTATCGACACATCCTTGGATAAAAGACACTGCATATTCCATGAAAACTGCATCACAAGGTAGTGTGATAGGTCCATTGCTTGGCAGGCCAAATTCTTCCTCAGACATCCTCAAGAGTTCCTGAAAGATTTGATTGCTCAGATACGATATGGGAAGCACCAACCATCTCTGATCAACTGTGTAGACAACGAAATGACCCTTATCTACCACTGCTGTTCCTGATGATGCGTTGAGTCCTGGTAGTGAAATTCTTTTCCTTCTCAAGGCAGCTACTCTCTGCCACTTCCTTGCAAGCTTGATGAGCTTCTTGGGGTTGATCATCATTTTGTGTGTGGTTAAGTTGTGAACTAGAGCAAAAATAGTATGAGAATCGAGAAGAGATTTAGTGATTGAAAAACTTTTGAAATGGTGAAGAGTTGAGTTGAGTGGATAGATAGGCAAATGAATTGGCTTTATATCAGAAGGCTAGAGAATACTGGTTTACATGTGGGTTCCATGTGTGAGGGTTCATGGGTGCATAACCATGTGCTATATTTTGAAGTTATTGTTGTTTTGCATTGATGGCTTGTCAGTAGTTTAAGGGTGAAATGGGTCCCGAGTTGTTCAATATTTATTCCAGGATTCTCTTAGAATCATATAAAAGAGAAGTTAAATCAATAGATCAAATTGATAGATTGTATATTATAGATCTATAACTAATTCGTGAACATCAAATGAACTAACATATATGGTTCTGCGATTTGGCAAGGGAAAATGATTTGGCAGAGTTCACACAAATAGCATGTTGGCCCCAACATGTTCCGGTGAACTACCAAACAAGGACAAACTTCTGTGGCAACAAACTCAAGCTTTTATGGAGTTTTACATAAAAATGATTTGAGAGTCACACATTCTCTATTTCACATTCCTAATGTCTCCTAACAAATTAGAATCTAGACTAAAGAGGGTCCTAAGTGATTAAAATCCACAAAATTCCTCGAGGAAGATTGTAGGCCTGAGGCATCCCACGCTCCCTTGCCTCTTAAATCTAATTACAACTTACAAGTACTGAAAGTTTCAAATCAATAGGTGTCATTTCATAGGAATTCAATTTTATGCATAGAAAGTGGGTTGCAACTTGCAAATGTAGGCTACATTTTACTTTCACATGCTCCAATGTTTATCAAAAGTTTGCAAACCAACAGACTTGAAAATGAATGGATAGTTTTCAGCTAATTCCAATTTGATGATTTTACACCAGAACCTAACATCATGTTAGGTCTTTAAAGCCCTTCCTACAACACCATCACATGGTTTTGTGTCTAATGTTGTTAGGTGACAACTAATAAGTTAAACAGAGAAAAAAAATACGATTATGCAAATAATTCTCATCCTCCTTAATTAAAAAGCAAGTAAATAAAACAAAGCATACCTGAATAACAGATGGTGCAGGTCCCATTATCATAGCTTTGCTTATTTGCCCCAGCAGTAGCCCTCTTGCTCGTGACACTTATGATCCCCTGATCATGGAATTTTCCTGATTTGAAGCAAATGCTGCAGATTCTGATGCAAGGTTAGGCTTCTCGACCTCTTCCATCACATGTATTTGAAACAGATTCGCATATTTCAATTTCGTATCATCAATCAATTTCTTCTTGTCAACAGCTTGGTCAGACAGAATATCACCCAAGCCCCCTGATTTGAAGACTCTGGCAGCTTCAACTCTTTCCTCCTAAGAAACCTTGCATCCAATGAAGAAGCAATTGTGGGACCTGCAACTGATAAATCAGTAGCTTGCTGTACTGTCCATTTTCCATTGCCCTTCATACCATTTTTGTCCAAAACCTTGTCAACCAAATACCCATCTGTCCTTAATTCCAAAAACATCGAGATTACTTTTGTTCACACCCCCCCCCCCCCCCCCCCCCCCCCAAAGGTCCCCAACACTTGACATGTGTCAAGGGAGGGTTATTTTTGTCCAAAAATTATCCTTAATTCCAAAAATATCGAGATTACTTTTGTTCAACCCCCCCCTAAAGGTCCCCAACACTTGACATGTGTTAAGGGAGGGTTATTTTTGTCCAAAAATTATCATATGTTTAGATAAAAATACCACCTCTCTAGACATATGACATGTGTTGGTGAGGGGGTAAATGCTCATCCCCTTAAAGGGGGTGAACAAAAGTGGACTCAAAATATCTACAGTGATTTCGATTAAAAAGCCACGTAGCTACCCTTTTCCTATTATAAGAAAACACTATATAGTTCTTCATTAGTCAACTTTCCCACCACACAATAATTGCTATGTATTCACTCATCAAGTGACATATCAACTGCCACATATGTTGGAATGGAAATAGTGAAATTTTTGGTGGGATGTATAACATTACTCTTTTTTAAATTCAATGAAATATACAATCCATTTTGTTTTTGATTTTCTTCACAAACCAGTAAAACGAAAGTCCACATCCATAAACAAATTAATTTTAAAAACAAAAATTTATGACCTGCCTGGCACATCAACACCAATGGACGACGTGGCATGACACATCATCATAAAGTTATACAGGTGTATAAGCAAATCGACAGGGGGAGAGGATAGTGCTAAGTGCTGATGTACAACAATTAATATATATTCACTCATCAAATAACACATCAGCTGCCACATGTGTTGGAATGGAAATGATGAGATTATAGGTGAAATGTTTAGTATTACTCTTTTTAAAAGGGGTTGTATATTTCACTGAAAGAACATGGATTGTATAAAAATAAATAAATAAATAAAAAATGGTCTGAGAATAAAAAAAAAAAATCACTGAAAATTAAAAGAAAATTGTATTGATTATATGGGCTCCACACGCTTCAACCTTTTTCCCATTTTGTTTTTCTCCTTTTTTTTTTTTTTTTCCTTTTTTTTTCCTAATTGCAGCCTTTGAAAATTTCTGCATTGAATATATGGGCTCCACACACTTCAACCTTTTTTGTTTTTCTCTTGTTTTTTTTTTTTTTTTTTTTTTTCCTAATTGCAGCCTTTGAAATTTTCTGCATTGAATATATGGGCTCCACACGCTTCAACTTTTTTTTTTTTCTCCTAATTGTAGCCTTTGAAAATTTCTTGGAAATTTTGTGTTATCTTCCTGGAACGAACAAACAAATTTCTGCATTGAATATATGGGCTCCACACGCTTCAACCTTTTCTGTTTTTCTCCTTCTTTTTTTTTTTTTATCTTTTTTTTTTTTTTCCCTAATTGCAGCCTTCGAAAATTTCTGCATTGAATATATGGGCTCCACACGCTTCAATTTTTTTTTTCCTCTAATTGTTGTCTTCCTGGAACAAACAAACCAATATTAACCCTTTTTAAAAGATTTGTCTTTGCTAAATGCTAATATAAGGTTTCCATTTTTAACTTTTCTCTTCTGGGAAAAAACAAGCCATTAATCCTTCAATGGCAGCTTGCTGGAAATACGATGTGTTTTTGAGTTTTAGAGGTGAAGATACTCGGAACAACTTCACAGGCCATCTCTACACTGCTTTGAAACACAAAGGAATTTACACATTTAGAGATGATGAAAGGCTTGAGAGAGGGAAGGAGATTTCATCGGAACTCTTGGAAGCCATTGAAGAATCAAGGTTTTCAATTGTAATTTTATCAGAAAACTATGCTTCTTCTACATGGTGTTTGGATGAACTTTCAAAGATTGTTGAGTGCATGGACTCACAGGAACATACTATTTTTCCGGTTTTTTACAAGGTAGATCCATCGGATGTACGGAAACAGACAGAAGATTTCAAGACAGCCTTTGATAAACATGAACAAGTTTTCAAGGATAATCCGGAGATGGTGAAAAGGTGGAGATCAGCACTCAAACAGGTTGGCAAACTAGCTGGATGGCATTTAAAAGACGGGTAAACATTATATATATCTCTGACATTTAAAGCTTTGAACTATATATGCATTTTTATTGCTTTTAATTAAAACTCTAATTAGGTTACAGACAAAAATTTCACTAATGCATCTTTAATTTTGACATAATTTTAACATATTTACAAGCATTCCCAAGTTGGGTGGCTTGAACAGAGAGCACGTTTTGAGATAAATTACTAGGGATGGCAAAAACCCGGGTCTAGGCCGGATATACCCGGTTGGGTACCTGAGTTTTAAAAGACCGGGTATCCACCCGGGAAAAACCCGGATGTTACAATCCAATTACCCGGACTAGAAAGACCTAGCCAGGTATCCATACCCGGATTTTACCCGTTAGTTTATTTTATTTTTATTTTTAAAATTTTTTTTATTAAATATTTTTCAACTGGGTTTTGTATTTGATCGTCATTTAAAAGAAAAAAAAAAAAAACAATGATGTGACATGTAACCTATTACATTGATTGAATTAAATACAATTATTGATTCATGTTGATATTTTTTTTCATGATTTGATTCGTTTAATTTGGTTTGAATTACAGTATGTTATTGTTAATTGGTAATTTTAATTATATTCAAAACACATGTTAAAAGAATCTTATTGAGAAAAATTGTTAAACACATGTCAGTCACTCTACCTTGTGCTTGTGCATTACTTTGTATTTGTTTCAGATTTTTAACAAATAGATTTTTAATCTGTTGATTTAATGACGATTGACAATTTAATTTCCTGTCGTTACTTTTGGTAAATTCTTAATGTCTTGATAAAATTTAGAGTTCTACAATGAGTTTTAAAATTACTCAATTTATTTTATTATTCATACAAAAATATAAAGTGAATGGTATGAACATATTTCGGACCGAATTGTTCAAACCAGCTTCCACTCCCCACCTTGAACAACTTAGGGGCTCTTTATTTTTTTCATTATAAAACTTATTGTCTTTTATATCTTAAATTAAGATAAATCGGTTTATTTGTTTTTCCAACTTATATCTTATTTTAAGATACATATGTCTTTTAGAAAAATTAGAAAATTTTGACTTTTATCTTATTAAAAAAGTGATACAGTAGAGTTTTTTTTATAGTGAATTTCCACAAATGTCCTATAACAATTCATACATTTACAATTTTATCCGTATATAATAAAACCTTAAAAATAAATTTTTCAAAAATTCTCAATTTTGAAGAAACCCTAACACAATATAATCAATTTTACATTTGTAATAAGTTATCCAAAATGAAAAAAACAAACGTGTCATAGTATCTTAATTTGTAAGATTTATCCATATGTCTAACAAATTAAGATCTTATAAGACTTTAGATAAAAAAAACAAAAAGTAGATAAAAAAAACAAAAAGCCCCTTAGTTTTTCATAAATGTTGTTGATTATCCAAATGTAGGTCTGATGAGATTATTTGAAGAAAATCTGCAAAATTTTGTTGATCCAATATACCATTCTATATAATAAACATGTTTTTCACAGCCTCATTTATTTATGGGCAATTAATAATTAGGTCATGGACTTGTTTTTAAATTCCAAGTTGTTTGCGACTTTTACAAAATGGACCGAATTGGTCATCACATTTTTCACAAGTGTCAAATTAGTCCATCTCTTTTTAAAAGTGATCATATTGGTCTCTTTAACAGTTTATCGATATTAAATATAACAGTTGACTTTAACAAATTAAGTTAAAGTACATAAATACTCTTTATTTGTCATATTAGAGCAAAGTTCTTTTATCTTTTACGCATTAAATTCACCATTATAATTACAACAAAATCCAAAAATATGTATTTTAAAAGGCGGGGAATGCTATTTACCTTTCCCATTTGCCTTTCCCATTTACCTTTCCCACTCATTGTTTGACACGTGTACATTTTTTCATTTAATAAAAAGCTCTCACTTTTTGCTACAAAGCTTATTTACGTATTTACCCTTGATGGTTGCTTTTATCATTTCATTAATAAGGGGTAAAGACGTAAACAAGCTTTGTAGCAAAAAGTGAGAGCTTTTTATTAAATGAAAAAGAGTACACGTGTCAAACAATGAGTGGGAAAGGTAAATGGGAAAGGCAAATGGGAAAGGTAGATAGCATTCCCCTTAAAAGGCAAATATATAAAGGGGAATGCTATCTACCTTTCCCATTTACCTTTCTCACTCATTGTTTGACACGTGTACACTTTTTCATTTAATTAAAAGCTCTCACTTTTTGCTACAAAGCTTATTTACGTATTTACCCTTGATGGTTGCTTTTATCATTTCATTAATAAGGGGTAAAGACGTAAACAAGATTTGAAGCAAAAAGTGAGAGCTTTTTATTAAATGAAAAAGTGTACACGTGTCAAACAATGAATGAGAAAGGTAAATGGGAAAGGTAAATAACATTCCCCATATATAAACAAAGGCACCAAGCCAGGCAAACAACAACGACAAAAACCCACAGCAACACACACGCCAAATGCCCAAACAGAAAACAACCAGCCAACACAAACAAAAACAGGGGACAACAACTAGGAAACCCCAAAAAAATAAAAATAAATAAATAAATCTTATAAACAAAGTTACCATTCATTCCCAGTTTAGTCTTTTACCATTTTTATATAAT
Source organism: Acer saccharum (assembly GCA_030490815.1). Classification (NCBI taxonomy): domain Eukaryota; kingdom Viridiplantae; phylum Streptophyta; class Magnoliopsida; order Sapindales; family Sapindaceae; genus Acer; species Acer saccharum. The sequence goes on along the minus strand of CM059870.1, from coordinate 2,578,832 downwards.
TGTTTTTTTTTTTTTTTTTGTTAAAATTATACGAGTAATGTTGTCAAAATTATTCAAAAATCAAAACCCACAAATAAAATAAACAAAAATATACATGTGTTAAAAAAAAAAAGTGTGCATGTGTCATTATTATATTGTTTAAGAGTAAAGTACAATTTTACCCTTACATGGTTAAAGTTAACTGACGGAACTTAGTTAGAGGGACTAATTTGGCATTTGGGAAAAATGTAAGGACCAATTTGGTCACTTTTGTAAAAATCGTAAACAATTTGGAATTAAAAAAAAAAATGTCTAGGACCTAATTGATAATTGCCCTTTATTTTTATTTTTTTTTAAGTGTTACACCGTTAGTTTTAATTGAATATTGAACCAACTTTGGCAAAGTTAAAATTATATTAATATTACAAGCACAAGACAATTAGACAAGAGTCTTTGATTTATGTTATCAACCATTTTTAAATGTCAAAAAAAATCAAGATGAGGAGTGATGGTTTGGCCGTCCTTGCTCAACTTCATTGTAATGAACAACAAATGTCAGACCAATCTTCAATATGAGAATAAGTTTGTTAAGTTAGGTTTATTTTTATTTTTTTTATTTTTATTTTTATTATTATTATTATTTTTTTTATTTTTTAAATTTGAAAGTTAAAAAATATATATTTCAAAACTGGCTACCTAACTAGGTATCCAGGTATACCCGGACCCGGGCCGGAACACAACCGACCTGGGTACACAACCCTTACCCGGTGCCAGGTAAAGCATGTCCGGGTTTTACTTGGGAATTTCGGCCCGGGTAAGGCCTGGTACCCGGCCCGGCCGGGTAAATTTGCCATTCTTATAAATTACCTTGATTTTTCGTAAATTCAAACATATAAATATCTTAATGGTTTCAAGTTGCAATGAACAATTCAAAGTACCTTTATAATGCAAAGAAGAATTTATTAATTATTTCCCGTTTGGTTTTACATGGTTACCATTCTTCTTCTTCTTCTTCATAGGTCTGAAGCTAATTTGATCGAAGAAATTGTCGGCAATATTTCAAGAAGATTGATCAATCTTCTTCCGAGTGTCGTTGGGGACCAGCTTGTTGGAATAGAGTCTCATGTGGAGGAGATTTATAAGCTTTTAGAACTTGAATTGGATGACAAAGTGACCTTTGTTGGCATTTGTGGGATGGGAGGAATAGGTAAAACTACCATTGCTAGAGTTGTATATGAAAGACTTTCAAACAAGTATGAAGGTAGTTGCTTTCTTGCCAACATTAGAGAAAGAATCTCTGAAAAAGGAGGTGTTCATCATTTACAGAAACTGCTTCTTTCAAAGATCTTAGATGACAAAGATTTAAATATATTTGATGGTTACGAAGGGATCAGTTTGATTAGAAGGCGGCTATGTAAGAAGAAGGTCTTTCTTGTTCTTGATGATGTGGATCAATTAGAACAACTAGACCAGTTGGCTGGAAGAAATGATTGGTTTGGTTCAGGGAGTAGAATCATCGTTACAACAAGAGATGAACATGTGCTGGTAAGCCATGGAATCAAAAATCTGTATAGGGTCCAAGGATTTAATTATGATGACGCTGAAAGACTCTTCTATTTAAAAGCCTTTAAAAATATACAACAAACAGCAGATTACGATGAGCTCTTAGAGGATGCCTTACATTATGCGAATGGGCTTCCATTAGCTTTAGAAGTTTTGGGATCATTTTTGTGTGATAGAAGTGTCGTCCAGTGGAAGAGTGCATTGGAAAGACTACGAGAAGTTCCAGAAGAAAAGATTATGAAAATTCTCCGAATTAGTTATGATGGATTGGGAAAGAAAGAAATGGAGATATTCTTAGATATCGCATGTTTCTTCAAAGGAAAGTATAAATATGGAACCATGGAAATACTAAATTGTTGTGACTCTTACCTTGGTATTGGACTGGAAGTGCTTGTTGAAAAATCTTTGATAACTATTGTAGATGGGAAATTACATATGCATGATTTGGTACAAGAAATGGGTTGGGAAGTTGTTCGTGAACAACACCCTAAGGAGCCTGGCAAATGGAGTAGACTATGGGAGTGCAAAAATGTATATCAAGTGTTGGCAGAAAACATGGTAAGATATTTTCAGGAGAAAATATGTACTTGTACATTATTATTTCACAAAATACCTAAATATCACTGTTCATTAAGTAACTTCTTTCTTTTAGATATGCATTTAATTTGTTTGTTCTTTTTATTATAGGGAACTCCATTTGTTGAAGCTATAATTCCTAACAAACATAGAGATGAGATTATCAACTTGAAACTGAATGGTAAATCCTTCTTAGGCATGAGCAATCTTAGACTCCTCATTATCAATGATGTTGATGTTCACATTTCTGAAGACCTTGAATACTTATCAAATGAGTTACGGTTTCTCAAATGGCATGGTTACCCTTTGAAGTCTTTGCCTTCAAGTTTCCAACCGCAGAGACTTGTTCAACTCAATTTGTGTTATAGCCACATTGAGTATATATGGAAGGACATTAAGGTACAATTCCATAATTTCTTCAAAAATATATTATGAAGTTCGTGAAAGCTAGCTTTTGCTTAATTTAGTTTTTGTTTCTACCTGCAGCCTTCGATGAAGTACTTGAAAACCATTAACCTTAGTTTCTCCCATAACCTAATAAAAACCCCAGACTTTGGATTGATTCCAAATCTTGAGAGGCTTGATCTTGAATGTTGTACAAAATTGCGTAAAGTTCATAAATCAGTTGGATATCTTGGAAAGCTTGTCATATTGAATTTGAATGAATGCGGAAATCTTGTGGTATTTCCAAGCGACGTCCGTGGCTTGAAATCTCTTAAGATTCTTAATCTGAACGGCTGCTCAAAACTAGACACACTGCCCCTCAATTTGAAGGAAGTCGAGCCTTTGGAGGAGCTAGATATCTCTGGTACTGCTATAAAACAAATTGTCATATCATCCATTATTCAATTGAAGAACCTTAAAACATTATCACTTCGTGGATGTAAAGTAAGACCTCCCAAAACATGGAGGTCATGGCTGACGCCAACAAGAAAGTCTAGTTGCTTGGGTTTGATGTTGCCTCCTCTTGCAGGTTTATCCTCTTTGAAAAAATTAGATGTCAACCACTGTAACCTGTTGGAAATCCCGAGTGATATTGGCTCCTTAATCTCTTTAGAAGCTTTAAATCTCAGTGGAAACAACATTGTTAGCCTACCAGATTCCATCAGTCAACTATCTAGACTTGAATATCTCTCATTGGAGAAATGCCAGAGGCTTCAGTCGTTGCCAAAGCTTCCACCTAAAATAGGATTTGTAGGGGCAGACGATTGTACTTCCTTGAAAACAATATCAAGTGCATTAGAACTCACCTCTGAAGAAGTTAGTCTGCAGTTTTTCAATTGCTTCCAACTGGTTGAGATTCAAGGCAGGAACATCAGTTTGGAAATTATGCTGCTAAAACACTGGCTTCAGGTCTCTCTTTCCTTCAATTTTGAATAATCATGACCTCAATTTTTAAGCCTTTTTTGCTGTCACGTCACATGTTTTTGTGTGGATATATATCTTTTCCCCATTTATGTATCTTCTTCTCTTTCTTAATACAAAGTTTTCTATTGCAGATAGATGAAATAATCAATCATGATACCAGGTTTGATCCATTATATGGTCCTGAATTTCATCTTCAGCTCCCAGGAAGTGAAATTCCAGAATTGTTCAGTTATTGGAGTGAAGGGTCTAAAATAGAATGGCTACCACCTCACTGTTCGTTAAATGATGAATTGGTAGGATTTTGTGTGTGTGCAGTGATGTCAATCCCAGATTGTTCGTATGATGTTGGTATTCGGTGTAGTATGGGAGGTTATGGAACTTATTGCCATCCCCGCTGTAATTTAATGGGAGATGATCACCTTTGGCTAGCCTATTTTTCAAAAAATTCTTTATATCAAGATAACGAACATGATTTTGGACAGGGGGTTACTGCTCATTTTGAAATCTGTTATATCAATGATTGGAGAAAAGGTGGGAATAAAAAAGAATATAATAATAATAATGTGGTGAAGAGGTGTGGGATTCGTCCAATTTACAAGCAGGATGTGGAGTATTTAACGGAATTATCAGCAACAGATGGTGCAATTACTATGCCTTCTACATTATAAGGGCAAAAAATGTATCCACTGCACTAAAAAGGAAAGCAAGAAAGCAAGAAAGAAAGGTGTGCGCCAAGAGAAAAAGAAAAGAAGGAAAAAAAAAATGATATTTGTGCATGATAGGGTGGCCGAACCTCACATACACAAGGTAAGAGTTGTTTTGTGTGTCTTCTTCTACCTCCATACATCATCCTAAAGCCCGTGGCATGCCCACATGCAGTTGCCGGAACCTGGGAGATAGCGAGGAAGATCCAATGGTAGAAATCGGAAAGCGTTTTCAACAAGAGAAAGAACGAAGGAGTTAGCCTGGAGGTATGTTTACGAATCTTACCTTGTTTTATTCTTATATATCGTACAGGTTCATAAAGTCACTTTTATTATTTTTAAAATGCTGTATTTGTATGAATATGATTCATACGAATTTCAAATCATTAAAAATTTTCATCCGCTGCTCGACTCTAGGGCTTACATATTCCAACTTTCAAATAACTTCCCATGAACTAGGTTGGATCGTTGTAGAAGGCGATGCTCAGCTCACTCTGCAGATTCTGTATCCCCTCCCTTAAATTCGACCGGTTCCTCTTGTTCCACTGAACCAGCTCTTTCTTACACTTAGAAATTGAGCATAGCACCTGTTCCATAGCTCCCCAAACCCCCGATTGGACCCAACATTGTCTAACCAACCTTTGGCAATCATCACGGTCTACCCAGCAGGACTTAAAAGTGGAATTGTCTCGGATTCCAATTCCCCCTCCCTAGCAAGCAATCATTATCAGTCAGGACCTCCACTAACAGAGGTCTATGATCGGAAAATTGTAGTCCAGGTGATGAAAAAAAAGATCTCGGAAACATCTGACCCCATTCGAAACTATACACTCCACGATCCAGCCTCTCCTGAACCAAATCACTCCATTACGCCTATTACGCCTGAACCAAAAACCCTCTAGCTCATTAATTAATAATTCCATTTTATCATGATTAATTGATATTTTAATACAAATTTAATGTTTTTGTAAATTAAGAAACGGTCATGTGGACATGATAGTGTTCTTTTCAAGATATAAATGTTACTGATTTATCATTGCAGTGATATTGAAGTTGTACAGATCGAGTAGCTTTGTCTTTGATGATGGATAGAATTAGAGCCCTATCTTCTTGCTACAGTCTCTGATGATGGTTGGATGAAGTTCCTCTTGAGATAGAGTGATTTGGTTGTTTTATTTATTTATTTTTATCTCAATTTTAATTAAACCAAAAGATGAAAGGAAACATGTCATTGGTATAAATTGTCTGCCCATGTGGTGCAGTTTTATATGTTTAGTATGAATATGACTGGAAAGTCAATGGTGATGCATATTACATCAATGCAGTAATGTTATAGATTTCACATTTGTATTTTAAAGCTTGCATTACATCAATTAATATTACAATCGATAAATGGATACATGTAACAAGTGAGAGATAAATCATCATTTATGTCGGGTAGGATGCAAGTGAGATACAAAAGTGGATGTCTAGCATTATTTAAAAAACAAGAAAATTGTTAACACACCCGATTTGAATAAGAAGAAGAAGATATGCAACCCAGGTTCTTGGAACACAAAATTGAGAGTGAAATAGCTTGATACTGGACCTAGTGCACCAGCTGCAACCGCCTAGGCCCAATATCAAATGGCCCAATTTTTTTTTTTTTTTTTTTTTTTTTTTTTTTTTTTTTTAAAGAGAATGAAAAGCTGATTTTGATTGAGAGGGCCCAATTAAAGTAATTAAGTTAAAATTTTCTTTAATTTTTATTTGAGTGGCAATATTTACACCCCTCTAAAATTGTATGTACACCCCATATTAGTATTATTTTTAAAATTCCAACATTGCCCTTAAGTAAAGCTATTAAATGATTGTTTTTAAAATAAGTTATTAAATGATTAAATAATTATAAATATACCATATATATTTTTAATTTTTTATTAATACAATACTGTATTTTAAACATTTTAACAAATATGATCATAATATTAACAATTTATTAATTGAAAAATAAATAAATAAATAGTTATTATTTTCAGTTCAAATTTTTTTTAAAATCTCATGTTAAAAAGAAAATACTGAAACCCATAAAATGTTTATTTATAAACTAAAACATAAACCTATTCGTCAAAAAAATAAATAAATAAACATTTTGGATTTGAGTATAAGTGTTTCATTTTGATTTTTGATTAAATCTTTGAAAATCGTTTTCTCTGTAACACACAAGATTTTTTTTTTTTTTTTTTTTTTTTTTTTTTTTCATTCTGATTTTGGGTTTGGTTCAAAACCAAGGGAATAATAATAAATATTAAAAAAAAAATTTAAAAAAAAAACTTTAATAAAGGATTTCTAGAAAGCCAAGTGTTTGATAATGGAGACTCAAATGTTTTATTTTTATTTTTATTTTTATTATCAGTAAATCTATGCCATCTTCTCTCTGTTTTTTTTTTTTTTTTTCTTTTTTTGTTGTAATTAGTTGAATAAGGTTAGAGAATACTTTTTAATACTCCTAGAAGAAACACTTTCAAATTCAACCGGTGAGAAGGTTTTGGCTTGGAAGGAAAGGAGATTCTTCTCCTTTATTTTTCATTTTTATTAATTATGTTATAATTTATTAATTTATGGTATTTATAAATAAATTTAGAGAAAGGATATATTTGGTAAAATGTGGAGTGTACTTACAAATTATAATATTTTAAAATTTTAATGTTGGTGTACATACAAAACGGGTTGTACATACGATTTTAGAATAGTGTAAATATCGCCACTCTTTTTATTTTAGCTTAGATTTTTAATTAGATGTTATGATTTTCAATTACTTTAATTATTAATACAGATATTTTATCTTTTTAATTTTTAATATTATTGTACTTTTTAAGTTTTTAATTAATAAATAGTTAATATTTTGATAAAAAAATAAAACATATTATAAATGTTTATTAAAATACTCATAATGTTATATATTGTAATAATATAAATATACAAAAATATTATAATATAAATAGTTTTGAACCGTGTATATATGTTATATGATGTCATGTAAACTCAAATGAAATATTTTTCTTTAACAAATTGGTTTTATTTTTATATAATGAAGTTCTCTAATTATCAGGTTTGATTTTAATATTTTATAAGAATAAAAAAAACATTGTTTAAACAGTTTCAAAATTTATTATTAAGATTATATTAGGAGTTTTGCCATAATCGAAGAAACTCATTAAAGTACAGCAAAATGTACAAAAATTTGTTGTGATCAAGTGATCATTGTCAACTCAACAACTACAAACTAGCAATGTCTGGCTAGTTTGTCGACGATGAAGTGAATGCGAAAAAACTAATTAGCAATGTTTTATAGAAGTTTGCAAACAATCAAATTAAGTGTAGAAAAGGAAGGCTGCGCCTTGTACAGTTAAATCCAATGAAACTAGGGTGTTATCACTGGTGTCTCAACCAGAAACGAAAAGAAATGGGAGACAACAATTCATGTTGTGTACCTACTACCTTGGGACCACGATCAACCAACCGAACCCATTCATGTTGGTTCTGCAGGCAATCAAGAACAGCCTAAGAATGACTTGAATATGCTTAACGCTCTCCACTGTGCTTCCTAAAGAAAGAGAAGAAAAACGAATCAAAAAGCATAAATAATTTTCTTTTTTGAAAAAACACCCAAAAGTAATCATATATACAGAATAGAATAAGTGAAAACATACTGCCAAGACAGCATTACAGAGCTCCTCATATGTCATGAGCTTGCCTTTGCTCGCGATTTCATTGATCAAGCCTGTATATGGATCATTAAGAGGGGACAAAGATATATAAATATCACATTGTACCAACCAGAAAGACGAAGTAAAAGGACAAACTTTGGTAATCAAGAAAAACCTTAGATCTAGGCTGTGCATGGATAGCAGTGGAAAATTATACCTCGCGTTACATAGCAATTAATGTTTAAAAATCACATGCATATAAATTAACCTTAACAACATACTGGAAAAGTGTCAAATGCTTATGTATTGAACATTAAATGGATATTATAAACTAGTAATATACCATACCACTTCACTATAGAGTTTTCATCGCTGCCGACCATTCCTGGACCTATGCCAAAAATTGAAATCCTATCCTCTGCAATGTCAACCCTGCATAAATATTAAAAGAATCATCATATACAGTTTGAGTGGGACTACATTTTTCATCTAGTTTGAGTGGTTGTGCAGTGCACGGATCAGTCTTTGTTCTCTCTTTGGTTAATGAAAAGGAAATGAGGGCCAAATTGATTGATGTCAGATCCAGTGTGATGGATTGTGTGGTGCATGTGACTGGTTTGAAACTCACTATGATCAGTCTTATGATTCTCTTTCAGTCGATAGAGAGGAAGTGAAGGTAAATCCGACTGAGTTACGGGCGGAATGCATGGTTGGGAGAGTACCCCGATTTCTACAATAAGGAGAGAATAAGCCTGATCAGCTGATCTTCTATTAAAAGAATCATCATATACCAAGCATTGGAATGAAAGGAAACTGATGAACTAGTTATTGGTAGAATTAACTATGTAAGAAAGCTGCTGATGCTACAACTCAACTCCAACAGACCTTTACCCCATTGAACACCAAAACATCTACAGAAAGCGGCAAGTGTATTACTAATAAAGGAGGAAGAACCAGATAAGTTCTTTAACTTATAATTTAATTACTGAATGCAAAAGGTTTATTAGATGCACAAAGATGAAGAATATTCAACAATGATTATGCCGAGGTCAATGCATTAACAAAATAAGAAAACATAAGTAAGAGATTAAAAAACTATCGAAGCATATATCCGATCATAAAATCCACATGTGTACCCAGTTTGCATGTCCAATAAGTCATTTCAATGAGAAATTTGAAATTAAGAATTCATGTAATTGAAAAAACAGATAAAACAGCGAATACACATTACCCAACTCATCAGGTGTTAAGAGTGGCTGCTAATACCTATCATGATAAGAGAAGAAAAAATTAATAGAAGCACATGCAGCTAATCAATGGTGTGTGTGTGTATATCATTGCCTAACATTAACTATGTACTTATTCCCTAATTATAGGATCTAGCAATGTGACGGTTGAGAGACTGAGAATTAAACTGTGTGAGGCTTTAAATTTTGTTTATTGGCAATTAAAAGATCAAGTCAAGTCAACAATCCAAAAACAACATGAAAGTGTTTGAAAAAATCTTTCAGATTTAGATTTAATTCTATTTAAGACAAAGAATTAGCTTACAGCTGGCTTAGCTCTTCTTCCGGTAAGGGGAAAAAGTCGTGTCCCTGCTCCACCACCTAATATATATGATGGAGGCCACAATCTTGGGGTCTGCTTCTGGTTTTATAAACATTGGTGCCTGAAAAGTCTGCATACACAAGTTCATAAATGGACATAATTCAAGGAAAAGTACTAAATAGTAGAACACATGAAGAAAATTATCATGAGGGGATTATAAAACTAAATTTTCCAATTGAAAGAAGTTAATGCAGGGGTTGAAGCTACCATGAAATCTTTAGAAGTGGTCACATGTCGTTTAAATGTTGCACATTTTCTTCTGTAATTGTTAGACTTCCCCAACTGAACACCTGATATGCTGACGTTGGACTGCCCAGCACCAACTCTAGTGCTGAAAAATGAGGAAGATGACAAGAACCTCTCATGGTGAGATGATGATGATGATGGATGGCATTGCCAATTTTGAAGATAATGTGCTGAATCCATGCAATTCCATTGCTGCTATTTTTGAAGATAATGAGCTGATGATGGCATTGCCATTTTTGAAGATATAGAATGAAAATGAGTTCAAGAAAAAGACCCTCCTGACTTCTGTTTTGTATTTTCTCTCTTGTCCTCTTTCAATAGATAATTACACAACAAAAAGAACTGAATCAGATTAAAATTCTTGATTCTACTAAATAATTTAGCTAACAAAAGATTGATTTTCAAGTATAGTAAAAACCTAACACAAAGAAACCGAAAACTAGACAGATTCAAAATAAAGGCTTTCACATTCAGTTGTTCAACAAATTAAGAAAATTGTGAACAACTTGGTACAAATGAGAAAACATACGCTGTTTCTAGATGGCATGTATTGCTTATTGGATGAAATGAAAGAAAACATGGGATAAAAAGATGTGATTCAAATTATCTTACTGTCACAAGGAGATACCCATTATAGTAGATAGTCAATGATTCCCTAGATTTACCTCTCTTTCATTTGGTAGGCAGAGGAAAGACTTTAACTACTCAAAGTCTCCATTATTCTTACCTCAAGCACTCGATGGACAATCGGAATATCATGTCCCAAAACAATATTGAAAAGATATTTTAGCAAAATAACTAGTAGGAGCAGTAAAAGCAAAAATTAAGACATGGAAAGGAATTTAAAACAAATATAATGTGAACAGAAACATACTATAAACATGAAAAATAAGAGCATATTTCCTGAAGCAGCTAGCTTACTGTAAGAATTCAACTACAAGGATATGCTTAACAAAGAACAGACATTTCATTGAGAAGTAGTGTTCTAACAGTAAAGACCCAAAAGAAAAAATAAATAATAAAAATAAGAATAGAACGAATATTACAGGAAAACATGTAAAGAACACAACTTGATAATAAATGTGAAAACTTGGCATTACTCTGTCGACAAATTAAGACAACTGAATGGTAATTGTCTTAAAAAAAATCAAACTAGACAGATTCAAAATGAAGGCATCAAGAAAGTCAATAAATCAAAATTGTCTTAAACTGAGTGGTAATTAATTTCAACTCAGAAAATGAACAAGATTCGTTCAACAATCGAGAAAAAGAAAATCAATTCAAGAAGAAAAATAAAAAAACCTTACCATAAAACAAAAGGAATTGTTGAGTGCATCTGCGTTTTTCTTGAAAATCAAAGACCATGTTTGCCCAAGAAGAAGACCGATGCCGATTCCATTAATTACTCATCAAAGAAGATGGAAAAAGAGAGAAGACTAGATAAGACCAGTTTGATTTTTCAGATTTCTAACACCAAGACACCGACTGGCTTTTAAATCCAACGGTTTACATTTTTTTTCTTGATGCAAAAGAAAGAAACATACACACACAAAAATTGAAAAAACGCCCGATTTGAAGAAGAAGAAGATCTGCAACCCATTTTCTCTCTCTCTCTAAAATTGGTTAATTTATAGGATAATATGACCGTTGTGTTGCTTCAATTTTAAGCGCTTTTTTTTTAATTATAATTTAAATAGCTTGATATTGGGCCCTGTACCCCAGCTGCAACCGCCCCGGGCCCAAATTTTTTTTTTTTTTTTTTAAAGAGAATGAAAAGCTGATTTTAATCAAGGGCCCAATTAAAGTAATTAAGTTAAATTTTGTTTTATTTAATTTAATTTTTATTCTACCTTAGATTTTTAATTAGATGTCATTGATTTTCAATTACTTACTTTAATTATTAATACAGTTATTTTATATTTTTAATTTTTGATAATTACTTTTTAAGTTTTTAATTAATAAATAGTTAATATCTTGATGAAAATATATATATTATACATGTTTGTTAAAATACTCAAAATATTATGGGTTAATATTAAAAACCTTCCCTCACCTTTGAACTATATTGGATGTATAGTTACAAATGTTTTTATTTTAGAAACATCCATATGGACTAACACCGTTACCATTCCGTTTGTATTGACTGAATTTGACCGTTAAAAAATCTAAAATGTCTCTATTTAAGCTTCAGTTGTATAAATTGACCATTATACCCTCAAACGTTTACCAAATAAAAATTAATAAAATTATCATACAAAAGGCGGGAATGTCAACTTGCAAAGAAGAAGTTATTTTGTAGACAATTTTATCCCTAAAAATAACAAAAATACAAATGAAAACAAAAATATTCAAACTCAAGTTGTATTGAAGATTAAATATGGACATTTTAGACTTTTTAATAGTCAAACTTAATCAACATAAACGGAATGTTAACGGTGTTAGTTCACAAGGGAGGTTTCTAAAATAAAAGTATTTATAACTATACATTCATTAATAGTTCAAAGGTGAGGGGAGGTTTTTAATATTAACCCAAATATTATATATATTATAATAATATAAATATACAGAGAGTATTTATAATTATTTTAACGATGATACCTAAGGTCAATATTAAAATTTTAAAAATATACTAATTTGGAGGTGTTCAAAGGGGTGCAAATATCGTTTCTCTAAAGTTAAAGATCAAATGGCTCAAGTCAGTGGTGCATCATTGCTTGCTGCTCATAATTAGAGATAATTAGAGATAATTAGAGATCACTGGTGCCGTTTTGCTTGAAACATAACATCATTGGTGCCGTTTTGCCTTCTACACTTGTGATCAAAAGCGATAATTAGAGATTTAGAGGTGAGATGTTATGTTTCAATAAGTCATGGATATAAGTTGGGATGTCTAACCGAAAGAATACAAAAGCGGATTTGTTATGTTTTCTTGTTGCTTTATGCTGCACTTAGAGAACTAATTGAAGGAACTAAATCAGTGAAAATTCGATTAATTAGCCGTTTCTGTTCAGGAAATAGTATTATGTTGCTGGTCCATTTGACTAATGTTACACGTACATTTTCTAAGAGATATAACAAAATAAGACAACTTATCCCATGCTTGGTTTTTTTCATCTCGTAAGAGAGTATACATCGAAAAATCAAACAGTCGCTGCCTGTGGGTCTTCCAAGAAGTGGAATATTTAAAGATCCAAGTGCAGAGTCAAAGATCCAATTCGAAGGCCCATAATTAAAGTCCAATTCAAGTCCTAACCCATTTCTCATAACAGTCCAAGACCACAAATTAATCAAAGGTGTGTGCACCTGTGCTGTGGATGTGTCACCACAAAACAAATAATAAAACGAGTGTCGGTCACTTTGGTGCAAAGAAGATAAAAATGCAAACATAATTTTTTTTATTTTTTTTTAAAAGCAAAGGTGAGCATGTGAAGCCACATGTGAACATGTGAGCTGGGAATTGATAAAGCAAAAAAGTGAGTGTTTGATTATATGAGCTGAAGGTGGGGTGTAAAAGCAAAAGCAAAATGTGAAGAAAAAGGGGGACTTGGGGAAGCGTGAGGAAAAAACTTTTGGGGGAGGAGTGCTCTAAGAGAACTTTGGGGGAGGAGTCCTCCAACTCTCCAAGTCTTCCCTAAAATCCAGAAGTGAAAAACAAATTTTTTTTTTTTCTATTTTCACATCTTAATCTCCAAAACAGTTTTTTCATATTGTTTTGATCTCATCATTTTTGTTCAGTTTTATTTTTATTTTATTACTTCACATTTCTTTTCCATTTCCCATTTCAAATTTTCTAAAAAGAAGTATTCTAAAGTCTAAATGGGAATATTAAAATAAAATAAAGTATCTTTAAAAATTATGTCTTTAGAATTTTTTTTTAATTTAAATTTTTAGAATGAAGTGTCTGTTTTTAAAAATGAAATTTAAAAAAATATTATTTCATAAGAAGATCTAATTTTAAACTTCATAAATATGATTCAAGGGACAAATACTGGAATTTGTTATTTTTCTAAATCCTTTCTGTGTTTTCACGTTTTCTTTTGACTTTTACAATTTTGCTTGGTGATAAGTGAAAAGTTAATAGTTTTAGAGTTTTAAATTTACTTGTAGTAGATCTATTAGAAATAGAGTTTAAAAAAAAAAAAAATCATAGATGTTTGGTTAGTAGACTTTTTTAAAAAAATGTCTATTTGGAGAAGTACCTCCTCATGAGCTTTTGCCCGGTAGAGGTTTAAATTTTACTAGCATCTACTCAATTTAAAATAGACAATCTCAAAAGCCAAACTAAACAATTATAGAAAAAAACTTAAATAGACGTTGATTGACATTTTGAGCCAATAGAAAACTCAACCAAACAAGACTACTCAAGTCACTGTTAACTGTTAAAAAAAAAAGTGGAAATTGATAAGAGATAAAGAAGGGCAAATTGCATTGCAACCCTTGAGGTTTGGGTAAGTTGCACTTAGATGAAAAAGTTTTGTTATTATACATTAACACCCCCAAGACTTAAATTTAACTTTAAAAATACCTAAAATGCCCCTAATTGTATTATTTTATAAATAGTTTAAAAAGGTTAAATAAATAAATTTGGTAATTTAAAAATTAAATAAAAAATATTTATTTATTTATTTATTTTAAACTAATTATTTGATTTGATTTTTTTAAACTATTTATTTATTCAATGAATCATATCTTTTATTTATTTTATTTTATTTTATTAAAGTTTATAAAGTTTTTGGTTAAACGGTAAAAAAATGAACTTAAAGTATTTATTTATTTTATTTTTTAAAACTATTTATTTATTTTATTTTTAAAACTATTTATTTATTAATGAATCATATCTTTTATTTAAAAAAAAATTATTAAATTTTATAAATTTTTTGGCTAAAAGGTTAAAAAATAAAGTATAAAATAATACAACTATGGACATTTTAGACATTTTGAAAGTCAAATTTAAGTCTTAGGGGTGTTAGTGTATAATAACAAAACATTCCATCTAAATGCAACTTGTCCAAACCTCAAGGGGTGCAGTGCAATTTGCCCGATAAAGAAATGTTTGACGAAACAAAGAAAACAAAACATACAACGAAAATTGCATTGTTTATGGGATCCACCACATCTTCAGAGTTCAGGCTTTAATGGACCATGCGTCAACGTGACTCGTGAGGCTCCAATAATTTGATCTATCAGTTATTTATGTGTTAGATTGTTGGAACTTTTTTTTTTTTTACCATTTGGTGATTAAAAATATTTTTTCTTGACTTCATTTTATTTTGTTAGAATATATATTTTGAGGGGTTAGATTTATTATAACTTACGACTCGTTGTATATTTACTTTTTATTAATGAAATCCATCTTCCTATTAAGATTGTTTAAAAAAAATTATAACTATTATTTAGTTCAATCCCACCGGATATAAAATCCTGGATTCATCCCTGCATAAATCATTTTATTATAGGTTCTAGTCATTCCCTAAACCCTGAGAATTAAATTATTATTATTTTTTTTGAAAATTACAAGAAAATTGCATTGATTATTTTGGCTCCACAAGCTTCAAACTTTTTTTCTTTCTCCTTTTTTTTTTCCCTACTTTTATGAGGTTCCAAGAAATGATCTCTCATAACCCTAATTGTTTCAACTTGTTTGTCTCAACGTTTCATTATAACCCTAATCTAATTTAATGACTTATTTGCAAAATGTTTAATTTGATTTTTTCAAATTAATTTAATTTGATTAATTTAAAATTAATTTAAAGTAATCATGTTACAGTGAGTTAATTCGTTATTGATATGTATTTATTTACCAATTATCATATCATGAGATAAAAGATAAAATATATAGATATGATGTTTACCATTGCTTCTCTTAAGTAAAATGATGATTTATTTTTTAATAAAAATGTAGCCATAAGATGAATGCGATATAAATAACAGCTAATTATTACAGACTCAAAACTTCAAGGAAACTTTTTGCTGTAGGCAGCAAAATTTCCTGGAAGGAAAGTGGAGCCTTAGAAAATTTCTTGGAAATTTTGTGTCGTGCAAACAAACTAATATTAACCCTTTTTAATAGCTTTGACTTTGCTAATGTAAGGCTTCAGTTTTTAACTTCTCTGGGAACAAACAAGCTATTAACCCTTCGTGGAAATGGTGGAATCTGTCACTATTTTAAACTGATTTGGTGAGAATGTCAGTGGTTTAATAAGTTAAGTTTAAAAGGCACCTATTATGGTGAACTACCAAAATTGCCCTTAGTTAATGATTTATGTTATTCTGTTTGGTCTTGTCTCTGTCCACACTTGCAACAAAAACGTCAGTAAGATTTAACTGAGTTCAACTCTCGTCTCTCTACAAATAAAAGTTCAAGGTGTTGCCCCGACTTTCTTCTTCAGTAAAATAAGGTAATATTTCTTGATCCTGCTTGTTTGAATATTTCGAGCATTTTAGTATTTTGTTAAACTGAAGCCATTGTTATAATGTAAGAACTTTTCATTTTATTTTCGAGCCTTTTTGAAACAATTCGTGCCTTTTTGGTCATGAATCGAGCCTTTTTGAAAAAAAATCGTGCCTTTTTGGTCATGAATCGTGCATTTTTGAAAAACCTGTCGTGCCTTTTTGAAAAAAAATCGAGCCTTTTGGCTAAAAAATCGTGCCTTTTTGGTCATGAATCGTGCCTTTTTGCTAAGAAATCGTGCCTTTTTGGTCATGAATCGTGCCTTTTTGCTAACAAATCGTGCCTTTTGGAAAAACCTTTCGTGCCTTTTTCAAACAAAATCGAGCCTTTTTGCTACAAATTCGTGCCTTTTTGCTCATGAATCGTGCCTTTTTGCTAACAAATCGTGCCTTTTTGAAAAACCTTTCGTGCCTTTTTCAAACAAAATCGAGCCTTTTTGCTACAAATTCGTGCCTTTTTGCTCATGAATCGAGCCTTTTTGAAAGAAAATCGTGCCTTTTTGCTCATGAATCGTGCCTTTTTGAAAACATTTCTTGCCTTTTTGGTCATGAATCGTGCCTTTTTGCTACAAAATCGTGCCTTTTTGGACCTCATTCGTGCCTTTTTGGTCATGAATCGAGCTTTTTTGCACAAATTCGTGCCTTTTAGAACTGAAATCGTGCCTTTTAGAACTGAAATCGTAAGTTTTTGAACTGAAATCGTGACTTTTTGAAATCGTGCCTTTTTGAACTGAAATCGTGTCATTTTTAATGGTTTGTGATTATTAATTTGACAGCCTCATGAATCGGGTTAGAATAGTAATATCTTACAACGGTCAATGGGAGCAGTTACTCGACGGAAGTCAGAGGTTCGTTGGATCTGATAACCGAGGAATGTATGTGTCAAAGAATTTGACTTACGATGAATTGGTGTCGATCGTGCATACTATTGTGAACTATGATGTAAGCAAATACAACGTTGATTTGTCATCAATATCAATGGTTCCTGGTAGTACGTGTCGCACATTTATAAGCAATGACGACGATGTCCAGTTTATGCTAGGGAAAGATCGAGTGATCCCTCAAGTATGTGTCAGTCTTATTGAGCGGACAGCTGGAGATGTGTTAGGGAATGATATTCCTCCTCCTGAAAATACCCTACAATTTGGATCCTTTAGTGGTAGCAACCAAGCGTTCACCCAAAGGAGTGGCAACGAAGGTGGGAGAAACATGTTTGGTGTACCACAAGTTGTGGTCGACCATGCAGATGCGGCTGAGACTCAATTTGGTGATGTGTTTGGTTGTCGAATTGAGCAGTATGATGCGCAGTACAATGAGCAGAAAAATGACAATTACCCGAACCATGAGGTGGATAATGAGGCAAATAATGAACATGTTGATGATTTGCAAAATGCGGATGAAGAGCATGCACATATGCAAACACATGGTAGACATGTAGAAGGAATTAGTGGCACTGCACCACCAGATATGCCTGGGACTTCCGAGGTCCGTTATAATGTGACAACATTTGATTCTATTAATGCGACAACTTGGGTTATTCCGGGAGCAAATTCATACTCGTTTGGTATTGGTAGAAGCAGCACTTTGGAAGCGCAAGAACCGAGAACCATGATTTATAAGGGTCAATTTTTCCCGAGTAAAAAGGATTTGAAGAGGCTAGTTGGCGATTTTGCGATGCGTAAGAACTTCGAATGGAAGGTGAAAAGGTCCAATAAGACAACTTTACATCTGGTTTGCATCATTGACGACTGTACGTGGAAATTAAGAGCGGTGAGGAGAGAAGAAGGGACTTACTTTCAAGTCAGAAGTTTTGTCAACGAACACACCTGTCCCTTGGAGGAGATTCACCGTCGCCATCGACAAGCTAGTGCAGTCACAATCGCAGAAGTTGTTGCACCTAGACTTCAACAAGCCGATGGTCGTCTCATGCGTCCGAAGGACATAATCGCCGATATGAAAACAATGTATGGCATCCAAATCATGTACAGTAAGGCACATGATGCCCTGCAATATGCATTGTCATTGACCTATGGAACGCATGAAGAAAGTTTCCAACTGCTGCCATCTTTTGCATAGTTCTGGAACAACAAATCCAGGCACAATCACAGACTTACAGTGCGCAGATGATGGTAAATTCCTTTACTTTTTTATGTCGTTAGGGTCCTCAATTAGAGGTTTTCGGAGGTGTATGCGTCCTGTGATTGCAGTTGATGGTACCCATTTGAAGGGAAGATTTGGGGGTACAATGTTTGTGGCAACTGCACAAGATGGAAACGAACAGGTGTATCCAATTGCTTTTGGGTACGGTGACTCAGAAAACAACCTTTCATGGGAGTGGTTTTTGGAGTGCTTGAGAGGTGCCCTTGGTCATATAGATGATCTGGTTTTCATTTCCGATCGTCATGCAAGCATTGAAGCAGGGATTTCTAAAGTGTTCCCTTATGCAACCCATACCATATGTTGCTGGCATTTTGGTGAAAATATGAAGAAGCGATTCCACAGAAAAGATGTTGCCGACATAATGGATAACGCTGCTAGGTCGTACTGTCAAATCCAATACGATCGCCACATGGAGGAGTTACGTAGGCTGCACAAAGGTGCATACGATTATGCCATTGATGCCGGTCCACACAAGTGGTCCCGTGTTCATTGCCCCCAAAGAAGGTACAGGTTGATGACCACAAATGTTGCAGAGTGCATAAACTCATGCCTAAAATTTGCACGGCAACTGCCATTGATGACACTAGCAGAGTTCATTCGGAATATGCTACAAAAGTGGTTCCACGATCGTCATACAAATGCACGATCAATGCGTCATCGATTGACCGACGCAGCACATCTTGTGGTCCTTAAACGTGTCGAGAAATGCGGTTATATGACCGTAAATGCAGTTGACTGGAACATATTTTCCGTCAGACACAAGGGAAAACAGTGGACGGTTGACTTAGCCCGGAAGACATGCACATGCAACAAATTCCAAATGGACTTTTTACCATGTTCACATGCACTCGCAGTGGCAAGGTACATGACTCCGTCCATTTATTGCTTTATAGTACCCAAACGTGAATCTAACTGTGTTCATTGTTGTAGGGAGCGGAACGTGGATTTCACATCTCTATGTGCGGACTACTACAAAAGGGAAACACTAATTGATGCATACTCGGTTCCTATCATGCCTGTTGGTCATCCTTCTTCATGGGTAGTGCCATCCGACATCGCATCACGGGTGGTTTTAAATCCAAGGACGAAGAGACAATCCGGTCGCCCGATGGAGGGTTGACATGTCTCGGGAGAGGACAACCACACAGTCGTGTAGAAGATGTGGACAACCAGGACATAACAGTAGGAAGTGTTCTAACCTGCCTATGGTTAATGAAGGTCCCAGTACTATTGTACCCGAACAATACCGTCGCAAGTGCAGCATCTGTCATTCAACTGGACACAACAAACAAACGTGCCCTCAGAAGGACTCTATCGTGGAATGAATGGAGTCTTATAAGAGGAGACTTGACCCCACGTCATAAATGCTGTCATGGAAGCGATTGAAGGGATGAGAGTTGCATTGGGTGCTGCTGTTGTGCTAAACTACTGTCTGTAGTGGCTTTTCCATCATGTTCCCTATATATTGGCGCTCAAGATGCTGTCGTGGTTGCTTATCCAACACTAGACGACAAGCATAATAACATATACAGTAGGCCAGAGTTAGTGATGTTTATTTGAGTGCAACGAGTTTCAGCTAGAGAGGACAAAAAGACGAACGATGCAATCATGTTAGGGCTTATGTTTTAGACATGTGTTTTGGATTTTAGCTGCTGTAGTTTGTTTATTTCCTCAAGTCACCATACCAGTTGATATACTCATATATGGTATTTTTTAACTTTGTGTATGCTTTGATATATGTTCATATTTTAGAAATATTTTATGTTCGAAATTTTTTTTTAATTTAGTTGAACTTTGAACTGCAAACAACTTGAAATAAAAAAATAATAATTTCATTAACAACAGCTCTGTTATGTACAACAACTACAATATCCTGGAGTTACAATAAACCTCGATGGCCATCTTTTGCCGGATGATAGGCATATCGGCTTCCGTCCAATCGAACGTATCCCTGTTCGCCGTCAGGTACTCAATCATTCTCAATGTATGGGCACCACAGTTTCCCCTGTAATTAACCACATGAACAACCATTAGCATTGATACATTTCAAAACCGATTGGGATAGAATAACAACTTGAAATAGTCATACCCCAATTCCTGTTGGGGCACCCGGTCGGCTGACACGAATAACATCCGGAACGGCCCATCCTTCTTTTTGTAAGTCTTGTCACCCGGTTGTCTGTTCCTGTGAAAGTGCACCGTATAGAGCTGAGACGGTAGCAAATAGCGCAGATATGCAAACTGGGCATTCCTGTGCCTAAATGGGACCTCTCGTCTGAACGAGTCAAACATAAGAATGTGCCCAAACTGCAGATCGATGCTGGCCATGACCCAATGCATACCTCCAACATTGCAAGGAATCAGAACCTGCAGGTGTTTCTCCAAGGTGTTATCAAAACTCGAATAAACATGGATGCAAAACTCGAATAAACACTCACAATGTCAACATCGTGCCAAGGCCGTATCCCTAACTGGAGCTCCCCACGGACCACCGCAAGCTCATCATGGGACCATGTCTGCCCAAACATGGACCAACCTGATGGGGGTTTCCTCTCCTCACCAGTGCCGATTCTGTCCCATTGGTGATCTAACAATGTCTGAAAGAAAATTAACCGAAACGTTAGGCAGAAGATGTATGAACACATCAATGTTGAAGCGAAAACCGTATAATATTAACACTTACAAAGAATTGGGAATCCAGTATGTTGATCCTCGAACAGTAGACAGTGGGGTGCAATCGCTGACGCCTCCGGACAGTCTTCAAGTATGCGTCAATGTGCTGAAAATTTGAACAGTTTGTATTGTTAGGATTCAACCATTTGTGACTGAGTTTTATAAAGACAGTTCAAGGAAGGAACATACCGTATCCTCCAATTCCATTAAGTTGGTTTGCAACCGGTGGAACCAAGTGACAGGAACACTAACTGGGTCGTGCAGATCCACATCACGTCTGCATAAGTAGGGAAAAAGTTACATAATACTGACTTACATATTTGTCGAAAAAAACTATAAACAGAATGTAATACTTACAATTCCCCCGACGTGCTCCTCTTGTAGTCTTCGTACGTCGCAAGCTGTTCAGGATCTATCAGTCCATGTGGATTCCATACATGTGCCGGCGGCGGCATCACCCGTGCCCTCTTTGGTTGACAGGGGTCTGTGTATGGGCTCCGTTCCATCCAACCTCGACGTCGAATCCGGTCTCCATGCCTTAGGGGTGGGGGAGTCTGTTCCGGACCATGGGGATCGGTGCGGGTCGAGGAGGAACTCGGTCCCCGTTCATCGACCTACGAACGTGGAATCCGAAGAACCAAATCTCTCTTCGAGGATCGCCTGGAGGGGTCGGCTGTGCTCTGGTCTATCGGAGGTCGCCGCTCGCTGGGATTGACTGGATGGGTACGCTGCGACGTGCGGTCAATGGATAGCTCCTGGATATCGACAGGATCATGCAGCAACTGTGATGAGCAGTCTGGGGTGACTGCATGCGACGGTCTACGCTCCAATAATGCTGTCTCTGTATCGCCGGGGACTGCCGGTTGTCCAAGTGCATCTGGAGCATCTGGAGCCTGTTGCTCAGGTACTGTGTCTGTAGTATGGGCCTCCCTATGTCTGGTCCCTGACCCTGTCTCATCATGATCAGTACCTGTCCTGCCTGTACTGAATGCTCCATCATAGTCATGAGGTGGTAGGTCATCAAACGGTGGATCCTCCTCCATACGCCCCTGCGACGGGGGACCCTGCGACGACGGACCCTGAGACGTCGGACCTTGTAGCGTCCGAATCATAGCCACCAACTCTTCATGCTGTGAAAGTACGACTCGACCCTGAAAGTATCGGTCGTGTATGCCATTTTGGACCATGTCATAACTTGCTGGGTCGGGAATGATTCCGAACTTCAATCCGGTGATTACACAAAACTCAACCTTTGAGAACCGGACCGTATGCTTACCCAACAAAAATCTCATCTCATCTTCCGGGCTGTCGTGATTCAACTCGCGCAACAGCATCCGATGGACAATTCCAGCCGAAAAATTCATCTCCTGATGCATGTCAAGTAAATGACCGAAGCAAGACTCAGTAAACCGACGACGGTCTTCCATCCGAAGAAGTTCAGGTACACTTTCAAGTGCGTTGTGGACATCTGTAATGTCATTCACATGGTCATGCCGAATAATTTTTCCCTGGAACCATTCTCCCACAGGGATTTTCAGGAAATCCTTCAGATTCACCCTCTGCATATTCACAAAAAAAAAAAAAAAAAAAAAACGTAAGTACAAAAAGGCACGATCACAGTTCAGAAAGGCTCGAATACAGTACAAAAAGGCACGATCACAGTACAAAAAGGCACGATCACTATACAAAAAGGCACGATCACTATACAAAAAGGCACGATCACAGTGCAAAAAGGCACGATCACACTATAAAAAGGCTCGATCACAGTACAAAAAGGCTCGATCACTATACAAAAAGGCACGATCACAGTGCAAAAAGGCACGATCACTATACAAAAAGACACGATCACACTACAAAAAGGCACGATCACTATACAAAAAGGCACGATCACAGTGCAAAAAGGCACGATCACAATACAAAGTTCAAAAAGGCACGATTACAATACAAAAAGGCTCGATTACAAAACAAAAAGGCACGATTACAATACAAAAAGGCACGATTACAAAACAAAAAGGCACGATCTCAATACACAAACGCTCGATTACAATACACAGTTTATAAAGGCACGATTACAACACAAAAAGGCTCGATTACTATACCAAAAGGTTCGATTACAAAACATAGTTCAAAAAGGCACGATTACATCACAAAAAGGCTCGATTATATCACAAAAGGCATGATTACATCACAAAAATGCTCGATTACAATACACAGTTCAAAAAGGCACGATTCAACTACAAAAAGGCACGATTCAACTACAAAAAGGCACGATTCAACTACAAAAAGGCTCGATTCAACTGCAAAAAGGCTCGATTCAACTAATGAAACCTAGATCTTCATCGTTTTCAAACAAATTTTTTTCCAAAAATAAAACCCTAACCTAACCTGATCAACAAACACACAATCTTATTCAAAAAAGAGAATGAAAATGCTTACCTCACTCCTTCTGCTTCGCCGTTCAACTGTCGTCGACATAGCTACTGTTCCGGTGGTTCACCGTCGGATTTTGGTTCTATTGTCCGTCCGTTTCTCGGTCAAAGCTTTTTCTTTCAACGTTTGAAAAAACTCACAAAGCGACAAATGAAGGGTATTTTTGTCTGGTGACCATAAATGGTGCCTTTTAAACTTAAGTTAATAAGTTGGTGACTTTTCCCCAAAAGGCACCCCATTAAGTGCTATTTAAATTTCGAGCCCTTAACCCTTCAGTGACAGCTTCCATTAAATCTTCTTCTTCTTCACATATTTTATTGTGAAATGCAATTTTATCCAAAAAACAATTCATAACTTAAAATAATATATACTACAACATATAAAATTTAGGGCAATTCAAACATTGTCGCAAAATATGTATTTTTATAGAGGTTAGTAAGGGAAATTTAAACGAAAACTTAGGAAACGTATATTTCATTATAGAATGTGATTTTATCCCATTTGTTTTTATAGAACTACTTAAAATAATTTATACTACAACATATAAAATTTAGGGCAATTCAAACATTGTCGCAAAATATGTATTTTTATAGAGGTTAGTAAGGGAAATTTAAACGAAAACTTAGGAAACGTATATTTCATTATAGAATGTGATTTTATCCCATTTGTTTTTATAGAACTACTTAAAATAATTTATTCACGTACGCATAAAATTTAGGGCAATTCTAAAATTTGCACGAAATATATATTTTTATAAAGTAATGCGAAAACTTTCCAGTCGCATATTTCATTGTGAAATGCATTTTATCTAAAAAAATTTCATAGAACTTCTTAAAATATTTTATTCTATTTGCTTGTAGAATTTAGGGCAATTCTAAAATATTCGCAAAATATGCATTTTTATTCAAGTTAGTAAGGGAAATTTGAGCGAAAATTTATGAGGTGCATATTTCATTACAGAATGCAATTTTATTCAATTGTTTTTTTTTAAATTTTTTTTTTTATGGAACCACTTAAAATATTTTATTCTACCTATGTATAAAATTTTGGGCAATTCTAAATTTTTCGCAAAATATGCATTTTTATAGAGGTTAGTAAGAGAATTTTGAATGAAAATTTAGGGCGCATCCTGTAGCGTTTTTCATTTTCTGTTTTTTGAAAAGAAAAGTGAAAATGAAAACAGTATTTTGGTTTCAGTTTCGAAATCCAATAACGCGTCTAGTAGCTTACACTGAAAGTTGTATTTTGAAAATGAGAATGGGAAAATCACGTTTGGTAGATTAACCGAAAACTATCAAAAATTAAAATATCAATTTTTTGCATTTTGTTTAATATTACAACAATTATAAACAAACTGATTAAATAATTAACCAATATAATTTTTGTATTGTAATTTATAAGTTAAACAAAAGTAACACATCACAAATTACTTAAAAAAATATCATAATTAATAATCAATTAATCAAAACTAAACTCTTAAATTATAAATAAGTATTCATTTTATTAAATATAAATAACAATACAAAAATATAAAAAAGAGAAGAAAAAGAAAGGAAGAAGGCAACCACATCCAGATCCGCTGAGGAGGAATAAGAAGAAGAGCAGATCAGTTGAAGAGGAAGAGGATTAGATTAGTTGAAGAAGAAGAAGAGCAGATTGGCGGTGAAGAAGAGTAGATCGGTTAACCTAAATGGATGTGATTTCATCAAAGTCCTAACCGAAATTAAAATAAGGTATCCCTTAAGAGAGAACCACTATATATATATATACGGTTTTTCTATTGTCAATTCGTCTTAATATAAAATTTATCAGGACGAAGAATATGGACTATTAGATTTACATATTTTGACTCAAAGTGTATACACTTGTTAAAACTTCTTCATAATCTATGATTCACATTCTTCGTCCTGATATAAAATATATCAGGACGAACTGATAATATAAATACTATACATATATGTATATATATATATATATATATATATATATATATATAAATATATGCAGATTTTCTATTGTTAGTTCGAACTAACAATAAATATATCATGATAAAAAATGTGGACCACAGATTATGGAGAAGTTTTGACAAGTGCATACACTTTGAGTCAAAGTATGTAAATCTAGTGGTCCACATTCTTCGTCATAATATATTTATTGTCAGTTCAAACTGATAATAGAAAATCTGTATATATATGTTTATATATATATATAAAGTTTTTCTTATTTTCCAGTTCAACATAATTTGATATTAGTTTTTCTTCTTCTCAAATACCACTCACATTCACTCATCACCATCACTAGAATATATATTTAAAAAAAAAAAAAAGTTCCTTTTCCATAAAAATATATTTAAAATTATTTTCTTACTCAATAGAATTTTTTTTCCAGAAGAGAAAAACAAATATTATTTTCCTATTTTCACATATTGACCTCCAAAATCGTTTTCTTATGGTTTTGATCTTATCACTTTTGTTCAGTTTTACTTTTATTTTATTACTTCACATCTCTTTTCTATTTTCCGTTGTAAATTTTCTAAAAAAAATTAATCTAAATGGATAATATTAAAATAAAATGGAGTGTTAAAAAGAATGTCTTTATAATTTTTTTGTTAAATTTAAATTTTTAGAATGAAGTCTCTGTTTTTAAAAATGAAATTAAAAAAAACAATTATTAGTTCGCAAGAAGAACCTCTTTGTTTTTAAACTTCATAGATGATTTGCTGTTTTTCTAAATCCGTTCGGTGTTTTACATTTTCTTTTGACTTCTATAATTTTGCTTGGTTATCGGTTAAAAGTTAAAAGTTTTAAAGTTATCCACTAAAATCACTGTTAACTGTACAAAATCCTGAGAATTAAAGGTTACACATACATCCTCTAAATCCTGAGAATTAAAAAAAATCACTGAAAATTAAAATTGCATTGATTATAAGGGCTGATGACGTGTACACATACATCAACACTGTACTCTCCCTCGGCTGACTTGTTTATACACCCGAGCAACTCTATAATGACGTGTCTACACCATCATAAATTTCCGTTTTTAAAAGTAATTTGTTTCCTTATGTGGACCTTCGTCTTACTAGTTGGTGAAGAAAATCAAAAACAAAAATGGATTGTATTAAAAAAAAAAAAAAAATTAAAAAAATGATCTGAGACTGAGAATTAAAAAAAAAAAATCACTGAAAATTAAATGAAAATTGCATTGATTATATGGGCTCCACACAACCTTTTTGACACATTTTTTTTTTTCTTTCCTTTCCTTTCCTAATTGCAGCCTTTGAAAATTTCTTGGAAATTTTTTGTTGTCTTCACTTTTTAATAGCTTTGTCTTTGCTAATGTCAGGGTTCCATTTTTAACTTCTCTTCTGGGAACAAACATGCTATTAACCCTCCAATGGCAGCTTCCATTAAATCTTCTAAATCTTCTTCTTCTTCTTCTGGTAGCAATATTCAGTGGAAATTCAATGGCAACATACGAGCCACTGATGATGAGTCTTCATCATCGCCTTCTAAGAGACAAAAATCCTCTTCAGCTTCTGCTTCTGTTAGTAATAGTCAATGGAAATATGACGTGTTCTTGAGTTTTAGAGGTGAAGATACTCGGAACAACTTCACAGGCCATCTCTACAATGCTTTGAAACACAGAGGAATTTACACATTTAGAGATGATGAAAGGCTTGAGAGAGGGAAGGAGATTTCATCAGAACTCTTGGAAGCCATTGAAGAATCAAGATGTTCGATTGTAATTTTATCAGAAAACTATGCTTCTTCTACATGGTGTTTGGACGAACTTTCAAAGATTGTTGAGTGCATGGACTCACAGAAACATACTGTTTTTCCGGTTTTTTACAAGGTAAATCCATCGGATGTACGGAAACAGACAGGGGATTTCAAGACAGACAGGGGATTTCAAGACAGCCTTTGATAAACATGAACAAGTTTTCAAGGATAATCCGGAGAAGGTGAAAAGGTGGAGATCAGCTCTCAAACAGGTTGGCAAACTAGCTGGATGGGATTTAAAAGACGGGTAAACATTATATATATCTCTGAAATTTAAAGCTTTGAAACTATATATGGATGGCATTTTTGTTGCTTTTTAATTGAAACTCTGATTAGGTTACAGAGAAGAATTTCACTAACGCATCTTTAATTTGACATAATTTTAACATATTTACAAGCTTTCCCAAGTTGGGTGGCTTGACCAAAGAGCACGCTTTGAGATAAATTACCTTGATTTTTTATAAATTCAAACGTACAATATCTTAATGCTTTCGAGTTGCAATGAAAGAACAATTCAAAGTACCTTTATAATGCAAAGAAGAATCTATTAATTATTTCCTGTTTGGTTTTACATGGTTACCATTCTTCTTCTTCTCCATAGGTCTGAAGCTAATTTGATCGAAGATATTGTTGGCAATATTTCAAGAAGATTGATCAATCTCCTTCCGAGTGTCATTGAGGAGCAGCTTGTTGGAATAGAGTTTCGTGTGGAGGAGATTTATAAACTTTTAGAACTTGAATTGGATGACAGAGTAACCTTTGTTGGCATTTGTGGGATGGGAGGAATAGGTAAAACTACAATTGCTAGAGTTGTATATGAAAGACTTTCAAACAAGTATGAAGGTAGTTGCTTTCTTGCCAACGTTAGAGAAAAAATCTCTGCAAAAAGAGGTGTTGATGATTTGCAGCAAATGCTTCTTTCAAAGATCTTACATGACACAGATTTAAAAATATGTGATGGTTACGATGGAATCAGTTTGATTAGAAGGCGGTTATGTAAGAAGAAGGTCTTTCTTGTTCTTGATGATGTGGATCAATTAGAACAGCTAGAACAGTTGGCTGGAAGAAACGACTGGTTTGGTTCTGGGAGTAGAATTGTTGTTACGACAAGAGATGAACATGTGCTGGTAAGCCATGGAATCAAAACTCTGTATAGAGTCCAAGGATTTGATTATGATGACGCACAAAGCCTCTTGCGTTTAAAAGCCTTTAAAAACATACAACAAACAACGGATTATAATGAGCTCTTAGAGGATGCTGTACGTTATGCGAATGGGCTTCCATTAGCTCTCAAGATTTTGGGATCATTTTTGTGTGATAGAAGTGTCAATGAATGGAAGAGTGCATTGGAAAGACTACGAGAAGCTCCTGAAGAAAAGATTGTGAAAATTCTCCGAATTAGTTATGATGCACTGGGAAAATTAGACAAGAAAATATTCCTGGACATAGCATGTTTCTTTAAAGGGAAGGACAGAGATGGAGTCATGGAAATATTAAATAGTTGTAATTTTCATCCTGGCATTGGACTTGAAGTTCTTAGAGAAAGATCTCTGATAAGTATTGGGAAATATAACGAAATTTGGATGCATGATTTGATACAACAAATGGGTTGGCAAATAGTTCGTGAAGAACAGCTTGATGAACCTTGCAAATGGAGTAGACTATGGCTGTTTAAGGATATCTATCAAGTGTTAGGAAAAAATACGGTAAGATATTTTTCAAAGAATTGAATATAGGTATTTGTACGTTATTATTCCATAAAATGCCTAAATATCACAGTTCATGAAGTAACTTCTTTTTATTAGATATGCATTTAATCTGTTTGTTCTTTTTATTAGGGAACTCCATCTGTTGAAGGTATAATTCTTAAAAGAGACAGACATAGAGAGGAGATTCCCCACTTGAAACTGAATGGTAAATCCTTCTCAGGCATGAGCAATCTTAGACTCCTCGTTATCAATGTTGATGTTCACCTTTCTGAAGACCTTGAATTCTTATCTAATGAGTTACGGTTACTCCAATGGCATCGTTACCCTTTGAAGTCTTTGCCTTCAAGTTTCCAACCACAGAAACTTGTTCAACTCAATTTGTGTTATAGCCACATCGAGCATTTATGGAAGGACATTAAGGTACAATATTTCCATAATTTCTTCAAAAATATATTATGAAGTTGGTGAAAGCTAGTTTTTGATTAATTTAGTTTTTGTTTCTACCCACAGCCTTCCATGGAGTACTTGAAAACCGTTAACCTTAGTTTCTCCTATAACCTCATCAAAACCCCAGACTTTGAAATGATTCCAAATCTTGAGAGGCTTGATCTTCAATGCTGTACAAAATTGCGTGAGGTTCATAAATCAGTTGGATCTCTTGGAAATCTTATTGTATTGAATTTGAATGGTTGCTCAAATCTTGTAGTATTTCCAAGCGACGTCCGTGGCTTGAAATCTCTTAAGATTCTTAATCTGAATGGCTGCTCAAAACTAGACACACTGCCCCTGAATTTGGGGGAAGTCGAGCATTTGGAGGAGTTGGATGTCTCTGGAATTGTTATAGGACAAGTACCATCATCCATTGTTCAATTGAAGAACCTTAAAACATTATCACTTTGTGGATGTAAAGTAGGACCTCCCAAAACATGGAGTTTTTCCCGCATCAGGTCATGGTTGACGTTGCCAACAAGAAAGTCTGGTTGCATGGGTTTGATGTTGCCTTCTCTTGCAGGTTTATCCTTTTTGCGAGAATTAGATGTCAGCGACTGTAACCTGTTGGAAATCCCGAGTGATATTGGCTCTTTATGCTCTTTAGTAGTGTTAGAGCTCGGTGGAAACAACTTTGTTAGCCTACCAGATTCCATCAGTCAACTATCTAGACTTTACTATCTAAACTTGGACGAATGCCCAAGGCTTCAGTCGTTGCCAAAGCTTCCACCTAAATTAGGATTTGTCGGGGCAGACCATTGTACTTCCTTGAAAACAATATCAAGTGCGCTAGAACTCACCTCTGAATGTGTTACTCTGCAGTTTTTCAATTGCTTCCAACTGGTTGAGACTCAAGGCATGAACATCAGTTTGGTAATTATGTTGCTAAAACGTTGGCTTCAGGTCTCTCTTTCCTTCAATTTTCAATAATCATGATCACAATTTTTAAGTCTTTTTTGCTGTCACATATCACATGCTTTTGTGTGGATATATATTTTTTCCCCATTTATGTATCTTCTTCTCTTTCTTAATACAAAGTTTTCTATTGCAGATAAGCAATCCAATATGTTGTCCTAAATTTAATATTCTTCTCCCAGGAAGTGAAATTCCAGAATTGTTTAGTTATTGGAGAGAAGGGTCTACAATAACATGGCCACCACCTCACTGTTTGTTAAATGATGAATTGATAGGATTTTTTGTGTATGCAGTGATGTCAATCCCAGAATGTTCTTATAATGTTTATATTAAGTGTCTTTTTGCAACTCAGGGATTCGTCCGCCATCTCTGCTATGATTTCAAGGGGGATGATCACCTTTGGCTAGCCTATTTTTCAAAATATACTTTAGATCGCAACAAGGATGGAGAATATGATTGTGGAAAGGGGGTTACTGCTTCGTTGGCAGTTGCCTGTGATTATAAATATAGAAATTGGGTGAAGAGGTGTGGGATTCGTCCAGTTTACAAGCAGGACGTGGAGTATTTAAAGGAATTATCAACAACAGATGGTGCAATTACTATGCCTTCTACATTGCAAGGGAGCAGATCCAGAAAATGTACCCACTGCATTAAAAAGGAAATAAATGCAGGTAATGACCATGCTGATTATTGCAGTTCAATGGAGGAAGGCGTGATACTGGAACAGCAGATGATGAATTTGAAAAACACATATATATATTACAGGAGTCCACTGTACAGGAGTCCAATGTGAAGATATTATTTATTTTACTTTTTCTTGCTTCTGCTTAAAATTACATTAATCTCGTTCTATAATTTCATGTACAATTAATTAAGAGTCCTCGCAGTGTTAAAATTGAAAGTTGCATGGTTAAAAACTATCAAATATGTAATGTGGTTGAAAACAAAAAACTTAAAAACTCTCTAACTTATTAATTAATGATTCCATTTGTTATATATGTCTATTTTATCATGATTAATTGATGTTTTAATACAAATTTAATGTTTCTGTTAATTAAGAAACAGTCACGTGGACATGATGTGTTCTCTTCAAGATATAAGAGTTACTGATTTATCTTTGCAGTGATATTGAAGCTGTACGGATCGAGTAGCTTTGTCGTTGATGATGGATACAATTAGCTTTATCTCAATTTTAATTAAACCAAAAGATGAAAAGAACCATGTCATTGGTATAAATTGTCTGCCCGTGTGGTGCTGTTTTATATGTTTAGTATGAATATGATTGGAAAGGCAATATTGATGCACATATATTACATCAATGCAGTAATGTTATAGATTTCACATTTGTATTTTAAAGCTTGCATTACATCAATTAATATTACAATTGATAAATGGATACATGTAACAAGTGAGAGATAAATCATCATTTATGTCGGATAGGATATAAAAAGTAGATGTCTAGCATTATTGAAAAAACAAGAAAATTGTTAACACACCCGATTTGAAGAAGAAGAAGGAGAAGATCTGCAACCCAGGTCCTCTCTCTCTAAAATTGGTTAGTAGTTCAAATTAAACACCAAGCAACCACTCTAATTACATTACAAGGGAGGATGTGGAGTATTTAAAGGAATTATCAGCAACAACAGATGGTGCAATTACTATGCCTTCTACATTACAGGGGAGGATTCAGAAAATGTATCCACTCCATTAAAAAGGAAATAAATGAGACCTTGGAGTCTAAAGTCAATGAGTTCCCCACCCTTGTTACTCACCAAGAATCCTTGGAGTTTCCAGTTGAAGAAGGTGCTTTGCATGGGAGTTGCTGTTGGAAACCTTGCCATGGAGGAGAAGCAGCTCTTCCAGAATGTGCAAATGAGTATTAACTTCCTTGTTTCATTGTTGAAGAAGAACTGGCAAAATACCTGAAGAGTACCATGTGTCCATCAAACCGTATCTTTTGAGGAATTGTTTTTGCTTGCTTGTTGTTGGAGCTGTTTAGGGAAAAAATAGCGTGGACTTAATACAAGTGTCTTAAATTTTCACATTTTGGATGTTTAATTTTCCTATCTTGAATTGAGAATGCTTAGTAATCTTATAATGAAGAAGTTTTGTTGGACAAAAAAAAGAAAAAGAAAGGAATATATAGAGCTGTAAGGTACTACTGCTACTACTACTACTACTACTCACTGGACACTGGGAATCCAACTGTCATGGCCTCTTACAATATGGTTAACTCCAGCGTGCAATCTGATTGTCTTTTTCGAAGACAAAGCTCTTCTCAACATGTTTTCTATGTGCAGTTCCAAATAGTGTTCTGGCAAACTATTTGTTGGCATCACATTTGCATATGGATATGCACACAACAATCCCAAATTAAGAAGTCTTTCTACTTCCTCATCGGAATAACCATCCTTGTCCTTTATTCGATCATCAAGGGCAGAAAGCAATTCCCCTCTCTCTATTGGCATACATAACCAATCAAGCAAGTTTGGTTTCCCATCTTCAATAGGTCTTCGCCCACAAACCACCTCTAGAACCAAGACCCAAAGCCAAAAACATCAGTTTGAGTCGAGGCACACCCTGTTCTAACCACTTCCAGTGCCATGTAATAACCAGCAGTTCAAATCACTTGGGTTGTGGTAGCTAATTGTTCATGGTGGTGCATTTTAGCTAATCCGAAATTGTCCAACCTAGCATTCATATCTTTAACATGTAACACATTGAAAATTGCTTGCCTTGATGTCCCTATGCAAGACTTTGGATTCCCATCCTTCATGCAGATTCAAGATCCGTAGCTAGGTGTATAATATACATAAGGCAAACTTACCCTAAAGAACAAACAAACGGCATATGAGAACAACAAGATATAACGAGTTACTAAAAAAACGACTGATTCTACAATATAAAACTTACCCTAAAGTTGTTGGTATTTCTGACTATTTCTTGTTCTGTAGTTTTCTGCATATCATTATTATTGATGCTTAATACATCTAATTGTGCTAAATTCTAGTACCATGACCAATTCTAAGAAGAAAGCTGCACAAAATAATCCAAAATGCACTCCTAGGATTGCAACACTTTGGTCTACATCTTGTCTGTTTATCTGTTTGATCAAGGAAAATGCTTTAATATTCCCATAACCGAGGCACAACTTGCATCAGTTAGGCTTGAACTGATGCAATTTTGCTTCGGTTAGGGATGGACCGATACGAAATTTGGATCATCTATTGAGAGAGATAGTCACAAAATCTGGACCATCTACATCGAAAATTCTATGGTGGTCTTCCCATTCTCTTAGTGATTCGAAAGCTAACAAGAGTCTAAAAAAAAATGCACAAATTAACACTACAAGAAATAACCATCTAAAAAAGCTCTGATCAATGAATTGTTAAAGTTGAGTTGTGAAATGTGGGTATCTTGAATCTAACACTACAATCAACAAAAATGGCAACAACCATTCAAATAAAAACCATTACTTTGACACAATCGCCAATTTCAAAGAGAATATAAACATGAAAAAGAGAGAAAGAGATTATACAAATTTTGATCTTTTATGTATTTACAAACACCAAACGATGACTTGAAAGAATAGAGAAAAAATGACCTACCATTTTTGCCAGCCATCGTATGTTCGTATTTCCATTTTGACTTCTTTCTTCTTCGTATCCATTTTCTCCTCATCTTCTGTCATTTTAACAATTTGTAGGGTTTTTTTTAATTTTATTTTAGCCACTTTGCTGACATGAGTGTACACGTCACAACGAATGGCTGATGTATCTACACACTTAAGCGTGGAGTGGCTCACATGTCAAGTCACGTCAGCCAGTCTCACTCAAGTGATCGAACACGTCATCAAATTGGCTGACTTGTTTATCCACGTGACCAACTCTTCGCTTAGGTGTCATGACATGTTGGCCATTAGTAATGACGTGCCCACACAAGCCATAAATATTTGTTTTCTAAAAAAATTGTTTGCTGACGTGGACTTTCGTTTTTGGTTGGTGAAGAGAAAAAACAAATGGAGGTTCTCTCGTAAACAGTCGGCGATCCAGCTCTGGCGACGATGGTAGAGGATGAGAAGACGAAGAAGAAGAAGATTTTCATACTTGCCTCTGCAACTCAGGTTCTCTCTCTCTCTCTCTCTCTATATATATATATATATATAAGCACCAATTATTGTGACACTCGTGATCATTTCGAAGACTGTTTGAGATTGCATTTTGATTTGTGTTTGTCTTTCAAGACCTTTTGACCTTCAAATTACTCCATTCCAATAAAAAAATTTGGTCCTTTCGTTGAATTTTTTTTTTTTCAAATTACTGCATTTCGATTTAGTTTCTGCATTTTTGTGTGTTTGTTCGTTTGTTGATTCTGTTAAATATAATGCACTAGCTAAGATTGATTGAGAATTTGAGATAGTTTATAATGTTTCAAGTCAATGTGTGATTTCAAGACTTTTTCAGCTTCAAATTACTGGAAAGTGTTCGAAGAAAAGACTGAAAGAAGAACTAAAAATGAAAAGCTTGGAGAGACCCCATTAATGGAGATTTTACAGATAAATTGATTGACTGATATTCGTTTACAAGAGTCTTGTATATATATAGAAGAAGATTCTAACATGTAAAACTTATCCCCTTAAAATTGTTGACAAAAATCAGCCACATCTGCTGGTTTGTTAATAACAGTATTTAACTCTGTTAACTGTTAACTACACTAAACAGCTAATCTACTAACGTTGACCATCTATCATCATTAATCATAGCATGATCAGCTGTTCTCTGTTTTTCTTGTTTCTCAATATATGAATTCTAATGGGAGATTTTGATTTATAAACTCTAATGGGAGATTCTGTATATTATTCATTTGTTGATTCTGTTAAATATAAGGCACTAGCTAAGATTGATTGACATATATAGTTTTTGATGCTTATGATGTCTCTAGTATTGTACATTTGTACCTGGTATATTATTATGCAAATTTAGTGTAAGGGGAACACTGTTGAAGCTTAAAATTTGCACTCGTAGATTCCATTTAGGGCGTTAAAATCTTTACGCGTTCATTGTGAGCTTTTACTTGATTGCTCTGAATTCCCCTCAAGACCCTATACAACTTCTTGTTTTTAGAACTTCATTGGATGGCCCTGGAAGAGTTGTTTAAAGGATGCTAGAACATGACAAGAATTGAGGTAGTTGTGCTGCTTCTTTTCTTTCCACATAAGAAGATTGTTTGCTAAACCATATGATTTTGTTGGGATTGCAAAAAGTTTGTTGGCATACCTTCACTGGGCTCAGGAGTGTCATTGCTCTGGTTTTGCAGAAGAAAATAAATGCGTAGCAAACAATTGATAGTGGCCAATCTGTCTGATGACCACATGGCACTACTGCTAAATCCAAATGAAAATTATTTTTCTTTCACGAATTGTTTGTCTCCTTGAATTGACCAGTGCATTTTACTCACAAATGTTCGAATAAGAGGTTTAAATTTTTTGTAAACCGTGTTTGGTTATTGATGAATTTTTCCCATTATAAGAACTAAGAAATATTGTTGATGAAAAGAAAATATCATCTTGTAAAATTCATTTAACCAAGAGATTACAACCATATATGTCAAATGTTTGTTTTCTGTCATGTTTTATGTCATGAATTACATTCATTGATGTTTCAATGAAAAGAGATGATGAATATATCTAACAACTTATATACAGAGTTGAAGAATGAAACTTGACACATTTGTGAGAAATTACTCTTACGATGATCATTGCCATCTCTATGATGTAATATTCTTGTTTGGGTAGTTAGAATGTAACTATAATATTTAGTTGCTATCATTGCCATTGTTTCTTGTTTCTAGACTTCCATCCATAACTCTCATCGAATGTAGATCCACTCGTGATTTCCCTTTAGTTTGTATCTATATATTCTTGAGATTCTTAAATAGAAGATTTGAATTCTGTTAACAGAACTGACAAGAGCTGTGGTGTCTTTAACCCACAAGACAGAAAAAAAATGCTCCCCTATGTCCACATTTACACATAGACATCTATTCCTATATAACTAACTATTGCTTTTTCATCGAAAATCACGACGTTAGAGGTTTTTCTTAGATTCTCAACTCTTTTAGCATGTATAAATACCTCTTCTGTTACTTCTAATCACCATTGAAAGCACCATTTCAGGGCTTAGAATCCTAATATATATAATCTTTTACTCTTCTTGATCTAAATCATTAATTGTTATTTAACGAACCGTGTCAGGCAGCATGATCAGTGCGAAGAGGCTCATCTGGATAGTTAGGAAGCGGCAGAGGCAGGCTGCCATGGGGAGAGTTGATAGAATTTCATTACCAACAGCCACTGCAGAAGTTGATGTGGAGAGTTGTAGCAAAGCATCATTGGCAGAGAAAGGCCATTTTGTCATCTACACCCTCAATCGGAAGCGTTTCGTGATTCCGATAGCATATCTTAGCAATGACATCTTCAGAGAGCTTAAAATGGTCTGAAGAGGAGTTTGGACTGTTGAGTGATGAACCCATTACATTGCCATGCAATGCAGCCTTCATGACTTGCATAGTTTCTCTAATCAAACATGGGACAACTAAAGGTTTGGACAACGCATTTTTCGATTCTATTATTACCCATCGCTGCACATTTTCTGCTGCCTCCCCTCAGGAACAACAATCTATTGTTTGCAGCTACTGAGCAACTCCTCCATTTTGTGAATCAATTGATCCTATAGTTCTTTATGTAAATCAATATTTTACATTTCAGAGAAGCCTTTATCAAGAAGTTTGTAAAAGTTTAGAATATTTGTTTAGTTTTTCTAATATTTATCTTTCACACAAGCTTTACCTTTTCTATTTGCGTTATTGATGAACATTTTGTGTGATATAATGAACAAAAGCTTGACGGAAGACAACTATTAGCATAATTTGTTTAAAACATAGTTTTCAGCTTGATTTTTAAGCTTATAGTTTTAAGCTTGTTCAAAGCATCATCTTAAGTTTCAATCGTGATCAAAATCAACCCAAAAAGACTTGTTGAATTGGTAAGGAAGTGGCAGAGAATGGCTGCTGTAAAGTCATAGGAGAGTCTTACATCCAGGAAGTGATGAGAGTCTGGATGGATCAGTTCCTGACAAAGGCCACTTTGTTATGTACACGATCGATAAGAAAAAGGTTCATGGCCTTGGAATATCCCAGCAGAAATCTCTTCATTGAACTGTTGAGAATTTCACAGGAAGAGTGTGAGATGGGGAGCAATCACATTACCTTGTGATAGTACAATGTTTCGTTGGTTGGAAGACGGATGCCTGAAGGGTTAGAGTCGTTAGACAGGGCTTTGCTCACTTCTATAGCAACTTGTCACC
The DNA here is from genome assembly GCA_030490815.1 of Acer saccharum. Classification (NCBI taxonomy): domain Eukaryota; kingdom Viridiplantae; phylum Streptophyta; class Magnoliopsida; order Sapindales; family Sapindaceae; genus Acer; species Acer saccharum. Next base: position 2,541,130 of record CM059870.1, on the reverse strand, counting down.
AATTGGCATCATCATCCACCAACAACTCATACCAATTTGTAATAGTTGTTTTACTGCCTTCACCACCTGTTATTCATAACAGTTGTTCTACAATGATATCTGCCTTCTGCAAAGTAGTGTTGGTTGAACTAGTCTACCTTATATAAGTTGGCAGAGTATGTTAAGGTGTTTTGGAAAGATTGAAAACTACATGCCTACATGGTTGTGTATTTTCGATTGTTTGCTTTCAAGTTGCACTTGTCAAGCAGTTTCAGACTCCAATTACCACAAACTCGTTACAAAATTACCAACGTATTGACGGTGGTATCAACTTATAAGTGTTTTTATACTTTCAGCCAACATCAAACGTCAGTTTTGCATTGTTAGTCAATCACTTATTATTAGCCAATCTCACATATACTCTCATCTCATGTCACAATTATATAAGTGTGTGCTGGGCTCTCACAATCTACATTCGTCTACTACAAGCTTTAGTTTAAAAATCGGTAGGAATGTCAAAAAGATCACTAAGAATCACTTATAGGCAGCAGACAGACACAGTAGTTCTTAAGGCCTTGCGATGCGAGGTAGGTTATCGTGTTTATAAGCAGCTGCAGCAGCTTTTCTACTAATTGTAAGAATCACTTTCTTCTTCGACAACTGCACCTCTATACACTCCACATCTGCGTTGCATTTCAGTTATATGCATCAAGACAATGCCATATATTCAAAGTTGAAGGAAATTAAGTCTAATAAATGCTAATTTCAAGAATCAACTTTCAAGAAAAATTAAAAGTTGATTTTGAAATTTTGGATACCAAGTCTTTAAAGTTGAAGGAAATTAAGTCTAATAAATGATTGTATGTTTTCTGGTTGAAGAAAACATACCAGGAGCAAGTCTTGAAATTGCATCGGCCTACTTGTCTCGGCAGTTGGCACATCTTAAATCAGCTACTAAAATCACTTCCTGTTCCTGACACCAAAACTAAAACCCAATTTATCATACATCCTTTTAATAAATGCTAATTTTTCATATAATCATTTGATGATCATCAGAAACACACACAATGAAAGAGATCAACTAACCAGCTCATATTGCTATAAGAACTCAATTTGTTGCTCGAAAACACACACTAAAATAATAATGCTAGAAGAGCATGGAATTGATGACATTGCTTGTTATTATAAGTCTGGTTGGGGAACTGGGGTTGCCTACAAATTAATTAAGGAGGAGATTTTGATTGACAGAAATTTGACCATATATTTTGATTTTGATTGAGAAATCACATCTTTTTTTTTTTTTTTTTTTTAAATAATTCACAGCGAATTGAATTTGATGGTGATTGGGCACGTTACCATGTTGTCATTCCTGTTTATTTTGATATTGGGCCTTTACCCGAATTGAATCGGCCCAATCCTCGTAAAAATAAAAACGACGTCGTCACTATGTTGTGACGTGCCCAGGCAGTGTAAAAATGGTTCCGTCACAAGACAACCAACATTTCTTTTTATTTTAGGCTCGGGCCTTCACGAAATGAATCAGCCCATTCCACGCAAAATTATCACTATGTTGTGACATCGCAACCCAAATTTCTGTTTATCATGGGATTGGGCCTTCACGATAATTGAATTGGTCCAATCCTAGGAAGGTAGGCTGTAAAAGAGGACGTCTCAACTAAAATTTCTGATTCTTTTGGGCTTGGGCCATCGAGAAAGGAATAGGCTTACTCCTAACAAAAGTATAAATGACATCGTCACTTGTGGTGACGAGCTCAAAGAAGGTTATGGGCTGTTCGGTAACAATTTCGTTTCACGGACGGCCACCTGTAAGACTTGAAGTTGAACAGTTTTCTTAACAATTTTCTGGTCATTAATTGTGTGGTGTGGAGTGATATGGGTGGTTATCGAAATTTGGGTTGGTGGAGGAATGGTGGGACTGTGTACGGTTTCTACCAGGATAAATGGGTTGAGCTCCTCCTTGACGGTGCTACCGTTACGATTAACTTGTAGGGTTCGGAGTTAGGTTAGAACGGTTTGAAGGGTGCTATGGATTTGGTTGAGGTTGTTGTTGATGAGGTTAAATTTGGACTCATGATGAGCCAAAGTTTCATAAACCCCGTTATGCAACTGGCATCCAAGGAACCGAACGGCTTTGATACCATTTGATGTGTATATTTCCGATCTTGGAAAATACATGGAAGAATTTAGAGGAGAGTAAAACAATTAGAGAGATCGATAGGATACATAGATAGAGAGCAGGAGAAATGAGACCGAACAGGAGAATAGAGAGGAAGAAATGAAGACAAAGGTTGGAAGATATTCATTCATTCATATTAATCATCATAATCCATTTGATACACAATGACCATATATATATAGGCCTACAAAAGCATTAAATAAACAACACCCCATACCTCACTATCATTAATTTAATAAATACCCACACTCCACTAACATTAACTAAACAATATTGATAGTATTTCAGGCTTGAAATATATAAGAGATTCAGAGAAGAGAAATAGAAGAAGAATTCAAGAGAAGATATATAGGTTCTGTGTTTTTCAAATATTCGATGATTTCATTTGATTCAAGTGAGCCTTTTATAGGCCTATGGCTACAACCAAATTACACAATGCAGAAAATAAGTAAACAATATAAAAATAATCCACTACACCATGAATGAAACATGGTGCCACTAAGGCCATACGTATTAAAGTGGGAGTGGTACCGCATCCACTTATTGAAAACTATAATTAATTCCTAAATTAATAAAAGTGCATGTAAACGTGCATGATATCTTGGAGTAGTTCCAAGAATCCTGGAACACTTCCAACAACCAACAATCATAACTACCATATTAATGACTTACTCAAATAACAATGAAAAGCAATTAAACAACCACTTGCAGACTTGGTCTTCTCACGTGCGTAGCCTCAACCCGGAACCTAACAATGCATGCAAGCCATGCAACCTATGATTCGTATCATTCCACCCCCTTTAGAAGTTCCTTGTCCTCAAAGCCGAAATTTGGATACATCCAGGAGAAACGCCACCCAAATTGCAACCTATCGCTCCTACTTCTTCAATCGATCCATTTCCTCTTGGATCGAACACCAGCAATGGAAATACCATTAGTTGATTCTCAGAGCTCGATCGGAGTCGATCTACACCAGGAATCGGTGTGGGTAGTGTGGCGGCTGTCCATGTGTTGAGGTGGACGGCGTCGACAGGCTTGTCGGCGATGGACGCGGTGGCACGTGAGGGAGTAGGCAGGTTCTGGTGTTGGAACCAATCCAAGTCACAGACAACCACCTGTAAGACTTGAAGTTGAATAGTTTTCTTAACAATTTTCTAGTCATTAATTGTATGATGTGGAGTGATATGGGTGGTGGTTGAAATTTGGGTTGGTGGAGGAATAGTGGGACTGTGGACGGTTTCTACCAGGATAAATGGGTTGAGCTCTTCCTTGACAGTGTTACCGTTAGGGCATGATCGCAACATCCATTGGTGGGCATCACCACTCAGTCACTCACTCTAGATGTGGCCACGAAGCACTCGTGGTTCCCCCATTATTTGCACACTAATTAATAAATGAAATAACAGCAATTAACAAGACCAAGTCACCGAGATGGCAACTGTGCATGGAGTCTGGAATGCATGTGTGCTGAATTGTACATATCAGTGATTCAGTTGGTTGGAGTGACAAAATCCAGTTCAAAACTCCATCAGCTGGAGGTTCTGATAAACTCAAATTTCTTGCATTCGGTGATATGGGAAAGGCACCTCTTGATGCCTCTGCTGAACACTTCATTCAGGTACCATGATCCGCTTCTATTTAATACTGATCATACTAACATACTAGTCCAGTAACGTTATTGAACAGCTAATTACCTATTGAATTTCAATTTAGTTGTTAAAAGAAGATAACTTAAAATAAATAAATAAATAAATAAATTTGTTTGTTTTCGTACTATGTTGGTGTTGAAGATTCGATAACTGCAGAAGTTATGGCAATTCACAGAGCTTGCCTTTTGATCTCTTCTAACTCGCGTCTAGCTGGTCGGAATATTGATATTTTAGTGATTCGAAAACTGCGGTGTCCTGGATTAATGGTCAGGATTTTGGTTGCTTAAAATTGGTGAATTGGGTTTATGATATCAGAAGTTTTTTGCTGTGCTTGGACGGTGTTTCAGTTAGTTTTATGCCAAGGGACTCAAACTCTTTTGCGGATAGTCTTGCGAAAAGTGGATCTGGTCAGTGTGGGGATAGGCTTGAATGGTGTGATTTCTGATTTGCTGTCTGCAGGCGTTGTCTTGGCTGTGCCTATTTTGTTCACTGATATTCTGTGCTGCTGGGTTTTTTAAATTCTGTTTCTTCTAGTGTTTTATTTTTTGATTGGCTTGGCCTTGGCTTTTTTCCTGACTATTATTGTTGCTTGCTATGTCTGTGTGTTTTTCATTTTGCCCGAGTATGGGTTTGCTTCTTTGTTTTGGTGGTTTTGTTTGATTTTGGTTTCTTGGCCTGTTGTTTCTTGTTGTACTCTGCCTCATGGGCTTCTATTAATAAAGCTAGCTGTTTCAAAAAAAAATTATAAAAAAAAAAAAAAAAAAAAAAACTAGTCTTTTGCAACAATATAAAATATCTCTTTGGAGGGATGTTCATTGCTAACAACAGGAGGTTTGGAGTCGGTAATTCTTTCTTGGAACGAGCTTCAAAGACTAAGAGTAGTGTCTTGTAACAAAATAAAAGATGTTGAGGTCTCTTCCGCACTGGCATCTTTATTTTGTGTTCTTAAAGAGTTGAAATGGCGGCCGGACTCAACATCTTTATTAGCATCTGTTCTTGAGGGGACTGGAGTGGGAAGGAAAGGTGGTTGGCTTTTCAAGGGTTTAAAGGTTTAAACATGCCAATTGTGATGCTCAGGATCAGGTTTTCCAAGTTTATGCTGCAGCTGCAATAAGTTTTAGCAGATACACTCTTTGTAGGAATACATTGATCATCGTTAGGCCATTTAATTTAGATGCTTAGCATGGCGATAAGAGCGGTTACTTCTTTCTTGCTCTTACCCCATTTTCCAGATGAAGCATTCTACTTTGTCTTCTCCCCCAATTATCACATGAGGGGTAACTCAATTAATATTACAATCGATAAATGGATACATGTAACAAGTGAGAGATAAATCATCATTTATGACGGGTAGGATGCAAGTGAGATACAAAAAGTGGATGTCTAGCATTATGGAAAAACAAAAAAATTGTTAATACACCTGATTTTGAAGAAGAAGAAGATCTGCAACCCAGGTTCTTGAACACAAAATTGAGAGTGAAAGACTAGACAGGATCAGTTAGATCTGCAACCCAGATTCTCTCTGATAAAAAATTCCACAGAGCCGGCCACCCACCATTATTGATCAATGGGTTGAGCCCATACTGTTTGGAAATTAAATTGAAGCTGAAACATCAAACTTTATTATGCTTGTCTTTTTGTAAATATCAATGGTAAAAAGGACTAAAAAGTCTTTTAAAATGAAAGTTTATAAATTAAAGAAACAAATTTTAACAACATAGAGTAATCTAATTGCTCTGCCTCTCATAGTGTTATTTATTAATTTTTTTTCTTTAATTTTTCTCTTAAATTTTAAGAGTTCATGTAGTCTAATTTTGTAATATAAAACCTGAAACAAATTGTTTAATTCATATATATATATTTTTTAAAATTGTTGAAGCAGATCAGTTCCCTTATTAGATGAATTGTAATAAAAAAATAGTAATGCTAGACATTAATAATACTTTATCTCACTTACACATGTATCTACTCACCAATTGCATCTCAATTATCAAATGGGTTGTGATTGAAAAGTTGTGATGTCTAGCATTACTATAAAAAAAAAAAAAGGAAACAACCCAAATATTTTTCTATTTGCAATTAAAATATTTCTATTTCTATTGTAATGTGAACCGGTGATGACCCCACCCTTAATAATTCCATAGAAAACTACAAGGATAATGATGGTAAAAGGTAGCTGAAATGTTAAGTCATTATATTAATGAAAAAAAAAAAGACTTATTAATGTAGACTTATCAAAAATTCCACATAGCCATCCACCATTATTGATCCACCCACCATTATTGATCAATGGGTAGAGTCCACATGGTTCCACATGGTTTGGAAATTAAATTGGAGCTGAACCAAAAATTCCACATAGCCCCACCCTTAATAATTCCATAGAAAGGGCTACAAAAATAACGATGGTTCGTCTGAAAAAAGTAGCTGAAACGTTAAATCATTAGATTAATGGTCCAAAAAAAAAGACTTATTAATGTAGATTTATCAAAAATTCCACATAGCCATCCACCATTATTGATATTGAGTCCACACAGTTTGGAAATTAAATTGGAGATGAACCATCAAACTTTATTACGCTTATCTTTTTTGTAAATATTGATGGTAAAAAGGAATAAAAGTCTAAGTGCATGTTTGGTTGAGCTTTCTACTGCCTCAAAAGGTCTACCAACATCTATTTGAGTTTTTTAGAGTTATTTGATTGGGCTTTTAAAATTGTCTATTTTAAATTGAGTAAAGACTAGTAGAGTTTAAACCTCTACTAGGTAAAAGCTCATGGGGAGGTGCTTCTCCAAATAGACATTTTTTATAAAAAAAAAGTCTACCAACCAAACAACTATAATTTTTTTTTTTCAAAAATTCTATTTCTAATAGATCTACTGCAAGTAGACCTTTTACCAATAGACTTTTTTCAAAAGCCCAACCAAACAAGCTCTAAAACTTCATAAATTAAAGAAACAAATTGTAACAACATAATCTAATTGCTCTGCCTATCATAGTCTACATCAATAAGGACCTCTTCTATCATCAGCATCTAGATATGCACGCAACAATCCCAAATTAAGAACTCTTTCAACTTCCTCATCCTTGGCCTTTATTCGATCATCAAGGGCAAAAAGCAATTCCCCTCTCTTTATCAGCATACATAACCAATCAAGCAAGTTTGGTTTCCCATCTTCGATAGGTCTTCTCCCACCCACCACCTCTAGAACCAAGACTCCGAAGCCAAACACATCAGTTTACGTCGAGGCTCACCCTGTTCCAACCACTTCCGGTGACATGTAATGACCAGCAGTTCCAATCACTTGGGTTGTGGTATTTAATTGTTCCTGGTGGTGCATTCTAGCTGATCCGAAATCACCCAACCTAGCCTTCATATATTTATAAAGTAACACGTTGCTTGACTTGATGTCCCTATGCAAGAATTTGGATTCCTAGCATTCATGCAGATACAAGATCCGTATCTAGGTGTATAATATGCATAAGGAAAACTTACCCCAAAGAACAAACAAAAGGCATTTGAGAACAACAAGATATAACAAATTACTAAAAAAGTAACTGATTCTACAATAAAAATCTTACCCTAAAGTTGTTGGTATTTCTGACCATTTCTTGTTCCATAGTTTTCTGCATATCATTATCATTAACAAACCAGCTTAATACATCTAATCGCGAATTTTAAACGACGTAGAGTAAAAATTCTAGTACCATGACCAATTCTAACAAGGAAGCTGCACAAAATCATCCAAAATGCACTGCTAGGATTCCAACACTTTGGTCATAATCGAAATGTTTTTTTTTTTTTTTTTTGAAACAGCCACTTTAATGCAAGAGAACAAGACAACAACCACACCCAAGAGGGACAACGCACCAGAGCAAACAGAAACAAGCAGAAACAAAACAGAGAAAAAACCACGAACACAACAAACAACCAAAACAGGAAATGTTAGTCCTAGTGTAAAACGTATCAATATTTTGTCGGTTTATCTGTTTGATCAAGGAAAATGCTTCAATATTAGAACAGAGGCACAACTTGCATCAGTTAGGCCTAAACTGATGCAATTTTGCTTCGGTTGGGGATAGACTGATTCAAAATTTGGACCATCTACTGATTCAACAATACAAATGAGACTGTCTTAATGAATTATAGGGAGAGAGAGAGAGGGAGTCACAAAATCTGGACCATCCACGTCGAAAACTCTTTGGTGGGTCCTCCCATTCGCCTGGTGATTTGAAAGCTAACAACAGTCTAATAAAAATGCACAAATTAACACTACAAGTAATAACCATCTAAAAAAGCCATGATGATTCGACTCTTGGCAACTCCCTTGAGGCCAGCCCTCAGGGCGTTAACTCAGATGGTGGAAAGACGGACATAAGGTTGGAAAAAAACCCAAGTCAGTGGCGGTTCGAATCCTACCCAGTCGAGGATGGGTTCTGATTTATCCACTTGCATCCTTGTGGGGCTAGGCATATGAGCCAGGATTTCCTATATGTTCTACTCCATAACAACCAACAAACAAGCCACAGCGAGTTACACAGTTTGGGGAGGACAAATGGATAGGTGCCTGGACAAAGTCCGGGACCCTAGATATTAGAAAGAAAAAAATTAAATGAAATATACCATTTCTCATGCAAGAAAACTAAAAGAACATGGATTGTATTAAAAATATATATATAACAGAGACTTATGTTACTTCAATTTTATATTTAAATAGAATCAATAAGTAAAATGGTATATCCCATATACGTAAATCATGCTATTGTAGGTTTTAGTCCTCGCCTAAACCCTGAGAATTATTAAAAAACAGGGTGCCAATATTGACATCCATAAATATAATATACACACCTATATTTTTATAATAAATTTAATTACTAAAATATCTCAATAGAAATTTACCAATAAAGTTGAATTAGTTTAATTAAAAATAAACCAAATACTATGTACACCCATTAATTACACTCTTATCTTGGACTGTATGTCTTTATTATTAAAATAAAAAAAATAAAAAAAAATAAAAAATAAATAAAAATAAATAAAAACTTATGATAAACCCTAATTTAGAAAACTATTACGAGCACAGTGGATTTTCTTGTAAATAAGATGGGCTGGAAGCCTTCGGCTGTCGTTCAAGTTCCAACTGTTCTTAATCTTAATTTGGAGAAGAGGATCATACCTCGATTTTCAGTTATTAGAGTTTTGGTTTTGAAGGGATTGATCAATAAAGAAATTCCTTTATCTACTGTATTGGTAAAGTACTTGTGACGATAGATTCTTAGATACATTTGTGACCAAGTACCAGGATGAGGCGCCTCAATTGTTAGATATCTTTCAAGGGAAAATGGGTCTTCTAGAACTATAGGCTTTGCGTTTGAACAAAAATTTGACACAAAAAAACAAGTAGTGCTTTGTGTGGATTGCATAATGCGTAGCTGTAGATCTACCAAGTTTGATTCAATTGTGCATTGATGCTCATTTGAACAATTTAGTTTTGGATTAAGCTGACCGACATAGCATTGCCAAGGATGTTGGGTTTGATAATTGGACATGAGATATTTGAAACGGTGGCCTTAGAACAACTTGAAGAGTTGCAAGAACTGCCTCTGCTTCAGACTGTTTCTGGTAGCCTATTTGTTGCTTAAACATTTTGTTCTTAGTTTTTCCTTATTTCACTTCTTTTTTGCAATTGGATAGGTGTTCTACCTAAAAAAAATAGCACTAGGATCTGAGTTTTTCTTGTTGAATAGCATAATACACGAGATGATCCAATATATATATATATATATATATGAATATCCTGAGATTTTTGAAGGTGATGCCGAGAAGATTTTTTTGTTTGTTTTAAATTGATGTGAACTTTTTGATTATATTTGCCTTCTCCATTTGCTTTTCCCACTCATTGCTTGACAGGTGTACACTTTTTCATTTAATAAAAGCTCTTACTTTTTGTTGCAAAGCTTGTTTACGTCTTTACCCCTGATGGCTGCTTCTATCATTTATTTAATAAGGGGTGAAGACATAAACGAGCTTTGCAGCAAAAGGTGAGAGCTTTTTATTAAATGAAAAAAGTGTACACATGTCAAGCAATAAGTGGGAAAAGTAAATGGGGAAGGCAAATGGGAAAGGTAGATAGCATTCCCCATTTTGGTTTAATCTAAAAACTTAGAAAAAAATCTTTTCTTTTCTTTTTTTCGTTGGAAGAGAACTCTGTTTCTTCATTGCTATTTTTTTATTATGTTTTTCTTTTCCTTTTTTTTTTTTTTGTTTTTTTTGTTTGCTTACTGAGTTCTCATACATTTACGACATCAAGCCTTGCATTATATCAAAAGATTAATTTTATTTTTATTTGTGTTTTCGAGCTTAGAGAAATTAAGAATTTATCATTTGTGAAATTGGGTGTGTTAATAACTTAATAGAGTTTATAAATAAATTGTATTAAATGAAAACATTCATTTAAATAAGGGTATTATTGGCAATAAGATGGAAGTTTATAGTAATGTTTTAATTTTAAATTTTAGACATGAGTGTACTTATAAATATTGGTGTTCTTATCATATTTATGGGTGTCAATATCCGCACCTTAAAAAAAAAAAAAAAAATTCTCTAGAAATTAAAATTGCATTAATTATATGGGCTCCAGACGTTATCTTTCTCAATTTGTTTTTTCTACTTTTGTGAGGTTCCTACTTCCAAGAAATGATCTCTCATGAATCTATATAATGACTTTTTTGGCATATGTTTAATTCGATTTTTACAAAGAAAACAAAACATACGACGAAAATTGCATTGTTTATGGGATCCACCACATCTTCAGAGTTCAGGCTTTAATGGACCATGCGTGAGGCTCCAAGAATTGATCTCTCAACTTATGCCCCTCTTTGTTTTAAAATCGCATTCAAGTCCTAATCTAATTTGACGAGACTTTTAACCGATGAAGAAAGATTTTCAATGAAATATACCATTTCTCATGCAAGAATATTGAAAGAAGGGTTCAAAAATATATTGTCACTATTTGGAGGGGTTTTTGTAAGAATATCATCACTTTAGTAATCTAAGTTTAAAAGGCACCTATTTAGGTGACCAGACAAAAATACCCTCATTTTGTCAGTTTGTGTCTTTTCAAACCTAAAGAGAAAAAAGTTGAGAGAGAGAGAACAGTGGGGAGAGAACTCATCAGCGCAAGAAATCCGGGTGTAAAATCGACGGCCAACTCACCGGCGGTGGTGCTATAGTACTGAACTCGACGAGAAGCTGCTATTGACAATGGTGAGTTGAACTTTCTCATGCGTTTTTGTTGTTGTTAATTTTATGTGTGTTTGATGTTGGGTGTTTGATTAGACATATAGATTAGGTTTGATTTGATTTGTTGTTCATTAGGTTTGTTTGATCAGGTTAGGTTAGGGTTTAAAGTTCTGAAAAAATTGTGTTGAACACGATGAATATCACATTCTCCGAGCCTTTTAAACCTTCATCCGAGCCTTTTAAGGAATGTGATTAGGGTTTCTGCAATTTTTCATCTCCGAGCCTTTTACCACTTTATCTGAGACTTTAAACCTTCATCCGAGCTTTTTCACATGTAATCCAAGCCTTTTAAGGAATATGAATATGTTTCTGCAATTTGAATCTCCGAGCTTTTTACACTTTCTCCGAGCTTTTAAAAACATTTTCTGAGCCTTTTTATTAAGTCTCCGAGACTTTTGAACAGTAATTCGAGCTTTTTTTTAAAACTTATAGGTTTGTGAATTTTTAGTCTCCGAGCCTTTTAATATAGTGTCCGAGCCTTTTTATTAAGTCTCCAAGACTTTTGAACAATAATCCGAGCTTTTTTTTTAAACTTATAGGTTTGTGAATTTGTAGTCTCCAAGCCTTTTAATATAGTGTCCGAGCCTTTTAATATAGTGTCCGAGCCTTTTCATATAGTGTCCGAGACTTTTAATATAGTGTCCGAGACTTTGCATACACTATCCGAGACTTTTCATACACTGTCCGTGACTTTTTATATACTCTCCGAGCCTTTTCATGAAGTTATATATATATATATATATATATATATATATTTTATGTGAATATGCAAATGAGGAATTCGCTGAAAGATTTGCTTAAAACTCCACCGGAAGAAAGGTACTCGGGGAAAATAACTTGGCATGACCATTTTGGACACCTTAGAGATATCGACAATGCACTTAACAGTGTACCTAAACATCTTGCGGTCGAAGAACGACGTCGGTACACTGAGTCATGTTTTGGACATTTCCTTAGAATGCAGCGCAACATGAAGTTTTCAGTTGGCATTGTCCATCGATTGCTTATTTGCGAGTTGTATCATGATGGGCCGGAAGATGAGATGAGATGAGATGAGATTTTTGTTAGGAAAGCATTCGGTCCGGTTCTCGAAGGTTGAGTTCTATCTGATCACCGGATTGAAGTTTGGAGAACTTCCCGACACGTCAACCTATGATGTGGTAGAGAATGGCATAAACCAACGGTACTTTGAGGGTCGAAATGAGGTTGAGTTTGGAGAGCTGAGAGCCGTTCTAGGATTGGTGTTTTTTGATCGGTCCACAACCACACGGTTTGACTCTCGCAAGTGTACGAGGTCGGTGTGTAATACAATGGCCGAGTAGGAATCGTTCCCACGAGGACTAAGGATTGATTACTGGCTTTTATCGATTTATATACTATTTGAACAATTAAAAATGATAGCTTTTAGATTTCTAACACTAAATTGAATTCTATGAAAGCAAGTAAACACCAACCACAACTAAGATGAATGTGAATATATAAGGAAAATGTGCTAGAACTTGAATCCACCTCACCTATCTAAATTGACTCTTGACTCACTTAATCTCTCATTTGTGCAAGTATGGATTATAGGTTCATATTCCCTCAAATCAACCTCTAATCTCTCTCGATGTCTTAGAGATTGTATCCAACATATAAAATATGCATGAACTCATTAAGATTAATGGAATACATACATGAACCCTATAAGCTAGCCTAGTGCATCTCTCACTTTCTAGTCATTTATAGTGAATGTCTTGCTTATCTATTGATCATTCAACAAGGTAGCTAATCAAGGCAAAAGCATTAAGCATACAAAACATTCATATAACCATACAAGCACTTTTAGAGAAACTAAGTAGTCATTATCAATAAATCAAGGTTTTGGTTTCATCTTTGTTCTAGCACTAGGATATTTAGCTCATATTACACATTAAAACCATACAAAATATCCAATGAGCATAAACCATAACAAATACAAGAAGAGAAAGAAAGGTTATAGAAGTAAACTAGGATGATGGTCTCCTTCTTGCAATGCTTGGTCTCCAATGGTTTCCTTCCTCAAGAATCAACTCCTCCAAGCTCCAAAGATATTGAAGAAGCTTCAAACTTGAGAAAAAAGGGGGTGGTTTCTGCTGGAACAAGCTGTGGCCGGACTTGGTGTGAAGTGAATGAATGGGAGCTCTCTTTTTTCACATGCCTCCTCTCTCCCCAAAAGACAAAGATCCTTTCCTATTAATTGAAGGGGGCCCACCAAGATTTCCAATCATCACCATCCTCTCTCATAGCCCACACAAAATCTCAGACAAAGTCTGAAAAATCCCAGCTGAGTGGCTCAAGAAATCTCCATGAAAAGACAGAAATGGGTACCTGACGAGCTAAATCTGTGCCCTATTTTGCGCCCTAGGGCGCAGAAATGTGAAAATAGGGGAATTTGAGATCAGGAATCGACGCCCTGTTTTGCGGTCCATGGCCGCCGATTAGGGCGCCGAATTGAGGCGAGAAAAGGTGACATTCTGGTCCCTTTCTACGCCCATTTTTGCTGCCCCTTAACGCAGAATTGGGGCGCAGAACTCCAAGTTTCTGAAATTGCGCTTTTGCCCCAATATTTCCATCTTTTTGCAAATAAGCCCCTGATCTGGAGAAATTCCTGAAACACTTATTTTAGCTATTAAAAACCCGATTTTACCCGGAAAACAAGCATAAAAGATACAAATAAGGGGGAACCTTTCATGAATAAATAAGAGTTATCATTTTTGCTGAGCAGTACGATGTAGTTAAGCTATGCTTACTGTATATGCTTAACTGGATACTGATGGGGTTGGACGAGAGAGAGAAAGTTTCATTATGGCAGTTTCGCCTAATTGAGGACCTGGACGCTTTTGATGCGTTCCCGTGGGGTGCACACATGTATAGGCGGTCTATTTCTGGCTTCAAGCATGTGTTGGACGGTCGACGGGAACGGTTCAAAAAAAGACAGTGACAAAAGGGCGTTAAAGTACACAAGGTGGAAACATACAACATATACAGGTCTTACGTATGCACTGTTCGTAAGAATTTAGAATTTGAATCCAGAATTTGAATCCATACTTTAATTGTAATTTTTTTTTTTTTTTTTCATATGATTGATGTATTGGATTATTATCGTACTTATCTATTACACAGATATTTGCTTTTGAGGTTATCCCCGAGCTTGCCAACAACGACTGTGGGACCCGTAGGGAAATCGAGCTATCCCCCCGTATTCTGAAATGGGAGTTGAGTCAGCGACCGAGGGGGGATAAGCTTGTAGGGAAAAATACCAAGAAGTACACGCAGCGAAAGCGATACTAAAAACTAGATTTAGTGACTTTTAAAAATTTTTCCTTTATGAACCTTAAACCCTTTAATTAATTAAACATGCATATACATTAACAAAAATTAGATTACCTTTTGTCGCGTGATCCGATTGACTTACGTCGATGGTAATCCGCAAGATCTTCAATCCTAGCACGAACATGGATCACCTAGGAGCGTGGTCTCCCTTTTCTTTGAATTGCAAACCTGTGAATGGACAAAACAAAACTTTTCTTTTCTTTGTTAGTCACAAAACAATCAAAAGAATGTCTAAGATTATTCCGGTCACTTTTGAGTTCTCAATCTAATGATCGAAACTCGCGTGAACCTAGATCGATATCGTATACACAAGCTTATTGATGATTAAGCAAATAGTATACTATCAAAGAATAATCTAACACTCCTTTTTGTCTTAGTAGAATAAAAACTCTCTATGAATGAAGAAGAAGAAGAAAAAATAGAATCTCAAGCACACCAAGCATTGTGTTGGCCGAAATCTATAAGAGCACTTATATAGGTGGCCAAATTTTCATTCTTCTTTTCTTTAGGGTGGCCGAATTCTTCATGTGTTTCACCTAGGGTTGCCGCAATTTTCCTCTACAAAAGAGGAGTTGTGTTGCACCCAAATACACATGTCTTTTAAGACTTCAAACCCTAATCCAACTCATTGATTTTTATTCTTTTATTTTGACTAATAAAAAGACTCCTTATTTGATTAAATAAATAAAATTAATTATTTATTTCCTTATCAAACAAGTCTTTAACTTTTAGGAAAGATTTGTTTCTTTAATTAAACAATTAATTAATAAATTAATTAATTCTTATTTAATTAAAACAAATGAAACAAATAATATATTAGGTTAAAACTTTAACCTTGCCGCCCCACTTGTATAAAATTGGGCCTAATATTATTTTCTTATTTCATTTAATCCATTGGACTTTAAATAAAAAGCCCACATGTGAACCAGACCCATTCTTACTAAAAGAAACAAGCCCACATGTCTTTCATTAATATATTAATATAATTGAGCAGCCCATTACATAAATAATGTGCATATTATATTCTTAATATATTAAATGCAATTCTAGATGGACCCTTAAATTGGTCCGGTAGAATATATCAAGTGATCCATGCAAGTCCGTGTGGATTGGGGATCTTGGCGGGCCATCTAAATTTAAGCTTCAATAGACATAACCTAATCACAATCAACAAATGATTCACTTAGGTCCGATCCATTAATTTTAACTCATTCCACTAAAGAGCTAAAACTGAACTCTTAAATAAAGATAGAAAAGGAAGATGCTCCTCATTCATACCCTAAACAATCATATTGGAGATAGTGTATCCTCGTGATTAATATCAGTAATCGCCAAGAGTTCATAGACCGCCTATAACTCTCCAAGTTACCATATTTACTCATATGACCACGTTTTGAACTTGGATATTTTGACTTGTCCAGAAGCCATGTTTTCAATAGACACTATCGAAAACTCAACGTTGAGATGTAATATCCAATTACCTCAAAACATCTATATGATGATATTATACTCTCATTTAATTAAATGGAGCCACGATGTCCATATCTATAAATGAAGTCCTCTATCGATTAACAAATGAATATCACCAAACTATCGAGGATAGACTATGCGATATAATCGTACTCATTGATAACTCAAATGATATCACTTGCAACCATAAGTCCATCATTTATCTCAGGATTAAGATAGACTCTCCGATTGTCCTGATAATGAAAAGACTTTTATCTGCTGACGGTTATAGATAAAGTATTTCATTGTGATCCAGTTCAATGCACCCAGTGCACTAGATCCTTTTGCTCGAAGACACTCCGATGATTTTAGACTCATCATATCTCATTTGATCCCACTCAAATGCTAGCAAAAGAATTCTACAACTTTAACAAGATAAAGGTGCCCAACCTTTAACTTAAGTTGTGAACATTATTCAAGACTAACTAAAGAATTGTGTCTACCACATACATATCCAGATGTACGAATAATTCTTCTTTTCCCATAGTCTTTAGACCTTATGATTATTTACTTTGACAATTATAATATTAAACTATAAATGCTATACCATTTGTTAAACCAGAAATCACTTTATTAATATGAAAAAGATTGTTAATTACAACATTACACTCTTGCTATTGAGCATAATCCTAACAAAGCTAGATTCCATTTTCATTGAAAATGTAAGTATCTGTTATGTTAATGTTAATAGTTAATAGTATGTATAGAATTACAAATGGTCTAACATTGATTTAAGATGTTTGCGAGGTTAAAATTGGTGCCGACGTCAGCTGAGATGGTTGAACGGTATTTCGAGGGCATTTACGAGGGAGGCAGTCTATATGATGCCGATACCGATACCGATACCGAACGCCATATGACTGCTGGACCCAGTGATACTGAGGGTCCGTATTCAAGACCCAGTGATACTGAGTATCCGTATTCGAGACCCAGTGATACGGAGGGTTTTGACCTGGAGGGTGGCAGTGAGAGTCCCGTGAGGTATAGGCGGGTTCGATTTGTGTTGCCCACACAGCCTCGACCTGGAGGTGACTCACGACGAGGCATTGGAGGGCATCCAGAGGTACGTAAAAATAGTTGTACCGCATTATTTAATCTGAAAGCAGTTGGAAAGTTTTAGTACTGACATCATTTTTTTTGTAGCATATTCCCAATGAACTTTGCCAGTGTCATCAGTGGCAGTTGTCGTACGAATTTTAGGTATGAGTTTATGCACTCTGCAACATTTGTGGTCATCACCCTGTACCTTCTTTGGGGACAGTGTACGCGGGACCACTTGTGTGGACCGGCAGCAATGGCATAATCGAATGCACCCTTGTGCAGCTTACGTAACTCCTCCATGTGCCGGTTATAATCCAATTCATTGTACGTCCTAGTTGCGTCATCCATTATGTCGGCAACATCCTTTCTGTGAAATTGCTTCTTCATATTCTCACCAAAATGCCAACAACATAAGGTATGAGTTGCATAAGGGAACACTTTAGAAATCCCTACTTCAATGCTTGCATGACGATATGAAATGAAAACCAGATCATCTATATGACCAAGGGCACCCCTCAAGCATTCCAAGAACCACTCCCATGAAAGATTATTTTCTGAGTCATCATACCCAAAAGCAATTGGATACACCTGTTCATTTCCATCTTGTGCAGTTGCAACAAACATTGTACCTCTGAATCTTCCCTTTAAATGGGTACCATCAACTGCAATCACAGGATGCATACACCTTCGAAAAC
The DNA here is from genome assembly GCA_030490815.1 of Acer saccharum. Taxonomy (NCBI): domain Eukaryota; kingdom Viridiplantae; phylum Streptophyta; class Magnoliopsida; order Sapindales; family Sapindaceae; genus Acer; species Acer saccharum. Next base: position 2,523,406 of record CM059870.1, on the reverse strand, counting down.
CACTAATTGAGGACCCTAACGACATGAATAAGTAAAGGAATTTACCATCGTCTGCACACTGTAAGTCAGTGATTGTGCCAGGATTTTGTTGTTCCATAACGTATACACAAGGTGGCAGCAGTTGGAAAGTTTCTTCATATGTTCCATAGGTTAATGACAATGCATATTGCAGGGCATCATGTGACTTACTGTACATGATTTGGATGCCATACATTGTTTTCATATCGACGATTATGTCCTTCGGACGCATGAGACGACCATCATGTTGTTGAAGTCTAAGTGATGAGACTTCTCTGAGTGTGACTGCACTAGCTTGTCTGTGGCGACGGTGAACCTCCTTCAAGGGACAACTGTGTTCGTTGACAAAACTTTTGACTTGAAAGTAAGTCCCTTCATCTCTCCTCACCGCTCTTACTTTCCACGAACAGTCATCAATGATGCAAACTAGATATAAAGTTGTCTTATTGGACCTTTTCACCTTCCATTCAAAGTTTTGCCGCATTGCAAAATGGCAAACTAGCCTCTTCAAATCTTTTTTAGTCAGAAAAAATTGACCTTTATAAATCATGGTTCTAGGTTCTTGCACTGCCAAGGTGCTACTTCTACCAATACCAAACAAATATGAATCTGCTCCGGGAATAACCCACGTAGTCATATTATCGTAATCAAATGCAGTTACATTATGATAGAACCTCGGAAGTCCCAGGCATATCCGGTGCAATCACAAGCTCTTTTACACGTCTTCCACGTGTTTGAATTTGTGCAGACTTTTCATCCACATTTTGTAGATCATCTACATGCTCATTGTACTGCTCATCGTACTGCTCATTGTACTGGTGATCATTCATCTCAATTCCATAGCCAAACACATCGCTGTATTGAGGTTCAATTACAGCTGCATGGTCGACCACTACCGGTGGGACAGCACACATGTTTTCCTCACCTTCGATGCCACTCCTTTGTGTGAACACTTGATTGCTACCGCTAAAGGATCCAAATTGTTGGGTATTTTCATGAGGAGGAATATCGTTCCCTATCACATTCTCAACTAGCCTCTTAGTTACACTAACACATACTTGAGGGATAACCCGATCTTCCCCTAGCATAAATTGAACATCATCGTCATTTCTTATAAATTTGCGACATATAGTGCCAGGAATGATTGATATTGATGACAGATCAACATTGAATTTGTTTACATCATACTTCACAATGGTATGCACGATCGCCACCAATTTTTCGTAAGTCATATTCTTTGACACATACATGCCCTGGTTATCGGATCCAACAAACCTCTGACTTTCATCGGGTAACTGCTCTCATCGACCATTGTAAGATATTACTATTCTAACCCGATTCATGATGTTGCCAAATTAATCATCTCAAACCATTAATAAATTTTTTTCACAGATTACATTTACAAAGAGGCTCGGATAAGAATATGGAAAAGGCTTGGGGAAGGCTTCAAAAGGCTCGGACAAGACATCATAAGGCTCGAATAGTCATTCATAGAAAAGGCTTGGAGAAGGCATGAAAAGGCTCGAACAAACCATGAAAACGCTCGAAGAAGCCATGAAAAAGGCTTGAATAGTGATTCATTCAAAAGGTTTGGAGAAGCAATGAAAAGGCTCGAGAAGCCATGAAAAGGCTAGAATACTAATTGATTGAAAAGGCTCGGAGAAACCATGAAAATGCTCGGATATAAGTTTAAAATGCTCGAACAGGGTTTACAAAGTCTCGGAGATCCAAAAATTTCACAATGGCTTAACGTTTACAAAAGACTCAGATATCATATAAAAAGGAACAAATGAAAATGTGAACAAATTGAAAGAAGTATTTGCAAGAAATATTACCTTATTGTACTCAAGCACATCCCTTGTTTATAAGTTGAGGAAGAAAGTCCAGGCAAATTTGTAGAGAGAGAGAGAGAGAGTTACTGAGTTCGTTTTTGTTGGAAGTGTGGAGAGAGAAAAGTACAAAGAGAATAACAAAAATGATTATCTAAGGGCAATTTTGGTAGTTCACCATAATACGTGCCTTTTAAACTTAACTTATTAAAGCACTCACTTTCCCACCAATTCAGTTGAAAAAGGTGACATTTTCCACCAATTCCACACTGAAAGAACATGGATCGTAGTAAAAAATAATAAGAAGAAAATGGTCTAAGAAGAATATGTTGGTGAACAAACGTCACTACACACGCGAAAGCGTTGCCAGATAGAACACAAACAAACATAATAACAAAGAAAAAATAAGATGAAGAGAAGTAATTAAATCCAATCACACATAACACAAGAATTTACGTGGAAACCCAAATCAGGAAAAAACCCACGGCTGTCAGGACAACAAGAGAAAGTTCTAATATGTAGTAAATTGTTACAACCACACATTCAAGATCTCTCTCTAAATAATACCCTAAATCCAATTACACCCAATGCTCACTTTGAGATCTCTCCAGTATTTGCTATTTTGCTCTACCACTAATAACCTAGTTATTATAGTCTATTTATATGAATTATAGGAAATTTAAGATAAAAGGAAATCCTACTCCTAAACATACAAGAATTAATTGTTCCACATAACTATTATTTCCTATTTATGACAAGTCTTCTTTTAAGGAGGAATCCTATTTCTATAATCATAAGAACTTCTATAAACAACATATTTCCTCTTCCATGAATATTTCCTGATTCAACGCATGATTGTGATTGACTACGATTCAAGTTGCGGTTGGCCACCCGTTTCCTAAACCGTGTTGAACTTGATCACTCAGAAATCTATGATCCATGCGCCACGTCACTAGGACGACTATCACCACAACTGCTATTGGTACCGTGGTTGGTGCCTTTGCCTCCACCGCGGTCTATGCCGTGTAATATCGGCTAGAATGTACTGCTCCCTATGCCGTGGTTGGTGCATATTGTCCGCACTGTGGTTACCTGCAGAAATTGTTTCTTTAGTTCTTCTTCGATCTCCAGGTCTCCCTCAAACATAACCTCATACTCCCAAACGCTCTCACGTCTCTAGGAAGTCTTCGCATTGGTAAATCGTGTTTGGTAATCATTGGTAATTCAAGCCATATCCAACAGAACATTAATATATAATAGTGACTTATATTACTAGAACCTTTTATTTAAATAGAATCAATATGTAAAATGGTATACCTTTCATACATAAATAATGTTATCCTAGGTTCTAGTTGTTCCCTAAACCCTGAGAATTAAAAAAAAAATCATTGAAAATTAAAAGAAAATTGCATTGATTATAAAGCCCATCTATCACCAAAAGCTACAACACTCGACAAAGCCAAAAAACAAAACAACAACATGGCCACCTTTTGACCCTACAAACAAGACCCTGGCAAACTAACACATCTACAAAGAAAACTAAGCTCTTGAAAAATAAATATCACCCAGCGACTGCCATATCAAACTTGAAACAAACAAACTAATATTAACTCTTTTTAATAGCTTTATCTTTGTTAATGTAAGGCTTCCATTTTTAACTTCTCTGCTTCTAGGAACAAACAAGCTATTAACCCTTCAATGGCAGCTTCCATTAAATCTTCTTCTTCTGCTTCTGTTAGCAATATTCAATGGAAATACGATGTGTTCTTGAGTTTTAGAGGTGAAGATACTCGGAACAACTTCACAGGCCATCTCTACAATGCTTTGAAACACAAAAGAATTTACACATTTAGAGATGATGAAAGGCTTGGGAGAGGGAAAGAGATTTCATCGGAACTCTTGGAAGCCATTGAAGAATCAAGGTTTTTGATTGTAATTTTATCGGAAAACTATGCTTCTTCTACATGGTGTTTGGATGAACTTTCAAAGATTGTTGAGTGCATGGACTCACATGAACATACTGTTTTTCCGGTTTTTTACAAGGTAGATCCATCGAATGTACGGAAACAGACAGGAGATTTCATGAAAGCATTTGATAAACATGAACAAGATTACAAGGATAATCCGGAGAAGGTGAAAAGGTGGAGATCAGCTCTCAAACGGGTTGGCAAAATAGTTGGATGGGATTTAAAAGACAGGTAACATTAAATATATATATATATATATATATATATCTTTGAAATTTAAAGCCTCATAATTGTTGAAAGAAATAGGTTATTTTACGTGCTTAACATCAATTTTTCAAGATTTTGTAACCGTTGTTGATTTGAGAAATGTGGAAAAATACATGATAACGGCATCGGTTTATAACCGGTGTATTACTTTAAAAGACATCAATTACATTTAAAAGTGATGTCACATATGTGATATTTACATTAGTTTTGTATTGAAACCGATGTATATAATAAAAATAAAATAAATCATTTTTCTACTAAAACCGATTGGCATATTGTATTTATTTTTATAAATTTAATTCGGTTTTTGTATTTACATAATGGCTTACAATTAATCACAAGAATTCCAACATCCAAAACAAATTAACAACAATATTTTTCTTTTTCATTAGAACAATAATACATAAACAACAAAACTTGTACAAAATTCAATAATTAGCTATTATACATACTGTATTTTCCAAAACAAGTCAGTCTATTGCTGTAAATTACAAATATTTCTAATTTACGAAAATACGTCAATTTTTTGTGATTGTATTTCATCTTCACCAACATCTCTACGAAAAACATTTATAAGATTATATCAAAACTTTGGAACAATGTCTAATAATATACAATCATCATATAAAACCTAAACTTAATATATATATATATATATATATATATATATAAAGTGAGTCTCTTATGAGGGATCCTTTATTTTAATCTCGGTAAGGACTATGATGAAAACACGTCGATTTTAATGAATTTTGATCTGAATTTTTTTGTAGATAATGAGTTCAATGAAATCTACACATGAACAAAATTTAAGAATTTTCCGAGCACTAGAACTATTTATTCAAATTTTGTTAAATATGAATGCATCGGAAAATAGACGAAATATAGGAAAATTCAAGAAAAATAGTTCTAGTATTCGAAAAAATTTCAAATTTTGTTCTAAAATAGATTTCAATGAACTCATCATTCACAAAAAAATTCATATCAAAATTTATTAAAATTGATATGTTTTCATCATGGTCCTTACTGAGGTTAAAATAAAGGATCCTTTATGAGAGACTCACTTTATTTATATATATATATATATATATATATATATATATGAACACAAGAATACATTACATGACAAGTTTAAGAAAATTCATTACCAGAATAGTTGCTTTGTAAGTTAGAACAAGATAGTTGGCTATGAAATCAACATATGGCAACAAACATTCTAATCACTACACTACCCCAAGCCCCCAACAACCTTTTGTTTCACCCACCTGTACATAAAAAAATAAAAAATAAATAATAACTAAATAGAGTAAGAAAACAATTACCCGTAACTATTTACTTGGCAGATATGCTATACATAACTTATTCAGATCAAATATAAAAAATCAAATGAAAGAGTAAACCCACCATGAAATTAATAAGATCTACAAATATATTCTATTTACTGACTAATTATAGGCAGAAACCCAACAATAAGCCAACGCAAGACCACACCAACCAACAAAAAGAGCTACGACCCACCCACTAAAGAACTATCAAGAAATACAATAAGCCGAATTAATTGTAATTTATATTTTGTTTTTAATTTTAATAATGATTTTTATAGGCAATATGAGGTTGGCCCATTGGTTTGCTTGCCCCTCACACACACTATAAGATTGTGAGTTTGAGACCATCCTCCTCCCCAAATCCCTAATTATTGTACTATTTCAAAAAAAAAAATTACTATTTTTTGTTATTATTATTTTTTTAAATTTTAAAATACCCAGTATAATTTAAGTAATATATTGTTTATCCCAAATCACTTAATATTGGTGATAATTAAAAACAATAATGTCACTTTGCCCCAATTTGGTGTCCAAATCTGGTACCCAAATGATAGGCAACATTATAATTCATTCATTTAAATTGTATTACATGATTTAAATGAATGGATTAGAGTATTACCGTAACATTTGGGCACCAAATTTGGGCAAAGTAACATTACTCAATTACAAATTACTTAAACTTCATTTTGGGTAAGTTTTGAAAAACAAAAACAAAAACAAAAAAAAAAAACTTTGGTCAATGTAACATTAATGTATCAATCTGGTATCGACTCATTTATTAAATGAGTAGTTGAAAACTAATATCAAGGTAAAGAAATCGGTTGTTACCAACCAATATACAAAAAGAAAATATAAATACATCGGATTCTAATTAAACTGATTTCTTAGTTTTCATATAGCTTAAGATGTCAGTTTTCAGAAAAACTAATGTGTTAAGGTAAAACAAATCGACGACCTTTTAGAAAGAACCGATGTCTTTTTTATCTAACAAATGTAAGACATCGGTTTCTTATAAATTGAAGTCTTTAATTTATTTTTTAAATTGGTTTTTAATAAACCGATATCTTGCTAGCGATATCTTTGAACAATTTTGTAGTAATGAATGTATCTTTTTGACATAATTTTAACGTACTTGAGTGTTACAAGCTTTTCTAAGTTGGGTGGCTTGAAAAGAGAGCACGCTTACCTTGATTTTTCGTAAATTCAAACATACAAATATCTTAATGCTTTCGAGTTGCAATGAACAATTCAAAGTACCTTTATAATGCAAAGAAGAAATGATTAATTATTTCCTGATTGGTTTTACTTAGTTACCATTCTTCTTCTTCTTCATAGGTCTGAAGCTAATTTGATCGAAGATATTGTCGGCAATATTTCAAGAAGATTGATCAATCTTCTTCCGAGTGTCTTTGGGGACCAGCTTGTTGGAATAGAGTCTCGTGTGGAGGAGATTTATAAGCTTTTAGAACTAGAATTGGATGACAGAGTAACCTTTGTTGGCATTTGTGGGATGGGAGGAATAGGTAAAACTACAATTGCTAGAGTTGTATATGAAAGACTTTCAAACAAGTATGAAGGTAGTTGCTTTCTTGCCAACGTTAGAGAAAAAATCTCTGAAAAAGGAGGTGTTCATCATTTACAGCAAATGCTTCTATCAAAGGTCTTACAGGAAACAAATTTAAATATATATGATGATTACGAAGGGATCAGTTTGATTAGATGGCGGCTGTGTAAGAAGAAGGTCTTTCTTGTTCTTGATGATGTGAATCAAATAGAACAGCTAAAACAGTTGGCTGGAAGAAATGATTGGTTTGGTTTTGGGAGTAGAATCGTCATTACAACAAGAGATGAACGTGTGCTGGTAAGCCATGGAATCAATAATCTGTATAGGGTCCAAGGATTTGATTACGATGAAGCTCAAAGCCTCTTTTGCTTAAAAGCCTTCAAAAACATACAACAAACAACGGATTACATTGAGCTCTCAAAGGATGCCATACATTATGCAAATGGGCTTCCATTAGCTCTAGAGGTTTTGGGAACATTTTTGTCTGATAGAAGTGTTGACCAGTGGAAGAGTGCATTGGAAAGACTACGAGAAGTTCCTGAAGAAAAGATTATGAAAATTCTCCGAATTAGTTATGATTCACTGGGAAAATTAGAAAAGAAAATATTCCTGGACATAGCATGTTTCTTTAAAGGGAAGTACAGAGTTGAAGTCATTGAAATATTAAATAGTTGTAATTTTCATCCCAACATTGGGCTTGAAATTCTTAGAGAAAGATCCCTGATAAGTATTGGGAAAGATAACACAATTTGGATGCATGATTTGATACAAGAAATGGGTTGGGAAATAGTTCGTGAAGAACATCCTGATGAGCCTTGCAAATGGAGTAGACTATGGCTGTTTGAGGATATCTATCAAGTGTTGGCAAAAAATATGGTAAGATATTTTTCAAACAATTGAATATAGGTACTAGTACATTATTATTTCATAAAATGCCTAAATATCATAGTTCATGAAGTAACTTCTTTTTATTAGATATGCATTTAATTTGTTTATTCTTTTTATTAGGGAACTCCATCGGTTGAAGGTATAATTCTTGACAGTGACAGGCATAGAGAGGAGATTACTCACTTGAAAGTGAATGGTAAATCCTTCTCAGGCATGAGCAATCTTAGACTCCTCATTATCAATGATGTTGATGTTCATCTTTCTGAAGACCTTGAATACTTATCAAATGAGTTACGGTTTCTTGAATGGTATGGCTACCCTTTGAAGTCTTTGCCTTCAAGTTTCCAACTACAAAGACTTGTTAAGCTCAGTTTGTGTTATAGCCGCATTGAGTATACATGGAAGGACATTAAGGTACAATATTTCCATAATTTCTTCAAAAATATAATATGAAGTTCATGAAAGCTAGTTTTTGCTTAATTTAGTTTTTGTTTCTACTTGCAGCCTTCCATGAAGTACTTGAAAACCATTAACCTCAGTTTCTCACATAACCTCATCAAAACTCCAGACTTTGAAATGATTCCAAATCTTGAGAGGCTTGATTTTCAAAGCTGTACAAAATTGCGTGAGGTTCATAAATCTGTTGGATCTCTTGGAAAGCTTATTGTATTGAATTTGAATGAATGCGGAAATCTTGTAGTATTTCCAAGCGACGTTTGTGGCTTGAAATCTCTTAAGATTCTTAATCTGAATGGCTGCTCAAAACTAAACACAATGCCCCTGAATTTGGAGGAAGTCGAGCCTTTGGAGGAGCTAGATATCTCTGGGACTACTATAGAACAAATTGTCATATCATCCATTGTTCAATTGAAGAACCTTAAAACATTATCACTTCGTGGATGTAAAGTAGGACCTCCCAAAACATGGATTTTTTCCCTCAGGTCATGGTTGACGTTGTCAACAAGAAAGTCTGGTTGCATGGGTTTGATGTTGCCTCCTCTTGAAGGTTTATCCTTTTTGCGAGAATTAGATGTTAGTGACTGTAACCTGTTGGAAGTCCCGAGTGATATTGGGTCTTTATTCTCCTTAAGAAAGTTAAAGCTCCGTGGAAACAACTTTGTTAGCCTACCAGATTCCATCAGTCAACTATCTAGACTTAAAGGTCTCTCATTGGAGAAATGCCAGAGGCTTCAGTCGTTGCCAAAGCTTCCACCTAAAATAGAATTTGTAGGGGCAAACGATTGTACTTCCTTGAAAACAATATCAAGTGCACTAGAACTCACCTCTGAATATGTTAGACTGCGGTTTTTCAATTGCAAAATGGTTGAGACTCAAGGCAGGAAAAACAGTTTGGAAATTATGCTGCTAAAACGTTGGCTTCAGGTCTCTCTTTTCTTCAATTTTTAATAATCATGATCTCAATTTTTAAGCCTTTTTTTTGCTGTCACATGTCACATGTTTTTGTATGGATATATATCTTTCCCCATTATGTTTCTTCTTCTCTTTCTTAATACAAAGTTTTCTATTGCAGATAAACAATCTTGATACCATGTCACATCGATTATTTCCTCAATTTCATCTTCATGTCCCAGGAAGTGAAATTCCAGAATTGTTCAGTTATTGGAGTGAAGGGTCTACAATAACATAGCCACCACCTCACTGTTTGTTAAATGATGAATTGATAGGATATTGTGTGTGTGCAGTGATGTCAATCCCAGACCCTTCGTATGATGTTCGTATTCAGTGTCATGTTGAAAATAATGCATTCCTATACCGTCCCTACTCTGATTTCAGGGGGGATGATCACCTTTGGCTAGCCTATTTTCCAAACAATACTTTATATCGCAACAAGTATGGAGAATATGATGGTGGAAAGGGGCCCCTTACTGCTAGGTTTGTAATCTATGATTTTGAAAGTGACGAAGAATATTATAATGTGGTGAAGAGGTGTGGGATTCTTCCAGTTTACAAGCAGGATGTGGAGTATTTAAAGAAATTATCATCAACGGATGGTGCAATTACTATGCCTTCTACATTACAAGGGAGCAGATTCAGAAAATGTATCCACTGCATTAAAAAGAAAATAAATGCAAGAAATGACCATGTTGATTATAGTGAGGACAGTTCAGTGGAGGAAGGCGATACTGGAACAGCAGCATGCGATATTGGAAGATGTTAATATGACACTGGAGGTATTTGTTTATTTTATTTTGTCCTGCTTCTGCTTAAAATTACATTAATCTCATTCTGTAATTTCATGTACAGTTAATTAAGAGTACTCAAGTGTTAAAATTGAAAGTTGCATGGTTAAAAACTATCAAATATGTAAATGTGGTTGAAAACCAAAAACTTAAAAACTCTCTAGCTCATTAATTAATGATTCCATTTGTTAATATATGTCTATTTTATCATGATTAATTGATGTTTTAATACAAATTTAATGTTTCTGTTAAATAAGAAACGGTCATATGGACATGATGTGTCCTCATCGAGATATAAAAGTTACTGATTTATATTTGCAGTGATATTGAAGTTCGATTTGGCATGTGATATTGAAGCTGTACGGATCGAGTAGCTTTGTCTTTGATGATGGATAGAATTAGAGCCCTATATTCTTTCTACGGTCTTTGATGATGGTTGGATGAAGTTCCTCTAGAGATAGAGTGATTTGGTTGTTTTATTTATTTATTTATATCTCAATTTTAATTAAACCAAAAGATGAAAGGAAACATGTCATTGGTATAAATTGTCTGCCCGTGTGGTGCAGTTTTATATGTTTAGTATGAATATGATTGGAAAGGCAATGGTGATGCATATTACATCAATGCAGTAATGTTATAGATTTCACATTTGTATTTTAAAGCTTGCATTACATCAATTAATATTACAATCGATAAATGGATACATGTAACAAGTGAGAGATAAATCATCATTTATCTCGGGTAGGATGCAAGTGAGATACAAAAGTAGATGTCTAGCATTATTTAAAAAACAAGAAAATTGTTAACACACCCTATTTGAATAAGAAGAAGAAGATATGCAACCCAGGTTCTTGGAACACAAAATTGAGAGTGAAATAGCTTGATACTGGACCTGGTGCACCAGCTGCAACCGCCCAGGCCCAATATCAAATGGCCCAAATTTTTTTTTTTTTTGGAGGGGGCCCAATTAAAGTAATTAAGTTAAATTTTACAAAATGTACAAGGGTCATTTTACAAAAATTTGTTGTGATCAAGTGATCATTGTCAACTCAACAACTACAAACAAGCAGTGTCCGGCTAGTTCGTTGACGATGAAGTGAATGCGAACAAAATAAAAATGAGCATCTACTGCCGCTAGCTATACATACAACCAAAGCTTCCTGCATATATCTATCAACACAGTCTTGAATCAAAATGAAGCATTTAAAACTAAGCTAATTTGCAATGTTTTATGGAAGTTTGCAAACAATCAACATAAGTGTAGTAGAGGAAGGTTGCGCCTTGTACAGTTAAATCCAATGAAACTAGGGTGTTATCACTGCTGTCTCAACCAGAAACTAAAAGAAATGGGAGACGAGAACAATAAAAAAAAAATTTAAAAAAAAAACATTAAATAATTGCTGACAACAATTCAGATGTGTACCTACTACCTTGGGACCCCGATCAACCAACCGAGCCCATTCATGTTGGTTCTGCAGGCAATCAAGAACAGCCTAAGAATGACTTGAATATGCTTAGCGCTCTCCACTGTGCTTCCTCAAGAAAGAGAAGAAAAACAAATAAAAAAGCATAAATAATTTTCTTTCATGAAAAAACACCTATAAGTAAATCATATATACAGAAAAGAATAAGTGAAAACATACTGCCAAGACAGCATTACAGAGCTCCTCTATGTCATGCGATTGCCTTTGCTTGCGATTTCATTGATCAAGCCTGTATATGGATCATTAAGAGGGGACAAAGATATATAAATATCACATTGCACCAACCAGAAAGAAGAAGTAAAAGGACAAACTTTGGTAATCAAGAAAAACCTTAGATCAAGGCTGTGCATGGATAGGAGTGGAAAATATACCTCACGTTACATAGCAATTAATGTTTAAAAATCACATCCATATAAATTAACCTGAACAACATACTGGAAAAGTTTCAAATGCTTATGTATTGAACATTAAATGGATATTATAAACTAGTAATATACCATACCACTTCAGTACAGAGTTTTCATCGCTGCCGTCCATTCCTGGGCCTGTGTCAAAAATTGAAATCCTATCCTCAGCAATGTCAACCCTGCATAAATATTAAAAGAATCATCATATACAGTTTGAGTGGGACTACCTTTTTCATCCATTTCTACAATAAGGAGAGAATAAGCCCTGATCAGCTGTTCTATTAAAAGAATCATCATATACCAAGCATTGGAATGAAAGGAAGTTGATGAACTAGTTATTGGTAGAATTAACTATGCAAGAAAGCTACTGATGCTACAACTCAACTCCAACAGACCTTTACCCCCATTGAACACCAAAACATCTACAGAAAGCAGCAAGTGTATTACTAATAAAGGTGGAAGAACCAGATAAGGTCTTTAACTTATAATTTAATTACCGAATGGAAAAGGTTTATTAGATGCACAAAGATGAAGAATTTTCAACAATGATTATGCCGAGGTCAATGCGTTAACAAAATAAGAAAACATAAGTTAGAGATTCAAAAACTACCGAAGCATATATCCGATCATCAAATCCACATGTGTATCCAGTTTGCATGTCCAATAAGTCATTTCAATGAGAAATTTGAAATTAAGAATTCATGTAATTGAAAAAACAGATAAAACAGTGAATACACATTCCCGACTCACCAAGCGTTAGAGTGGCTGCTAATACCTATAATGATAAGAGAAGAAAAATTAATAGAAGCACATGCAGCTAATAAATGGTGTGTGTGTGTATCATTGCCTAACAATAACTGTGTACTTATTCCCAAATTATAGGATCTAGCAATGTGACGGTTGAGAGACTGAGAATGAGGCTGTAAATTTTGTTTATTCCACTGTTGATGCAATTACTCATTGGGACATCAATCAGTCAATGACATCCCCCAATTGGCAGTTAAAAGATCAAGTCAAGTCAACAATCCAAAACAACATGAAAGTGTTAAAAAAAATCATTCAGATTTAGATTTAATTCTATTTAAGACAAAGAATTAGCTTACGGCTGGCTTAGCTCTTCTTCTGGTAAGGGGAAAAAGTAGTGTCCCTGCTCCACCACCTAATATATATGATGGAGGCCACAGTCTTGGGGTCCGCTTCTGGTTTTATAAACATTGGTGCCCGAAAAGTCTGCATACACAAGTTCATAAATGGACAGAATTCAAGGAAAAGTACTAAATAGTGGAACACATGAAAAAAATTATCATGAGGGGATTATAAAACTAAATTTTCCAATTGAAAGAAGTTAATGCAGGGGTTGAAGCTACCATAAAATCTTTAGCAACATCTGTTAGAATCGAAGTGGTCACATGTCGTTTAAATGTTGCACATTTTCTTCTGGAATTGTTAGACTTCCCCAACTGAACACTTGATATGCTGATGTTGGACTGCCCAGCGCCAACTCTAGTGCTGAAAAATGAGGAAGATGTCAAGAACCTATCATGGTGAGATGATGATGATGATGATGGCATTGCCATTTTTGAAGATAATGAGCTGAATCCATGCAATTCCATTGCTGCTATTTCTACAAGTGACTATGTACCAAGTTTGATTTATGCTTATTCAATGATTCTCTTCCTCTATAGAATGAAAATGAGTTCAAGAAAAAGACCCTCCTAGCTTCTGTTTTGTAGTTTCTCTCTTGTCCTCTTTCAATAGATATTACACAACAGAAAGAATTGAATCAGATTAAAATTCTTGATTTTACTCAATAATTTAGCAAACAAACGATGGATTTTCAAGTAACACAAAGAAACTGAAAACTAGACAGATTCAGAGTAAAGGCTTTCAAAAGTAGTCTTCTCCAGATCGAGTTGTGGAATAATAATATCAAGGAATCAAAATTGTCTTAAAAAGAGTGATAATTTCAACTCAGAAAATGAACAAGGTTCACTCAACAATCAAGAAAGAAAGAAAATCAATTCAAAAACAAAAATAAAAAAACCTTACCATAAAAACAAGAAAACAGACAGTGGGAGACAAGAATTGTTGAGTGCATCTGCATTTTCTTGAAAATCAAAGACCATATTTGCCCAAGAAGACCAACCGGTGCCGATTCCATTAATTACTTAACAAAAATCAAAGAAAGATGGAAAGAAGAGAGAATTTTAGAGAGTGAAAGGCTAGACAGGATCAGTTTCAAAAAGAAATGATTTTAAAATTATGAAAAAATTGTTTTGATGTATTTGAATGAAGAAGTTGGTTTCTCCATTCTTTTGAAACAAGGATGTCCATGACAGAGGTATACCAGGTTTCTTGTAAACTTCTGTAAGAATCAACAGAAATCTACTGTTTCATCTGCTGCTTACACACCTGATTTATAGTATAGGTCTATGAATCAACACAATATGCTGTTGGTTTTTAATTGAATACTAATTTTAACAGAAATTTGATTCTTATTTGCTATAAGCCACTAATATTCCTTCAAAATAAATGTTTGACATTAATATTTTCATTTAACAACACTGTAAATTCCCTCAATACCACACAATCTGCTGGTGCCATATTCCCATTGTATATTTCTATACAACAACACTGTATATTTCTAAAGAACCTCAGATGACAGTTTTACTTTAATAAAATTAATATCAAAAGACATTCCTGGACAAAAGAATTATATATAGAAATGATGGAAGTGAATTCAAGCATTCACAATAATTTTCATCATTAACAACTTCTTGTTCATTTTACCTGATTTGCATTTCCCATGAAGGAATTCACGAAGCTGAGCTCGGTCTGAGTCTTTTGATTTAGTTTCTGGGTGTGAAGTGGTAAAATGCTTGGACAGAGATGAGACTCCATTTCCGGGAATCGAAGCTCTTGAGTGAGAGATTGAAGACAGTAGAGCAGCTTTGAAAGCTCTAATTTTCAAAACCCAAATGAAAATGAGAGAGAGAGAGAGAGTTTTTCTCAGAATTTTTTGTTGATGGAGCGGAGATTGTAGGCTGCTTGCTGGGAATCAGAGTGAATGTAAATGGGCTTAGGCGGGTCGGATTCCTATTAAATCGGGTATGGACATAATTGGGTCTGACCGTCCGAGTCTGATTGGTGGCCCAATCAATTAATTCATTGTTTGGCCCAATTAAAGTAATTATGTTTAAAAAAAAATTTAATTTAATTTAATTTTTATTTTACCTTAGATTTTTAATTACATGTGATGATTTTCAATTGCTTTAATTATTAATACAGTTATTTTATCTTTTTAATTTATAATAATTACTGTACCTTTTAAGTTTTTAATTAATAATTAGTTAATATCTTGATAAAAAATAAAACATATTATACATGTTTGTTAAAATACTCATAATATTATATATTGTAATAAAATAAATATACAGAATATTATAATATACATAGTTTTGAACCGTGTATATATGTGATATAATGCATAAATTCAAATGAAATATTTTAATTTTTATATAATGAAGTTCTCTAATTATCAAGTATGATTTTATAAGAATAAAAAAAAAACATTGTTTAAGCATTTTCAAAATTTATTATTAAGATTATGTTAAGAGTTTTGTTTATTTTATACCAAAAAAGAAGAAACTCATTAAAGTGCAGGAACCAAAAATGAACAAATAAAGTCACAAACTTATTTTGAGTCAATTTGAGATATTCTGTTTGAACTAATTTGATGTTTTGCTTGAATAGCTAATCGCGCCAACCTAGTTTCACACTGTAATAATCAATCATGACGATGATACGAAAAAATTGTGAAGATAATATATTCATATATACAGCTTGGGTAATACATATACACAACCAGAATATACACAGTAATAATGCTTCATACACATAATGTAGAAAACAAGACAAAAACCAAGTAAATGCAACAGTATGTTCAACAGTACTTGCATTTTAAATTGTATCTAAAGTTCTAAACAACACATCGAATCTAAATTTATGTATTAAACCTTCAATCATCATTTCATTACGATGGGAAATCATCGATATGGAAAAGTCATAGAAACTAACTCAATTTATCAAAGATAAACTCCATTAAACATTAAAAAGGCAATCAAGTCATAAGGGCCATTTTGCCGTCTACACTTGCGATCGAAATCGTTTCTTGATTCCCTTGGATAAAAACAAATACTCTGATGTTGTCTAAAGAGGAGTTTGGATTGTAGATCAACGGGCCTATTACGTTGCCATGTGATGCATCCTTTTTTCCAGATTGTGATGTATAATACTCATGTAAGAAGCATTGAAGTTTCTTGGGTGCATCAAATTGAATTTCTTAAAAACAAAAAATCATAACCTCATTCAAGCTCTTGTTCTGGTATGAGTCCACATCCAAAAATCATTAACTGAAGACAAATCATGCTCTTGTTCCATCATTCAAATAGTTTCTTTGCGTTTCAATCACCTTTAGCCAAAAAAGAAAATCCATTACAGCACAACAACCAAGATTAAACAAACTTAGTAGAGAAATCAGTATAATATTCATAAAACTAAAAAATGTATGTACATTTTACAAAATTTTATGTGATCAAGTAATGATCATCATCAACTCAACAACTAGAAACCAGCAATGGCTGGCTAATTTGTCCATGATGAAGAGAATGGGACCACAATGAGCATCTACTACGAGCTATAGACATAACCAAAGCTTCTTGCAGATGTCTATCGACACATCCTTTGATCAAAGACACTGCATACTCCATGAAAACTGCATTACAAGGTAGTGTGATAGGTCCACTGCTTGGCAGGCCAGATTCTTCCTCAGACATCCTCAAGAGTTCCCGAAAGATTTGATTGCTCAGATACAATATGGGAAGCACCAACCGCCTCTGATCAACTGTGTAGACAACGAAATGACCCTTATCTGCCACTGCTGTTCCTGATTATGTGTTGAGTCCTGGTAGTGAAATTCTTTTCATTCTCAAGGCAGCTACTCTCTGCCACTTTCTTGCAAGCTTGATGAGTTTCTTGGGGTTGATCATCATTTTGTGAGTGGTTAATTTGTGAACTAGAGTAAAAATAGTATGAGAATTGAGAAGAGATTTAGTGATTGAAAAATTCTTGAAATGGTGAAGAGTTGAGTTGAGTGGATGGATATGCAAATGAATTGGCTTTACATCAGAAGGCTAGAGAATACTGGTTTACATGTGGGTTCCATGTGTAAGGGTTCATGTGTAAAATATAGCATAACCTTGTGCTATATTTTGAAGTTACGGACTAATGGTTGTTTTGCATTGATGGCTTGTCAGTAGTTTAAGGGTGAAATGGGTCTCGAGTTGTTCAATATTTATTCCAGAACTCTCTTAGAATCACAAAAAAAGAGAAGTCAAATCAATAAATCAAATTGATAGATCTATAACCAATTCATGAACATCAAATCAACTAACATATATGGTTCTGCAATTTGGCAAGGGAAAATGATTTGGCAAAGTTCACACAAATAGCATGTTGGCACCAACATGTTATGGTGAACTACCAAACAAGGACAAACTTCTGCGGTTCAAACAAACTCAAGCTTTTATGGAGTTTTACAGAAAAATGCTTTAAGAGTCGCATACTCTATATCACATTCCTAATGTCTCCTAACAAATTAGAATGCAGACTCAAGAGGGTCCTAAGTGATTAAAATCCACAGAATTCCTAGAGGAAGATTGCAGGCCTGAGGCATCCCATAGTCCCTTGCCTCCTAAATCTAATTACAACTTGTAAGTACCAAAAGTTTCGAATCGATAAGTGTCATTTCATAGGAATTCAATTTTATGCATAGTAAGTGGGTTGCTAATTAGTGTAGGTTACATTTACATTCACATGCTCCAATGTTTATCAGAAGTTTGCAAATCAGTAGTTGAAAATGAATGGATAGTTTTAAGCTAATTCCAATTTGATGATTTCACACCAGAACCTAACATCATGTCAAGTCTTGAAAGCCCTTCCTACAACACCATCACATGGTTTTGTGTCTAATGTTGTTATGTGACAACTAATAAGTAAATAATTCTCATCCTCCTTAATTAAAAAGCAAGTAAATAAAACAAAGCATACCTGAATAACAGATCGTACAGGTCCCATTATTGTAGCTTTGCTTATTTGCACCAGCAGTAGCCCTCTCGCTCATGACCCTTGTGATCCCCTGATCATGGAATTTTTCCTGATTTGAAACAAATGCTGCAGATGCTGATGCAAGGTTAGTGATGTAGGAGATATATATTGTTAATTGATGTTTTTAGTATTTGTTGTATTAGACTTGGGCTTTGGTTAAGTTTTATATTGGGCCTTATTTTGGGTTTGTAGAATGTATATATATGCTTGCTCTGTAGCTTTGTAAAGGGGTTGAATATTGTTGTTATTTTCTGATATTGAATTCGAAGAGCAGAGCTCTCTTCTTCTTGTTGGAGTTGTTGCCATGGATTTGGCTTGAATATAAACACTTCCTACGTCAGTTAGGCTTTTAGACCTCTTCCATCACATGTATTTGAAACAGATTCACATATTTCAATTTCGTATCATCAATCAATTTCTTCTTGTCAACAGCTTGGTCAGACAGAATATCACCCAAGCCCCCTGATTTGAAGACTCTGGCAGCTTCAACTCTTTCCTCCTAAGAAACCTTGCATCCAATGAAGAAGCAATAGTGGGACCTGCAACTGATAAATCAGCAGCTTGCTGTACTGTCCATTTTCCATTGCCCTTCATACCATTTTTGTCCAAAACCTTGTCAACCAAATTCCCATCTGTCCTTAATTCAAAAAATATCTGCAGTGATTTTGATCAAAAAGCTGAGTATCTTCCCTTTTTTCCAGTCTGAGAAAAAACTATGTAGTTCTTCATTAGTCAACTTTCTCACCGAATAAGCCTCTGCATTCAGAGGCATTCACCCTGAAATCCTGAATGCAGACGTAATATGATGTACTAAAGAAATGATTAAAATGAGTTAGAAACGATCAATGAGCTACGATCGACAGTACTAAAGCAAAAACCAAACAGCAAACATAGCCGGAACAAGTTAATTGTGATTAAAATGAGTCGGAAACAGTCGATAAGCTACAATAGTAAAAATCAAACAGCAAATAAGCTGGAGACTACTACTAAGCTAGAACAGAGATACAGACTGGAGACTACTACTAAGCTGCTGCAGCGCGGCAGCTCCACCGTCTTCCGGTCCATATGTTTGAATCTTTTTCAAATTACTTCATTTCGATATAGTTTCTTCATTTTGTTTGTTGATTCTGTTAAATATAATGCAGTAGCTAAGATTGATTGAGATACTATATATTAATGTTTACTTGGGACTTCTTAGGTTCTGTGTGGTTCATACTTTGAAAATCCAGAAAACAACTAATTTTGCAAAGGAAAAGAAAATCGTGGAAATGGAAGGAAATGTCCCCTTTGAAAATCAAAAGAGCAAAAATGTCTCCGGTATGTTTTTCTTGCATTTGTGTCCCCTTGGGCACATGAAATTCCACGACTACCCTTAAGGGCATTTTAATATTTAAAACCATTTAAAAGGGGAAATCCTGAAATGACCCTTAACAGTCAAACCCAATTAAGCATCATTACCAATTTGCCCTAACCTAAAATTGAAATTCAAAATCACTTTTGAGCAAGGCGGTTGCGACAACGAGAGTAGAGGACCCGAAGAGGTGAACGAGAGAGAAGAACCCAGTAGAAGAGCCATCTCAGTGAGGAGCTCGGCGGTTGTGAACGAGAGTAGAGGACCCCAAGAGGCGAACGAGAGAGAAGAACCCAGTAGAAGAGCCATCTCAGTGAGCAGAGGTTGCGAACGAGAGTAGAAGAAGAGGCGAACGAGAGAGAAGAAGAAGAAGAAGAATCAGAACACACCAAGTAGAAGAACAGTCAAATACCGAGACCGGGGCCCGCCGTTTTGTCCTTGTCATCTTCATTCCACATTCGAGTTAGAGAAGACGCCTTTGTCGCAACTCGCAAGTAAAGGTATTCATTCGTTTTCTCATTGTCTTCTTCATTTCATTCTGGCGTTTTAACCTCCCATTAATTTGTTTTGTTTGCATCTTTGTGTAACTCTGCATGGATGATGATTTGATTTTTACTTGGGTGACTTGGCTTGTGGTGGGTTACCAGTGGTTTATTCTTGACTTGGCTTGGCTTGTGGTTTTTTTTTTAGTTTTTAATTGAACAATGTGGCCCCATTTGTCTGAATATTAATCCTTGACAAAGGGATTTGAAGCCCTGTGAGCGATTGTGAAGTGTAGTGTTGTTGTATATCGTTTTTGTGATGTTATGTTAAGCGTTGGATTTTGGAATTGGTGGATTTTGGTGGTGTTGGGGGCTGGGGCTTATGTATTATTTTTGTGTTGACATACATCACTGTATCCCCGTAGTACCCTAGTGGGGACTCCGTGGGAACCCTTTCATAGCATTGTTTGTTTTGTCCAAATCAGAGCTTAAAATCCCTTTCCAGGGCTTGAAATTCCAGTTCAGGTCTTCAAATCCATCTACAGGGCTTGAAATTCTTTATCTAGTTCCTTAAATCCCTTTGCCAGGGCTTGATATTTGATTCCAGGGCTTGAAATCCCTTTTTATGTTATGCTTAGCATTAATGATTTTTTGTTTTCTTGTAAACCAGATGGGGGCTGATCGTTTCAAAAAACAATGGCGGTATCCAGACCACAAAAGCTGGGTACATGCGAGAATAAACTCGCACAACAAAAAAAATTTTCTTCAAGATTTGAAGTTGGTCTTGACACGTTGCGGCGTGTTAGATAGGTTTAAAGAAGGCCCCTTTGGGCAGTACATGGATATGATATAGCCCATAAAGGTTCATGGGATGCTGATCTACAATCTTTTGAAAAGATAGCTCATTCGTCCCGAAGAAGAAAAGGATGCTGAAATGTGGTTTGGTTTAGGGGAGAAGAAAGCTCGGTTTGGGAGAGAGGAATTCTGCTTGTGTAGTGGCCTCAACATGGGCACACTGCCCGAAGGGTTCCAAGAAAAAGAAGAAGTCAGTGAGGAATCTATTTTAACACGCTATTTCGTAGATGAAAACCCGTCGATTGAACTGTTGGAGGCAACCTTTAACCGGCTCACAGAGCCTTCAGAGGGTGATGACACATTGAAGATGGGATACCTATTAATGGTGTCCCAATTCTTTGGGATGGATGAAGCACGGACAGCCATACCCAGCTGGGTGTTGTCTTTAGTTGAGGACATCGATGCATTTGAAAGTTTTCCTTGGGGCTCATACATATTCGATGTCACCTTATGTTGTTTGAAGAATGCAGCCGATAAACACATTGAAAAGTTAATAGGCAATGGCGAGAAGAAAGAAGAGAATGAGGGCCCCAAGAATAAGAAGAGGAAGAAGAAGGAAGAGGAGAATAAGGAAGAGAATAAGAAGAAGCTGAAGAAGAAGAAGAAGAAAACTGACAATCAGCAGGCGAAGTTGGACAATCAGCAGAACAATGATGATTCGAAGTGTTTCACATTCCACGTTTATGGATTTCTACTAGCATTTCAGGTAATAGTTGCCAAATGAATTCATGTGTAAATCAAACTCATGAGATTTGTAATTTCTTTATGAGATTTTTTTTAATTGTTTAGGTTTGGGCCGTTGAACGGATTTGCCGTTTGGAAGGTAAACTCGGCGTACGGAGAAGTATAGGGTTCCCAAGATTTAAGAATTGGAATTTCAATACAAGGGTTTTAAAAGTTGAATCTTTCTTCAGTACGACGGTGTGTATTTTACTTCTACGTGTTTTTTACTTCTATGTGTATTTCATTTTCTGTGTCTATCTATATAAAATAGCTAGTTAACATCAGTGGTTGGTTGGTTTGTCCAAATCAGGACATTAATAAGTATATTGATCATGTGTAGAGGAATTAGGGTTGGTTAATTTGAAATCCATATAAATGTTAGGCTATTTTGCCTGATTTCTATGCTACACTAGATTCTTAAAACTTGGCTGAAGTTCATTCTTAAATCTTTATTATAGTGGGTTGAACGGTTGGGGGACTTTCTTATTATGAATGTGGATCAGTTGTTGGTTTTTCCAAATGAAGGTATGAAATACCTTGCCAGGGCTTGAAATACCTTGCCAGGGCTTGAAAACCCTTATGTGTTATACCACTACTACTTATTACTCTATGAAGCTCATTCTTAAATCTTTATCATAGTGGGTTGTAGGCTACACTTTCTTATTTCAAATGAAGGTATGAAATCCCTTAGGCAGTTATTTCAATCCCTTGCCAGGGTTTGAAATAACTTGCCAGGGCTTGAAAACCCTTATGTGTTGTGTTATACTACTTTACACTCTATGAACCTCGTTCTTAGGGTTCTTAAATCTTTATTATAATGGATTGTGGGCTACACTTTCTTATTATGAATTTGGGGGGGGGGGGGGGGGGGGGGGGGGGGGGGGGGGTGCTTGAATATTATAGTGTATGTAGTTAATTAATATCAGTTGTTGGTTTTTCCAAATGAGGGTATGAAATGCCTTGCTAGGGCTTGCAATACCTTGCCAGGGCTTGAAATACCTTGCTAGGGCTTGAAATACCTTGCTAGGGTTTGAAATACCTTTCCAGGGCTTGAAATACCTTGCCAGGGCTTGAAAACCCTTATGTGTTATACCACTACTACTTATTACTCTATGAAGCTCATTCTTAAATCTTTATCATAGTGGGTTGTAGGCTACACTTTCTTATTTCAAATGAAGGTATGAAATCCTTTAGGCAGTTATTTCAATCCCCTTGCCAGGGTTTGAAATAACTTGCCAGGGCTTGAAAACCCTTATGTGTTGTGTTATACTACTTTACTCTATGAACCTCGTTCTTAGGGTTCTTAAATCTTTATTATAATGGATTGTGGGCTACACTTTCTTATTATGAAAATTGGGGGGCCGCCGGGGGTGCTTGAATATTATAGTGTATGTAGTTAGTTAATATCAGTTGTTGGTTTTTCCAAATGAGGGTATGAAATCCCTTAGGCGGGGCTTGAAATGCCTTGCCAGGGCTTGCAATACCTTGCCAGGGCTTGAAATACCTTGCTAGGGCTTGAAATACCTTTCCAGGGCTTGAAATACCTTGCCAGGGCTTGAAATACATTGCTAGTGCTTGAAATCCCTTGTGTTGCTGGTTATCTTATGCATGCTATTTGGTTTCTGACCTCAATGTTTTGTGCACTTTACATGCAGATGGCTTTGTTCCCATGGAAGGTGTCAGATCATGAAAAGTCAAGTGCTTATTACAAATCTTTGATGGTAAGGGAGGACCATGATGATGATAATGCGGATGACCGTCAAGATGCAATGGAAAAGGGTGATGCTTCCATTCACCAAAGCAAGACAACAACAAGGTTCATCGGATCTAGAAAGTCAGATGAACCGTCATCTAAGAAACGGCTCTTCGATGAAGGAGATGTAGAAACTCCCAAGGTAATGATTTGTAATATACATACATAACTTTTACTATCCTAAGTTAATTTGCGTAATGTATTAATTCTTTTTTGAATTGGATTTGCAGTCAAAAATCAAGACATCGGTTCCGTATACAATACCAGAATTGTATACATCTATTGCAGAGCTGGTCACACAGAAAATAAAAGAAAGCGAGGAGAGGATGAAGTCCTGGATAAGTGAAGAAATTGGAAAGATTGCACCAGAAAAAAGGGAGAAAGATTTGGACGAGAGAAGAGCAAGCTCACACAAACCTGTGGACGACATGGTAAGTAATATAACACATAAGGGTTTTCAAGCCTATTAAAAAACTTATTATGTAATTAAACATTATTCAATTGTGTAGTTCTTTATACATATTCTTCTGACTGTAGGTCAGTCCTAATTTGTCACCATTGCACAATATTAAAAATGGGGAAAAGTTGGAGAAAGACTTGAACAAGGAGGTTGTCGAAGAGGTAGAGATGGCCAAGGTTGAGAAGGCCGAGGTGGAGATGGCCGAGGTTGAGAAGGCCGAGGTGGTCAGTCCTAATTTGTCACCATTGCACAATTTTGCTGATGGGGAAAAGTTGGAGAAAGACTTGAACAAGGAGGTTGTCGAAGAGGTGGAGATGGCCGAGGTTGAAAAGGCCGAGGTGGAGAAGGCCGATGATAAGGACGATACAGGGATTGTTGTTGGTAAGGAGGGTGGGTTGGATAATGTTGTTGGTGAGTCATATGGGTTAGCTAAGCACGCGATAAATTTGGATGACTTCCCTTCACCATGTGTGAACGTGGTTCTTCCAAACCCTGATCTTAGTGTTATATTTATGAATGCGGCTGACCCAAGTGTGTGTTACAAGAATAATGACAACATAAGAGCCTGTAGGCGGTCAAAGTACTTGGACAACCCGTACACTGATCCCATGCCCATACCCAAGAAGAGGAAGAGAACCAAAGATTTGAGCGATTGTGTGAATGACAATTATGATCGGTTCATCTCATTTCTGAAGAATAAGGATGATACTCGGTAATGGTCCATTCCTTTTCTCCTCTGTTTTTATTTTATATTTTATTTACGTGTTTTTTTGTTCAGAATATTTAATTTTATTTTTCCAACTTACAGTGTCTTTACTGGCCAAGCCATCGATATGAATCGTGAACAGTTTAACAATTTGGTCAAACCTACAAAATGGTTGTCCAACTTGGTAAGTGATAAATTGTGATGCATTTGTTTACAGAAATACATATAAGTTTCCTAACGTTTATATATAAATGTCTTTGTAGCACATAGACAGCTACCTCGACGTTCTGTGGAAGAGGCGGCGTTGGAATGGAGATATGGGCGACCGTCCTGAAATCGGATTGGTCCCAACAGCGTTTTTCGTAAGTTCATTTTTCTACTGTTTTTTCTTCACATTCATTTCTGATGCAATCCTAAACTGAACGAAAGTTTTTTTATTTTGTAAACAGGCTCATTTGAAACTGAAGTGGGAAGGTGTTAAGAAGTTATTGGAATCTGAACGTTTAAAAAATAATAACCCAGCCAGATTCGAGCAAAAAGAAGTAAAAAAGAATACAAAAAAGAATACAAAAAAGAAGAAGGATCTTACACCCACTACACCAGCTGCCCCAATTTGGGAAAAATACCCCGAATTCGATCCCCTATCTTTCCAACCAGACGATGATACACTAAATTATGTGTCAGGTTCTGACCTTCTTTACCCTCAACCGTGGTGGACTATGGAGTCGGTAAGTATGTGACACACAATGTGACATTTTTGTTAAGTTATTATTGGTATTCACTAAGTCACTAACTCCTATTTTTCTCTACCCCTCTGCTACTTGCTGGTTGCTGCTGTATTCTTTCTTCTTCTTTTCTCTAATGCTCTGCTACCTGCTGGCTACTGCTGTTGTACCAGGTATGTTATTCTGTCTTCTTTCTTCTTTTTTTCTTCTTTCTTCTTTGTTCCTTGTTTTTTTCTTCTTCCTCTCTTCCTCGTTTTTTTTTTGCCTTTTTAATGTCATTTGCCTATGTTTTGTTCTTTCTTCTCTCTTTGTTTTTTTTTTTCACAGGTGTTGGTTCCTTGCAACACTGGGGATCATTGGGTACTATGTCAAGTTTTTTTAAAAGAAGGGAAAGTCAAAATGTATGACTCGTTTTGCCCCCGTAATGGAGAAAATTACCGATTGAAAGACATCTCAGGGTTACTCTATTTGTTACCCTCAATTCTTAAGCATGTAAATTACTATGAGCATATGAAGATGCCTCCTCACACAAGTCCATTCACTGCTGAAAACATCGAACCAACCATTATTCCTCAACAAGATGACGGGTAAAATTTGCATTATTACTTCTAGTTCTTTATTATGATACATAAATATTTATGATTGCAATTTCACTTGTTGCAGCTACAGTTGTGGTGCCTTTGTGTGTAAATATGCAGAATTGATATTATTTGGGTTCCCGTTGTCATCATGGATGGATATCTTTGGACAGAAGGATATTCCCACCATCCGTCAGGCAATGGCTCTTGAAATTTTCGTTAACGGTAAACTGTGTTGAGATGTTTGTTGGGGTAGCTGTTTCTGTCGTGGTTTTGTTAGGCAGTGCAGATTAACAGTTTGACTTCTATATGGATGATTGAACGTTTGTCTCATGTTTGCTCAGCTGATATTTTTACTTGTAATTAAACATTTCTTTGAAGCCCATGAATGATTGAACATTTGTCTCCCGTATATGGATGATTTTGTATATGTATCTGAAAGCAGATATGTAGCCCAAGAATTTAGAAGTATATGTATCGAATTTAAAGGGTCAAAGGAATTTGAACCACTTATTTATCAAGTTGAAGGTAGAACATTTTGTTTGAAGCTTCAGTGTTATGTTAATTGAATGTGTGAACATGGTTCTTCCAAACCCTGATCTTAGTGTTATATTTATGAATGCGGCTGACCCAAGTGTGTGTGACAAGAATAATGACAACATAAGAGCCCGTAGGCCGTCAAAGTACTTGGACAGCCCGTGACCTATGACGTGAGTTTTGTTGCTTTTTGGGGTGTTCTATTATTCAAAAAAATTCAGGTACATGGGGGGGCCCTTTGCATTACAACCCCAAAACATGATGTGTTGATGATGAACGGCAACCCAACCAAGTACATAAAAGGGGCCCCACCTTTGGGGGGGCAATTGGCATTTAAAGGAAACCCCGAGTCCCCATTCTGTTGATACTCTCTTTTGTTCTTCATCTACCATTTCCACTTCCACTTTCCACTACACCTTCTCTCTGTTTGTCGTAGACACTGTTATGGGGAACCCTAGAGTGTTCTTTGACCTAAGCATTGACGGCATCCCTGCGGGTAGAATTGTGATGGAGCTCTTCGCAAACAGTACCCCTATCACAGCGGAGAACTTTCGGGCTCTTTGTACCGGAGAGAAGGGGATCAGCACGGTTGGGAAGCCACTCCACTACAAAGGTTCAACCTTCCACCGCGTGATACCTGGGTACATGGTCCATGGAGGAGACATCACTCAAGGAGATGGAACCGACGGTGAATCGATATACAGCCATAGTTTTACCGATGAGAACTTTGTGAAGAAGCACATCGGTCCCGATATATTGTCAATGGCCAAAACCAGCACATTGGGCAATGGGTCCCAGTTCTGCATCTGTACCACTAAGACCGAGTGGCTCGATCGCAAGCAAGTTGTCTTCGGTGAGATGGTCGAAGGATTTGACGTCTTGAAGGCCATTAATCAGATCGGCTCCAGCTCTGACTTGCCATCGAAGACCGTAATGATCATTGACTGAGGTCAATTGTGCTAAAATTCAGACGTTTTAACATTTCTTATAGCTCTGTCTTTGTTATCTTCTTCGTCTTCCCAGTTGAGCGATGTTAAGTTTATCATTGATAATGAAATCCATGGTGTTGGCCTTTTCCTCTGTGAGGGAATGTTGGGGTTGTGGTTGGAATGTTTATCAGCTTTGTTTTGTTTGTTTTTAGATTTTCTGGTTTTATTTCCGGTGGAAGCCTCTGTAATGTAATCTATGCTGTTGTTTGGTTGTTTTGCTGGGTGAGGGCGTATGAAATGAAATGACTTGTTCTGAAGCCCAGAATATTTGGTATTGGATAATTTTTTAATGTGTTTGCGGCCAAAGGAAAATATAATTGAATTGTTCTATTTTTAAGCCATAATCCATTCCTAACCATTACGGAATACATACAAAAATATAGCATACTGCATACGAAGTCAGCTTAGTACAGTGGTTTTGGGCTTCAATTAATTTCCAGGGCTTCACCTTAATTGTTTCTGGACTTGAAAAGTCTTGCAATGGTAGGGGGTAAGGGAAATTGGTGGACCACAGCTGGATCCCACTAACCAATGCAAGTGGACCACAAGGATAGGAATGGGCTTCAGACAGCAATTCCACATTCAGCCTATTCCAATGGTCCAGCTGGATCCCACTATTTTTATTTTTATTTTTTTATTTTGTAATCACTGGGCTTGAACAATAATAGCCAGGGCTTGAAAGTCTATTGTTTATGCATCCGATGATGTGGGTCCCCCATTTTTCTTCCCGATTGGTCCAAAGTGGATTGAATGTAGGTGGATATCTTTATGGAGTTTATGGGGGAGCATCGGACGGTCACAAAAATACACCGTGACCAAATCCATTAAAATTACATAGTAACACTTATAATCCTAGTAGAACCCTAGTAGAGTAATGGGTGACATTTGCACATAGTGTCAATCTAAGGCTTCCCACATTAGATATTGCGTTTTTGGTGGTGTCAAACACTCTACGTGTTGCCACATGTTGTGTAACAAATTCCGTATGATCTGAAAAAATTTTAAAATCGACCAAAAATTTAAATTAAATGCAAAACATTATTCCAGGCCAGCTCAGTTTGGGCTTCATTTCATTTCCAGGGCTTCACCTTAATTGTTTCTGGGCTTGAAAAAAATTGCAATGGTAGGGGGTAAGGAAATTCGTGGACCACAGCTGGATCCCACTTCAGTCTTGGGTTTAATTTGTAATGAAACGGGTGGGCTTTTAGGTCTCCAATTATATATATAGGCTTCTAGGCGTAATATAGGGATGGAAATGGGCTTCAGACAGCAATTCCACATTCACCCCATTCTAATGGTCCAGCTGGATCCCATTATTTTATTTATTTATTTATTTATTTTATTTTGTAATTACTGGGCTTGAACAATAATAGCCAGGGCTTGAATGTCTATTGTTTATGCATCCGATGATGTGGGTCCCCCGTTTTTCTTCCCGATCGGGATGGTCCAAAGTGGACTGAATGTAGGTGGATATCTTTATGGAGTTTATGGGGGAGCATCGGACGGTCACAAAAATACACCGTGACCAAATCCATTAAAATTACATAGTAACACTTATAACCCTAGTAGAACCCTAGTAGAGTAATGGGTGACATTGGGTGACATTTGCACATAGTGTCAATCTAAGGCTTCCCACATTAGATATTGCGTTTTTGGTGGTGTCAAACACTCTACGTGTTGTCACATGTTGTGTAACAAATTCCGTATGATCGGAAAAAATTTTAAAATCGTCCAAAAATTTAAATTAAATGCAAAACATTATTCCAGGTCAGCTCAGTTTGGGCTTCAATTCATTTCCAGGGCTTCACCTTAATTGTTTCTGGGCTTGAAAAAAATTACAATGTTAGGGGGTAAGGAAATTCGTGGACCACAGCTGGATCCCACTTACCAATGAAAGTGGACCACAGCTGGATCCCACTTCAGTCTTTCCCCTATATAGATGGTCCGTCCCCTTTCCACTCCTTCTTTATAGGTTATACCTAATCTTTTGATTTATTTCTTTCAATCCTGACGAGGAGCCCCCACGCCCAGAGGTCTTCTTCTATAAATCTTAATCTTCATTTTGTTTCGTTTTTGATTTGTTAATTTATGATCTTACTTGGAAAATGAGTTCAGTGGGCATGGAGGTTTTCGACAAAAATCATATGGTTACAAGGTAGTATAGCTTCAACCTTTGATTTCTGTCGAAAGACTTCTATGCCCAATCAACTGGTTTTTGTTATTTCATTTTGTTTATTGTCTGCAGGATTTAATGTCTTCATTTTGTTTGTTGTTTTGTCATTATAAAAAAATAATCTAATCTGCATTTCCTCTTTGTTAGTTACTTGTTTTTTTGCACGTATATTCAGTGTTTTGTATGATATGGCAAAGGGCAAAGAAATCGGTGTATGCTGTTTTCAAAGGCAGGAAAACTGGTGTGTTCAACTCTTGGCCTGATTGTCATGAACAAGTTGATGGATTTAAGGGTGCCTCTTATCAGAGATTTAATACGGTGGATGAAGCATATGAAGCTATCCATGCGGTTCAGCGTGAAAAACTTTCAAATCATAGTTCTGGTACCACAGAAGATAAGGTTCTTTACACTGAACAGGTACAAAGCAAAACAGTAATGCTGGTTATATTGTATATTGTTGTTTTTGTAATCGGAGTAACATTGGGCAAATGTATGTGAATGCTTGTTTGTGTTATGTTTGTTCAAGGCATCTGCTTTGCCTTTTTTATGAATATGAATTAAAGATAACTTTTTTTAGATGATTGAGATATTCTGTCAGGGATTTAGGAAAGGGAAATATGATAATATTCATTTCCTTCCATTTCCACTAAATAATATTATATTATATTTAGAAAGACCTGAACACATTGAACATAAAAAACATAAGCAAAGACATCAGACTGTGAACAAAATAAAGCATTTCTCTAGGGAGATGGTGGAATATTGAAGTCCAACATTTTCTTCTGCAGTTTTTCCACAAGACTGTACAACCCATTTAGTTCATCGTCTCTTGCCTCCATCTGCACATGTAAATTGATAATTTCTGCTTCCAGGTTTTCAACTTTTCCCATCAACACTGCATTGTCCACAGTCAGGCGTCCAGCATTTGCATGCTCTTCACGGATGGTGTTCTCTGCATTTGCAATCCGTTGCCTCAGACATACGAAGATGGATTCCAGCCTGTCTGTTTCATGAAAATTATTTGCAACACTATTCCTTGTGTTGTTTTCTGCCATTGCACCTTGAAAAAAAACCAAAAAATACTAAACAATAGCCCCGAATATAAGTGAAGTGAGAAAAAAATGTAACAAAGGACGGTATTTATAATGTATGAAAACCCCCCAATGTCGCAATAAATGAAAAGGCACCATGGTCATTGCCCCAATCCCCCTTTTCCATTGAAAGGTCATCTGGATGCCTTTTCACAAACCATTGCAATGAATGCTTTTTTCAAACTCAAAAGACACCGGGTAAAGACTCCCGAAGCCCAAGACTCCCTAAATAAATGTACTTTTACCATTACTGCTCTACTTCATTTAACTAAATATTATTAATTAAAATACATTGTCATGACCAACCCCACCTTCGTGGGCTAAATAATAATATCCAGGCCTTAACAAATAAATGTTCTTCCAGGGCCTTGGATAGTTGGATATAATAAATAAATTCAAGCCCTGGCTTCAAAAATTATTCCAGGGATTGACATGTAAATAAATTCAATCCCTGGGCTTCAAATATTATTCCAAGGATTGACATGTAAATAAATTCAAGCCCTGGGCTTCAAAAATTATTCCAGGGATTGACATGTAAATACAGTCAAGCCCTGTCTTGCATGGTTCCTGTTCGTTCCTGGGATCAATAATATCAACCCCCAGTATGGCAGTATTACTACAAAGAACAGTATACAACAATATATATACAACAAAGAAGAACCAAGAACAGTATATGTGTATGCTGGCCACACACAAATATATACTTAAACAAACACATAACATAAATACCAGTATCGACACAAATATATACTTAAACAAACACATAACATAAATACCAGTATCACCAAGGCCTCAACAACAATTATTCCATAATAATAAAATAATAAAACAAGCCACAACAAATATTCCAGGGCTTGAAAACAATTATTCCATACAAGATCATCACCACAACAAGTTAAAAACAGCTGTAAATATTGTGTTATTTATAACACATGCTGGGCTGCTCCTGCTTGTAAAAACTTAAAAACCATAAACAAGGTACTAAACATGGTAACCTGCAACTTACAATGACTACACCACACCACCTAAAAAGAACGACTGCACCATCATCACAACAACAACCAAAGAAACAACATCCCCTGCAACTTACAACACATACAACACCATCATCACCACCACAACTTTTTTGCACTCCTGCATCTAAACCTACAGTGAACATGTATGTGAATGCAACAACAACAACGTAAGCAATTGCTGGCTGTCAAAGATTTTTTATTTTAAAAAAATAAAATAGAAGGAAAGGATGAGTCTCACCCATACCTACGAATCAACTTCTTCATCGTCTGTGTCAGTGTCATCCGAGCTGAGGTGGGGTGCCAAACTGGGGTCCGGTGCCTTATCCCTATCCGGGCACGTAAGTTTGTTATGTCCTTATTTCTTGCACACGCTACAAGCACGTGCTTTTTTTGCTGGTTTCCCTGTGCTACATGATGGGTTCATGCAACTTTTTTGATTGTGTCCCTTTTGCCCACAATTCCCACACGATTGTTGCTTTCATTTCTCCCCGACAGAAGGCATCCGATTTTTCTTTGGTCTTCCTGTCAGTCGCTTTTTTTTCCATGGCAATACAACGCGATTACGAACATCATCAGTAATGTCCCACTCTTCAGGATTTGGAACAGGGTTCACAACCATGGCGTATGCCTGTTTCAGCCATCCGGTTGTGAAAAAGTCGGAACATAATGAGTTGATGGGCTTACCTTTAAGCCTGATACAAAAGACACAAAAAATGAATAACAATTAGAAATTGAAGATTATGGTTGTTATTAAAAAACTAAATAAACATTATGTAAGCATACGTTGCAACAGCCATGGCATGAATACATGGTAGCTTATCTAGGTCCCATTCACGGCATGAGCATGAACGTTGTTCCAAGTCGACAATTGCTTCATTCCATTGGTCTTGTACCTTGAATCTATTGTAGTCAATGGGGTGAATCTCACACCGTTGCGATGCTAATACCCTGTCTTTGATGTGTTGGTCCGCATCATTAGTCAAGAATGTGGGTGTTTCTCTTGCATTACTTCGACGGTCGTGGAACCAACGTTGCAACAAATCTCTGATAAATTCGGCAATAGATGTGATAGGCAACTTTCGGATCGCAAGTAAACAAGAATTCATTGACTCTGCAATGTTAGTGGTCATCATATGGTACCTCTTCCTAGGGCTATGGACACGTGAAAACTTTTGTATCCTAACCTGTACGAGCTCATCATAAACCTTAGGATGGATGGATTTTAGCTCAGCCATTACACGGTCGAATTTCTCAACACGATATGCATATGCAGCATGATAGTAATGATAAATCACGTCACCTCGCTTCCTACAATGTTGTTTCAGATTGTTGGCCAAGTGGTATGCACAAAGCACATGTGTTGAATTGGGGAATATTGCTCTCATGCCATTAGAGATACCCGTGTGTCGATCCGAAACTATCAGAACAAGTTCGGGATGCAAGATCACGTCATGAAGTTGCTTCAAGAACCATGTCCATGACTTTGAGCACTCGGAATTGGCAAACCCAAATGCCAAAGGGTATATCATCTCATTACCATCCTTGCATACCGCAACTAACAAAACTCCCTTGGTCTTGGACTTCAAGTGGGTAGCATCGACGGCAATAACCGGCATAATTACTGTATTGAATCCCTCTATACAAGCCCCAAGTGCCATGAATCCATATTTGAACTGGTTTTGCCTATCGGTTGCAATCTTGGTTTTTGTCCCCGGATTAGATTTCTCCAACATGTGAAAGTATGCGGGCAACGTCTTAAATGACTCCCACGGATCACCAAAAACACTATGTAAAGCACGGTCCTTAGATCTGTAAGCTTTGTTGTAGGTGAGGTTTATGCCGTGCTTATCCTTCATGTCAGTTTGGATATCTTTAGGACGGAGGTTGCGTCCTGGATCGACAAACTTTCTTGCAAACAATTGCCCTATTACATGGGAACTTACACGGTGAAAATCTACGTTGTAGTTTCCATTATCACCACATGTGTGCTTAGAGTCAACGGACTTAACATTCCAGTACGTCCCATTTCTCGATTTCCCTACCCTAAAAACCCATTGACAATCTCTCTTTTTACATATTGCGACGAATCGTGTATAATTCGATCGTCGAACCCTGTAATCAAACCTCTTTTGCAATGCATTGAACCCTAGAGCCCCTTTCAATGTTTTCTTGTCCTTGAAAATCTGTCTTTTATATATTTCACTAAAGTCTTCATTGTCTTGAAATAATTCTTTCGATCTAATGGGCTGAATTGAGTATAGTTCTGACCCCGGTATTGTCTACCGTGTCGTCGTAGAGGGTGTAGAACTCTTAGGTGTTCCATTTGTTTGAACTTCTCTACAATCTGTTGACGATTGCCCGTCACTGCTAGACTCATCACTACTAGAACTATCATAATCATCCACCTTAACCTTTGCATCTGCATGCTTAGTAGTCATGATAGTTCTAGACTCACTGCTAGAACTATCATAATCATCCACCTTAACCTCTGCATCTGCATGCTTAGTAGTCGATGCTGGAGTCCCTTGATCTTTCTCGGTCGATGTAAATCCGAGGGAAGGCACTGGCCCAAACGGTTGGTTGCTACCACTCACTGATGGAAACAATGGAGTACTAATTGGGGATTCGGAATTACCAGAGGGTTTACATCCTGAAGGTATACATGACTGGATTGTTGTATTTCTTGACTTTATCACAGTTTGAAAAACATTTTCAGTTGCCTTCGCTGGTACAGATCTTTCTACGACTTCGACCTTAATTTCAGTCCACAAGGACAATGATCGATTATGAGAAAGCAAACAGGATACATCACTGTCGCTCATAATGGATAAAGTACAACTCCCTTTCGGCGTTAAAAGCTCTGAACTTAAGCTTATCTGGAATCTGTCATTACTAACCCCGATACGGTGACATATTGTTTCAAACAATTTACTATATTTCTCGTCATGACATGCAAAGGAAATTGGACCCATCACCTCGTCATCAATCCAATGTTTATCGCAATGTACTATGAACCCATCCATTGTATCCATAGACCCTGCAAATGTTGTTAAAGTAACAAAGATATGAAAATGAAGAAATAAAACAAAACGGTGTATAAGTAAAACAGTTGATTGTTAAAGCCCTGTCAAGGGATTTGAAGCCCTGCACAGGGCTTTCACACCCAAGACTCGAACTTCAAGCCCTGGACAAAGTTATCAATGCCAAATAAACAACGCCACATAGCAGCAGCAATTCAACAAGGGGTGCCATAGTGCCCACACAGCAGTTAGAAGGAACAAATGCCAAAAAATGTGATGTAGTAAAAATTACTCTCAATTAAAATTAAGTTCGTTCACTGGGATCGGTGATTCAACTAGTTAAAACTACTTAGTCTAGGGAAAAATTAAAACTAATCTAAGTGCGTAAAATTAAATTGCATAATGCTTTTGAGTTGGAAAAGTGATTTTGGTTCTTGAAAATGCTTAAAGGTACAAACTTGTAAGCTAAAAATGTAAACTTGACACTAAAGATGCAAACTTGAACGATAAAAATGTAATCTTGCAACAAACAAAACTAAGTTAAACACAACAAGCAACACACAACGTATGGATATGTGGGAGAAATCACTAGGGAATTAATATAACCTTCTTAGACCACTCAATGTCCTTACTTAGTCTCATTAAGCACTTCAAATCCAATTTTAGGGCTTGTTTATCATTAAGAGCTAGGTTCTTACCATTGCCTCCACAAGGTCATGTGCCAAGCAATGGTCATCACCCATTAATTATATAAACTCTAAGCCAAAACAACATGGCATGGTCATGCACATATTATCTTTCTCAATTACCAAACTCATAATTAGAATTAAGGTGGAAAGGTCTTTCACACCAAAACCCAATTTCATAGATAGTCTACACTACACACCCACATCAATTGTGGTCACAAAATAATATGAGTAGTAAATAAACTCAATTTAATCAAGTAAAAGAGACTAAAATTGAATTGAATTAAGAAATAGACTAATTAGTTCATAAAGTGGTCAAATACGATTACATTAATCCCCTAGCTAAATGATTAGTTACACATCAATGGAGAAATGAAAGAGAAAGCAAAAGAGTAGAGAAAACCCATTTTCTTGAGAGCTTCCTTTTCCTTGCAAAACCTCCGAAGATGGATGGAATGGTGGTGGAGAATGAGAAAATGTGAAAAGATGATGAAAATGGTGAAGAAAGGTGGGAGCTTGGATGATTTTTGTGAGGTTGAAGATGGTGGAATATGAGAGGTTTTCTTTTTGGGTGAGTGGTTATTTTGGATCTAGGGTTGAGAGAGTGTATGGTATGTTTTCAGCTAAGAGAATATGATATATATATAGTGGGAGGCCAAAAAAACTGATGCTGAGTTCGTAGCTTTGCTGAGCTGGAAATGGGAGGTCGCCACCAAATTGGCTAGTGGGTAGCGACCACCTTGGTAGCGAACCTTACTGATCTTGGTGCGAAAAAATAGAGGTCGCTAGCAAGTTGGCTAGCTACTAGCGACCACTTCACTAGCGAACTTCACTGATCCTGATGGCGAAAAATATTAGGTCGCTACCAAGTTGGCTAGCTACTAGCGACCACCTTGGTAGCCAACATCACTGCCTCAGGTGCCAAAAATATAGGTTGCTGGCAAGTTGGCTAGCTACTAGCGACTTTGGTGGCGACCACCACCATGGAAGAATTCTTGCAGCCAATCCTCTCCAATTTTGGCCCGGAACATGGACTTCTCAAAATATGCTCTCGATTCCCCTAACTTGCTTGACTTAGCACACTTGCCTCTGAAAACTGAAAATCTGCGAAACAACTAATTTCTAGCCATTAGACACTCGATTTTTCCCGAGAACCGAACAAAAGCGACGGAAATGGGGGCCAAAATCTAGTATAGAAATGGCTCGATCAAACTGCCAACAAATTCTTCATTAGAACCAACTCACGAGACTGAACAAACGCATTAATCATAACATTTCATGCAACCATGCTTCTCTCAAGCATATTATCAAACACTTTCTCTGCTAAATCCAAACACCCACAAAGTTGCATCAAAATGAATCAACCCAGGCAGGGAAGCAAAGACACCTAAAAAAACAAGACAACCTAACTAAAACATAAGACAAACAATAGCTATACCAGCAGAAACGACCCCACATCAACACCAAGCAAACCAACAAAAACAACCCAATCCAAACACAACACCAACAAAAACGAAAAAGAAAATCGAGCCAATAACAATGTCTAGCCCCTCCCAAACAGCAGCACCGCCCAGCACAGACGAAAAATTAACATTGATTTCAAAGGTTCCAATGCACATATTAAAAGAAATACTCACCTGCAGCCGTCTTCGATCCCACAGCTAGCAGCTTAGGTATCCTTGCCTGGTCGATCTATCTCACCTTCAGACTCAAACTCCACCCTGTCTGTTACCCAACACAATTGCAAACTTTTGAAGACTACGGACAGAAACCCATCATCCCTCGTCGTCCTCGTGCCTCTATCTCTCTCTATCTCTCTGTTTTTAGGGTTTCTATATGGTTTTCAGGTTATATGGTTCTTGATAATGTTCAATTGAAAACAATTCAAAAGGAATTTCGGAATGGTAGGAGGAATATTGAAGCCCCGAAGTTGGGGAAGGAAGAAGAATGAGAACAAGAAGAAGATATCGGGGAAGGGGCACGACTATGGTGTGGTCGGGTCAGGTCCTGTATGTTCGAAAATGGGGGTGGGAGGGAATTCAACAAAGGACTCGTGGAAAGAAAGGGAGGGAAGGGAAGACAAGGGTAATTGTGGAAACCTGAAATGTTTAAGGGTATTTGTGACATTACACCCCAATTTAAGTGGTGAGGGTAGTATAGTCCAACATGGGACATTTATGCAAAGTAAACATTGATACCGAACAGTTTTGCAAGAAAATCATATAGGAGACATTTTTGCACTTCTAAACTTCATAGTGGACACTTTTGCAAAGCCCCCAAGAAAATCCAGCAAACAATTTTGTTTTTTAATTTTTTTTAATCAAAAAATTTAAAATAGCTTAAGCCTTTTGGGGATATAACATAAAAAATTTAATCTTGCCCATTGAATTCACACTCGGCCGGCTGTCAAAATCCAATGACAAGCAAATTTTGCATTGATTATATCCACACGCTTCAACCTTTTTTGTCTTTCTCATTTGTTTTTCCTAATTGCAGCCTTTGAAAATTTGTTGGAAATTTTGTGTCGTCTTCCTGGAACAAACAGACTAATATTAACCCTTTTTAATAGCTTTGTCTTTGCTAATGTAAGGCTTCCATTTTTAACTTCTCTGCTTCTGGGAACAAACAAGCTATTAACCCTTCAATGGCAGCTTCCATTAAATCTTCTAAATCTTCTTCTTTTGTTTCTGGTAGCAATATTCAGTGGAAATACGATGTGTTCTTGAGTTTTAGAGGTGAAGATACTCGGAACAACTTCACAGGCCATCTCTACAATGCTTTGAAACACAGAGGAATTTACACATTTAGAGATGATGAAAGGCTTGAGAGAGGGAAGGAGATTTCATCGGAACTCTTGGAAGCCATTGAAGAATCAAGGTTTTCGATTGTAATTTTATCGGAAAACTATGCTTCTTCTACATGGTGTTTGGATGAACTTTCAAAGATTGTTGAGTGCATGGACTCACATAAACATACTGTTTTTCCGGTTTTTTATAAGGTAGATCCATCGGATGTACGAAAACAGACAGGAGATTTCATGAAAGCCTTTGATAAACATGAACAAGATTATAAGGATAATCCGGAGACGGTGAAAAGGTGGAGATCAGCCCTCAAACGGGTTGGCAAAACAGCTGGATGGGATTTAAAAGACGGGTGAACATTATATATATATCTTTGAAATTTAGAGCCTCGAAACTATATATGCATTTTTGTTGCTTTTAATTAAAACTCTGATTAGGTTATAGAGAAAATTTTCACTAATGCATCTTTAATTTTGACATAATTTTAGCATATTTACAAGCTTTCCCAAGTGATTTTTCGTAAATTCAAACATACAAATTAATTTTAACATCTTTAATGCTTTCAAGTTTCAATGAACAATTCAAAGTACCTTTATAATGCAAAGAAGAATTTATTAATTATTTCCTGTTTGGTTTTACTTGGTTACCATTCTTCTTCTTCTTCATAGGTCTGAAGCTAATTTGATTGAAGATATTGTCGGCAATATTTCAAGAAGATTGATCAATCTTCTTCCGAATGTCGTTGGGGAGCAGCTTGTTGGAATAGAGTCTCGTGTGGAGGAGATTTATAAGCTTTTAGAACTAGAATTGGATGACAGAGTAACCTTTGTTGGCATTTGTGGGATGGGAGGAATAGGTAAAACTACAATTGCTAGAGTTGTATATGAAAGACTTTCAAACAAGTATGAAGGTAGTTGCTTTCTTGCCAATGTTAGAGAAATATTCTCTGAAAAAAGAGGTGTTGTTCATTTACAGCAAATGCTTCTTTCAAAGATCTTAAAGGACACAGATTTAAATATATGTGATGGCTACGAAGGGATGAGTTTGATTAGAAGGCGGCTATGTAAGAAGAAGGTCTTTCTTGTTCTTGATGATGTGGATCAATTAGAACAGCTAGAACAGTTAGCTGGAAGAAATTATTGGTTTGGTTCTGGGAGTAGAATCGTCATTACGACAAGAGATGAACATGTGCTGGTAAGCCATGGAATCAAAAATCTGTATAGGGTCCAAGGATTTGATTATTATGAAGCTCGAAGCCTCTTATGTTTAAACGCCTTTAAAAACATACAACAAACAACGAATTACGTCGAGCTCTTAGAGGATACTGTATGTTATGCGAATGGGCTTCCATTAGCTCTCAAAGTTTTGGGATCATTTTTGTGTGATAGGAGTGTCAATGAATGGAAGAGTGCATTGGAAAGACTACGAAAAGTTCCTAATGAAAAGATTCTGAAAACACTTCGAATTAGTTATGATGCACTGGGAAAATTAGACAAGAAAATATTCCTGGACATAGCGTATTTCTTTAAAAAGAAGGACAAAGTTGAAGTCATGGAAATATTAAATAGTTGTAATTTTCATCCTGACATTGGACTTGAAGTTCTTAGAGAAAGATCTCTGATAACTATTCGAAATAACAAAATTTGGATGCATGATTTGATACAAGAAATGGGTTGGGAAATAGTTTGTGAAGAACACCCTGACGAGCCTTGCAAATTGAGTAGACTACGGCTGTTTGTAGATGTCTATCAAGTGTTGGGAAATAATACGGTAAGATAATGTTCAAAGAATTGAATATAGGTATTTGTACATTATTATTTCATAAAATGCTTAAATCTCACAGTTCATGAAGTAACTTTTTTTTTATTAGATATGCATTTAATTTGTTTATTCTTTTTATTAGGGAACTCCATTTGTTGAAGGTATAATTCTTGATAGTGACAAACATAGAGAGGAGATTACCCACTTGAAACTGAATGGTAAATCCTTCTCAGGCATGAGCAATCTTAGACTCCTCATTATCAATTTTGATGTTCACCTTTTTGAAGACCTTGAATACTTATCAAATGAGTTACGGTTACTCAAATGGCGTGGCTACCCTTTGAAGTCTTTGCCTTCAAGTTTCCAACCGCAAAGACTTGTTCAGCTTAGTTTGTGTTATAGCCACATTGAATATATATGGAAGGACATTAAGGTACAATTCCATAAATTTCTTCAAAAATATATTATGAAGTTCGTGAAAGCTAGTTTTTGATAATTTAGTTTTTGTTTCTACTTGCAGCCTTCCATGAAGTACTTGAAAACCATTAACCTCAGTTTCTCCCATAATCTTATCAAAACTCCAGACTTTGAAATGATTCCAAATCTTGAGAGGCTTGATCTTCAATGCTGTACAAAATTGCGTGAGGTTCATAAATCGGTTGGATCTCTTGGAAAGCTTATCAGATTGAATTTGAATGAATGCGGAAATCTTGTAGTATTTCCAAGCGACGTCCATGGCTTGAAATCTCTTAAGATTCTTAATCTGAATGGCTGCTCAAAACTAGACACACTGCCCCTGAATTTGAAGGAAGTCGAGCCTTTGGAGGAGCTAGATATCTCTGGGACTGCTATAAAACAGATTGTCATATCATCCATTGTTCAATTGAATAACCTTAAAACATTATCACTTCGTGGATGTAAAGTAGGACCTCCAAAAACATGGAGTTTTTCCCTCATCAGGTCATGGTTGATGTTGCTAACAAGAAAGTCTGGTTGCATGGGTTTGATGTTGCCTCCTCTTGCAGGTTTATCCTTTTTGCGAGAATTAGACGTCAGCGACTGTAACCTGTTGGAAATCCCGAGTGATATTGGCTGTTTATTCTCCTTACGAAAGTTAAAGCTCAGTGGAAACAACTTTGTTAGCCTACCAGATTCCATTAGTCAACTATCTAGACTTCGTCGTCTCTCATTGGTGAAATGCCAAAGGCTTCAGTCGTTGCCAAAGCTTCCACCTAAAATAGAATTTGTAGCGGCAGACGATTGTGCTTCCTTGAAAACAATATCAAGTGCACTAGAATTCACCTCTCATTCCATTCAACTGCAACTTTTCAATTGCTTCGAACTGGTTGAGACTCAAGGCAGGAACATCAGTTTGGAAATTATGTTACTAAAATGCTTTCTTCAGGTCTCTCTTTCCTTCATTTTTCAATAATCATGATCTCAATTTTTAAGCCTTTTTTTGCTGTCACATGTCACATGTTTTTGTGTGGATATATATATTTTCCCCATTTACGTATCTTCTTCTCTTTCTTAATACAAAGTTTTCTATTGCAGAAAAGAAATCCTGATACCATGTCACATCAATTAGATCATCCTCTATTTCGTCTTTGTCTCCCAGGAAGTGAAATTCCAGAATGGTTCAATTATTGGAGTGAAGGGTCTAAAATAACATGGCAACCACCTCACTGTTTGTTAAATGATGAATTGATAGGATTTTGTGTGTGTGCAGTGATGTCACTCCCAGATCGTTCGTATGATGTTCGTATTGAGTGTCATTTTGGAATATATGGATTCCTCTTCTATCCGAGCTCTGATTTAAAGGGGGATGATCACCTTTGGCTAAACTATTTTTCTAAAAATACTTTAGATCGCAACAAGGATGGAGAATTTGATTGTGGACAGGGGGTTACTACTTGGTTTGCAGGGGATAATAACAAGAAAAAAAAAAATAATGATAATTGGGTGAAAAGGTGCGGGATTCGTCCAATTTACAAGCAGGATGTGGAGTATTTAAAGGAATTATCAGCAACAGATGGTGCAATTACTATGTTCGACCATATGCCTTCTACATTACAGGGGAGCAGATTCAGAAAATGTATCAAGTGCATTAAAAAGGAAATAAATACAAGTAATGACCATGCTGATTATAGTGTGGACAGTTCAGTGGAGGAAGGCGATATTGGAAATTCTAAATTTATAGCTGATCGTAGAGGAGTTATTACGCTGGAGCCTGGAGGTATTTATTTTATTTTTTCCTTCTTCTGCTTAAAATTACATTAATCTCATTCTATAATTGATTAATTTCATGTACAGTTAATTAAGAGTACTCAAGTGTCAAAATTGAAAGTTGCATGGTTAAAAACTATCAAATATGTAAATGTGGTTGAAAACAAAAAACTTAAAAACTCTCTAGTTCCTTAATTAATGATTCCATTTGTTATATATGTCTATTTTATCATGATTAATTGTTGTTTTAATACAAATTTAATGTTTCTGTTAATTAAGAAATGTGGACATGATGTGTTCTCTTCAAGATATAAAAGGTACTGATTTATCTTTGCAGTGAGTGTGAGGCTCGAGCCCGTTGAACGTTCGTATTGTATATATTTGCGTGATGTATAGAATTAGAGCCCTATCTTCTTACTACAGTCTCAGATGATGGTTGGATGAAGTTCCTCTTGATATAGAGTGATTTGGTTGTTTTATTTATTTATTTTTATCTCAATTTTAATTAAACCAAAAGATGAAAGGAAACATGTCATTGGTATAATTTGTTTGCCCATGTGGTGCAGTTTTATATGTTTAGTAAGAATATGATTGGAAAGGCAATGGTGATGCATATTATTTGTATTTTAAAGCTTGCATTAACTCGTATATGGTGTCTATCAGTCTATGAATGCAAAAGCCTA
This sequence comes from Acer saccharum, assembly GCA_030490815.1. Lineage (NCBI taxonomy): Eukaryota > Viridiplantae > Streptophyta > Magnoliopsida > Sapindales > Sapindaceae > Acer > Acer saccharum. The sequence continues at coordinate 2,480,678 of CM059870.1, read as the reverse complement.
AGGTAAAACAGTAAAAGTAAATTGATTAATGTGGGTCACGTATACATGTCTGGCTCTTCATAGATTTCGACTTTTTATTTATTTACTTGGTGGCACGTGCCTTGATAAAAACTATAATATTTATATATCGAAAGACTCACAATATTGGAATATCAGGGGAACCCCTCAACAACATATTACCGTGTGTACAATACGGGACAATTTGCAAAATGTTGGGTTTCCTTTGTGCATGCGGCTACCACATACTCTGCTAGGCGCTCTTTATGGGCAGAGTTGATGACCTTATCTTCGAATAATCCTGGACCTTGGTTGGCTCTTGGAGATTTCAACGCAGTTATTGGCTCACATGAGAAAATCGGTGGAGTTCTTCCTTCAGCTATTTCGTGTAGAGAGTTTCAATCCGTGTCTGATTATTACAACCACCCGAACACCCGAACAAACAATTTACTAATTAGGCTCCTAAGCAAACAGAAGCAGCCACCACACAATAACCATTTGATTTTATAAGATCACAAATAAAGGTTTTAAACCTATTTTCTTCTTCTTCTAAATATATATCACATATCTCTCTTGTGTATACAAGAGTTCAATGAATGCTATAATCAATGTTGAAAACTACATCTTCTGGTAGAGAACCATCGGTACAACATTTCAGTACCTGATATTATTCAACTTTTATGAAAATGGCATAATATAAGTGATGAGGTCCAATTCACAACTGCTGAAGTTCTATTTATAGGAAGATAATAGTAATGCACAGTAAAAGATATTGTAATAGAAATAAATCAATCTGAACAAAAATAAAATAAAATCAATCTCAACAAGTTTAACATGAATTCCTCTCTTACATAAACATCGATACTCTGGGGGCTAATTCGTCTTCTAAATTAATAATTAAAAAAAAAAAAAAAAGATTTGAATAACTTTTGGCAATCGAATTAAGAGCCAATGCAGGAATTTTAGAATTTTAAAAAATCACTAAACTTTTTACACATGCTCAAGTTCTCATAAACTGATCTGCAGAGAATAGTGTTACCCACAATCTTCTAAGCATGTCCATGACACTGGAAAAACACATACATTGAAAGTTGTTTGTATTATTAGATTTAAACCTAAGTTACCAAGGAAATTCTGTATATCATGGAGCCATTACCAACCATTAATTATTTTTATATATAAAGGATGGACTTTTAATAGCCTTGTACATCTAAGAATAAAAAAAGGAGGATAAAATTAAGAAGCCATACCCCCTCCTTCAGTATCAAAATAGCCTCATCAATTAATTTAATTAATTTTATCCATTGAATTGTTGCTTGCTAGATTTTTAGGCTCTTTGTAATTATGTCAAAAACATTTATTTTATTATTTCAAAATATATTACAACTATCTAAGCCAACAACATAGCAAAGTAACATCTTTTTTTAGGCCGTATTGGCCAAAGCAATATTTCAATCAACAAGCAAGGACATTAATTTCTAATGGCAAAATTAAGCAGCACTTGACTTAATTAGTTTATAATTCTAATGGCAACCATGTGATAGAGAAAAACCTCTTCTCGAGTAATGTTTTCACATTAGAGACATTAATTTCTTCCCCTTTGCCGACACCTTCGATGAGAACTAGGAACCCGATGGATCCACCTACAGCATATTAAAAGAACAAGGAAGACAGAACAATCATCATGATGACTGCCACAAAGGCTTGATCCAAAATGTTACGTCGATGTCAATATATCTCTGTAAACAAAATATGAACAGATAAGAGTTTATTCAAAAACTAAGAAATGTCATCTAAGACCATTTTTAACTAGATCAAAACGTATCATCATGTAAGCCCCCAAAACATGCTACACCAAATAGTACCCTATTAACAGGCTTAGTGTAGATGTCCGACTCCTTAAGCACAGTTTTGACAAACCACCACCATTCCAGCCACCAAACTCAAAAACTGTCAAGGAAGATAAGAACAGAACAACCACAACAACAGCAGTTGCAAAACCTTCGATAAACAGTAAGCCGACAACAAACACAAAACGAGATACAATTGAAACACCCTATAGACATAAATAATGAAGTGAAACATACATATATGATATTTTTAAGACACAACATGACATAGAGAGACCAAGATTTCCAATGAAACTGCAGATGTAAAGGTCAATTAATTGAAAAGGCAAACAGTCGAAATTAGAAAAAATTATGAAACATCAATAGGATGAAACTCACTTTTGAATCAATGAAAAGCAAAAAGAAATTTTGATATAAAAAAGGCATTCTAACCTCTCAGGTGAAAATCTTGCAAAAAAACCACTTAAAAATAAGTTCATTAGCACTACAATTTAAAAGAGAAAATAAGAATGAAGCATTTAAAACTAAGCTAATTTGCAATGTTTTATAGAAGTTTGCCAACCAGGCCTTAAACAACAAACAATCCAACATATGTGTAGAAAAGGAAGGTAGCAGCATAATATGGATAAAGACAAGAAAGAAAATCAAGACAAGAAAGAAAATCAATTCCAAAACAAAAGGGAAAGTATCATTTTCTCCCCTGTAGTTTTCCATATTCATAAAGTTGCCCCCCCTAGTTTTAGAAATGGTTGGTCTTCCCCCTCTAGTTTGCCATATTCGAATATTTACCCCCTACCGTTAGGATTTCCGTTAAATAAGGGTTTGACCGTTAAATACAAAGGAAAAAGTACGTTTTTACCCCTAATAATAGGGAAAGTATCATTTTCCCCCTGTAGTTTGCCATATTCATAAAGTTGCCCCCTAGTTTCAGAATGGTTGGTCTTCCCCCTCTAGTTTGCCATATTCGAATATTTACCCCCTACCCTTAGGATTTCCGTTAAATAATGGTTTGACCGTTAAATACAAAGGAGAAAGTACGTTTTTACCCCTAATAATAACGTTGATTTAAAAAAAAAAAAAAAACATAACAGAATTAGCTTAACAAAGTATATTTAATAATTATTAAAAGATATTAAAAAATTAAAAATGTGTATAGAAACAAACACCACAAGGAAAGGAAGAGCAACAACCAGAATGTAGAAAACAAGACAAAAACCAAGTATATAAATGCAACAGTATGTATGTATGTTCAACCTCCAATATATCACTAGTACTTGCATTTTAAAGTGTATCTAAACAACACATCGAATCTAAATTGATGTATTAAACCTTCAATCATCATTACATTACCATGGGAAATCATCGATATGGAAAAGTCATAGAAACTAAATCAGTTTATCGAAGATAAACTCCATTAAACATTAAAAAAGCAATCAAGTCATAAGGGCCATTTTGCCATCTACATTTGTGATCGAAAACGTTTCTTGATTCCCTTTGTGTATCTAGATTCTGGATAAAAACATTTTCAGACAAATACTCTGATGTTGTCTGAAGAGAAGTTTGGATTGTAGATCGATAGGCCTATTACATTGCCATGTGATGCATCCTTTCATTGCTCTTCTGAGTTTTTTTTTTTTATTGTGATGTATAATACTCATGTAAGAAGTATTGAAGTTTCTTGGGTGCATCCAAAAATCAGAACCTCATTCAAGCAAGTTAGAATGAGCCACAGAAATCCTCTGGTATGAGTCCACATCCAAAAATCAGTAACCGAAGACAAATCATGCTCTTGTTCCATGACTAATATATCCATCATTCAAATAGTTTCTTTGCGTTTCAACCATCTTTAGCCAAAAAAGAAGCAAAATCCATTACAATACAACCACCAAGAATAAACAAACTTAGTAGAGAAATCAGTATAATATTCATAAAACTACAAAATGTATGTACATTTCACAAAATTTTATGTGATCAAGTAATGATCATCATCAACTCAACAGCTAGAACCCAGCAATGGCTGGCTAATTTGTCCATGATGAAGAGAACGAGACCAAAGCTATAGACATAACCAAAGGTTCTTGCAGATGTCTACGACACATCCTTGGATCAAAGACACTGCATACTCCATGAAAACTGCATCACAAGGTAGTGTGATAGGTCCATTGCTTGGCAGGCCAAATTCTTCCTCGGACATCCTCAAGAGTTCCTGAAAGATTTGATTGCTCATATACGATATGGGAAGCACCAACCGCCTCTGATCAACTGTGTAGACAACAAAATGGCCCTTATCTGCCACTGTTGCTGCTGATGATGTGTTTTGTCCTGGTAGTGAAATTCTTTTCCTTCTCAAGGCAGCTACTCTCTGCCACTTCCTTGCAAGCTTGATGAGTTTCTTGGGGTTGATCATCATTTTGTGTGGTTAACTTGTGAACTAGAGCAAAAATAGTATGAGAATTGAGAAGAGATTTAGGGGCCGTTTGGTAACGTTTTCGTTTTTCAGTTTTTGTTTTCTTTAATCTGAAGTTTTTGAAAAACTGATTTTTGGATTTTTTGAATTCGAAAACGCGTTTGGTAGCAATGGTTGAAAACGATATTCGGAGAATCAAAACATAAAAAATGTGTTTAGTATAATATTTTTAAAATCATTTTTAAACGATTAAATTATAAATAATGAAAAAGTGATATTAAAATAATTAAACATTAAAACTAAAAAAAATTAAAATTAAATAATAAATAAATTTAATTTTCATCATCAAACCTATCGAAATCATCATCATCTTTTTGATATAGATCCATGAAGATCCAAAAGATGGATTTGGTTTGAGTAAATTTTATTGCTAAAAAAAAGTTTTCAAGAATACTGAAAACAACAAATTGTTGTTCTCAGAGTTCTCAATTTTTTGTTCATTAAAACTGAAAACTGTTCTCAATGTTTTATAAAACAGTTTTTTGAAATCATCTACCAAACGGGTTTTTCCTGTTTTTGTGATTCAAAAAACAAAAAACAGTTTTTAAAAACGTTAACAAACGCGCCCTAGTGATTGAAAAATTCTTGAAATGGTGAAGAGTTGAGTTGAGTGAATGGATATGCAAATGAATTGGCTTTATATCCGAAGGCTAGAGAATACTAGTTTACATGTGGGTTCCATGTGTAAGGGTTCATGGGTGCATAACCATGTGCTATATTTTGAAGTTATGGTTGTTTTGCATTGATGGCTTGTTAGTAGTTTAAGGGTGAAATTGGTCCCAAGTTGTTCAATATTTATTCCAGGACTCCCTTAGAATCACAGAAAAAGAGAAGTCAAATCAATAGATCAAATTGATAGATTGTATATTATAGATCTATAACTAATTCATGAACATCAAATGAACTAACATATATGGTTCTGCATTAATTGGGCAGGGGAAAATGATTTGGCAGAGTTCACACAAATAGCATGTTGGCCCCAACATGTTCTGGTGAACTACCAAACAAGGACAAACTCCTGTGGCTCAAACAAACTCAAGCTTTTATGGAGTATTACAGAAAAATGCTTTGAGAGTCACACATTCTCTATTTCACAATCCTAATGTCTCCTGACAAATTAGAATGCAGACTCAAGAGGGTCCCAAGTGATTAAAATCCACAGAATTCCTATAGGAAGATTGCAGGCTTGAGGCATCCCACACTCCCTTGCCTCTTAAATCTAATTACAACTTACAAGTAAGTTTCGGATCGATAGGTGTCATTTCATAGGAATTCAATTTTATGCATAGAAAGTGGGTTGCAAGTGTAGGCTACATTTTACTTTCACATGCTCCAATGTTTATCAGAAGTTTGCAAATCAACAGACTTGAAAATGAACGGATAGTTTTCAGCTAATTCCAATTTGATGATTTCACACCAGAACCTAACATCATGTCAGGTCTTGAAAGCCCTTCCTACAACACCATCACATGGTTTTGTGTCTACTGTTGTTAGGTGACAACTAATAAGTTTAACAGAGAGAAAAAAAATGATCATGCAAATAACTCTCATCCTCCTTAATTAAAAAGCAAGTAAATAAAACAAAGCATACCTGAATAACAGATGGTGCAGGTCCCATTATCAGAGCTTTGCTTATTTGCACCAGCAGCAGCCCTCTTGCTCGTGACACTTGTGATCCCCAAACAGCAAATACAGCTAGAACCAGAGATACCGACCGGAGACTACTACTAAGCTGCTCCAGTGCGGCGGCTCCACCATCTTCCTGTCGGTATCTCTGTTCTAGTTATGTTTGCTGTTTGATTTTTACTATCGTAGCTCATCGACCGTTTCTAACTCATTTTAATCACAATTAACTTGTTCTGGCTATGTTTGCTGTTTGATTTTTGCTTTAGTGCTGTCGATCATTAGCCTCTGCATACACCCTGTCTAGTACATCATAAGCCTCAGCATTCAGAGGCATATCATCACCATATTCAATTCCATTGTGAAGCATCTTGACAAAGTTATCAGATCCACCTTTGCCAATGTAAGTCACACAGGGGCCACTATCAGGAACCTGAGCTGCAACCGTAAGTAGAAGGTCTTCAATAATATAATTATAAGTCTCAAAGGACCCTCCAGGCATCATAAAGGGACCTTTTCTTGCACCCTCTTCACCACCTGGAACTCCCATTCCAAGGTAGAGCAAACCCAATTCAGCCACATTACCACCATCAATAATGCAATCGCCTTTCTCCATGTAAGCTGAGAGGGTCTTTATAGTTTGGTCAACAGGTGCCCCAGCTTTAACAAGCATGATAATGACTCTAGGTTTTTGGATTGATTGAACAAAAGCTTCAAGATCATGGTAACCAAATAAGGGCAATGTCTGGCAATCTAATCGGGATTATATCTGGTTGAATGACAACCGAGACATAATCAGGTTAAGATAAGTGTTATTTCACAGGAATTCAATTTTATGCATAGAATATGTAATAAGTGATAATACAAGCCCTGATCAAGAATAGTACCTTTAATTGGATAATACAAGCCCTGAATCTGATCAATAAATTGTTAAAGTTGAGTTTTGAAATGTGGGTATGATCCGGCGACTTGAATCTAACACTGCAAATCAACAAAAATCGAAACTTTTCCACGCAATCACAGACATCCACAGCATCATACAATATAAACATGAAATACAGAGAGAGAGAGAGCTTATACAAATTTTGATCTTTTGTGTATTTACCAACAAGTCATGATTTTAAAGAAAATAAAAACCACGACCTACCATTTTCGTGATTCGATTTCGGCTTCTTTCTTTCTCCTTCATGTTTGTCGTCGTCTTCTTCTTCTTCTTTTCTGTCATTTTAACAATTTTAGGGTTTTTTTCGATTATTTGGTAATGGCTTAGAGCATCTCCAACCCAAAACTCTATTATGCAACAACTTTGCTTTATTATGCAGCAGTTTTCACACTTTCATCTCTAACCAGCAACTTTAAATCCAACTCTAAAAAGAATATTCCCTTAATATTCCCTTTTCTATTATTTCACAACAATTAATATTTCACCCCTTCATTAAAATAATATTACGATAAGTTAAGAAATTAACATAATATTATAATAAGTTAAAAAATTAAAAAATTAAAAAATTAAAATATTTTATTTATTATTAATTGAACTTAGACGTTACATTTCATAAAATATATAAAAAAACACAATTAAAAGTACATATTAATCTGAATTTAATTCTCTAAATTAGTATATTCATCCCACAAATGATCAATTAATGCATCCCGGCATAGATTTGATTTAATAGAAGTAAAACTATGATTAAACAAAACATTTAAAGAGGGATACAAGTACAAAAACAAAAAGTAAATATATAAAACTGTCATTACATAAAACTGAAGGGACTGAAAATTAAAAAAGCCAAAAACATCTGCATAAATAGAGCTGCACTTGAAAGGTCGCCAGATTTGGAGATGAAAATTGAAGGTCTCTACTTTGGAGATGAAAATGCAGTCCGGTTGGAGAAGATTTGAGCAAAATGGAGATTTGGAGGCTGATTGGAGATGGCCTTACATGCTATAGAGAAAATGAAAAATCAACCAAATCAACCCCATCAGCCACTTTTCTGACGTGTGTGCATGTCACGCTGATTGACTGATGCGTCTAGATACTTAAGCGTGGAGTGGCTCATATGTCAAGTCACGTCATCCAATCTCACTCATGTGGTTAGACACATCATCACATTAGCTGACATGTCCATCCACATGAGTAACTCAACGGTGAGGTGGTCGATCTCGTCAGCCATACTTGATGACGTGCACACACACATCAGCACTGTACTTGCCCTTTGCTGAATTGCCTATACACCCCAGCAACTCTTGGATGACGTGATATGCCACGTCGACCACTCGTGATGACGTGCTCACACACGTCATAAATTTCTGTTTTTAAAATAATTTGTTTCCTGACGTGGACTTTCGTTTAGTTGGTGAAGAAAATTAAAAACAAAAATGGAGGCTCTGGTAGCTGTGCGAAAACACCGAGCGATCCAACGGCGGTGACAATCGACTATCAAAAATCGGTGATGAGAAGACGAAGAAGAAGATTGTCATTGTTTGCTCTGCAACCCAGGTTCTCTCTCTCTCTCTCTCTCTCATATCATTTCTCAGTATCCAATCACGCATACAAAATACCAAGCTATGTAATTTCATTGAGTTTCTTTTTCAAGTCAAGTCAATGTGCGAGACTGCATTTTGATTTGTGTATGTCTTTCAAGGCTTTTTGAGCTTGAAATTCTCCATTTCAACCACAAAGTTTGGTCCATTTATTGAATCTTTTTCAGATTACTTCATATTACTGCATTTTGCTTTATGATTGATTTCCATGTTTTGCTTTTATTTGTTGTTCCTTGTCTGTTTTTACTTTCTTCATTTTGTTTGTTTGTTGAGTCTGTTAAATATATATATATAAATAATGCACAACTTATTAGTTTATAATGTTTACTCACAACTTATTAGTTTCTGTGTGGTTCATCCTTTGAAAATCCAGAAAATAAATAATTATGCAAATGTAGTGTTAGAGGATTGAGGATTCATTCTTCAAGCTTGAAATTTGCTCTTAAGTAGATTCCATTAAGCAATTGAAATATTTAAGCGATTCTGGTGGTGGTCGACCAGCCTAGCTAATCAGTTGAAGTACTAGACATGGTGGTCAAACAGGTTGTTCGAATTCCTGTAAATATTATATCTTGCAATTTTGCTTATAGAATTTCAACACGTTGTCCTTACTTGGTTTCTTTAGTACAAGATATGTATAAATCTTGTCTGCTTATCGCTTGTAATAACTACTTCATCTTCTTCATCTAATTTATAGGTTATATTAGATTTTATTCAAATTTTCGTTTACGAAGAATCGTTTACAAGTGATCTTAAAAGCCTCATCTTATGGACGATGAAAGAAACAGGAAAGGTGTTTGCTAAACCATATGATTTTGATGGAATTGCAAACTTTTTTATACTTAAGAGCTTTTAGGCATATCTGAACTGGGCCCAAGAGTGTCATTGCATTGGTTTTGCAATAGAAAAGAAATGCATAGAAAACAATTGACAGTGGCCTACTTATAGTGTCGATGCATAAAAAACATGCGTTGATTAAAAGGTGTCTTCTCTGGAAAACGTACATAGCAAGGTTTGATTTTTGTTTGTTCATTTGGTGTCTCATTGTTTGTTCTGTGTAGAAAGCACATATTATAAGACACAAGTAACGGTTTTAGAAGTTTTGTCTAGAGACTTGGTCCTGCCCTATAACACAGTTTGACAAGCCGTGTACATAGTTTTATTAGATTCTTAGTTGTTTGTCTCTGATTCTCTCTTGTTCAGTTAGCTGCATCGTTGTTTATATCTATGCATAACAATTTCCAAACAGTTTATGAGAATTCAGCGCTAAAAATAATCTACAGCTTTAACCATAGCATTGAACAATGCAAATGACAGTCATGGATCAATAAAATTCTTTGTTGTGTTGTTTCTTTTTTCATATACTGGGAATTCTTTGCCTCACAGTAGTTATGTGATTGTTGTTGCAGGACAAGCCCTGCAGAGTTTATTGTTCCATTTGATCAGTACATGGAATCGGTCAAGAACAATTATTCTATACCTTGTCCAGAAAGAGTTTGGCTCCTCCAGCACTCAATCCTCTTCCAACTCCTAGGCCCAAAAGGCCGAGAACAAACATGTTGCCCTCTTCCCCTGATTCCTCTGTTCTTACCAGGGAAGGTAATAGTCATGATCAATGTGATTTGGTGTATATATAGTTTTATATAAGCATTTTGAGGCACTTAATATTTCAGAATAAATAAGCTTGAACTATACTTTTTGTGAATTTATCAGGTTCTTCTATAGTAAATGTAGACCCTTCTGAAAGATTGAAGAATAGTATTTGATAAGAACATCAAAGTGTTCGATGAAATGATTCAAAGAGTTTTCATGTATTTAGAAGAACTTCATGAAGAACTTCACTGAAGAACTACAGAGAGAAATTATTTGATAAATGGAAAAATATGAATCAGATCATTTAACATTCAGTTACAATCACAAATTTATACTTAGAAAAACTAACACGCCAATTGTGTGTTTTCTGAAAATATCTTCTAACAAACTTTGCTGACTAGGATTGCCATGTCAGCTAAGACTAGTCAACACTAGAAGAGTCAGTCAAGATGCCTCGTCAGCTTAGTCAAGCTGCCTCGTCAGCTAATGATTGTTGTGAAACTCTGTTTATCTTCTACGACCTTACAGCAGCTCTGCTTCACTTCCTTTCAGCAGCTCTGCTTCATTGTGGTTTAGAGTATTACTTAACATTCCCCCGCAAACTAAATTGGGGAGAGTTCTCCAATTTTAGTTTGGAGCAGAGAAATCGAAACCTCTCCTTTGTGAAGCTCTTAGTAAATATATCAGCAACTTGCTGATCCGTAGGAATGTACCGAGTGTCAATCTCCCTGGAAATAACTTTTTCCCTGATAAAGTGTGTGTCAATATCGATGTGCTTCGTTCGTTGGTGAAAAACTGGATTTTGTGACAGGGAATTCGCACCAATATTGTCACACCAGATGACCGAGCTTGAAGATACTGGGAGATGAAGCTCTGTCAACAGCGAACGTAACCAGAGCACATCCACAGTCACTTGAGCCATAGCTCTGTACTCTGCCTCAGTACTTGAGCGTGCCACAACCTTTTGCTTCCGTGATGACCAAGAGACCAGATTACCACCAAGAAGCACACAGCTCCCACTTGTTGATCGACGGTCATCAACACAACTTGCCCAGTCGGCGTCGGCAAAAGCCTCCAAAGAAAGATCAGAGGCAGGTCTGAAGCAAATACCAAGATGAGAAGTGCCCTTTAGATACCGAAGAACCCTCTTACAAGCTTGCCAATGCACCATGGTAGGAGCAACAAGAAATTGGCTAAGCTTGTTTACAATATAGGATATGTCAGGCCTGGTATTGGTGAGATATTGAAGTGCACCTATTGTGCTCCTATACAGAGTCGGATCATGAAAAGGAATGCCATCATGAAGAGAGAGTTTCGAACCAGCAGCACTTGGAGTTTCACAGGAATGAGACTCGTCCATGTTAGTCTTCTTTAGAAGATCAGAGATATACTTTGCTTGTGTTAAAAACAAACCGGAGGCATTCCGATAAGCTTCAAACCCGAGAAAGTAATTGACAGGACCAAGAGCTTTTAGAGCAAAGGCTCGGTGAAGAGTGGAAATGAGGTCCTTGATCAGATTGGATTTGTTGCTGGTGACTAAAATGTCATCTACATATACCAAGACAAACAACTTGTCAGAACCAGCACACTTTATGAATAAAGAGGAGTCTGAAACCGAGTTATGGAATCCCCAAGATAGCAGTGCAGTCCTCAGCTTATGAAACCAACTCCTAGGGGCCTGTTTAAGACCATATAGGGACTTATTCAGCCTACACACATGACTTGGTTTAGAGGGGTCGACAAAGCCCTCAGGCTGAACCATGTAAACAAGCTCGGATAGGTCTCCATTTAGGAAAGCGTTGTTTATGTCCACCTGCTCAATTTGCCAACCAAATGAGACTGCAATAGAGAATATTACTCTAATAGTGGAGGCCTTGACAACAGGACTAAAAGTTTCATCAAAATCCAAACCGGGAGTTTGATGAAAACTCTTCGCAACTAACCGAGCCTTATGCTTTAGAAGGCTGCCATCTTGTTTGTATTTAGTTCGAAACACCCATTTGCACCCAATAATATTCATGTCTGGCTGAGAAGGAACCAAGGTCCATGTATTGTTGACCTCCAATGCCTTAAACTCCTCTCTCATTGCCTGGACCCATTTCGGATCCTGTAAGGCAACTTTAGCAGTAGTTGGATCTGAATTTGCCAAGTAACAACTTGTATCAACAGTCGCATTAAGAACCTTTGGTTTAAAGACACCAATCTTGGATCTTGTAACCATTGGATGGAGATTCATAGGTAAAGAGGACACGGTAGGGACTGGTAAATTAGGTGAAGCATTGATGTGAGCTGGTGGAAATGGTAAGATACCAGTGGACAAAGGTTGGTCACAATTAGTCAAAGAATGCAGAGAATTCTGACATGGAGAAATGTTACCAGCTGAAGAAGCATTACTGAAAATGGTGTTTGATGGAGACACATTTTGAAAAGAACTGACAGTGGTAGTTGTTTGAACCCGTGAATTAGCTGAAGAGGAACTACTAAGCAATGAAGATGATGCAGTGCCTGGACCACCTCTCTGAACTTGTGCCAATGAAAATGGTGCAGCGCTGGAACCAGCCCTCTGAATTCGGGACACAATTTGATTCATCCTGGACAAAGGCATGCTGACACCAGGAGACCTCTCCTGACCAGAATTTTCAGCTGAAAAAATAGTATTGTATGGGAATTCTAGCTCATTGAATTCCACATGTCTAGAGATGTAAACTCTTCCAGAGGGGTGTAAACACTTAAATCCTTTGTGTAAAGGACTGTATCCTATGAAGATGCATTTTGAGGAATGAAAATTGAATTTGTGAGATGAATAGTCCCTCAAATAGGGAAAACAACTACACCCAAAAGTCTTGAAATAGTTATAATTTGGTTTCTTGTGATAGAGTCTCTCAAAAGGTGAGGAGAACCGAAAAACAGCCATAGGCATGTTATTTATGAGAAAAACTGATGTGGAAAAGGCTTCATACCAAAATGTAAGAGGTAACTTGGCATGAGCAAGTAGGGTCAAGCCAGTTTCCACCAAGTGTCTGTGTTTTCTTTCGGCAACACCATTCTGTTGATAAGTGTGTGGGCAAGAATACCTTACTTGTATACCAATTTTGTTGAGATGTGATATAAAAGCAATGTATTCCCCACCCATGTCAGTGTGAAGACTCTTTATTCTCTTGCCAAATTGAAGCTCCACATTCTTTTGAAATTTGATAAAAACATTGAGTGCATCAGACTTAAGTTTCAAGGGAAATATCCAAGTGAATCTTGTATGAGCATCTATAAAAGAGATGTAATACCGATAACCCTCTCTAGATAGCATAGGAGCCGGTCCCCAAACATCCGAGTATACCAATTCAAGGGGAGCCTTGGCAGTTATATCAATATTTGCAAAAGGTAGCCTATGAAGCTTTCCAAGCTTACAGGCATCACAAAAATGAGGAATCTGAAATTTATTATTGAAGTGTATGTTTCTTAGCATCTTTTGAAGAATAAGGGGAGCTGGATGCCCCAATTTTGCATGCCATACATTGGCACTCACAGCTGCACAAGCATACATACTTGTCAACTGTGACTTGGAATTAGACAATTCTCCAAGGCTTGTGTTATTATCTGAAGAAAAACAACTTGATAAAGCTTCATTGTCAGCCACATTTCCAAGCTTGAAATCAGTGTGTTGAACTCCATGTGTTCCAACAAGCTGCAGCTGATATAATCCATCCTTAAGCACTCCTTGCAGCAGAATTTTCTTCGTATGGAGATCCTTAACAACACATTTATCATAATAGAATTCAGCAATGGCTTTGTTATCAAAAGTGAACTTAGATATACTAAGTAGATTTTTGGTAATCTGTGGAACATGCAATATATTCTTGAGCAGCAGTTTTTCATGTGGCTGAGTATGAGTTTTAATAAAGCTGTCACCAACATGAGAAATAGCTAGCTTATTTCCATTTCCAACAATAATCTTAGCATTACCTCTATAAGAATTTCGCAAGGACAGATTATTTAGGTCTGATGTGATGTGATTCGTTGCTCCACTGTCCATATACCAAGCAGAGTCATTTACGGATTCTGGTGTAGCCACCAAAGCTGTATGTTGATGATAATGAGCTTGCTGGTCACTAAGGCTTGAATTGTCCATATTCCCTTGAGAAGATGAACCAATTTGAAGTTGCTGCCCATTAAAACCACCTTGATGTTGATTATAGAGTGCTTGAGTATTGAATTGTTGTTGAGAAGATCCGAAATGTTGCTGAGGAGGTGCTTGGAAGGCTTTGTCAAACCTGTGGTAGCATTTCAGGGCACCATGGCCTGGTTTGTTACACACTTGACAGTGTATACGACCTCTTCCTCCTGCTCTGCCATATCTGCCTCTACCACGGTAGCCACCTCTATTGCTCTGTGAATTTCCATCTCTTTGTCCTCTTCTGTCTTGAAAGTTGTTTGATGCATAATTTGCTGATGCTTGGTTAGTCTCAAGCTGTGAGGATTAGTCTAAGTGTTCCAAGCGCTGTTCATGCATCATCAATAAGAAGTGAGCATCTTCAAAGGGCATAAACCTTTGTTGAGCCGAAATTACAGCCACAATTGCATCGAATTCGTGTCCAACTCCATTGATCAAGGTTAACACCAAATCTCGTTCCTTAACATCCTCACCAGCAGCCATTAAGGCATCACCAACATTCTTTATTTTTAACACAAAATCACTCACCGAATCACCTCCTTTTTTAATGCTCTGTAACTGATCTCTAAGTTGAGCAATCTTTGCAACAGATTGCTAAGAATAAAGCCTTTCTAGTCTGCTCCAAACCTCAAAGGAAGTTTGACAACCTATGACTTGACCTATGACTCCTTCACTGATAGTAGAAAAGATCCAGCTTATAAGCAACTTATCAATTCGTTTCCAGGTGGAGAAAACTTTGCTTATCTTCTTTTCTATTGATTTTTCACCAAATTGATTTGTAATCTCAACATTTACGTAAACATGTGAGGGACGATTTAGACCATAAATGTATTCCTCAAGATCTAATGCTTGAATAGAGGACAGTACCTGTGCTTTCCAGTATATATAGTTGGATCTTCCAAGCTTAATCGGTAAGTTGTAGTTTAAGCTCTTTGTGAGAGATGAAAATTCTAGTGCCTCTGCTACTTGTGAATCCTGGCTCAGAATCGAAGTTTGTGGAGCTTGTGGTGAAGAGATTGCTGGAGAATGATCTGCTGGTGAATGTTGTGCTGGTGAATGGTGCGCTGATGAATGATGTACTGGTGAATGATGTGCTGGAGATGAAATCACTCCTTGAGTGTTGTTGTTTGGATCGGAAAATGATGAACGTGGTTGAGAAGAGTTCATCGTGACGTTTGTCAGTGAAGCTCTGATACCATGAAAGATTGAAGAATAGTATTTGATAAGAACATCAAAGTGTTCGATGAAATGATTCAAAGAGTTTTCATGTATTTAGAAGAACTTCATGAAGAACTTCATTGAAGAACTACAGAGAGAAATTATTTGATAAATGGAAAAATATGAATCAGATCATTTAACATTCAGTTACAATCACAAATTTATACTTAGAAAAACTAACACGCCAATTGTGTGTTTTCTGAAAATATCTTCTAACAAACTTTGCTGACTAGGATTGCCATGTCAGCTAAGACTAGTCAACACTAGAAGAGTCAGTCAAGATGCCTCGTCAGCTTAGTCAAGCTGCCTCGTCAGCTAATGATTGTTGTGAAACTCTGTTTATCTTCTACGACCTTACAGCAGCTCTGCTTCACTTCCTTTCAGCAGCTCTGCTTCATTGTGGTTTAGAGTATTACTTAACACCTTCATCAGCACCTTGAGGGCAAATTTTGCTGTGAGAGAGAGAGAGAGAGTAACGAGTTTGACAATGCTGAGAAATCTGTTGCATGGCCACCTCAGCATGAGGATGAGAAGATTGATGTGGTTTCTGGTTCAAGAAGATATGGATCAGAGAACCAGATTTGCTCTCAAGCTTTGGGGAGGCATGAACCAGATTTGCTCTCAAGCTTTCGGGAAAATGCTGATTCCTCCCATGGTTATAGCCCGTCCTTTGTCGATCAATCTCTACCATCTGCTAGAAAAAGTTTGTTGGATCAAGATGGAAAATTTAGCTTGCTTGCTCGTCCTTGGTCCTTGATGCCCTCCAGTCTTTCGCTTAAGTTGGCAGAGTCTAGTATGAAGATTCCAGGACAAAGTGGTGATGTAACGTATCACGTATGAGGTAATGTTAGATATGGTGGGTTTGGTTACTATCCCATGCTTCTTGGTCATAGAATTGAGCAATCACATAGAAACTGGTCAAAGTGTTTCAGCTAGGAGTTGTACTGAGGTTATTTACTCTCTCATTTGTATTCCGCACACATAAACATCATGTTCTTAATAACCTATTGTTGAATATGAAAAGACTTGTCATTCAAATCTGCACTTGGTAGGTCTGTGGACCTTTCTAAGTTGAACAACTATGATGAATTGATTGCTGAGTTGTTTGAATTTGGAGGTGAATTAATGGCTCCCAAGAAGAACTGGTTGATTGAATATACTGATGATGAGGGTGACATGATGCTTGTTGGAGATACGGATTCTTTTACCATCCATTTGATCATTTTTAATATCTTTTTCTTCTTAATTTTCTGCAAGGCCTTGATTAATCCGTGGCTTTTCATGTGTAAATCAGGGAATTTTGTGGCAGAATTTACATCCTACACCAGGGAAGATGAACCCACCCAGGGTCCTAAAGCTCAAAGTGTGCGCGCGGAGAATCCTTTGGTAAATTTCTGTGTATTCTCAACTAGTCAAATTTTTGGAATACCTGTCCCATAGGTTTGAACAACTAGTCAAGTTTCTCTGCATATTGTTCTTAATTCAATTATTATTTGTCATTCAAATGATTTGATACGTTAATATGTATACCCCGTATTTTGAGCACAGCAAACGTAGCCTCTTGCCTTTCCACACCATCCATTGTACGTATAATAGTTGTTAATGTAAGTAGTGTAAGTTTATGCATCCTAATGTCTTTTCGGGTAAGCATACAATCATCTAATTTTAATTTTGTTGGTTTTCCTTATATGGATATCTCATATTCCCATTCATTATAGTAGTGGGTGCATTCTATCTGCCTTTTGCAAACTACTCTACCTTTATAAGTTGGCAGAGTATGTTAAGGTGTTTTGTGTATTTTCGATTGTTTGCACTTGTCAAGCAGTTTCAGACTCCGATTTCTACAGACTCGTTACAAAATTACTCGTTTCTGAAGGTGGTATCAACTTTTAAGTGTTTTTAATTATACTTCCAGCCAACATCAAATGTCAGTTTTGCATTTTAATATGTATATATATCATATATATTAATATGTATATATATCATATTATAATATATACATATTATTATGATATATATATTAATAATACATATTAATATATATATATATATATATATATATATATCATATATATTATGTGTTAATATATATTATTATATTTAATAATATATAATATATTAAAGATTATCATACATATATATTATATATAGGATATATATATATTATTAAATATTATTATATTATTATATAATATATATAATATTATATATGTAATTATAATATATATAATATATAATATATTAGACATGATTGTAATTGTTTGATAATTTAAAGGGTAAATTGGTTTTTTTGACACTTGTCCCATGTCATGGGACAAGTTGTCCTTGTGTCTTTGGTGGGACAATATTTTGTGATTTTTGTCCCACTTTGTCCCGTCCTGTCCCATGCTAATGACGAGCCAAATGTGGGACAAGAACAAATTGTCCCACACTGTTCTGTCCCGTCCCGCGTACCAAACGCACCCTAATAGACTATGCATGAGGCTCCAATAATTGATCTCTTAGCTTAGGCCCCTCTTTGTTTCAAAATTGCATTCAAGTCTTAATCTAATTTGATGAGATTTTTAAGTTTTAACCGATGGAATAAAAAAAAAAAAAAAATCAATGAACCTCAAGGGGATGAGTTGTAAACTCATACATCATTGATTCGACTCTTGGCAACTCCCTTAAGGCTAGCCCTCATAGAGTTAGCTCAGGTGGTGGAAGGATGGATATGAGGTTTGGAAAATAAACCCAAGTCAGCGGTGGTTCGAATCCTATCCAGTCGAGGACGAGTTCTGATTTATCCACTTGCATCCTTGTGGGGTCAAGGATATGAGCTAGGGTTTCCTATCTGTTATACTCCACAACAACCAACAAAGAGGCCACGGTGAGTCACACAGTTTGGGGAGGATAGACAAATAGGTGCTTGGACGAAGTTCGGGACCCTCATATTAGAAAAAAAAAAAAAAAAAAAAAATCAATGAAATATACCATTTCTCATGCAAGAAAACAGAAAGAGCATGGATTGTATTAAAATATATAAATAACAGTAAAATGGTATATCCTAATTCCTATATACATAAATAATTTTATTGTAGATTTGTAGGTTTTAGTACTCGCCTAAACCGTGAGATTTATTAAAAAAAAAAAAAAAAAAGGATTTACAGAAAATTAAAATTGCTCCACACGCTTTAACCTTTTTATCTTTCTCCATTTGTTTTTTCTACTTTTGTGAGGTTCCTACTTCCAACTTTCCAAGAAATGATCTGTCATAACCCTTATCTAGACCTGGCACGGTTCCGGTTCGAACCGTGGAACCGAACCGCAACCGGAACCGAAAAAACCAAAACCGGAACCGGAACCGGATTTCTGGTTCTAAGGTTTGAGGAACCGGCCGGTTCGTGCAATTTTTTTTTTTTTTCTACAAATACCCCCCCCCCCCCCCCCCCCCCTCCTTTCATTTTTCCTCACACCAATTTCTTCTCAATTCTCTCAATTCTCTAATTCTAATTTCTCTCCAACACTCTCAAGTCTCTAAGGTTTTTAATATTTATTTCATTTTGTAATTGTTTTGAAGACAGTATTCAGCTTTGGTAAACAATGAGTATTGAACGGAATAGAGAACACAAAGTGTCAAACTCTTAGAAAAATTGCCGTTGACAACGAGAGAATAGAAAAAATTTGCCTAAAAAAAATACCGGTAAAAATATTTTTATATATGCCTTAAACTTTGAAAGGCTATAACTTTGTGCTTGGATGTCCGAATTCGGTGATTTGTTTTTTGAAATCGCATAGAATGATGCAAGGAATCCAATGGGAGCAATCCAGAGGGCTTGTGGGCACTTTTCCGGCCCCAAAAACCCCTTTTTCATTAAAAAAAAAAAAAAGTGTTTTTAAGTGTCGTGTCCATTTTGAACCTCGTTTAAACCTAGTAAGAAACCTTTTGCTCTCGATCCGACACCACAGCCGTGCCCGTCTTGGTCCGGAGAATTACTTTAAAGTTAGGCCTCGTGTAAATGGACACGTTTTAAAATAAATCTTTATACTACTTAAGGTTTTTGTTTGAAATATTATATTGATTTTGACTGTGGTTTCAGCGGCTAGGTTGTTATTGTTTTTCTTTTGCAACCATGGTTCAAGCATCCATAGCCCATAAAACTTAATAGATATAATCTTGATACTACTACTTAAATATTTTTGGCGAAATATTATACTAGTATCGAATGTGGTTTCACCAGTTAGATTGTTATTGTTTTTCTTTCGTTTCAGGCAGGCTGGTCTTATGGGCCTTCGAGCTCACTCCGAATTTGTCATTTTGTTTAGTTTTATTTTAATTTAATTTTGTAATTTGTAATTTGTTTATTTTATTCAAATAATAACCCAATGAATTTAATTTAATTTTGTAATTTGTCATTTATATATTTTATTTTATTCAATTACAATCTACAACTTATAAGTTACAAGTTGTCAAGTTAGAACTTAGAAGTCTTTTTTTTGTTTGTTTGTTTGAAAAAAAAAAAAAAGGTTCAAAACCGCCGGTTCCAATGGAACCGGAACCGGAACCGGCATATAGGGTTCCGGTTCCAGTTCTTCCGGTTCCGGTTCCATCAAACCACGGAACCGGAACCGTGCCAGGTCTGCCCTTATCTAATTTAATGACTTTTTTGGCAAATGTTTAATTCGATTTTTACAAAGAAAACAAGACATACAACGAAAATTGCATTGTTTATGTGATCCACCACATCTTCAGAGTTCAGGCTTTAATGGATCATGCGTGAAGCTCCAATAATTGATCTCTCAACTCATGCCCCTCTTTGTTTCAAAATTGCATTCAAGTCCTAATCTAATTTGATGAGATTTTTAACCGATAAAATAAAATTCGATGAAATATACCATTTCTCCTAATCTTAAGAATACCAAAAGAAAATGGATTGTATATATATATAGTCTTTCTACTATCAGTTCATCTTGATATAAAATATATCAGGATGAAAAATGTGGACCATAGGTTATGGAGAAGTTTTAACAAGTGCATATATACACTTTGAGTCAAATGGTTCAAATGGTATGTAAATCAAATGATTCACATTCTTCGTCCTGATATAAAATATATCAGGACGAACTGATAATAGAAAAATTATATATATATATATATATATATATATATATATATATATAACATTAATTTATAACAGTGAATTATATTACTGGAATTTTTTATTTAAATAAAATCAATTAAAAAATGGTATCCCCTCATACATAAATCATGTTATTGTAGGTTCTAGTAATTCCCTAAACCCCGAGAATTAAAAAAAATCACCGAAAATTTAAATTGCATTGATTATAAGGACTCCACACGCCTCAACCTTTTTATATTTCACCTTTTTTTTTTTTCCCTACTTTTATACGGTTGAGACTTGAGAGGTTCCAAGAAATGATCTCTCATAAGTCATAACCCTAATTGTTTCAACTTCCAAGTAAGGGCTCCACACGCTTCTTAAAAGAAAATGAAAAGAAAAAAATCAATTAAAAAACGAAAAAAAAATTTTAATAAAATATACCATTTCTCAAGCAAGAATACTGAAAAAATGGATTGTATTAAAAATAAAAAAATAAAAAAATTGGTCTGAGAAGAACATTAATAATTGGGTCAGTGATATCTAGAACCACTAACTTGGTGAGGCGGTCCCTAAATGGCCATTAATTTTTCCAAATGGCTTAAATTAGCCATTCTATTGAAAGAAAGTATCAATTGTTGCCACTTTGCCCATTAATTGTTTGAAGTCCGTTTGCTTATATCATAACCTGTTAGAATCAAGGTTAAAATAGTAAAACAAGAAGGGGTAATATTGTAAAATTATCAAGTCATCATCTTAGGGCATAATTTGACAAAGATGTTCAAAATGTTTTTTCACGTTTTTTCACTTTTCTTTTCAAGTCACTACTACAAAAAAACGCAAAAGAAATCGGTTTATTTTTCATTTCATTTTTTGTGTGGTTTTGTGTTCTACTGGAGATATTTTTGTGTAAACTTTTTCCTTAGAACTGTATCTTTTGGCAAGGAAATAAATTATTTTGTCAGTGTTGGGTTCTTCAATTTTTCGATACGAATCCAACGGTAAAAAGAACGTAAAATTCTGGGCGGTATTTTGAAAGTTATGATCAATTATTCAGTCAAAGGTCAGAAGCGACGCGAATCCGCGAGTGAGGAGTGTTCATCGCTCTTTTTCCTTAAAAATGTATCTTTTGGTAAGGAAATTAATTTTTTTGTCCATGTTGAGTTTTTTGATACGAATCCAACGGTATAAAGAACGTAAATTTCTGGGTGGTATTTTGAAAGTTATGATCAATTATTCAGTCAAAGGTCAGAAGTGACGCGAATCCGCGAGTGAGGTGTGTTCATCGCTCTTTTTCCTTAAAATTGTATCTTTTGGCAAGGAAATTAATTTTTTTGTCCATGTTGAGTTTTTCGATACGAATCCAACGGTATAAAGAACGTAAAATTCTGGGTGGTATTTTGAAAGTTATGATCAATTATTCAATCAAAAGTTTGGCAAGGAAATAATTTTTTTTGTCCATGCTGGGTTCTTATATTTTTTTGATACGAATCCAACGGTATAAAGAACTTGGGCGGTATTTTGAAAGTTATGATCAATTATTCAGTCAAATGTCAGAAGCGACGTGAATCTGCGAGTGAGCTGTGTTCATCGCTCCTTTTCCTTAAAACTGTATCTTTTGGCAAGGAAATAAATTTTTTAGTCCATGTTGGGTTCTTCAATTTTTCGATATGAATCGAATGGTATAAAGAATATAAAATTCTGGGCGGTATTTTGAAAGTTATGATCAATTATTCAGTCAAAGGTTAGAAGCAATGTAAATCCCTGAGTAAGCTGTGTTCATCGCTCATTTTCACACTTTTCCAAATCAATTTTTGGAATATTTTCTGAATGAAAAGTGTTTTTTTTTTTGCATGTATAATTTCTTGTGTCAAAATTTGAGCAAATAACGTTGAGTATTTTTAGAGATGTGCACTTGAATGTGGACATAGGTCAGATTTGAATAGTTTGCAGAGATGGAAATAATGGCCTTTTTGAGACTCCACCCACCAATTAATGATATCTAGTGCTATTTTATTCTTTAGGAGGTCGTGTCATAGATAACGGCAGCTTTCTGTTTGATTTAACATAATGGCTGCCAATGAACAATGTTTCGTCAAAATGGTGATTTTGGAACAATTTGAATAGTCGGTGGCCTTTTTGGGACTCCATCCACCAATTAATGGTATTTAGTGCTATTTTCTCTATATTATATGTAGAAAGCAGAGTATACTAGCTAGCACGTAGCTCCTGATAAATGGGTCTTTTTTGCAAGAGGTTACAATAACAGCCTAGAAAGTAACTTCCATTACAGGGACGACTGCTACAAGCACGACAATTTTTTGTATTTTTGTTTTTGGTATATATATCCTCTTTTGTAAGTTTACATTAAAATAGACCTACTATTAATTATTTGAGTAATGCTAGAGGACCCAAAAATCCAACCCAAATTTTGGACCCAAACCATGTGGCACACATCACATGGGGTATTGGAAAGAGTGAAGTGGGGCCATGTTGTGTTTGATGTGTGCCACATGTGTTTGGGTCCAAAATTTGGATTGGATTTTTGGGTCCTCTAGCATTACTCTAATTATTTAGTGCTTGATTGGTTAGCTTTATACTGCTTCAAAATGTTTACAAACGTTTATTTAAGTTTTTTTAGAATTGTTTGGTTGGACTTTTGAGATTGTCTATTTTAAATTGAAGAGGCTAATAGAGTTTAAATCTCTACTAAGCAAAAGCTCATGAGGAGATGCTTCTCCAAATAGACCTTTAAAAAAAAAAAAAAAAAAAAAAAAAGTTTACCAACCAAACAACTATAATTTTTATTTTTTTAAAAAAACTCTATTTATAATAGATCTACTATAATTAGATCTTTTACAATAGAGGTTTTTCAAAAGCCCAACCAAACAAGTTTTTAATCTTCTTGTCTTTACTTATATATCTAATCTTTCTAATAGCTGACAATATCAACATATTAGATTATATTGCACTAATAATCTAATATGTTGATACATTATAACATCATCTCACTATCCACCTATCAGTGTAATTAAAATTGACAATTTTTTTATTTTTTTTGAAACGGGAAATTTTCATTAAACCAAAAACGAAAACAACATGCACCAGACATTGTCAACCACACAAGATGGGCAATCCTCTAACCAAACATTAACATTGTCAACCAACAAACCAAGTTTGGCAAGATGATGGGCTGACTTGTTCGCCTCCCTATGGGCAAAGCTAACAAAACAACTATGAAAAGAGAGAAAAATTGACAATTAATTGGGTTACAACGTTGGATACCTTCCATTACTCATAATTCATATATAAATTATGTGGAGTCCATTCTTGATTATTTTATTTTTGTTTTAGAAAATAATATTAATAAACAAAGACTGGGTTTAAGTCTTCAATTTTTTATATTATTAATATATGATAAATAAAGACTTTAAGGATGAAGTCTTATTAATTATTAATTTATAATAGTTATTAGTGTTGGTTAGATATGTAAAGACAGGAAGATAATTAGATAATTAGGAGTAGGTCTATTTTAATGTAACCGTACAAAAGACGACAAAAATAGAAAAAAAGTTGTTATCTGCTCCACAAGTGTAAATAATTAAGAGAAATAATATATCTGGAAGAACCGAAGAACTTGCATGATAATATCTATGTTTTCATCCTAATATATTGACAATAGTTTTGTAAATTTTTTTTTCATTTTGATTGTTCAGGAAACTGATGACAAAATCTGACACCGTACTATACCAGTAAGGAATCTATCGGGACCTATCAAGATGAAGCACTATATGTGCGGTCCTGATGTTTATTTCCACAACTGAAAGATATTTACTCTCACAATAACAGAAAAAAACTACTCACACATGCTTGTAAAATATACATAGTGAGACTTGAAATCACACCGCCTGAATTATATACTCTTATGCTTGTATTTAAACATTATATTCTAAAGTTAATCTTGTAGTCTAAAGTTAACTAGCTTTTTAATATCAATTTATCCATTACTTGACTTGAACATTCTTTAATTATCATTGTTAGATGACAGTCAAGTCATGATTGCACTCTAAATTTATTATATTTTTCTTTGAATTTTGTGAACTAAAAATACCCTGTTCATCTTGTTAAGATAAATAATTAATTAGTGGCAGCATGGCTGCATAAACATGCTGATATACATATATGAGTAATGCTACTTTGCTCAAATCTGGTGTCCAAATGACGTGGCAAGACTCTCGTCCATTTGTTTAGATTGTATTAGATTTGCTTGATTTAAATGAATGGATAAGAGTGTTGCCACGTCATTTGGACACCAAATTTGGGTAAAGTAGCATTACTCTCTATATATATATATCTTGGGAGATGTTTAAAGGCATGTGAAGCTTAGTAGAATATGAGTTATTTTACAGATTCCTTCAATTTTGCCCTGTTTGCTCTGTTTCTAGTCATAGAATTATTGCATTTCTCAAGGCAGGGCACTAACAATTATAATATTTTTATCTGCATTTGTTTTGAAGACCTAAATTAATTTAGTGACTAGAATCTATCATAAATGACTCTTTCATCTTGTAAATGAGGAAGACAGATTAATGGGTTCATAGTATAAATTCAACAAAGTTTCAAAGATAGAAAATAAAATGCTCCATCTCTAAAGGTAATTTAGGCACATACGACGAAAGGATCATACTAATAAAAAATTCGAAAAAGTTCCAAATTTTTAATTAAAAAATTAATCACAAAGTAATTAAATTAAATGAAATACGAAAGTGTGTACGGTTGTGTTTAATATGACTTTTCAAAATTTATTTTACAAAATTTTGATGAGTAAGACGAAGAGGAAAGTGCTGAAGAAAATACTTCCGATGGCAATATTTTAAAATGATTTGTTTATCAATTCATGATAAATTCACATTCATCGTCACTCAATTGATCATGTAAAACATCTCTATTTTTATATTCACATTTATTTAACAAGAGATTCAATCAAGTCACAATAAAACAAATCAATTGCATTATTTATGATTTTTATAAACCCGAAAAGTCCACACTGTACCTTTGCAACTTTGATAAATATATATAGTCCCTATTGTTAAGTCGTCACCATTTAACAACTCCCTGGAATATTATAATAGAATGATTCCATTCACAAGTTTCGGAATATTTTATACTAATTATTTTTGTCCGTGAGCTTATATTCAGGCCTGCAAAAAAAATATTTCCACTTGCAATATTTTTTTAAAGGGATTTGTTTATTGATTCATGATTTAAAAAAAAACCCCAACTACTCCGCCGGCCAAGAATAAGTTAGTGACACATTAGTTGAAATTTTACACCAAAATTGGACTTGTATTTTCAGAGTTTTGAATCCATAATAAAAGCAACCAAACAAGCCTCTTGCTTTCTTGCTCTCATTGTTCTCTTTGTGCGGCAATTAATCCTTTTCGTTTCATTTTCCTTTCTTTTGACAACCAAAACCAATAACAAATAATCATGAATCGGATGCTTATTATGCTATTACAAAGCACTCATCGTTATAACCAAATTTCCTTCAAATCAATATGAATACGTAATGAAACTATGTACTATTATTATCTACATGCCGCAGCTTTAACAAGCATGATAATCAATCACTCTAGGTTTTTGGATTGATTGAACAAAAGCTTCAAGATCATGGTAACCAAATAAGGCCCCTGTCTAGCAAACTAATTGGGATCATATCTGGTTGTTGAATGACAACTTTGTCAAATGCACAAATTAATCCTACAAGTAAAAACCTATGATTGGATAATACAAGCCCTGAATCTAATCAACAAATTGTTAAAGTTGAATTTTGAAATGTGGGTATGATCTGGCGACTTGAATCTAACAATGCAATCACAGACATCCACAGCATCATATATACAATATAAACATGAAATATATATATACATAGAGAGAGAGAGCTTATACAAATTTTGATCTTTTGTGTATCTACCAACAAGTAACGACTTTAAAGAATATACAATCCATTGTTGCCGGCCACCGTATTTTGATTTCGGCTTCTTTCTTCTTGTTTTCCATTTTCTCATTCTTCTTCTTTGAATCTATGTCGTTTTAACGATTTTTAGGGTATCTTTTTTTTTTTTTTTTTTTTTTTTTTTTTTCATTTTTAACCACTTTGTTGACGTGTGTGGGCACATCACACCAAATGGCTGATGTGCCTAAACACATAAGCGAGGATGGGTTCCCTTGTAAAAATGAACTCCCCCGTAAGTGAGGAGTGGCTCACGTGACTAGTCACAAGCACCAGCCTAACTGCCATGGTCAAACACGTCATTCAATTTGCTAACATGTCTATCCATGCAAGCAACTCAACGTTGAGATGGCAAATCTCGTCAGCCATACCTGATGACATGTATACACACATCAGCATTGTACTCTCCCTCTATTGACTTGCTTATACACCGGAGCAACTCTATGATAACGTATCATGCCACATCGTCCATTGATGATGACGTGCCCACACACATGATAAATTTCTGTTTTTAAAAATAATTTGTTTCCTGATGTGGACTTTTGTTTTACTTGTTGGTGAAGAAAATCAAAAACAAAAATGGATTATATATTTTATTGAATTAAAAAACCAATACAAAAAATTAAAAAAATGGTCCGACAATTAAAAAAAATTCACTGAAAATTAAAAGAAAATTGCACTGATTATATGGGCTCCACACGCTTCAACCTTTTTTTTTTTTTTTTTTTGTCTTTCTCCATTTTTTTTTTCTCCTAATTGCAGCCATTGAAAATTTCCACTGAAAATTAAAAGAAAATTGCATTGATTTTATCATTTGGGCTCCACACGCTTCAACCTTTTTTTTAACGGATTAAGGGATTAAGGGTAAAATGGTATTTTGCATAAAATAATTAATTGAAGATGAGGTCTTTTTTTAATGAACTATATTCACATGGATAAATATCCATTGCAGATGAGAATCCATGATAATTTAAATCTCTTGAAAATTTGTCTCCAACATAATGTTGAGTATGAAGGAAAGTGGAGCCTTTGAAAATTTCTTAGAAATTTTATTTAAGAAAGAAAAAAAATTGTATGAGAATTAAAAAAAAAAAAAAAATCACTGAAAATTAAAAGAAAATTGCATTGATTATATGGGCTCCACACGCTTCAACCACTTTTGACTTTCTCCTCTTTTTTATTTCCTAATTGCAGCCTTTGAAAATTTCTGGGAAATTTTGTGTTGTCTTCCTGGATCAAACAAACTAATATTTACTCTTTTTAATAGCTTTGTCTTTGCTAATGTAAGGTTTCCATTTTTTTCAACTTCTCTGCTTCTGGGAACAAACAAGCTATTAACCCTTCAATGGCAGCTTCCATTAAATCTTCTAAATCTTCTTCTTCTTCTGCTTTTGGTAGCAATATTCAGTGGAAATACGATGTGTTCTTGAGTTTTAGAGGTGAAGATACTCGGAACAACTTCACCGGCCATCTCTACACTGCTTTGAAACACAGAGGAATTTACACATTTAGAGATGATGACAGGCTTGAGAGAGGGAAGGAGATTTCATCGGAACTCTTGGAAGCCATTGAACAATCAAGGTTTTCGATTGTAATTTTATCGGAAAACTATGCTTCTTCTACATGGTGTTTGGATGAACTTTCAAAGATTGTTGAGTGCATGGACTCACAGGAGCATACTGTTTTTCCGGTTTTTTACAAGGTAGATCCATCGGATGTACGAAAACAGACAGGAGATTTCAAGAAAGCCTTTGATAAACATGAACAAGTTTTCAAGGATAATCCGGAGATGGTGAAAAGGTGGAGATCAGCTCTCAAACGGGTTGGCGAAACATCTGGATGGCATTTAAAAGACGGGTAAACATTATATATATCTCTGAAATTTAAAGCTTTGAAACTATATATGCATTTTTGTTGCTTTTAATTAAAACTCTGATTAGGTTACAGAGAAAAACTTTCCCAAGCTTTAAATTAAAACTAATGCATCTTTAAATATTTACATAATTTTAACATATTTACAAGCTTTCCCAAGTTGGGTGGCTTGAACAGAGAGCACGCTTTGAGATGAATTACCTTGATTTTTCTTAAATTCAAACGTACAAATATCTTAATGCTTTCGAGTTTCAATGAACAATTCAAAGTACCTTTATAATGCAAACAATAATTTATTAATTATTTCCTATTTGGTTTTACATTGTTACCATTCTTCTTCTTCTTCTTCATAGGTCTGAAGCTAATTTGATCGAAGTTATTGTCGGCAATATTTCAAGAAGATTGATCAATCTTCTTCCGAGTGTCGTTGGGGAGCAGCTTGTTGGAATAGAGTCTCGTGTGGAGGAGATTTATAAGCTTTTGGAACTTGAATTGAATGATAGAGTAACCTTTGTTGGCATTTGTGGGATGGGAGGAATAGGTAAAACTACAATTGCTAGAGTTGTATATGAAAGACTTTCAAATAAGTATGAAGGTAGTTGCTTTCTTGCCAACGTTAGAGAAAAAATCTCTGAAAAAAGAGGTGTTGATCATTTACAGCAAATGCTTCTTTCAAAGATCTTACATGAAACAAATTTAAATATATGTGATGGTTACGAAGGGATCAATTTGATTAGAAGGCGGCTATGTAAGAAGAAGGTCTTTCTTGTTCTTGATGATGTGGATCAATTAGAACAGCTAGAACAGTTGGCTGGAAGAAATGATTGGTTTGGTTCTGGGAGTAGAATCGTCATTACGACAAGAGATGAACATGTGCTGGTAAGCCATGGAATCAAAAATCTGTATAGGGTCCAAGGATTTGATTATTATGAAGCTCGAAGCCTCTTCTGTTTAAAAGCCTTGAAAAACATACAACGAACAACGGATTACGTCGAGCTCTCAAATGATGCTGTACGTTATGCGAATGGGCTTCCATTAGCTCTCAAAGTTTTGGGATCATTTTTGTGTGGTAGAAGTGTCAATGAATGGAAGAGTGCATTGGAAAGACTAGGAAAAGTTCCTAATGAAAAGATTATGAAAACACTTCGAATTAGTTATGATGCACTGGAAAAATTAGACAAGAAAATATTCTTGGACATAGCATTTTTCTTTAAAGGGAAGGACAAAGTTGGAGTCATGGATATATTAAATAGTTGTAATTTTCAACCTGACATTGGACTTGAAGTTCTTAGAGAAAGATCTCTGATAACTATTTTAGATAACAAAATTTGGATGCATGATTTGATACAAGAAATGGGTTGGGAAATAGTTCGTGAAGAACACCCTGATGAGCCTCACAAATGGAGTAGACTACGGCTGTTTGTGGATGTCTATCAAGTGTTGGGAAAAAATATGGTAAGATATTTTTCAAAGAATTGAATATAGGTACTCGTACATTATTATTTCATAAAATGCCTAAATATCACAGTTCATGAAGTAACTTCTTTTTATTAGATATGCATTTAATTTGATTATTCTCTTTATTAGGGAACTCCATCTGTTGAAGGTATAATTCTTGACAATGACAGACATAGAGATGAGATTACTCACTTGAAATTGAATGGTAAATCCTTCTCAGGCATGAGCAATCTTAGACTCCTCATTATCAATGATGTTGATGTTCACCTTTTTGAAGACCTTGAATACTTATCAAATGAGTTACGGTTACTCGAATGGCATGGCTACCCTTTGAAGTCTTTGCCTTCAAGTTTCCAACTGCAGAGACTTGTTCAGCTCAGTTTGTGTTATAGCCGCATCGAGTATATATGGAAGGACATTAAGGTACAATATTTCCATAATTTCTTCAAAATATATTATGAAGTTGGTGAAAGCTAGTTTTTGCTTAATTTAGTTTTTGTTTCTACCTGCAGCCTTCCATGAAGTACTTGAAAATCATTAACCTCAGTTTCTCCCATAACCTCATCAAAACCCCAGACTTTGAAATGATTCCAAATCTTGAGAGGCTTGATCTTCAATGCTGCACAAAATTGCGTGAGGTTCATATATCGGTTGGATATCTTGGAAAGCTTATCGTATTGAATTTGAATGGCTGTTCAAATCTTGTAGTATTTCTAAGCGACGTCCGTTGCTTGAAGTCTCTTAAGATTCTTAATCTGAATGGCTGCTCAAAACTAGACACACTGCCTCAGAATTTGGAGGAAGTCGAGCCTTTGGAGGAGCTAGATATCTCTGGGACTGCTGTAGAACTAAATGTCATATCATCCATTGTTCTATTGAAGAACCTTAAAACATTATCACTTCGTGGATGTAAAGTAGGACCTCCCAAAACATGGAGGTCATGGTTGACGTTGCCAATAAGAAATTCTAGTTGCATGGGTTTGATGTTGCTTCCTCTTGCAGGTTTATCCTCTTTGGGAAGATTAGATGTCAGCGATTGTAACCTGTTGGAAATCCCAAGTGACATTGGCTCTTTATTCTCCTTAAGACAGTTACTTGTCAGTGGAAACAACTTTGTTAGCCTACCAGATTCCATCAGTCAACTATCTAGACTCAGATGTCTCTGCTTGGAGAAATGCCAGAGGCTTCAGTCGTTGCCAAAGCTTCCACATAAAATAAGACTTGTAAAGGCAGACGATTGTACTTCCTTGAAAACAATATCAAGTGCACTAGAAGTCGCCTCTGAACGTGTTGATCTGCGGTTTTTCAATTGCTTCGAACTGGTTGAGAGTCAAGGCAGGAACATCAGTCTGGAAATGAAGTTGCTAAAACACTGGCTTCAGGTCTCTCTTTCCTTCAAATTTCAATAATCATGATCTCACTTTTTTTAGCCTTTTTTGTTGTCACATGCGACATGTTTTTGTGTGAATATATATCTTTTCCCCATTTATGTATCTTCTTCTCTTTCTTAATACAAAGTTTTCTATTTCAGATACATGAAATAAGCCATCCTAATACCTTGTACAGGCGTCATCCCTTGGACAGGCTTCATCGATTTCATGTTCTTCTCCCAGGAAGTGAAATTCCAGAATTGTTCAGTTATTGGAGTGAAGGGTCTACAATAACATGGCCACCACTTCACTGTTTGTTAAATGATGAATTGATAGGATTTTGTGCGTGTGCAGTGATGTCAATCTCAGATCATACTCATGATGTTTATATTTATTGTCAAATTGACAATTATGGCGCCCTAGATTATTTCTGCAAATGCCAACCCAACTCTGATTCCAAGGGGGATGATCACCTTTGGCTAATCTATTTTCCAAAAATTAGTATCAAACTCATTGATTGTGGAAAGGGGGTTACTGTTGAGTTTGGAGTCCGTGAAAATAGAAGTGGAAAAGAATATAGTGATAATTGGGTGAAGAGGTGTGGGATTCTTCCGGTTTACAAGCAAGATGTAGAGTATTTAAAGGAATTATCAGCAACAGATGGTGCAATTACTATGCCTTCTACATTACAAGGGAGCAGATCCAGAAAATGTAGGAAATGCATTAAAAAGGAAGATTATATTGGAGGAAGGTGAATATATAATATATATATAGAGCTCGGTGGAAACAACTTTGTTAGCCTACCAGATTCCATCAGTCAACTATCTAGACTTTACTATCTAAACTTGGACGAATGCTGGAGGCTTCAGTCGTTGCCAAAGCTTCCACCTAAATTAGGATTTGTCGGGGCAGACCATTGTACTTCCTTGAAAACAATATCAAGTGCGCTAGAACTCACCTCTAAATGTGTTACTCTGCAGTTTTTCAATTGCTTCCAACTGGTTGAGACTCAAGGCATGAACATCAGTTTGGTAATTATGTTGCTAAAATGTTGGCTTTAGGTCTCTCTTTCCTTCAATTTTCAATAATCATAATCACAATTTTTAAGCCTTTTATGCTGTCACATATCACATGCTTTTTATGTGGATATATATCTTTTCCCCATTTATGTATCTTCTTCTCTTTCTTAATACAAAGTTTTCTATTGCAGATAAGCAATCCAATATGTTTTCCTAAATTTAATATTCTTCTCCTAGGAAGTGAAATTCCAGAATTGTTCAGTTATTGGAGAGAAGGGTCTACAATAACATGGCCACCACCTCACTGTTTGTTAAATGATGAATTGATAGGATTTTTTGTGTATGCAGTGATGTCAATCCCAGATTGTTCTTATGATGTTTATATTAAGTGTCTTTTTGCAACTCAGGGATTCCTCCGCCATCTCTGCTATGATTTCAAGGGGGATGATCACCTTTGGCTAGCCTATTTTTCAAAATATACTTTAGATCGCAACAAGGATGGAGAATATGATTGTGGAAAGGGGGTTACTGCTTCGTTGGCAGTTGCCTGAGATTATAAATATAGAAATTGGGTGAAGAGGTGTGGGATTCGCCCGGTTTACAAGCAGGATGTGGAGTATTTAAAGGAATTATCAACAACAGATGGTGCAATTACTATGCCTTCTACATTACAAGGGAGTAGATCCAGAAAATGTACCAACTGCATTAAAAAGGAAATAAATGCAGGTAATGACCATGCTGATTGTAGCAGTTCAATGGAGGAAGGCGTGATACTGGAACAGCAGCTGATGAATTTGAACAAAACATATATATATTACAGGAGTCCAATGTGAAGATATTATTTATTTTACTTTTTCTTGCTTCTGCTTAAAATTACATTAATCTCGTTCTATAATTTCATGTACAATTAATTAAGAGTACTCGCAGTGTTAAAATTGAAAGTTGCATGGTTAAAAACTATCAAATATGTAATGTGGTTGAAAACAAAAAACTTAAAAACTCTCTAGCTTATTAATTAATGATTCCATTTGTTATATATGTCTATTTTATCATGATTAATTGATGTTTTAATACAAATTTAATGTTTCTGTTAATTAAGAAACAGTCACGTGGACATGATGTGTTCTCTTCAAGATATAAGAGTTACTGATTTATCTTTGCAGTGATATTGAAGCTGTACGGATCGAGTAGCTTTGTCGTTGATGATGGATACAATTAGCTTTATCTCAATTTTAATTAAACCAAAAGATGAAAAGAAACATGTCATTGGTATAAATTGTCTGCCCGTGTGGTGCTGTTTTATATGTTTAGTATGAATATGATTGGAAAGGCAATATTGATGCACATATATTACATCAATGCAGTAATGTTATAGATTTCACATTTGTATTTTAAAGCTTGCATTACATCAATTAATATTACAATTGATGAATGGATACATGTAACAAGTGAGAGATAAATCATCATTTATGTCGGATAGGATATAAAAAGTAGATGTCTAGCATTATTGAAAAAACAAGAAAATTGTGAACACACCCGATTTGAAGAAGAAGAAGGAGAAGATCTGCAACCCAGGTCCTCTCTCTCTAAAATTGGTTAGTAGTTCAAATTAAACACCAAGCAACCACTCTAATTACATTACAAGGGAGGATGTGGAGTATTTAAAGGAATTATCAGCAACAACAGATGGTGCAATTACTATGCCTTCTACATTACAGGGGAGGATTCAGAAAATGTATCCACTCCATTAAAAAGGAAATAAATGAGACCTTGGAGTCTAAAGTCAATGAGTTCCCCACCCTTGTTACTCACCAAGAATCCTTGGAGTTTCCAGTTGAAGAAGGTGCTTTGCATGGGAGTTGCTGTTGGAAACCTTGCCATGGAGGAGAAGCAGCTCTTCCAGAATGTGCAAATGAGTATTAACTTCCTTGTTTCATTGTTGAAGAAGAACTGGCAAAATACCTGAAGAGTACCATGTGTCCATCAAACCGTATCTTTTGAGGAATTGTTTTTGCTTGCTTCTTGTTGGAGCTGTTTAGGGAAAAACAAGTGTCTTAAATTTTCACATTTTGGATGTTTAATTTTCCTATCTTGAATTGAGAATGCTTAGTAATCTTATAATGAAGAAGTTTTGTTGGACAAAAAAAAGAAAAGAAAGGAATATATAGAGCTGTAAGGTACTACTGCTACTACTACTACTACTACTCACTGGACACTAGGAATCCAACTGTCATGGCCTCTTACAATATGGTTAACTCCAACGTGCAATCCAATTGTCTTTTTCGAAGACAAAGCTCTTCTCAACACGTTTTCTATATGCAGTTCCAAATAGTGTTCTGGCAAACTATTTGTTGGCATCACATTTGCATATGGATATGCACACAACAATCCCAAATTAAGAAGTCTTTCTACTTCCTCATCGGAATAACCATCCTTGTCCTTTATTCGATCATCAAGGGCAGAAAGCAATTCCCCTCTCTCTATTGGCATACATAACCAATCAAGCAAGTTTGGTTTCCCATCTTCAATAGGTCTTCGCCCACAAACCACCTCTAGAACCAAGACTCCAAAGCCAAAAACATCAGTTTGAGTCGAGGCACACCCTGTTCTAACCACTTCCAGTGCCATGTAATAACCAGCAGTTCAAATCACTTGGGTTGTGGTAGCTAATTGTTCATGGTGGTGCATTTTAGCTAATCCGAAATTGTCCAACCTAGCATTCATATCTTTAACATGTAACACATTGAAAATTGCTTGCCTTGATGTCCCTATGCAAGACTTTGGATTCCCATCCTTCATGCAGATTCAAGATCCGTAGCTAGGTGTATAATATACATAAGGCAAACTTACCCTAAAGAACAAACAAACGGCATATGAGAACAACAAGATATAACGAGTTACTAAAAAACGACTGATTCTACAATATAAAACTTACCCTAAAGTTGTTGGTATTTCTGACTATTTCTTGTTCTGTAGTTTTCTGCATATCATTATTATTGATGCTTAATACATCTAATTGTGCTAAATTCTAGTACCATGACCAATTCTAAGAAGAAAGCTGCACAAAATAATCCAAAATGCACTCCTAGGATTGCAACACTTTGGTCTACATCTTGTCTGTTTATCTGTTTGATCAAGGAAAATGCTTTAATATTCCCATAACCGAGGCACAACTTGCATCAGTTAGGCTTGAACTGATGCAATTTTGCTTCGGTTAGGGATGGACCGATACGAAATTTGGATCATCTATTGAGAGAGATAGTCACAAAATCTGGACCATCTACATCGAAAATTCTATGGTGGTCTTCCCATTCTCTTAGTGATTCGAAAGCTAACAAGAGTCTAAAAAAAAATGCACAAATTAACACTACAAGAAATAACCATCTAAAAAAGCTCTGATCAATGAATTGTTAAAGTTGAGTTGTGAAATGTGGGTATCTTGAATCTAACACTACAATCAACAAAAATGGCAACAACCATTCAAATAAAAACCATTACTTTGACACAATCGCCAATTTCAAAGAGAATATAAACATGAAAAAGAGAGAAAGAGATTATACAAATTTTGATCTTTTATGTTTTTACAAACACCAAACGATGACTTGAAAGAATAGAGAAAAAATGACCTACCATTTTTGCCAGCCATCGTATGTTCATATTTCCATTTTGGCTTCTTTCTTCTTCGTATCCATTTTCTCCTCATCTTCTGTCATTTTAACAATTTGTAGGGTTCTCTCGTAAACAGTCGGCGATCCAGCTCTGGCGACGATGGTAGAGGATGAGAAGACGAAGAAGAAGAAGATTTTCATACTTGCCTCTGCAACTCAGGTTCTCTCTCTCTCTCTCTCTCTCTCTCTCTCTATATATATATATATATATATATAAGCACCAATTATTGTGACACTCGTGATCATTTCGAAGACTGTTTGAGATTGCATTTTGATTTGTGTTTGTCTTTCAAGACGTTTTGACCTTCAAATTACTCCATTCCAATAAAAAAATTTGGTCCTTTCGTTGAATTTTTTTTTTTCAAATTACTGCATTTCGATTTAGTTTCTGCATTTTTGTGTGTTTGTTCGTTTGTTGATTCTGTTAAATATAATGCACTAGCTAAGATTGATTGAGAATTTGAGATATTTTATAATGTTTCAAGTCAATGTGTGATTTCAAGACTTTTTCAGCTTCAAATTACTCCTCCTAATACGACTGGAAAGTGTTTGAAGAAAAGACTGAAAGAAGAACTAAAATTGAAAAGCTTGGAGAGACCCCATTAATGGAGATTTTTCAGATAAATTGATTGACTGATATTCGTTTACAAGAGTCTTGTATATATATAGAAGAAGATTCTAACATGTAAAACTTATCCCCTTAAAATTGTTGACAAAAATCAGCCACATCTGCTGGTTTGTTAATAACAGTATTTAACTAACTCTGTTAACTGTTAACTACACTAAACAGCTAATCTACTAACGTTGACCATCTATCATCATTAATCATAGCATGATCAGCTGTTCTCTGTTTTTCTTGTTTCTCAATATATGAATTCTAATGGGAGATTTTGATTTATAAACTCTAATGGCAGATTCTGTATATTATTCATTTGTTGATTCTGTTAAATATAAGGCACTAGCTAAGATTGATTGACATATATAGTTTATGATGTCTCTAGTATTGTACATTTGTACCTGGTATATTATTATGCAAATTTAGTGTAAGAGGAACACTGTTAAAGCTTAAAATTTGCACTCGTAGATTCCATTTAGGGCGTTAAAATCTTTACGTGTTGATTGTGAGCTTTTACTTGATTGCTTTGAATTCCCCTCAAGACCCTATACAACTTCTTGTTTTTAGAACTTCATTGGATGGCCCTGGAAGCGTTGTTTAAAGGATGCTAGAATATGACAAGAATTGAGGTAGTTGTGCTGCTTCTTTTCTTTCCACATAAGAAGATTGTTTGCTAAACCATATGATTTTGTTGGGATTGCAAAAAGTTTGTTGGCATACCTTCACTGGGCTCAGGAGTGTCATTGCTCTGGTTTTGCAGAAGAAAATAAATGCGTAGCAAACAATTGACAGTGGCCAATCTGTCTGATGACCACATGGCACTACTGCTAAATCCAAATGAAAATTATTTTTCTTTCACGAATTGTTTGTCTCCTTGAATTGACCAGTGCATTTTACTCACAAATGTTCGAATAAGAGGTTTAAATTTTTTGTAAACCGTGTTTGGTTATTGATGAATTTTTCCCATTATAAGAACTAAGAAATATTGTTGATGAAAAGAAAATATCATCTTGTAAAATTCATTTAACCAAGAGATTACAACCATATATGTCAAATGTTTGTTTTCTGTCATGTTTTGATGTCATGAATTACATTCATTGATGTTTCAATGAAAAGAGATGATGAATATATCTAACAACTTATATACAGAGTTGAAGAATGAAACTTGACACATTTGTGAGAAATTACTCTTACGATGATAATTGCCATCTCTATGATGTGATATTCTTGTTTGGGTAGTTAGAATGTAACTATAATATTTAGTTGCTATCATTGCCATTGTTTCTTGTTTCTAGACTTCCATCCATAACTCTCATCGAATGTAGATCCACTCGTGATTTCCCTTTAGTTTGTATCTATATATTCTTGAGATTCTTAAATAGAAGATTTGAATTCTGTTAACAGAACTGACAAGAGCTGTGGTGTCTTTAACCCACAAGACAGAAAAAAAATGCTCCCCTATGTCCACATTTACACATAGACATCTATTCCTATATAACTAACTATTGCTTTTTCATCGAAAATCACGACGTTAGAGGTTTTTCTTAGATTCTCAATTTTTTTAGCATGTATAAATACCTCTTCTGTTACTTCTAATCACCATTGAAAGCACCATTTCAGGGCTTAGAATCCTAATATATATAATCTTTTACTCTTCTTGATCTAAATCATTAATTGTTATTTAACGAACCGTGTCAGGCAGCATGATCAGTGCGAAGAGGCTCATCTGGATAGTTAGGAAGCGGCAGAGGCAGGCTGCCATGGGGAGAGTTGATAGAATTTCATTACCAACAGCCACTGCAGAAGTTGATGTGGAGAGTTGTAGCAAAGCATCATTGGCAGAGAAAGGCCATTTTGTCATCTACACCCTCAATCGGAAGCGTTTCGTGATTCCGATGGCATATCTTAGCAATGACATCTTCAGAGAGCTTAAAATGGTCTGAAGAGGAGTTTGGACTGTTGAGTGATGAACCCATTACATTGCCATGCAATGCAGCCTTCATGACTTGCATAGTTTCTCTAATCAAACATGGGACAACTAAAGGTTTGGACAACGCATTTCTCGATTCTATTATTACCCGTCGCTGCACATTTTCTGCTGCCTCCCCTCAGGAACAACAATCTATTGTTTGCAGCTACTGAGCAACTCCTCCATTTTGTGAATCAATTGATCCTATAGTTCTTTATGTAAATCAATATTTTACATTTCAGAGAAGCCTTTATCAAGAAGTTTGTAAAAGTTTAGAATATTTGTTTAGTTTTTCTAATATTTATCTTTCACACAAGCTTTACCTTTTCTATTTGCGTTATTGATGAACATTTTGTGTGATATAATGAACAAAAGCTTGACGGAAGACAATTATTAGCATAATTTGTTTAAAACATAGTTTTCAGCTTGATTTTTAAGCTTATAGTTTTAAGCTTGTTCAAAGCATCATCCTAAGTTTCAATTGTGATCAAAATCAACCCAAAAAGACTTGTTGAATTGGTAAGGAAGTGGCAGAGAATGGCTGCTGTAAAGTCATAGGAGAGTCTTACATCCAGGAAGTGATGAGAGTCTGGATGGATCAGTTCCTGACAAAGGCCACTTTGTTATGTACACGATCGATAAGAAAAAGGTTCATGGCCTTGGAATATCCCAGCAGAAATCTCTTCATTGAACTGTTGAGAATTTCACAGGAAGAGTGTGAGATGGGGAGCAATCACATTACCTTGTGATAGTACAATGTTTCGTTGGTTGGAAGACGGATGCCTGAAGGGTTAGAGTCGTTAGACAGGGCTTTGCTCACTTCTATAGCAGCTTGTCACCAATTGGCATCATCATCCACCAACAACTCATACCAATTTGTAATAGTTGTTTTACTGCCTTCACCACCTGTTATTCATAACAGTTGTTCTACAATGATATCTGCCTTCTGCAAAGTAGTGTTGGTTGAACTAGTCTACCTTATATAAGTTGGCAGAGTATGTTAAGGTGTTTTGGAAAGATTGAAAACTACATGTCTACATGGTTGTGTATTTTCGATTGTTTGCTTGCAAGTTGCACTTGTCAAGCAGTTTCAGACTCCAATTACCACAAACTCGTTACAAAATTACCAACGTATTGACGGTGGTATCAACTTATAAGTGTTTTTATACTTTCAGCCAACATCAAACGTCAGTTTTGCATTGTTAGTCAATCACTTATTATTAGCCAATCTCACATATACTCTCATCTCATGTCACAATTATATAAGTGTGTGCTGGGCTCTCACAATCTACATTCGTCTACTACAAGCTTTAGTTTAAAAATCGATAGGAATGTCAAAAAGATCACTAAGAATCACTTATAGGCAGCAGACAGACACAGTAGTTCTTAAGGCCTTGCGATGCGAGGTAGGTTATCGTGTTTATAAGCAGCTGCAGCAGCTTTTCTACTAATTGTAAGAATCACTTTCTTCTTCGACAACTGCACCTCTATACACTCCACATCTGCGTTGCATTTCAGTTATATGCATCAAGACAATGCCATATATTCAAAGTTGAAGGAAATTAAGTCTAATAAATGCTAATTTCAAGAATCAACTTTCAAGAAAAATTAAAAGTTGATTTTGAAATTTTGGATACCAAGTCTTTAAAGTTGAAGGAAATTAAGTCTAATAAATGATTGTATGTTTTCTGGTTGAAGAAAACATACCAGGAGCAAGTCTTGAAATTGCATCGGCCTACTTGTCTCGGCAGTTGGCACATCTTAAATCAGCTACTAAAATCACTTCCTGTTCCTGACACCAAAACTAAAACCCAATTTATCATACATCCTTTTAATAAATGCTAATTTTTCATATAATCATTTGATGATCATCAGAAACACACACAATGAAAGAGATCAACTAACCAGCTCATATTGCTATAAGAACTCAATTTGTTGCTCGAAAACACACACTAAAATAATAATGCTAGAAGAGCATGGAATTGATGACATTGC
Organism: Acer saccharum; assembly: GCA_030490815.1. Lineage (NCBI taxonomy): Eukaryota > Viridiplantae > Streptophyta > Magnoliopsida > Sapindales > Sapindaceae > Acer > Acer saccharum. Next base: position 2,440,139 of record CM059870.1, on the reverse strand, counting down.
TTGTTATTATAAGTCTGGTTGGGGAACTGGGGTTGCCTACAAATTAATTAAGGAGGAGATTTTGATTGACAGAAATTTGACCATATATTTTGATTTTGATTGAGAAATCACATCTTTTTTTTTTTTTTAAAAATAATTCACAGCGAATTGAATTTGATGGTGATTGGGCACGTTACCATGTTGTCATTCCTGTTTATTTTGATATTGGGCCTTTACCCGAATTGAATCGGCCCAATCCTCGTAAAAATAAAAACGACGTCGTCACTATGTTGTGACGTGCCCAGGCAGTGTAAAAATGGTTCCGTCACAAGACAACCAACATTTCTTTTTATTTTAGGCTCGGGCCTTCACGAAATGAATCAGCCCATTCCACGCAAAATTATCACTATGTTGTGACATCGCAACCCAAATTTCTGTTTATCATGGGATTGGGCCTTCACGATAATTGAATTGGTCCAATCCTAGGAAGGTAGGCTGTAAAAGAGGACGTCTCAACTAAAATTTCTGATTCTTTTGGGCTTGGGCCATCGAGAAAGGAATAGGCTTACTCCTAACAAAAGTATAAATGACATCGTCACTTGTGGTGACAAGCTCAAAGAAGGTTATGGGCTGTTCGGTAACAATTTCGTTTCACGGACGGCCACCTGTAAGACTTGAAGTTGAACAGTTTTCTTAACAATTTTCTGGTCATTAATTGTGTGGTGTGGAGTGATATGGGTGGTTATCGAAATTTGGGTTGGTGGAGGAATGGTGGGACTGTGTACGGTTTCTACCAGGATAAATGGGTTGAGCTCCTCCTTGACGGTGCTACCGTTACGATTAACTTGTAGGGTTCGGAGTTAGGTTAGAACGGTTTGAAGGGTGCTATGGATTTGGTTGAGGTTGTTGTTGATGAGGTTAAATTTGGACTCATGATGAGCCAAAGTTTCATAAACCCCGTTATGCAACTGGCATCCAAGGAACCGAACGGCTTTGATACCATTTGATGTGTATATTTCCGATCTTGGAAAATACATGGAAGAATTTAGAGGAGAGTAAAACAATTAGAGAGATCGATAGGATACATAGATAGAGAGCAGGAGAAATGAGACCGAACAGGAGAATAGAGAGGAAGAAATGAAGACAAAGGTTGGAAGATATTCATTCATTCATATTAATCATCATAATCCATTTGATACACAATGACCATATATATATAGGCCTACAAAAGCATTAAATAAACAACACCCCATACCTCACTATCATTAATTTAATAACTACCCACACTCCACTAACATTAACTAAACAATATTGATAGTATTTCAGGCTTGAAATATATAAGAGATTCAGAGAAGAGAAATAGAAGAAGAATTCAAGAGAAGATATATAGGTTCTGCGTTTTTCAAATATTCGATGATTTCATTTGATTCAAGTGAGCCTTTTATAGGCCTATGGCTACAACCAAATTACACAATGCAGAAAATAAGTAAACAATATAAAAATAATCCACTACACCATGAATGAAACATGGTGCCACTAAGGCCATACGTATTAAAGTGGGAGTGGCACCGCATCCACTTATTGAAAACTATAATTAATTCCTAAATTAATAAAAGTGCATGTAAACGTGCATGATATCTTGGAGTAGTTCCAAGAATCCTGGAACACTTCCAACAACCAACAATCATAACTACCATATTAATGACTTACTCAAATAACAATGAAAAGCAATTAAACAACCACTTGCAGACTTGGTCTTCTCACGTGCGTAGCCTCAACCCGGAACCTAACAATGCATGCAAGCCATGCAACCTATGATTCGTATCATTCCACCCCCTTTAGAAGTTCCTTGTCCTCAAAGCCGAAATTTGGATACATCCAGGAGAAACGCCACCCAAATTGCAACCTATCGCTCCTACTTCTTCAATCGATCCATTTCCTCTTGGATCGAACACCAGCAATGGAAATACCATTAGTTGATTCTCAGAGCTCGATCGGAGTCGATCTACACCAGGAATCGGTGTGGGTAGTGTGGCGGCTGTCCATGTGTTGAGGTGGACGGCATCGACAGGCTTGTCGGCGATGGACGCGGTGGCACGTGAGGGAGTAGGCAGGTTCTGGTGTTGGAACCAATCCAAGTCACAGACAACCACCTGTAAGACTTGAAGTTGAACAGTTTTCTTAACAATTTTCTAGTCATTAATTGTATGATGTGGAGTGATATGGGTGGTGGTTGAAATTTGGGTTGGTGGAGGAATAGTGGGACTGTGGACGGTTTCTACCAGGATAAATGGGTTGAGCTCTTCCTTGACAGTGTTACCGTTACGGTTAACCCGTAGGGTTCAGAGTTTAGTTAGAATGGTTTGAAGGGTGCTATGGATTTGGTGGAGGTTGTTGTTGATGAGGATAAATATGGACTCATAACGAGCCAAAGTTTCATAAACCCTGTTACAAAACTGGGCATCCAAGGAACCGAACGGCTTTGATACCATTGTTATGTAATTTTTTCGATCAAGGAAAATACATAGGAGAATTCAGAAAAGAGACAGAGAGGATAGATAGATAGAAAGAAACACAGGGAAAGGTTATTTCATATAATTCAACAGGAACCTCATTCTAATTACATTCAAGCTATTTATAAGCTAATGTTTGAATGAGCAATTACAGCGATCAAACAAAACAGTAAACAATAAATCAACCACCCAAAAGAATAGGGCATGATCGCAACATCCATTGGTGGGCATCACCACTCAGTCACTCACTCTAGATGTGGCCACGAAGCACTCGTGGTTCCCCCATTATTTGCACACTAATTAATAAATGAAATAACAGCAATTAACAAGACCAAGTCACTCCTCCGGCTTCGGACTGTCTGAAATTCAATGTGGACGGCTCGGTGAGGGGTTTAAACGGGCAGGCAGGTATACGCGGAGTGCTGCGTGATTGTGAAGGCAAAGTTTTATGTGCGTTTTCAGAATTTTTGGGGACGCAGGATGTTATTACGGCAGAAATCACTGCTATAGCAAAAGCGTGTCATCTCAGTGCTTCTAATTTTTTGTTGAAGGATAATTGTATCACGGTGGTAAGCGATTCTAAGACGGCGGTGTCTTGGATTAATGGAAGTGGAGTGGGCAGCTGGTTGCATAGACAGCAGATTTTGGATATCAGAAATTGCCAGGGGAATTCGCATAATATTCAGGTGGAATATGGTTCAAGGGAGTTTAATGCTTTTGCGGATCTTCTAGCCAAGAAAGGCTCAGAAGGCGGGGTCGGTATGGTTGAATGGAGTCTGGATTAGTCAGGTTCTTCTTTGCGGCTCGTTCCTTTACTGGTGGGGTCGTTTTTTCTGGTTTTTGGCTGCTGGTTTTCTTGGCTTTGCGTCCTGTGTTGCTAGTTTCGTGTAGGGCTGCCCCTTTCAAATTTCAGCAACAGGGGTGGGTAGCGTTGGCCCTCTGTTGCGGTTGTTTGAGTTGTGGCGTTTGTCTTTGGGGGTGTGTTGTGTTGTTCTGTTTTCGGTGGTTTGGCTTTTTGCTTTCTTAATAAAGCTTTCTTTAATTATCAAAAAAAAAAAAAAAAAAACAAGACCAAGTCACCGAGATGGCAACTGTGCATGGAGTCTGGAATGCATGTGTGCTGAATTGTACATATCAGTGATTCAGTTGGTTGGAGTGAAAAAATCCAGTTCAAAACTCCATCAGCTGGAGGTTCTGATAAACTCAAATTTCTTGCATTCGGTGATATGGGAAAGGCACCTCTTGATGCCTCTGCTGAACACTTCATTCAGGTACCATGATCCGCTTCTATTTAATACTGATCATACTAACATACTAGTCCAGTAACATTATTGAACAGCTAATTACCTATTGAATTTCAATTTAGTTGTTAAAAGAAGATAACTTAAAATAAATAAATAAATAAATAAATTTGTTTGTTTTCGTACTATGTTGGTGTTGAAGATTCGATAACTGCAGAAGTTATGGCAATTCACAGAGCTTGCCTTTTGATCTCTTCTAACTCGCGTCTAGCTGGTCGGAATATTGATATTTTTAGTGATTCGAAAACTGCGGTGTCCTGGATTAATGGTCAGGATTTTGGTTGCTTAAAATTGGTGAATTGGGTTTATGATATCAGAAGTTTTTTGCTGTGCTTGGACGGTGTTTCAGTTAGTTTTATGCCAAGGGACTCAAACTCTTTTGCGGATAGTCTTGCGAAAAGTGGATCTGGTCAGTGTGGGGATAGGCTTGAATGGTGTGATTTCTGATTTGCTGTCTGCAGGCGTTGTCTTGGCTGTGCCTATTTTGTTCACTGATATTCTGTGCTGCTGGGTTTTTTAAATTCTGTTTCTTCTAGTGTTTTATTTTTTGATTGGCTTGGCCTTGGCTTTTTTCCTGACTATTATTGTTGCTTGCTATGTCTGTGTGTTTTTCATTTTGCCCGAGTATGGGTTTGCTTCTTTGTTTTGGTGGTTTTGTTTGATTTTGGTTTCTTGGCCTGTTGTTTCTTGTTGTACTCTGCCTCATGGGCTTCTATTAATAAAGCTAGCTGTTTCAAAAAAAAATTATAAAAAAAAAAAAAAAAAAAAAAAAACTAGTCTTTTGCAACAATATAAAATATCTCTTTGGAGGGATGTTCATTGCTAACAACAGGAGGTTTGGAGTCGGTAATTCTTTCTTGGAACGAGCTTCAAAGACTAAGAGTAGTGTCTTGTAACAAAATAAAAGATGTTGAGGTCTCTTCCGCACTGGCATCTTTATTTTGTGTTCTTAAAGAGTTGAAATGGCGGCCGGACTCAACATCTTTATTAGCATCTGTTCTTGAGGGGACTGGAGTGGGAAGGAAAGGTGGTTGGCTTTTCAAGGGTTTAAAGGTTTAAACATGCCAATTGTGATGCTCAGGATCAGGTTTTCCAAGTTTATGCTGCAGCTGCAATAAGTTTTAGCAGATACACTCTTTGTAGGAATACATTGATCATCGTTAGGCCATTTAATTTAGATGCTTAGCATGGCGATAAGAGCGGTTACTTCTTTCTTGCTCTTACCCCATTTTCCAGATGAAGCATTCTACTTTGTCTTCTCCCCCAATTATCACATGAGGGGTAACTCAATTAATATTACAATCGATAAATGGATACATGTAACAAGTGAGAGATAAATCATCATTTATGACAGGTAGGATGCAAGTGAGATACAAAAAGTGGATGTCTAGCATTATGGAAAAACAAAAAAATTGTTAATACACCTGATTTTGAAGAAGAAGAAGATCTGCAACCCAGGTTCTTGAACACAAAATTGAGAGTGAAAGACTAGACAGGATCAGTTAGATCTGCAACCCAGATTCTCTCTGATAAAAAATTCCACAGAGCCGGCCACCCACCATTATTGATCAATGGGTTGAGCCCATACTGTTTGGAAATTAAATTGAAGCTGAAACATCAAACTTTATTATGCTTGTCTTTTTGTAAATATCAATGGTAAAAAGGACTAAAAAGTCTTTTAAAATGAAAGTTTATAAATTAAAGAAACAAATTTTAACAACATAGAGTAATCTAATTGCTCTGCCTCTCATAGTGTTATTTATTAATTTTTTTTCTTTAATTTTTCTCTTAAATTTTAAGAGTTCATGTAGTCTAATTTTGTAATATAAAACCTGAAACAAATTGTTTAATTCATATATATATATTTTTTAAAATTGTTGAAGCAGATCAGTTCCCTTATTAGATGAATTGTAATAAAAAAATAGTAATGCTAGACATTAATAATACTTTATCTCACTTACACATGTATCTACTCACCAATTGCATCTCAATTATCAAATGGGTTGTGATTGAAAAGTTGTGATGTCTAGCATTACTATAAAAAAAAAAAAAAGGAAACAACCCAAATATTTTTCTATTTGCAATTAAAATATTTCTATTTCTATTGTAATGTGAACCGGTGATGACCCCACCCTTAATAATTCCATAGAAAACTACAAGGATAATGATGGTAAAAGGTAGCTGAAATGTTAAGTCATTATATTAATGAAAAAAAAAAAGACTTATTAATGTAGACTTATCAAAAATTCCACATAGCCATCCACCATTATTGATCCACCCACCATTATTGATCAATGGGTAGAGTCCACATGGTTCCACATGGTTTGGAAATTAAATTGGAGCTGAACCAAAAATTCCACATAGCCCCACCCTTAATAATTCCATAGAAAGGGCTACAAAAATAACGATGGTTCGTCTGAAAAAAGTAGCTGAAACGTTAAATCATTAGATTAATGGTCCAAAAAAAAAAGACTTATTAATGTAGATTTATCAAAAATTCCACATAGCCATCCACCATTATTGATATTGAGTCCACACAGTTTGGAAATTAAATTGGAGATGAACCATCAAACTTTATTACGCTTATCTTTTTTGTAAATATTGATGGTAAAAAGGAATAAAAGTCTAAGTGCATGTTTGGTTGAGCTTTCTACTGCCTCAAAAGGTCTACCAACATCTATTTGAGTTTTTTAGAGTTATTTGATTGGGCTTTTAAAATTGTCTATTTTAAATTGAGTAAAGACTAGTAGAGTTTAAACCTCTACTAGGTAAAAGCTCATGGGGAGGTGCTTCTCCAAATAGACATTTTTTATAAAAAAAAAAGTCTACCAACCAAACAACTATAATTTTTTTTTTTCAAAAATTCTATTTCTAATAGATCTACTGCAAGTAGACCTTTTACCAATAGACTTTTTTCAAAAGCCCAACCAAACAAGCTCTAAAACTTCATAAATTAAAGAAACAAATTGTAACAACATAATCTAATTGCTCTGCCTATCATAGTCTACATCAATAAGGACCTCTTCTATCATCAGCATCTAGATATGCACGCAACAATCCCAAATTAAGAACTCTTTCAACTTCCTCATCCTTGGCCTTTATTCGATCATCAAGGGCAAAAAGCAATTCCCCTCTCTTTATCAGCATACATAACCAATCAAGCAAGTTTGGTTTCCCATCTTCGATAGGTCTTCTCCCACCCACCACCTCTAGAACCAAGACTCCGAAGCCAAACACATCAGTTTACGTCGAGGCTCACCCTGTTCCAACCACTTCCGGTGACATGTAATGACCAGCAGTTCCAATCACTTGGGTTGTGGTATTTAATTGTTCCTGGTGGTGCATTCTAGCTGATCCGAAATCACCCAACCTAGCCTTCATATATTTATAAAGTAACACGTTGCTTGACTTGATGTCCCTATGCAAGAATTTGGATTCCTAGCATTCATGCAGATACAAGATCCGTATCTAGGTGTATAATATGCATAAGGAAAACTTACCCCAAAGAACAAACAAAAGGCATTTGAGAACAACAAGATATAACAAATTACTAAAAAAGTAACTGATTCTACAATAAAAATCTTACCCTAAAGTTGTTGGTATTTCTGACCATTTCTTGTTCCATAGTTTTCTGCATATCATTATCATTAACAAACCAGCTTAATACATCTAATCGCGAATTTTAAACGACGTAGAGTAAAAAATTCTAGTACCATGACCAATTCTAACAAGGAAGCTGCACAAAATCATCCAAAATGCACTGCTAGGATTCCAACACTTTGGTCATAATCGAAATGTTTTTTTTTTTTTTTTGAAACAGCCACTTTAATGCAAGAGAACAAGACAACAACCACACCCAAGAGGGACAACGCACCAGAGCAAACAGAAACAAGCAGAAACAAAACAGAGAAAAAACCACGAACACAACAAACAACCAAAACAGGAAATGTTAGTCCTAGTGTAAAACGTATCAATATTTTGTCGGTTTATCTGTTTGATCAAGGAAAATGCTTCAATATTAGAACAGAGGCACAACTTGCATCAGTTAGGCCTAAACTGATGCAATTTTGCTTCGGTTGGGGATAGACTGATTCAAAATTTGGACCATCTACTGATTCAACAATACAAATGAGACTGTCTTAATGAATTATAGGGAGAGAGAGAGAGGGAGTCACAAAATCTGGACCATCCACGTCGAAAACTCTTTGGTGGGTCCTCCCATTCGCCTGGTGATTTGAAAGCTAACAACAGTCTAATAAAAATGCACAAATTAACACTACAAGTAATAACCATCTAAAAAAGCCATGATGATTCGACTCTTGGCAACTCCCTTGAGGCCAGCCCTCAGGGCGTTAACTTAGATGGTGGAAAGACGGACATAAGGTTGGAAAAAAACCCAAGTCAGTGGCGGTTCGAATCCTACCCAGTCGAGGATGGGTTCTGATTTATTCACTTGCATCCTTGTGGGGCTAGGCATATGAGCCAGGATTTCCTATATTTTCTACTCCATAACAACCAACAAACAAGCCACAGCGAGTTACACAGTTTGGGGAGGACAAATGGATAGGTGCCTGGACAAAGTCCGGGACCCTAGATATTAGAAAGAAAAAAATTAAATGAAATATACCATTTCTCATGCAAGAAAACTAAAAGAACATGGATTGTATTAAAAATATATATATAACAGAGACTTATGTTACTTCAATTTTATATTTAAATAGAATCAATAAGTAAAATGGTATATCCCATATACGTAAATCATGCTATTGTAGGTTTTAGTCCTCGCCTAAACCCTGAGAATTATTAAAAAAACAGGGTGCCAATATTGACATCCATAAATATAATATACACACCTATATTTTTATAATAAATTTAATTACTAAAATATCTCAATAGAAATTTACCAATAAAGTTGAATTAGTTTAATTAAAAATAAACCAAATACTATGTACACCCATTAATTACACTCTTATCTTGGACTGTATGTCTTTATTATTAAAATAAAAAAAAATAAATAAATAAATAAATAAAAATAAATAAAAACTTATGATAAACCCTAATTTAGAAAACTATTACGAGCACAGTGGATTTTCTTGTAAATAAGATGGGCTGGAAGCCTTCGGCTGTCGTTCAAGTTCCAACTGTTCTTAATCTTAATTTGGAGAAGAGGATCATACCTCGATTTTCAGTTATTAGAGTTTTGGTTTTGAAGGGATTGATCAATAAAGAAATTCCTTTATCTACTGTATTGGTAAAGTACTTGTGACGATAGATTCTTAGATACATTTGTGACCAAGTACCAGGATGAGGCGCCTCAATTGTTAGATATCTTTCAAGGGAAAATGGGTCTTCTAGAACTATAGGCTTTGCGTTTGAACAAAAATTTGACACAAAAAAACAAGTAGTGCTTTGTGTGGATTGCATAATGCGTAGCTGTAGATCTACCAAGTTTGATTCAATTGTGCATTGATGCTCATTTGAACAATTTAGTTTTGGATTAAGCTGACCGACATAGCATTGCCAAGGATGTTGGGTTTGATAATTGGACATGAGATATTTGAAACGGTGGCCTTAGAACAACTTGAAGAGTTGCAAGAACTGCCTCTGCTTCAGACTGTTTCTGGTAGCCTATTTGTTGCTTAAACATTTTGTTCTTAGTTTTTCCTTATTTCACTTCTTTTTTGCAATTGGATAGGTGTTCTACCTAAAAAAAAATAGCACTAGGATCTGAGTTTTTCTTGTTGAATAGCATAATACACGAGATGATCCAATATATATATATATATATATGAATATCCTGAGATTTTTGAAGGTGATGCCGAGAAGATTTTTTTGTTTGTTTTAAATTGATGTGAACTTTTTGATTATATTTGCCTTCTCCATTTGCTTTTCCCACTCATTGCTTGACAGGTGTACACTTTTTCATTTAATAAAAGCTCTTACTTTTTGTTGCAAAGCTTGTTTACGTCTTTACCCCTGATGGCTGCTTCTATCATTTATTTAATAAGGGGTGAAGACATAAACGAGCTTTGCAGCAAAAGGTGAGAGCTTTTTATTAAATGAAAAAAGTGTACACATGTCAAGTAATAAGTGAGAAAAGTAAATGGGGAAGGCAAATGGGAAAGGTAGATAGCATTCCCCATTTTGGTTTAATCTAAAAACTTAGAAAAAAATCTTTTCTTTTCTTTTTTTCGTTGGAAGAGAACTCTGTTTCTTCATTGCTATTTTTTTATTATGTTTTTCTTTTCCTTTTTTTTTTTTTTTGTTTTTTTTGTTTGCTTACTGAGTTCTCATACATTTACGACATCAAGCCTTGCATTATATCAAAAGATTAATTTTATTTTTATTTGTGTTTTCGAGCTTAGAGAAATTAAGAATTTATCATTTGTGAAATTGGGTGTGTTAATAACTTAATAGAGTTTATAAATAAATTGTATTAAAATGAAAACATTCATTTAAATAAGGGTATTATTGGCAATAAGATGGAAGTTTATAGTAATGTTTTAATTTTAAATTTTAGACATGAGTGTACTTATAAATATTGGTGTTCTTATCATATTTATGGGTGTCAATATCCGCACCTTAAAAAAAAAAAAAAAAAAATTCTCTAGAAATTAAAATTGCATTAATTATATGGGCTCCAGACGTTATCTTTCTCAATTTGTTTTTTCTACTTTTGTGAGGTTCCTACTTCCAAGAAATGATCTCTCATGAATCTATATAATGACTTTTTTGGCATATGTTTAATTCGATTTTTACAAAGAAAACAAAACATACGACGAAAATTGCATTGTTTATGGGATCCACCACATCTTCAGAGTTCAGGCTTTAATGGACCATGCGTGAGGCTCCAAGAATTGATCTCTCAACTTATGCCCCTCTTTGTTTTAAAATCGCATTCAAGTCCTAATCTAATTTGACGAGACTTTTAACCGATGAAGAAAGATTTTCAATGAAATATACCATTTCTCATGCAAGAATATTGAAAGAAGGGTTCAAAAATATATTGTCACTATTTGGAGGGGTTTTTGTAAGAATATCATCACTTTAGTAATCTAAGTTTAAAAGGCACCTATTTAGGTGACCAGACAAAAATACCCTCATTTTGTCAGTTTGTGTCTTTTCAAACCTAAAGAGAAAAAAGTTGAGAGAGAGAGAACAGTGGGGAGAGAACTCATCAGCGCAAGAAATCCGGGTGTAAAATCGACGGCCAACTCACCGGCGGTGGTGCTATAGTACTGAACTCGACGAGAAGCTGCTATTGACAATGGTGAGTTGAACTTTCTCATGCGTTTTTGTTGTTGTTAATTTTATGTGTGTTTGATGTTGGGTGTTTGATTAGACATATAGATTAGGTTTGATTTGATTTGTTGTTCATTAGGTTTGTTTGATCAGGTTAGGTTAGGGTTTAAAGTTCTGAAAAAATTGTGTTGAACACGATGAATATCACATTCTCCGAGCCTTTTAAACCTTCATTCGAGCCTTTTAAGGAATGTGATTAGGGTTTCTGCAATTTTTCATCTCCGAGCCTTTTACCACTTTATCTGAGACTTTAAACCTTCATCCGAGCTTTTTCACATGTAATCCAAGCCTTTTAAGGAATATGAATATGTTTCTGCAATTTGAATCTCCGAGCTTTTTACACTTTCTCCGAGCTTTTAAAAACATTTTCTGAGCCTTTTTATTAAGTCTCCGAGACTTTTGAACAGTAATTCGAGCTTTTTTTTAAAACTTATAGGTTTGTGAATTTTTAGTCTCCGAGCCTTTTAATATAGTGTCCGAGCCTTTTTATTAAGTCTCCAAGACTTTTGAACAATAATCCGAGCTTTTTTTTAAACTTATAGGTTTGTGAATTTGTAGTCTCCAAGCCTTTTAATATAGTGTCCGAGCCTTTTAATATAGTGTCCGAGCCTTTTCATATAGTGTCCGAGACTTTTAATATAGTGTCCGAGACTTTGCATACACTATCCGAGACTTTTCATACACTGTCCGTGACTTTTTATATACTCTCCGAGCCTTTTCATGAAGTTATATATATATATATATATATTTTATGTGAATATGCAAATGAGGAATTCGCTGAAAGATTTGCTTAAAACTCCACCGGAAGAAAGGTACTCGGGGAAAATAACTTGGCATGACCATTTTGGACACCTTAGAGATATCGACAATGCACTTAACAGTGTACCTAAACATCTTGCGGTCGAAGAACGACGTCGGTACACTGAGTCATGTTTTGGACATTTCCTTAGAATGCAGCGCAACATGAAGTTTTCAGTTGGCATTGTCCATCGATTGCTTATTTGCGAGTTGTATCATGATGGGCCGGAAGATGAGATGAGATGAGATGAGATTTTTGTTAGGAAAGCATTCGGTCCGGTTCTCGAAGGTTGAGTTCTATCTGATCACCGGATTGAAGTTCGGAGAACTTCCCGACACGTCAACCTATGATGTGGTAGAGAATGGCATAAACCAACGGTACTTTGAGGGTCGAAATGAGGTTGAGTTTGGAGAGCTGAGAGCCGTTCTAGGATTGGTGTTTTTTGATCGGTCCACAACCACACGGTTTGACTCTCGCAAGTGTACGAGGTCGGTGTGTAATACAATGGCCGAGTAGGAATCGTTCCCACGAGGACTAAGGATTGATTACTGGCTTTTATCGATTTATATACTATTTGAACAATTAAAAATGATAGCTTTTAGATTTCTAACACTAAATTGAATTCTATGAAAGCAAGTAAACACCAACCACAACTAAGATGAATGTGAATATATAAGGAAAATGTGCTAGAACTTGAATCCACCTCACCTATCTAAATTGACTCTTGACTCACTTAATCTCTCATTTGTGCAAGTATGGATTATAGGTTCATATTCCCTCAAATCAACCTCTAATCTCTCTCGATGTCTTAGAGATTGTATCCAACATATAAAATATGCATGAACTCATTAAGATTAATGGAATACATACATGAACCCTATAAGCTAGCCTAGTGCATCTCTCACTTTCTAGTCATTTATAGTAAATGTCTTGCTTATCTATTGATCATTCAACAAGGTAGCTAATCAAGGCAAAAGCATTAAGCATACAAAACATTCATATAACCATACAAGCACTTTTAGAGAAACTAAGTAGTCATTATCAATAAATCAAGGTTTTGGTTTCATCTTTGTTCTAGCACTAGGATATTTAGCTCATATTACACATTAAAACCATACAAAATATCCAATGAGCATAAACCATAACAAATACAAGAAGAGAAAGAAAGGTTATAGAAGTAAACTAGGATGATGGTCTCCTTCTTGCAATGCTTGGTCTCCAATGGTTTCCTTCCTCAAGAATCAACTCCTCCAAGCTCCAAAGATATTGAAGAAGCTTCAAACTTGAGAAAAAAGGGGGTGGTTTCTGCTGGAACAAGCTGTGGCCGGACTTGGTGTGAAGTGAATGAATGGGAGCTCTCCTTTTTCACATGCCTCCTCTCTCCCCAAAAGACAAAGATCCTTTCCTATTAATTGAAGGGGGCCCACCAAGATTTCCAATCATCACCATCCTCTCTCATAGCCCACACAAAATCTCAGACAAAGTCTGAAAAATCCCAGCTGAGTGGCTCAAGAAATCTCCATGAAAAGACAGAAATGGGTACCTGACGAGCTAAATCTGTGCCCTATTTTGCGCCCTAGGGCGCAGAAATGTGAAAATAGGGGAATTTGAGATCAGGAATCGACGCCCTGTTTTGCGGTCCATGGCCGCCGATTAGGGCGCCGAATTGAGGCGAGAAAAGGTGACATTTTGGTCCCTTTCTACGCCCATTTTTGCTGCCCCTTAACGCAGAATTGGGGCGCAGAACTCCAAGTTTTTGAAATTGCGCTTTTGCCCCAATATTTCCATCTTTTTGCAAATAAGCCCCTGATCTGGAGAAATTCCTGAAACACTTATTTTAGCTATTAAAAACCCGATTTTACCCGGAAAACAAGCATAAAAGATACAAATAAGGGGGAACCTTTCATGAATAAATAAGAGTTATCATTTTTGCTGAGCAGTACGATGTAGTTAAGCTATGCTTACTGTATATGCTTAACTGGATACTGATGGGGTTGGACGAGAGAGAGAAAGTTTCATTATGGCAGTTTCGCCTAATTGAGGACCTGGACGCTTTTGATGCGTTCCCGTGGGGTGCACACATGTATAGGCGGTCTATTTCTGGCTTCAAGTATGTGTTGGACGGTCGACGGGAACGGTTCAAAAAAAGACAGTGACAAAAGGGCGTTAAAGTACACAAGGTGGAAACATACAACATATACAGGTCTTACGTATGCACTGTTGGTAAGAATTTAGAATTTGAATCCAGAATTTGAATCCATACTTTAATTGTAATTTTTTTTTTTTTTTTCATATGATTGATGTATTGGATTATTATCGTACTTATCTATTACACAGATATTTGCTTTTGAGGTTATCCCCGAGCTTGTCAACAACGACTGTGGGACCCATAGGGAAATCGAGCTATCCCCCCGTATTCTGAAATGGGAGTTGAGTCAGCGACCGAGGGGGGATAAGCTTGTAGGGAAAAATACCAAGAAGTACACGCAGCGAAAGCGATACTAAAAACTAGATTTAGTGACTTTTAAAAATTTTTCCTTTATGAACCTTAAACCCTTTAATTAATTAAACATGCATATACATTAACAAAAAGTAGATTACCTTTTGTCGCGTGATCCGATTGACTTACGTCGATGGTAATCCGCAAGATCTTCAATCCTAGCACGAACATGGATCACCTAGGAGCGTGGTCTCCCTTTTCTTTGAATTGCAAACCTGTGAATGGACAAAACAAAACTTTTCTTTTCTTTGTTAGTCACAAAACAATCAAAAGAATGTCTAAGATTATTCCGGTCACTTTTGAGTTCTCAATCTAATGATCGAAACTCGCGTGAACCTAGATCGATATCGTATACACAAGCTTATTGATGATTAAGCAAATAGTATACTATCAAAGAATAATCTAACACTCCTTTTTGTCTTAGTAGAATAAAAACTCTCTATGAATGAAGAAGAAGAAGAAAAAATAGAATCTCAAGCACACCAAGCATTGTGTTGGCCGAAATCTATAAGAGCACTTATATAGGTGGCCAAATTTTCATTCTTCTTTTCTTTAGGGTGGCCGAATTCTTCATGTGTTTCACCTAGGGTTGCCGCAATTTTCCTCTACAAAAGAGGAGTTGTGTTGCACCCAAATACACATGTCTTTTAAGACTTCAAACCCTAATCCAACTCATTGATTTTTATTCTTTTATTTTGACTAATAAAAAGACTCCTTATTTGATTAAATAAATAAAATTAATTATTTATTTCCTTATCAAACAAGTCTTTAACTTTTAGGAAAGATTTGTTTCTTTAATTAAACAATTAATTAATAAATTAATTAATTCTTATTTAATTAAAACAAATGAAACAAAATAATATATTAGGTTAAAACTTTAACCTTGCCGCCCCACTTGTATAAAATTGGGCCTAATATTATTTTCTTATTTCATTTAATCCATTGGACTTTAAATAAAAAGCCCACATGTGAACCAGACCCATTCTTACTAAAAGAAACAAGCCCACATGTCTTTCATTAATATATTAATATAATTGAGCAGCCCATTACATAAATAATGTGCATATTATATTCTTAATATATTAAATGCAATTCTAGATGGACCCTTAAATTGGTCCGGTAGAATATATCAAGTGATCCATGCAAGTCCGTGTGGATTGGGGATCTTGGCGGGCCATCTAAATTTAAGCTTCAATAGACATAACCTAATCACAATCAACAAATGATTCACTTAGGTCCGATCCATTAATTTTAACTCATTCCACTAAAGAGCTAAAACTGAACTCTTAAATAAAGATAGAAAAGGAAGATGCTCCTCATTCATACCCTAAACAATCATATTGGAGATAGTGTATCCTCGTGATTAATATCAGTAATCGCCAAGAGTTCATAGACCGCCTATAACTCTCCAAGTTACCATATTTACTCATATGACCACGTTTTGAACTTGGATATTTTGACTTGTCCAGAAGCCATGTTTTCAATAGACACTATCGAAAACTCAACGTTGAGATGTAATATCCAATTACCTCAAAACATCTATATGATGATATTATACTCTCATTTAATTAAATGGAGCCACGATGTCCATATCTATAAATGAAGTCCTCTATCGATTAACAAATGAATATCACCAAACTATCGAGGATAGACTATGCGATATAATCGTACTCATTGATAACTCAAATGATATCACTTGCAACCATAAGTCCATCATTTATCTCAGGATTAAGATAGACTCTCCGATTGTCCTGATAATGAAAAGACTTTTATCTGCTGACGGTTATAGATAAAGTATTTCATTGTGATCCAGTTCAATGCACCCAGTGCACTAGATCCTTTTGCTCGAAGACACTCCGATGATTTTAGACTCATCATATCTCATTTGATCCCACTCAAATGCTAGCAAAAGAATTCTACAACTTTAACAAGATAAAGGTGCCCAACCTTTAACTTAAGTTGTGAACATTATTCAAGACTAACTAAAGAATTGTGTCTACCACATACATATCCAGATGTACGAATAATTCTTCTTTTCCCATAGTCTTTAGACCTTATGATTATTTACTTTGACAATTATAATATTAAACTATAAATGCTATACCATTTGTTAAACCAGAAATCACTTTATTAATATGAAAAAGATTGTTAATTACAACATTACACTCTTGCTATTGAGCATAATCCTAACAAAGCTAGATTCCATTTTCATTGAAAATGTAAGTATCTGTTATGTTAATGTTAATAGTTAATAGTATGTATAGAATTACAAATGGTCTAACATTGATTTAAGATGTTTGCGAGGTTAAAATTGGTGCCGACGTCAGCTGAGATGGTTGAACGGTATTTCGAGGGCATTTACGAGGGAGGCAGTCTATATGATGCCGATACCGATACCGATACCGAACGCCATATGACTGCTGGACCCAGTGATACTGAGGGTCCGTATTCAAGACCCAGTGATACTGAGTATCCGTATTCGAGACCCAGTGATACGGAGGGTTTTGACCTGGAGGGTGGCAGTGAGAGTCCCGTGAGGTATAGGCGGGTTAGATTTGTGTTGCCCACACAGCCTCGACCTGGAGGTGACTCACGACGAGGCATTGGAGGGCATCCAGAGGTACGTAAAAATAGTTGTACCGCATTATTTAATCTGAAAGCAGTTGGAAAGTTTTAGTACTGACATCATTTTTTTTGTAGCATATTCCCAATGAACTTTGCCAGTGTCATCAGTGGCAGTTGCCGTACGAATTTTAGGTATGAGTTTATGCACTCTGCAACATTTGTGGTCATCACCCTGTACCTTCTTTGGGGACAGTGTACGCGGGACCACTTGTGTGGACCGGCAGCAATGGCATAATCGAATGCACCCTTGTGCAGCTTACGTAACTCCTCCATGTGCCGGTTATAATCCAATTCATTGTACGTCCTAGTTGCGTCATCCATTATGTCGGCAACATCCTTTCTGTGAAATTGCTTCTTCATATTCTCACCAAAATGCCAACAACATAAGGTATGAGTTGCATAAGGGAACACTTTAGAAATCCCTACTTCAATGCTTGCATGACGATATGAAATGAAAACCAGATCATCTATATGACCAAGGGCACCCCTCAAGCATTCCAAGAACCACTCCCATGAAAGATTATTTTCTGAGTCATCATACCCAAAAGCAATTGGATACACCTGTTCATTTCCATCTTGTGCAGTTGCAACAAACATTGTACCCCTGAATCTTCCCTTTAAATGGGTACCATCAACTGCAATCACAGGATGCATACACCTTCGAAAACCACTAATTGAGGACCCTAACGACATGAATAAGTAAAGGAATTTACCATCGTCTGCACACTGTAAGTCAGTGATTGTGCCAGGATTTTGTTGTTCCATAACGTATACACAAGGTGGCAGCAGTTGGAAAGTTTCTTCATATGTTCCATAGGTTAATGACAATGCATATTGCAGGGCATCATGTGACTTACTGTACATGATTTGGATGCCATACATTGTTTTCATATCGACGATTATGTCCTTCGGACGCATGAGACGACCATCATGTTGTTGAAGTCTAAGTGATGAGACTTCTCTGAGTGTGACTGCACTAGCTTGTCTGTGGCGACGGTGAACCTCCTTCAAGGGACAACTGTGTTCGTTGACAAAACTTTTGACTTGAAAGTAAGTCCCTTCATCTCTCCTCACCGCTCTTACTTTCCACGAACAGTCATCAATGATGCAAACTAGATATAAAGTTGTCTTATTGGACCTTTTCACCTTCCATTCAAAGTTTTGCCGCATTGCAAAATGGCAAACTAGCCTCTTCAAATCTTTTTTAGTCAGAAAAAATTGACCTTTATAAATCATGGTTCTAGGTTCTTGCACTGCCAAGGTGCTACTTCTACCAATACCAAACAAATATGAATCTGCTCCGGGAATAACCCACGTAGTCATATTATCGTAATCAAATGCAGTTACATTATGATAGAACCTCGGAAGTCCCAGGCATATCCGGTGCAATCACAAGCTCTTTTACACGTCTTCCACGTGTTTGAATTTGTGCAGACTTTTCATCCACATTTTGTAGATCATCTACATGCTCATTGTACTGCTCATCGTACTGCTCATTGTACTGGTGATCATTCATCTCAATTCCATAGCCAAACACATCGCTGTATTGAGGTTCAATTACAGCTGCATGGTCGACCACTACCGGTGGGACAGCACACATGTTTTCCTCACCTTCGATGCCACTCCTTTGTGTGAACACTTGATTGCTACCGCTAAAGGATCCAAATTGTTGGGTATTTTCATGAGGAGGAATATCGTTCCCTATCACATTCTCAACTAGCCTCTTAGTTACACTAACACATACTTGAGGGATAACCCGATCTTCCCCTAGCATAAATTGAACATCATCGTCATTTCTTATAAATTTGCGACATATAGTGCCAGGAATGATTGATATTGATGACAGATCAACATTGAATTTGTTTACATCATACTTCACAATGGTATGCACGATCGCCACCAATTTTTCGTAAGTCATATTCTTTGACACATACATGCCCTGGTTATCGGATCCAACAAACCTCTGACTTTCATCGGGTAACTGCTCTCATCGACCATTGTAAGATATTACTATTCTAACCCGATTCATGATGTTGCCAAATTAATCATCTCAAACCATTAATAAATTTTTTTCACAGATTACATTTACAAAGAGGCTCGGATAAGAATATGGAAAAGGCTTGGGGAAGGCTTCAAAAGGCTCGGACAAGACATCATAAGGCTCGAATAGTCATTCATAGAAAAGGCTTGGAGAAGGCATGAAAAGGCTCGAACAAACCATGAAAACGCTCGAAGAAGCCATGAAAAAGGCTTGAATAGTGATTCATTCAAAAGGTTTGGAGAAGCAATGAAAAGGCTCGAGAAGCCATGAAAAGGCTAGAATACTAATTGATTGAAAAGGCTCGGAGAAACCATGAAAATGCTCGGATATAAGTTTAAAATGCTCGAACAGGGTTTACAAAGTCTCAGAGATCCAAAAATTTCACAATGGCTTAACGTTTACAAAAGACTCAGATATCATATAAAAAGGAACAAATGAAAATGTGAACAAATTGAAAGAAGTATTTGCAAGAAATATTACCTTATTGTACTCAAGCACATCCCTTGTTTATAAGTTGAGGAAGAAAGTCCAGGCAAATTTGTAGAGAGAGAGAGAGAGAGTTACTGAGTTCGTTTTTGTTGGAAGTGTGGAGAGAGAAAAGTACAAAGAGAATAACATAAATGATTATCTAAGGGCAATTTTGGTAGTTCACCATAATACGTGCCTTTTAAACTTAACTTATTAAAGCACTCACTTTCCCACCAATTCAGTTGAAAAAGGTGACATTTTCCACCAATTCCACACTGAAAGAACATGGATCGTAGTAAAAAATAATAAGAAGAAAATGGTCTAAGAAGAATATGTTGGTGAACAAACGTCACTACACACGCGAAAGCGTTGCCAGATAGAACACAAACAAACATAATAACAAAGAAAAAATAAGATGAAGAGAAGTAATTAAATCCAATCACACATAACACAAGAATTTACGTGGAAACCCAAATCAGGAAAAAACCCACGGCTGTCAGGACAACAAGAGAAAGTTCTAATATGTAGTAAATTGTTACAACCACACATTCAAGATCTCTCTCTAAATAATACCCTAAATCCAATTACACCCAATGCTCACTTTGAGATCTCTCCAGTATTTGCTATTTTGCTCTACCACTAATAACCTAGTTATTATAGTCTATTTATATGAATTATAGGAAATTTAAGATAAAAGGAAATCCTACTCCTAAACATACAAGAATTAATTGTTCCACATAACTATTATTTCCTATTTATGACAAGTCTTCTTTTAAGGAGGAATCCTATTTCTATAATCATAAGAACTTCTATAAACAACATATTTCCTCTTCCATGAATATTTCCTGATTCAACGCATGATTGTGATTGACTACGATTCAAGTTGCGGTTGGCCACCCGCTTCCTAAACCGTGTTGAACTTGATCACTCAGAAATCTATGATCCATGCGCCACGTCACTAGGACGACTATCACCACAACTGCTATTGGTACCGTGGTTGGTGCCTTTGCCTCCACCGCGGTCTATGCCGTGTAATATCGGCTAGAATGTACTGCTCCCTATGCCGTGGTTGGTGCATATTGTCCGCACTGTGGTTACCTGCAGAAATTGTTTCTTTAGTTCTTCTTCGATCTCCAGGTCTCCCTCAAACATAACCTCATACTCCCAAACGCTCTCACGTCTCTAGGAAGTCTTCGCATTGGTAAATCGTGTTTGGTAATCATTGGTAATTCAAGCCATATCCAACAGAACATTAATATATAATAGTGACTTATATTACTAGAACCTTTTATTTAAATAGAATCAATATGTAAAATGGTATACCTTTCATACATAAATAATGTTATCCTAGGTTCTAGTTGTTCCCTAAACCCTGAGAATTAAAAAAAAAATCATTGAAAATTAAAAGAAAATTGCATTGATTATAAAGCCCATCTATCACCAAAAGCTACAACACTCGACAAAGCCAAAAAACAAAACAACAACATGGCCACCTTTTGACCCTACAAACAAGACCCTGGCAAACTAACACATCTACAAAGAAAACTAAGCTCTTGAAAAATAAATATCACCCAGCGACTGCCATATCAAACTTGAAACAAACAAACTAATATTAACTCTTTTTAATAGCTTTATCTTTGTTAATGTAAGGCTTCCATTTTTAACTTCTCTGCTTCTAGGAACAAACAAGCTATTAACCCTTCAATGGCAGCTTCCATTAAATCTTCTTCTTCTGCTTCTGTTAGCAATATTCAATGGAAATACGATGTGTTCTTGAGTTTTAGAGGTGAAGATACTCGGAACAACTTCACAGGCCATCTCTACAATGCTTTGAAACACAAAAGAATTTACACATTTAGAGATGATGAAAGGCTTGGGAGAGGGAAAGAGATTTCATCGGAACTCTTGGAAGCCATTGAAGAATCAAGGTTTTTGATTGTAATTTTATCGGAAAACTATGCTTCTTCTACATGGTGTTTGGATGAACTTTCAAAGATTGTTGAGTGCATGGACTCACATGAACATACTGTTTTTCCGGTTTTTTACAAGGTAGATCCATCGAATGTACGGAAACAGACAGGAGATTTCATGAAAGCATTTGATAAACATGAACAAGATTACAAGGATAATCCGGAGAAGGTGAAAAGGTGGAGATCAGCTCTCAAACGGGTTGGCAAAATAGTTGGATGGGATTTAAAAGACAGGTAACATTAAATATATATATATATATATATATATATATATCTTTGAAATTTAAAGCCTCATAATTGTTGAAAGAAATAGGTTATTTTACGTGCTTAACATCAATTTTTCAAGATTTTGTAACCGTTGTTGATTTGAGAAATGTGGAAAAATACATGATAACGGCATCGGTTTATAACCGGTGTATTACTTTAAAAGACATCAATTACATTTAAAAGTGATGTCACATATGTGATATTTACATTAGTTTTGTATTGAAACCGATGTATATAATAAAAATAAAATAAATCATTTTTCTACTAAAACCGATTGGCATATTGTATTTATTTTATAAATTTAATTCGGTTTTTGTATTTACATAATGGCTTACAATTAATCACAAGAATTCCAACATCCAAAACAAATTAACAACAATATTTTTCTTTTTCATTAGAACAATAATACATAAACAACAAAACTTGTACAAAATTCAATAATTAGCTATTATACATACTGTATTTTCCAAAACAAGTCAGTCTATTGCTGTAAATTACAAATATTTCTAATTTACGAAAATACGTCAATTTTTTGTGATTGTATTTCATCTTCACCAACATCTCTACGAAAAACATTTATAAGATTATATCAAAACTTTGGAACAATGTCTAATAATATACAATCATCATATAAAACCTAAACTTAATATATATATATATATATATATATATATATATATATATATATATATAAAGTGAGTCTCTCATGAGGGATCCTTTATTTTAATCTCGGTAAGGACTATGATGAAAACACGTCGATTTTAATGAATTTTGATCTGAATTTTTTTGTAGATAATGAGTTCAATGAAATCTACACATGAACAAAATTTAAGAATTTTCCGAGCACTAGAACTATTTATTCAAATTTTGTTAAATATGAATGCATCGGAAAATAGACGAAATATAGGAAAATTCAAGAAAAATAGTTCTAGTATTCGAAAAAATTTCAAATTTTGTTCTAAAATAGATTTCAATGAACTCATCATTCACAAAAAAATTCATATCAAAATTTATTAAAATTGATATGTTTTCATCATGGTCCTTACTGAGGTTAAAATAAAGGATCCTTTATGAGAGACTCACTTTATATATATATATATATATATATATATGAACACAAGAATACATTACATGACAAGTTTAAGAAAATTCATTACCAGAATAGTTGCTTTGTAAGTTAGAACAAGATAGTTGGCTATGAAATCAACATATGGCAACAAACATTCTAATCACTACACTACCCCAAGCCCCCAACAACCTTTTGTTTCACCCACCTGTACATAAAAAAATAAAAAATAAATAATAACTAAATAGAGTAAGAAAACAATTACCCGTAACTATTTACTTGGCAGATATGCTATACATAACTTATTCAGATCAAATATAAAAAATCAAATGAAAGAGTAAACCCACCATGAAATTAATAAGATCTACAAATATATTCTATTTACTGACTAATTATAGGCAGAAACCCAACAATAAGCCAACGCAAGACCACACCAACCAACAAAAAGAGCTACGACCCACCCACTAAAGAACTATCAAGAAATACAATAAGCCGAATTAATTGTAATTTATATTTTGTTTTTAATTTTAATAATGATTTTTATAGGCAATATGAGGTTGGCCCATTGGTTTGCTTGCCCCTCACACACACTATAAGATTGTGAGTTTGAGACCATCCTCCTCCCCAAATCCCTAATTATTGTACTATTTCAAAAAAAAAATTACTATTTTTTGTTATTATTATTTTTTTAAATTTTAAAATACCCAGTATAATTTAAGTAATATATTGTTTATCCCAAATCACTTAATATTGGTGATAATTAAAAACAATAATGTCACTTTGCCCCAATTTGGTGTCCAAATCTGGTACCCAAATGATAGGCAACATTATAATTCATTCATTTAAATTGTATTACATGATTTAAATGAATGGATTAGAGTATTACCGTAACATTTGGGCACCAAATTTGGGCAAAGTAACATTACTCAATTACAAATTACTTAAACTTCATTTTGGGTAAGTTTTGAAAAACAAAAACAAAAACAAAAAAAAAAAACTTTGGTCAATGTAACATTAATGTATCAATCTGGTATCGACTCATTTATTAAATGAGTAGTTGAAAACTAATATCAAGGTAAAGAAATCGGTTGTTACCAACCAATATACAAAAAGAAAATATAAATACATCGGATTCTAATTAAACTGATTTCTTAGTTTTCATATAGCTTAAGATGTCAGTTTTCAGAAAAACTAATGTGTTAAGGTAAAACAAATCGACGACCTTTTAGAAAGAACCGATGTCTTTTTTATCTAACAAATGTAAGACATCGGTTTCTTATAAATTGAAGTCTTTAATTTATTTTTTAAATTGGTTTTTAATAAACCGATATCTTGCTAGCGATATCTTTGAACAATTTTGTAGTAATGAATGTATCTTTTTGACATAATTTTAACATACTTGAGTGTTACAAGCTTTTCTAAGTTGGGTGGCTTGAAAAGAGAGCACGCTTTGAGATAAATTACCTTGATTTTTTGTAAATTCAAACATACAAATATCTTAATGCTTTCGAGTTGCAATGAACTACAATTCAAAGTACCTTTATAATGCAAAGAAGAAATGATTAATTATTTCCTGTTTGGTTTTACTTAGTTACCATTCTTCTTCTTCTTCATAGGTCTGAAGCTAATTTGATCGAAGATATTGTCGGCAATATTTCAAGAAGATTGATCAATCTTCTTCCGAGTGTCGTTGGGGACCAGCTTGTTGGAATAGAGTCTCGTGTGGAGGAGATTTATAAGCTTTTAGAACTTGAATTGGATGACAGAGTAACCTTTGTTGGCATTTGTGGGATGGGAGGAATAGGTAAAACTACAATTGCTAGAGTTGTATATGAAAGACTTTCAAACAAGTATGAAGGTAGTTGCTTTCTTGCCAACGTTAGAGAAAAAATCTCTGAAAAAGGAGGTGTTCATCATTTACAGCAAATGCTTCTATCAAAGGTCTTACAGGAAACAAATTTAAATATATATGATGATTACGAAGGGATCAGTTTGATTAGATGGCGGCTGTGTAAGAAGAAGGTCTTTCTTGTTCTTGATGATGTGAATCAAATAGAACAGCTAAAACAGTTGGCTGGAAGAAATGATTGGTTTGGTTTTGGGAGTAGAATCGTCATTACAACAAGAGATGAACGTGTGCTGGTAAGCCATGGAATCAATAATCTGTATAGGGTCCAAGGATTTGATTACGATGAAGCTCAAAGCCTCTTTTGCTTAAAAGCCTTCAAAAACATACAACAAACAACGGATTACATTGAGCTCTCAAAGGATGCCATACATTATGCAAATGGGCTTCCATTAGCTCTAGAGGTTTTGGGAACATTTTTGTGTGATAGAAGTGTTGACCAGTGGAAGAGTGCATTGGAAAGACTACGAGAAGTTCCTGAAGAAAAGATTATGAAAATTCTCCGAATTAGTTATGATTCACTGGGAAAATTAGAAAAGAAAATATTCCTGGACATAGCATGTTTCTTTAAAGGGAAGTACAGAGTTGAAGTCATTGAAATATTAAATAGTTGTAATTTTCATCCCAACATTGGGCTTGAAATTCTTAGAGAAAGATCCCTGATAAGTATTGGGAAAGATAACACAATTTGGATGCATGATTTGATACAAGAAATGGGTTGGGAAATAGTTCGTGAAGAACATCCTGATGAGCCTTGCAAATGGAGTAGACTATGGCTGTTTGAGGATATCTATCAAGTGTTGGCAAAAAATATGGTAAGATATTTTTCAAACAATTGAATATAGGTACTAGTACATTATTATTTCATAAAATGCCTAAATGTCATAGTTCATGAAGTAACTTCTTTTTATTAGATATGCATTTAATTTGTTTATTCTTTTTATTAGGGAACTCCATCGGTTGAAGGTATAATTCTTGACAGTGACAGGCATAGAGAGGAGATTACTCACTTGAAAGTGAACGGTAAATCCTTCTCAGGCATGAGCAATCTTAGACTCCTCATTATCAATGATGTTGATGTTCATCTTTCTGAAGACCTTGAATACTTATCAAATGAGTTACGGTTTCTTGAATGGTATGGCTACCCTTTGAAGTCTTTGCCTTCAAGTTTCCAACTACAAAGACTTGTTAAGCTCAGTTTGTGTTATAGCCGCATTGAGTATATATGGAAGGACATTAAGGTACAATATTTCCATAATTTCTTCAAAAATATATTATGAAGTTCACGAAAGCTAGTTTTTGCTTAATTTAGTTTTTGTTTCTACTTGCAGCCTTCCATGAAGTACTTGAAAACCATTAACCTCAGTTTCTCACATAACCTCATAAAAACTCCAGACTTTGAAATGATTCCAAATCTTGAGAGGCTTGATTTTCAAAGCTGTACAAAATTGCGTGAGGTTCATAAATCTGTTGGATCTCTTGGAAAGCTTATTGTATTGAATTTGAATGAATGCGGAAATCTTGTAGTATTTCCAAGCGACGTTTGTGGCTTGAAATCTCTTAAGATTCTTAATCTGAATGGCTGCTCAAAACTAAACACAATGCCCCTGAATTTGGAGGAAGTCGAGCCTTTGGAGGAGCTAGATATCTCTGGGACTGCTATAGAACAAATTGTCATATCATCCATTGTTCAATTGAAGAACCTTAAAACATTATCACTTCGTGGATGTAAAGTAGGACCTCCCAAAACATGGATTTTTTCCCTCAGGTCATGGTTGACGTTGTCAACAAGAAAGTCTGGTTGCATGGGTTTGATGTTGCCTCCTCTTGAAGGTTTATCCTTTTTGCGAGAATTAGATGTTAGTGACTGTAACCTGTTGGAAGTCCCGAGTGATATTGGGTCTTTATTCTCCTTAAGAAAGTTAAAGCTCCGTGGAAACAACTTTGTTAGCCTACCAGATTCCATCAGTCAACTATCTAGACTTAAAGGTCTCTCATTGGAGAAATGCCAGAGGCTTCAGTCGTTGCCAAAGCTTCCACCTAAAATAGAATTTGTAGGGGCAAACGATTGTATTTCCTTGAAAACAATATCAAGTGCACTAGAACTCACCTCTGAGTATGTTAGACTGCGGTTTTTCAATTGCAAAATGGTTGAGACTCAAGGCAGGAAAAACAGTTTGGAAATTATGCTGCTAAAACGTTGGCTTCAGGTCTCTCTTTTCTTCAATTTTTAATAATCATGATCTCAATTTTTAAGCCTTTTTTTTTTGCTGTCACATGTCACATGTCACATGTTTTTGTATGGATATATATCTTTCCCCATTATGTTTCTTCTTCTCTTTCTTAATACAAAGTTTTCTATTGCAGATAAACAATCTTGATACCATGTCACATCGATTATTTCCTCAATTTCATCTTCATGTCCCAGGAAGTGAAATTCCAGAATTGTTCAGTTATTGGAGTGAAGGGTCTACAATAACATGGCCACCACCTCACTGTTTGTTAAATGATGAATTGATAGGATATTGTGTGTGTGCAGTGATGTCAATCCCAGACCCTTCGTATGATGTTCGTATTCAGTGTCATGTTGAAAATAATGCATTCCTATACCGTCCCTACTCTGATTTCAAGGGGGATGATCACCTTTGGCTAGCCTATTTTCCAAACAATACTTTATATCGCAACAAGTATGGAGAATATGATGGTGGAAAGGGGCCCCTTACTGCTAGGTTTGTAATCTATGATTTTGAAAGTGACGAAGAATATTATAATGTGGTGAAGAGGTGTGGAATTCTTCCAGTTTACAAGCAGGATGTAGAGTATTTAAAGGAATTATCATCAACGGATGGTGCAATTACTATGCCTTCTACATTACAAGGGAGCAAATTCAGAAAATGTATCCACTGCATTAAAAAGGAAATAAATGCAAGAAATAACCATGTTGATTATAGTGAGGACAGTTCAGTGGAGGAAGGCGATACTGGAACAGCAGCAGGCGATATTGGAAGATGTTAATATGACACTGGAGGTATTTATTTATTTTATTTTGTCCTGCTTCTGCTTAAAATTACAATAATCTCATTCTGTAATTTTATGTACAGTTAATTAAGAGTACTCAAGTGTCAAAATTGAAAGTTGCATGGTTAAAAACTATCAAATATGTAAATGTGGTTGAAAACAAAAAACTTAAAAACTCTCTAGCTCATTAATTAATGATTCCATTTGTTAATATATGTCTATTTTATAATGATTAATTGATGTTTTAATACAATTTTAATGTTTCTGTTAAATAAGAAACGGTCATATGGACATGATGTGTTCTCATCGAGATATAAAAGTTAACTGATTTATATTTGCAGTGATATTGAAGTTCGATTTGGCATGTGATATTGAAGCTGTACGGATCGAGTAGCTTTGTCTTTGATGATGGATAGAATTAGAGCCCTATATTCTTTCTACGGTCTTTGATGATGGTTGGATGAAGTTCCTCTTGAGATAGAGTGATTTGGTTGTTTTATTTATTTATTTATATCTCGATTTTAATTAAACCAAAAGATGAAAGGAAACATGTCATTGGTATAAATTGTCTGCCCATGTGGTGCAGTTTTATATGTTCAGTATGAATATGATTGGAAAGGCAATGGTGATGCATGTTACATCAATGCAGTAATGTTATAGATTTCACATTTGTATTTTAAAGCTTGCATTACATCAATTAATATTACAATCGATAAATGGATACATGTAACAAGTGAGAGATAAATCATCATTTATGTCGGGTAGGATGCAAGTGAGATACAAAAGGTGGATGTATAGCATTATTGAAAAAACAAGAAAATTGTCAACACACCCGATTTGAAGAAGACAAAGATTTGCAACCCAGGTTCATGAACACAAAATTGAGAGTGAAAGACTAGACATGATCAGTTGGATCTGCAACCTAGATTCTCTCTGATAAAAAATTCCACAAAGTCGGCCACCCACGTACCATTATTGATCAATGGGTTGAGCCCATACTGTTTGGAAATTAAATTGGAACTTAAACATCAAACTTTATTATGCCTGTCTTTTTGTAAATATTGATGGTAAAAAGGACTAAAAGTCTAAAGAAACAAATTGTAACAGCATAGAGTAATCTAATTGCTCTGTTTCTCATAGTATTATTTATTTATTTTTTGCTTTAATTTTTCTCTTAATTTTTAAGAGTTCATTTAGTCTAATTTTGCAATATAAAACCTGAAACAAATTGTTTAATTCATAAAATTTAAAATAAAAAAAAAAAAATTGCTGAAGCAGATCAGTTCTCTTGTTAGACGAATTGTAATAAAAAAGTAATGCTAGACATTAATAATAATTTATCTCACTTACACATGTATCTATTCACCAATTACATCTCAACTATTATATGGGTTGTGATTGAAAAGTTGTGATGTCTAACATTACTAAAATGAAATAACAACCCCAAATATTTATATTTGCATTTAAAATATTTCTATTTCTATTGTAATGTAAACCGGTGTTGACTGGTTTGAAGTTGAACAAAAAATTCCACAGAGCCCCACCCTTAATAATTCCATAGAAAACTACAAGATTAACGATGGTTCATCAACTATCAACCATTATTGATCAACCCACAAAAAAAGTAGCTGAAAGTTAAATCATTATATTAATGGCCCCAAAAAAACGACTTATTAATGTAGACTTATCAAAAATTCCACTTAGCCATCAACCATTATTGATCAACCCACCATTATTGATCAATGGGTGGAGTCTACACGGTTTGGAAATTAAATTGGAGCTGAACCATCAAACTTTATTACGCTTGTCTTTTTTTTGTAAATATTGATAGTAAAAAGGACTAAAAGTCTAAAACTTCATAAATTAAAGAAACAAATTGTAACAACATAATTGCTCTGCCTATCATAGTCTACATTAATAAGGTATACGTTATTAATAAGGACCTCTTCCATCATCAGCGTCTGGTCTACGTGATTAAGAACTCTTTCTACTTCCTCATCGTTGGCCTTTATTCGATCATCAAGAGCAGAAAGCAATTCCCCTCTCTTTATCAGCATACATAACCAATCAAGCAAGTGTGGTTTCCTATCTTCGATAGGTCTTCTCCCACCTACCACCTCTAGAACCAAGACACTGAAGCCAAACACATCAGTTTACGTCGAGGCTTACTCTGTTCCAACCACTTCTGGTGCCATGTAATAACCCAGCAGTTCCAATCACTTGGGTTGTGGTAGTAATTAATTGTTCATGGTGGTGCATTCTAGCTAATCCGAAATCGCCCAACCTAGCATTCATATCTTTATAAAGTAACACATTGCTTGCCTTGATGTCCCTATGCAAGAGTTTGGATTCCTATCATTCATGCAGATACAAGATCCGTAGCTAGGGGCATATGAGATCAACAAGATATAACAAGTTACTAAAAAAACAACTGATTCTACGGTAAAAATCTTACCCTAAAGTTGTTGGTATTTATGACCATTTCTTGTTTTGTAATTTTCTGCATATCATTATTATTAACAAACCAGCTTAATACATATAATCGCGAATTTTAAACGACGTACAAGTACTAAATTCTAGTACCATGACCAATTCTAACAAGAAAGGGCCGCATAAAGTCATCCAAAATGCACTCCTAGGATTCCAACACTTCGGTCATAATCGAAATGTTAGTTCTAGTGTAAAAGGTATCTACATTTTGTCTGTTTATCTGTTTGATTAAAGAAAATGCTTCAATATTCCCAGAATCGAGGCACAACTTGCATCAGCCTAGCTGATGCAATTTTGATTCGGTTGGGGATGGACCGATACAAAATTTGGACCATCTACTCATTCAACAATACAAATGAGAACGTCTCAATGAATTACACACAGAGAGAGAGAGAGAGAGTCACAAAATCTGGACCATCCAAGTTGAAAACTCTATGGTGGTCCTCCCATTCTCCGGGTGATTCGAAAGTTAACAACAGTCTAATACAAATGCACAAATTAACACTACAAGTAATAACCATCTAAAAAAGCCCTGATCAATGAATTGTTAAAGTTGAGTAATGAAATGTGGATATCTTGAATCTAACACTAGAATCAACAAAAATCGCAACAGCCATTCAAAAAAAAACCATTACTTTGACACAATCACCAATTTCAAAGAGAATATAAGCATGAAATATAGAGATAGCTTTTACAAATTTTGATCTTTTGTGCATTTACCAACAACAAACGATGACTTGAAAGAATAGAGAAATGACTTACAATTTTTGCATTTCGGATTCTTTCATTTTTGTATCCATTTTCTCCTTCTTCTATGTCATTTTAACGATTTTTAGGGTTTTTTTTTTTTTTTTTCAATTTTAGCCACTTTGCTGACGTGTGTGAGCACATCACACCAATTGGCTGATATGTCTAACACGTAAGCGTTGAGTGGCTCACGTGTCAAGTAACATCAGCCAGTCTCACTCACGTGATCAAATACGTCATCAAATTGGCTGACATGTCTCTCCATGCTGATGTGGCCGATCTCGTCAGCCGTACTTAATGACGTGCTCACACACATCATCACTATACCCATCTCTGCTGACTTGCTTCAACACGCAAGCAACTATATGCTTACGTGTCGTCACACGTCAGCCATTCGTGATGATGTGCCCACACACATCATAAATATTTGTTTTTAAAAATAAAATGTTTGCTGACGTGGACTTTCGTAAAAAAGAAAAAAGAGACTCTACAGGTAACGGGGGCGACGACGAATATCAAAAAGCATCGGCAACGGCGACAATTGTCATAGTTGGCTCTGCAACCCAGGTTCTCTCCTCCCTCTCTCTCTCTCTCTCTGTATGAAAAGCACGGATCTTGTGATTCCCGTGATCCTTTCGAAGACCGTTTGAGATTGCATTTTGATTTGTGTTTGTCTTTCAAGACCTTTTGACCTTCAAATTACTCCATTCCAATAAAAAAGTTTGGTCCTTTCATTGATTTTTTTTTCTTTTTCAAATTACTGCATTTTGATTTAGTTTCTTAATTTTTGTGTTTGTTGATTCTGTTAAATATAATGCACTAACTAAGATTGATTGTGAATTTGAGACAGTTTATAACGTTTCAAGTCAATGTGTGATTTCAAGACTTTTTGAGCTTCAAATTACTCTTAATAATAACACTGGAAAGTGTTTGAAGAAAAGACTGAAAGAAGAACTAAAAATGAAAAGCTTGGAGAGACTCCATTAATGGAGATTTTACAGAGAAATTTCTTCCATTGATTGATATTCGTTTACAAGAGTCTTGTATATAAACAAGAAGATTCTAACATATAAAACATATTCCCTTAAAATTAGGAACTGTTAACTTAATTTTGTTGACAAAAATCAGCTGGTTTGTTAATAACAGTATTTAATAACTCTGTTAACTGTTAACTACACTAAACAGCTAATCTACTATCTTGACCATCTATCATCATTAATCATAGCATGATCAGTTGTTCTCTGTTTTTCTTGTTTCTCAATATATAAATTCTAATGGGAGATTTTTGATTTATAAACTCTAATGGGAGATTTTGTATATTATTCATTTGTTGATTCTGTTAAATATAAGGCACTAGCTAAGACAGATTGACATATATAATTTATGATGCTTATGATGTCTCTAGTATTGTACATCATATATTATTATGCAAATGTAGTGTAAGAGGAACACTGTTGAAGCTTAAAATTTGCTCACGTAGATTCCATTTAGGGCGTTAAAATCTTTACGCGTTGATTGTGAGCTTTTATTGTGAATTTGCAAAAACATTAAACGCTTAAAATGTTATGCATTGCTCTGGTAGATGGAAACAAATACATGACCAACATGTGACAGTGGTCTATCTGTGGTGTTGATGATGGTTAACAATAATGAAACATATGCCCAATATCCCACCAACTACCTTTCTGATTTGATTATCCCAAGGCCTTACTTCCAATCACCACAACATAAAGAAGACACCACTTAGTGATGCTGTCTTATTCTCATGAATATATATACCACAACTCAACATTGGCTTCTGCATAACACAAAACCAAGATCTCTTATAACTCATAGTTGTAAGCTTGATCAAATCATCATTCTAAGTTTCAATCATGATAAGGATCAAGATCAATCCAAAAAGACTCATCGAATTGGCGAGGAAGTGGCAGAGAATGGCTGTTGCAAAGTGGAGCTGAATCTCATATTCTGGAAGTGATGAGAATCAGGATCAATCAATTACTCATAATTGATAATTGATCAATGGAAGGGCAATGCCATATTTTCCCATTCTCCACCTCTTTCAATATGGTATCAGAGCCTAGGTCTCTCTCACCACTCCCTCTCATTCCTTTTCTTTAAATAATGTCCTTTGTGAACCTACTTTGTTGAGGGTAGATTAGGAAAGTTGAATTTGATTTGATTAATTCTTGTTCCTTAAGTTAAGGGATTCTCAAGAGTAGGAAAGTTTAATTTGATTTGATTTGTTCTTGTTTCTTAAGTTAAGGGATTCTCTAGATTAGGAAAGTTTATAATTGTAATTGTGTAATTGTATACTCATAATTGATCAATGGAAAGGCAATGCCATATTTTCCCATTCTCCACCTCTTTCTATAGTTAATGAAGGGGTTGAAGCTACCATAAAATCTTTAGCAACATCCGCTAGAATCAAAGTGGTCACAATGCCGTTTAAATGTTGCACATTTTCTTTTGGAATGGTTAGACTTCCCCTACTGAACACCTGATATGCTGTCCAGTAATTATGTGATTCCACGATCACTTTTCACTTAGATATAGTTGTACACCGACGACATAGATTCAAATTCTTTTGATTTGGGGCCTTGAGATTATATCACATACCATTAAATCATTAATATATAAGATATATACCAAACTTTAATACAAAATATTAGTTAATAGAATAATGCCAGTTTTGTCTTAACGACACTAAAGTACCATTGACTGTGTTGACCAATTGACCATGTTAAAAATAACGGTTGATTTAACGGATTAAGGGTAAAATGGTATTTTGCATAAAATAATTAAATGAAGATGATGTCTTTTTTATGAACTATATTCACATTGATAAATTTCCATTGCAGATAAGAATCTGTGATAATTTAATTCTCTTGAAAATTTGTCTCCAACATAATGTTGACTAACTAGTTATTTTACTTCTCTTGATTAAAATTTGTGGATGCTATGATTAGACATGACCGCGGTTCGGTTCCAACCATGGAACTGAACCATAATTAGCCCTCCCAAAACTGGATCGGATCGGATCGGATTCCGGCTCCGGTTCTCCAATTTCAAAAACCAAATGGAACCAGCGGTTACTACTCAATTCTGGAAGAGTAAAAGAGTAAATCACGTGGGTTTTCCAAGAAGTTGAATATTTAAAGATCCAAGCCCAAATTCAAGTGCAGACTCAAAGATCCAATTCGAAGGCCCATAATTAAAGTCCATTTCAAGTCCTAACCCAATCCAAGACCACAAATTAATCAAAGGTGTGGGCACCTGTGGATGTGGATGTGGATGTGGATGTGTGCCACCACAAAACAAATAATATAATAAAATGAGTGTCGACAATTGTGGACAACGAAGATAAAAAAGCAAACATAAATTAAAAAAATAAAAATAAAAAATTGGTTAGTGGACAATTGTGGATAACGGAAGAAAAAGTGAGCATGTGAAGTCTGTCCACATGTGAACATGTGAAAAGAGAGACTTGGGGAAGCGTGAAGAAAAATTTCAAGGAAACTTTTTTCTGTAGGCAGCAAAATTTCCTGGAAGGAAAGTGGAGCCTTTGAAAATTTCTTAGAAATTGTATTTAAGAAAAAAAAAAAAAAATCACTGAAAATTAAAAGAAATTTGCATTGATTATATGGGCTCCACACGCTTCAACTATTTTTTACTTTCTCCTTCTTCTTTTTTCCCCTTGCTAATTGCAGCCTTTGAAAATTTCTGGGAAATTTGGTGTTGTCTTCTTGGAACAAACAAACTATTATCAACTCTTTTTAATAGTGTTGTCATTGCTAATGTAAGACTTCCATTTAAAAAAAAAAAAAAAAAAAAATCAATGAACCTCGAGGGGATGAGTTGTAAACTCAGACATCATTGATTCGACTCTTAGCAACTCCTTTAAGGCTAGCCCTCAGGGCGTTAGCTCAGGTGGTGGAAGGATGGATATGAGGTTTGGAAAATAAACCCAAGTTAGTGGTGGTTTGAATCCTACCCAGTCAAGGATGAGTTCTGATTTATCCACTTGAATCCTTGTGGGGTCAGGGGTATGAGTTGGGGTTTCCTATCTGTTCTACTCCATAACAACTAACAAACAGGCCACGATGAGTCATACAGTTTGGGGAAGATAGACGGATAGGTGCTTGGATGAAGTTTGAAACCCTCATATTAGAAAAATAAAATAAAAAATCAATGAAATATACCATTTCTCATGCAAGAAAACTGAAAGAGCATGGATTGTATTAAAAAAATATATAACACTGGCTTATATTACTTCAACTTTTTTATTTAAATAGAATCAATAAGTAAAATGGTATATCCTATATGGCTATATACATATATCATGTTATTGTAGATTTGTAGGTTTTAGTACTCGCCTACACCGTGAGATTTATTAATAAAAATAAAAATTAAAATAGAAATTAAAATTGCATTAATTATATGGGCTCCACAGGCTTTAACCTTTTTATCTTTCTTCTTCTTCTTTTTTTTCCTACTTTTATGAGGTTCCAAGAAATGATCTCTCATAACCCTTTTAATGACTTTTTTGGCAAATGTTTAATTCGATTTTTACAAAGAAAACAAAACATACAACGAAAATTGCATTGTTTATGGGATTGGGATCCACCGCATCTTCAGAGTTCAGGCTTTAATGGTCCATGCGTGAGGCTCCAATAATTGATCTCTCAACTCATGCCCCTCTTTGTTTCAAAATTGCGTTCAAGTCCTAATCTAATTTGATGAGACTTTTGAGTTTTAATAACCGATGAAAAAAAAAAAAAAAAATTCAATGAAATATACCATTTCTCATACAAAAATTCAATGAATTGGTAGGCCTCAGTATTTGACTACATGCAAGCATAACTGAAAAGCTTGAAAATTAATTTCGTTTAAAACTTTTTTTATGAAAAAATTTGTTTTAAAACATTTATTATAAATATTTTCATGTCTATCATCTAAAAATTAATCAAGAAAGGTTATGTTCTGTAAACTTTTGACTATTTTTCCTGTTTTGTCGTTTTTGGAATTTCATCATGATGAATTGAACACGTGTTTTATCTTTTATTATCTTTTTCAACATCAATTCTCAAGTCTCATTATATAGAGAGAGCTCATGAACTATGATTGATATTTTCTGTAAGAATTAAGTTATTAGTCCAAGCTGCCTAGAATCTAAAATCAATTGTTTCAGGTTAAAAAAAAAAAAAAAAACACGATCACAAATCATTTTGGTCTATATGTTTTTAAAAACCCATCAATTGACGATCAATTCTCACAGAAAAGGTAAAATGACTTTTTTACCCTTGACATTAAAATCGAAATAAAATAATAAGAAAACTTTCATTTTCTTAATGAGTTAAAATATATTGAATAAAAAAAATTAAAAAAAAAAATTAAAATATAAGATAAAAATTAAAATCTGATTTTTTTTCTTAAAAGAAAATGAAAAGAAAAAAATCAGTTAAAAAAAAAAAAAATCAATGAAATATGGCATTTCTCAAGCAAGAATCTGAAAAACAAGATGGATTGTATTAAAAAAAAAAAAAAAAATTGTCTGGGAAGAACATTAATATATAATAGTGACTTTATATTACTTGAACTTTTTATTTAAAAAGAATTAACAAGTAAAAGTTCTAGTGATCTAGTCAGAAAGAAAGGGAAAAAAAATAACTGAAAATTAAAAGAAAATTGCATTGATTATATGGGCTCCACACGCTTCAACCTTTTTATCTTTCTCCATTTTTTTTTTCTTACTTTTGTGAGGTTCCTACTTCCAAGAAATGATCTCTCATAACCCTAATTGCAGCCTTTGAAAATTTCTTCAAAATTTTGTGTTGTCTTCCTGGATCTGGAACAAAACAATCTAACTAGCTTTGTCTTTGTTATTGTAAGGCTTCCATTTTTTTAACTTCTCTGCTTCTGGGA
This sequence comes from Acer saccharum, assembly GCA_030490815.1. Taxonomy (NCBI): domain Eukaryota; kingdom Viridiplantae; phylum Streptophyta; class Magnoliopsida; order Sapindales; family Sapindaceae; genus Acer; species Acer saccharum. Next base: position 2,403,222 of record CM059870.1, on the reverse strand, counting down.
ACAGACAAGCTATTAACCCTTCAATGGCAGCTTCCATTAAATCTTCTTCTTCTGCTTCTGGTAGCAATATTCAGTCGAAATACGATGTGTTCTTGAGTTTTAGAGGTGAAGATACTCGAAACAATTTCACAGGCCATCTCTACAATGCTTTGAAACAGAAAGGAATTCTCACATTTATAGATGATAAATGGCTTGAGAGAGGGAAGGAGATTTCATCGGAACTCTTGGAAGCTATTGAAGAATCAAGGTTTTCAATTGTAATTTTATCGGAAAACTATGCTTCTTCTACATGGTGTTTGGATGAACTTTCGAAGATTGTTGAGTGCATGGGCTCACAGAAACATACTGTTTTTCCGGTTTTTTACAAGGTAGATCCATCGCATATACGGAAACAGAAAGGAGATTTCAAGAAAGCCTTTGATAAACATGAACAAGATTTCAAGGACAATCCGGAGACGGTGAAAAGGTGGAGAACAGCTCTCAAACGGGTTGGCGAAACATCTGGATGTCATTTAAAAGACGGGTAAACATTATATATATATATATATCTTTGAAATTTAAAGCCTTGAAACTATGCATTTTTGTTGCTTAGGTTCCAGAGAAAAATTTCAATAATGTATCTTTTTGACATAATTTTAACATACTTGAGTGTTACAAGCTTTTCTAAGTTGGGTGGCTTGAAAAGATAATTTACCTTGATTTTTCGTAAATTCAAACATACAAATATCTTAATGCTTTCAAGTTTCAATGAACTATTCAAAGTACCTATATAATGCAAAGAAGAAATTATTAATTATTTCCTGTTTGGTTTTACTTAGTTACCATTCTTCTTCTTCTTATTCATAGGTCTGAAGCTAATTTGATCGAAAATATTGTCGGTGACATTTCAAGAAGATTGATCAATCTTCATCCGAGTGTTGATGGGGAGCAGCTTGTTGGAATAGAGTCTCGTGTGGAGGAGATTTATAAGCTTTTGGAACTTGAATTGGATGACAGAGTAACCTTTGTTGGCATTTGTGGGATGGGAGGAATAGGTAAAACTACAATTGCTAGAGTTGTATATGAAAGACTTTCAAACAAGTATGAAGGTAGTTGCTTTCTTGCCAATGTTAGAGAAATATTCTCTGAAAAAAGAGGTGCCGTTCAGTTACAGCAAATGCTTCTTTCAAAGATCTTAAAGGACACAGATTTAAATATATGTGATAGTTACGATGGGATCAGTTTGATTAGAAGGCGGCTATGTAAGAAGAAGGTCTTTCTTGTTCTTGATGATGTGGATCAATTAGAACAGCTAGAACAGTTGGCTGAAATCAATGATTGGTTTGGTTCTGGGAGTAGAATCATCGTTACAACAAGAGATGAACATGTGCTGGTAAGCCATGGAATCAAAAATCTGTATAGGGTCCAAGGATTTAATTATGATGATGCTCAAAGCCTCTTCCGTTTAAAAGCCTTTAAAAACATACAACAAACAACGGATTACGTTGAGCTCTTAAATGATGCTGTACGTTATGCGAATGGGCTTCCATTAGCTCTCAAAGTTTTGGGATCATTTTTGTGTGGTAGAAGTGTCAATGAATGGAAGAGTGCATTGGAAAGACTAGGAAAAGTGCCTAATGAAAAGATTATGAAAATACTTCGAATTAGTTATGATGCACTGGGAAAATTAGACAAGAAAATATTCCTGGACATAGCATTTTTCTTTAAAGGGAAGGACAAAGTTGGAGTCATGGATATATTAAATAGTTGTAATTTTCAACCTGACATTGGACTTGAAGTTCTTAGAGAAAGATCTCTGATAACTATTTTCAATAACGGAATTTGGATGCATGATTTGATACAAGAAATGGGTTGGGAAATAGTTCATGAAGAACACCCTGATGAACCTTGCAAATGGAGTAGACTACGGCTGTCTGTGGATGTCTATCAAGTGTTGGGAAAAAATATGGTAAGATAATTTTTAAAGAATTGAATATAGGTATTTGTACATTATTATTTCATAAAATGCCTAAATATCACAGATCATGAAGTAACTTCTTTTTATTAGATATGCATTTAATTTGTTTATTCTTTTGTTAGGGAACTCCATCTGTTGAAGGTATAATTCTTAACGGTGACAGACATAGAGAGGAGATTACCCACCTGAAACTTAATGGTAAATCCTTCACAGGCATGAGCAATCTTAGACTCCTCATTATCAATGATGTTGGTGTTCACCTTTTTGAAGACCTTGAATACCTATCAAATGAGTTACGATTACTCAAATGGCATGGCTACCCTTTGAAGACTTTGCCTTCAAGTTTCCAACCGCAGAGACTTGTTCAGCTCAGTTTGTGTTATAGCCGCATTGAGTATATATGGAAGGACATTAAGGTATAATATTTTTCTATAATTTCTTCAAAAATATATTATGAAGTTGGTGAAAGCTAGTTTTTGATTAATTTAGTTTTTGTTTCTACCTGCAGCCTTCTATGAAGTACTTGAAAACAATTAACCTCAGTTTCTCCCATGACCTCATCAAAACCCCAGACTTTGAAATGATTCCAAATCTTGAGAGGCTTGATCTTCAATGTTGTACAAAATTGCACGAGGTTCATAAATCGGTTGGATCTCTTGGAAAGCTTATCGTATTGAATTTGAATGGCTGCTCAAATCTTGTAGTATTTCTAAGCAACATCCGTTGCTTGAAATCTCTTAAGATTCTTAATCTGAATGGCTGCTCAAAACTAGACGCACTGCCCTTGAATTTGGAGGAAGTCGAGCCTTTGGAGGAGCTAGATATCTCTGGGACTGCTATAGAACAATTTGTCATATCATCCATTGTTCAATTGAAGAACCTTAAAACATTATCACTTCATGGATGTAAAGTGGGACCTCCCAAAACATGGAGTTTTACCCTCAGGTCATGGTTGATGTTGCCAACAAGAAAGTCTGGTTGCATGGGTTTGATGTTGCCTCCTCTTGCAAGTTTATCCTCTTTGAAAAAATTAGATGTTAGGGATTGTAACCTGTTGGAAATCCCGAGTGATATTGGCTCTTTATTCTCCTTAGAAAGTTTAAAGCTCAGTGGAAACAACTTTGTTAACCTACCAGATTCCATCAGTCAACTATCTAGACTTAAACGTCTATACTTGGAGAAATGCCAGAGGCTTCAGTCGTTGCCAAAGCTTCCACCTGAAATAAAATATGTAGGGGCAGATGGTTGTACTTCCTTAAAAACAATATCAAGTGCACTAGAACTCACCTCTGAATATGTTTGTATGGGGTTTGTCAATTGCTTCCAACTGGTTGAGACTCGGGGCAGGAACAGCAGTTTGGAAATTATGTTGCAAAAACACTGGCTTCAGGTCTCTCTTTCCTTCAATTTTCAATAAACATGACCTCAATTTTTAAGCATTTTTTGCTGTCACATGTTACATGTTTTTGTGTGGATATATATCTTTTCCCCATTTATGTATCTTCTTCTCTTTCTTAATACAAAGTTTTCTATTGCAGATAAGCAAACCTTATACGTCGGATCAAATGTATTTTCCATTCAATGCTCAATTTCATTTTTGTCTTCCAGGAAGTGAAATTCCAGAATTGTTCAGTTATTGGAGTGAAGGGTCTACAATAACATGGCCATCACCTCACTGTTTGTTAAATGATGAATTTATAGGAATTTCTGTGTGTTCAATTATGTTAATCCCAGATCGTTCGTTTTATGTTCAAATTGATTGTTGTTTTGGAAGAACTATATTCTACTTTGACGGCACTAATTCCTGCCGGGATGATCACCTTTGGCTAGCCTATTTGTCAAAAAGTACTTTATATATCAACAGTGTTATATATGGCAACAATGGAGAATATGATTGTGGAGATGGGGTTACTGTTAGGTTTGATTGTAAAATAGGAAGAATAGAGGCGTGGTTTGATAATAATATTTATGTGAAGAGGTGTGGGATTCGTCCAATTTACAAGTCGGATTTAAAGGAATTATCGGCAACAGATGGTGCAATTACTATGCCTTCTACATTACAAGGGAGCAGATCCAGAAAATGTAGCAAGTGCATTAAAAAGGAAATAAATGCAAGTAATGACCATGCTGATTGTAGTGAGGACAGTTCAGTGGAGGAAGGCGATACTGGAACAGCAGCAGGCGATAATTAGATGTTATGATTTTCTTTAATTTTTATTTTAGCTTAGATTTTTAATTAGATGTTATGATTTTCGATAGCTTTAATTATTAATACATTTATTTTACCTTTTTAATTTTTAATCATTACTGTACTTTTTAAGTTTTTAATTAATAAATAGTTAATATTTTGATAAAAAAATAAAACATATTATGCATGTTTGTTAAAATACAAATAATATTATATATTGTAATAATATAAATATACAGAATATTATAATATAAATAGTTTTGAACCATGTATATATGTGATATGATGTCATATAAATTCAAATGAAATATTTTTCTTTCACGAATTGGTTTTATTTTTATCTAATTATCAAGTATAATTTTATAAGAATAAAAAAGACATTGTTTAAACAGTTTCAAAATTTATTATTAAGATTATATTAAGAGTTTCCTTTATGTGATGCCATAAACGAAGAAACTCATTAAAGTACAGCAAAATGTACATGGGTCAATTTACAAAAATTTGTTGTGATCAAGTGATCATTTTCTTTCATGAAAAACAAATCAAAAAGCATAAATAATTTTCTTTCATGAAAAAACACCCAAAAGTAATCATATATACAGAAAAGAATAAGTGAAAACATACTGCCAAGACAGCATTACAGAGCTCCTCATATGTCAAACATACTGCCAACCTGTATATGGATCATTACAGAGCTCCTCATTACAGAGCTCGTGATTTCATTGATCAAGCCTGTATATGGATCATTAAGAGGGGACAAAGATATATAAATATCACATTGTACCAACCAGAAAGAAGAAGTAAAGGGACAAGGCTGTGCATGGATAGGAGTGGAAAAATATACCTCGTGTTACATAGCAATTAATGTTTAAAAATCACATGCATATAAATTAACCTTAACAACATACTGGAAAAGTGTCAAATGCTTATGTATTGAACATTAAATGGATATTATAAACAAGTAATATACCATACCACTTCACTATAGAGTTTTCATCGTTGCCGTCCATTCCTGGGCCTGTGTCAAAAATTGAAATCCTATCCTCAGCAATGTCAACCCTGCATAAATATTAAAAGAATCATTATATACAGTTTGAGTGGGACTACCTTTTTCATCCAGTTTGAGTGGCATGCAGTGCACGGATCAGTCTTAGTTCTCTCTTTGGTTGATGAAAAGGAAATGAGGGCCAAATTGATTGATATCAGATCCAGTATGATGGATTGTGTGGTGCATGAGACTGGTTTGAAACTCACTATGATCAGTATTATGATTCACTTTCAGTCGATAGAGAGGAAGTGAAGGTAAATTCGACCGAGTTACGGCCGGAATGCATGGTTGGGAGAGTATGAGAAAGAAAATCTCCATTTCTACAATAAGGAGAGAATAAGCCTTGATCAGTTGATCTTCTATTAAAAGAATCATCATATACCAAGCATTGGAATGAAAGGAAATTGATGAACTAGTTATTGGTAGAATTAACTATGCAAGAAAGCTACTGATGCTACAGCTCAACTCCAACAGACCTTTACCCCCATTGAACACCAAAACATCAACAGAAAGCAGCAAGTGTATAAGTGTATTACTAATAAAGGAGGAAGAACCGGATAAGTTTCTTTAACTTATTTACTAATAAAGGAGGAAGAACCGGATAAGTTTCTTTAACTTATAATTTAATTACTGAATGCAAAAGGTTTAGTAGATGCACAAAGATGAAGAATTTTCAACAATGATTATGCTGAGGTCAATGCGTTAACAAAATAAGAAAACATAAGTAAAAGATTAAAAAACTACTGAAGCATACCGATCATCAAATCCATGTGTATCCAATTTGCATATCCAATAAGTCATTTCAATGAGATATTTGAAATTAAGAATTCATGTAATTGAAAAAACAGATAAAACAGTGAATACACATTACCCGACTCACCAGGCGTTTGAGTGGCTGCTAATACCTATCATGATAAGAGAAGAAAAATTAATAGAAGCACATGCAGCTAATCAATGGTGTGTGTGTGTATATCATTGCCTAACAATAACTATGTACTTATTCCCAAATTATAGGATCTAGCAATGTGACAGTTGAGAGACTGAGAATTAAACTGTGTGAGGCTGTAAATTTTGTTTATTCCACTGTTGATGCACTTACTCATTGGGACATCAATCAGTCTATAATATCCCCCTATTGGCAGTTAAAAGATCAAGTCAAGTCAACAATCGAAAACAACATGAAAGTGTTAAAAAAATCATTCAGATTTAGATTTAATTCTATTTAAGACAAAGAATTAGCTTACAGCTGGCTTAGCTCTTCTTCCGGTAAGGGGAAAAAGTCGTGTCCCTGCTCCACCGCCTAATATATATGATGGAGGCCACAGTCTTGGGGTCTGCTTCTGGTTTTATAAACATTGGTGCCCGAAAAGTCTGCATACACAGTTCATAAATGGACATAATTCAAGGAAAAATACTAAATAGTAGAACACATGAAGAAAATTATCATGAGGGGATTATAAAACTAAATTTTCCAATTCAAAGAAGTTAATGCAGGGGTTGAAGCTACCATAAAATCTTTAGCAACATCTGCTAGAATCGAAGTGGTCACATGTCATTTAAATGTTACACATTTTCTTCTGGAATTGTTAGACTTCCCCAACTGAACACCTGATATGCTGATGTTGGACAGCCCAGCACCAACTCTAGTGCTGAAAAATGAGGAAGATGACAAGAACCTCTCATGGTGAGATGATGATGATGGATGGCATTGCCATTTTTGAAGATAATGAGCTGAATCCATGCAATTCCATTGCTGCTATTTCTACAAGTGACTACGTACCAAGTTTGATTTATGCTTATTCAATGATTCTCTTACTCTATAGAATGAAAATGAATTCAAGAAAAAGACCCTCCTAGCTTCTGTTTTGTAGTTTCTCTCTTGTCCTCTTTCAATAGATATTACACAACAGAAAGAATTGAATCAGATTAAAATTCTTGATTCTACTCAATAATTTAGCAAACAAAAGAAGCATTCACGATGATTTTCATCATTAACAACTTCTTGTTCATTTTACCTGATTTGCATTTCCCATGAAGGAATTCACGAAGCTGAGCTCGGTCTTAGTCTTTTGATTTAGATTCTGGGTGTGAAGTGGTAAAATGCTTGGACAGAGATGAGACTCCATTTCCGGGAATCGAAGCTCCTGAGTGAGAGATTGAAGACAGTAGAGTAGCTTTGAAAGCTCTCATTTTCAAAACCCAAATGAAAATGAGAGAGAGAGAGAGTTTTTCTCAGAATTTTTTGCTTTGCTGGGATTCAGACTATCAGAGTGAATGTAAATGGGCTTAGGCGGGTCGGAGTATTATTAAATCGGGTATGGACATAATTGGGTCCGACCGTCCGAGTCTGATTGTGGCCCAATCAATTAATTCATTCAATCAAAAAGAATATTCTCTCTCTCTCTCTCTCGTAGGCCCAATTAAAGTAATTAAAGTTAAATTTTGTTTAATTTTGTTTAATTTTTATTTTACCTTAGATTTTTAATTACATGTGATGATTTTCAATTGCTTTAATTATTAATACAGACATACAGTTATTTTATCTTTTTAATTTTTAATAATTACTGTACTTTTTAAGTTTTTAATTAATAAATAGTTAATACCTTGAATAAAAAATAAAACATATTATACATGTTTGTTAAAATACTCATAATATTATATATTGTAATAAAATAAATATACAGAATATTATAATATACATAGTTTTGAACCGTGTATATATGTAATATGATGTGTAAATTCAAATGAAATATTTTTATTTTTATATAATGAAGTTCTCTAATTATCAAGTATGATTTTATAAGAATAAAAAAACATTGTTTAAGCATTTTCAAAATTTATTATTAAGAATTAAGATTATATTAAAGAGTTTTGTTTATGTTATACCAAAAAAGAAGAAACTCATTAAAGTGCAGCAATCAAGAATGAACAAATAAAGTCACAAACTTATTTTAAAACATTATGCTTGGACTGGTTTGATGTTCTACTTAAATAGCAAATTACGCCAACCCAGTTTCACATTGCAATAATCAATCATGACGATGATACGAAAAAATTGTCAAGATCATATATTCATATATACAGCTTGAGACCTTGCTAGAAATGCCAAACTATCAAGAATCTACTCTTCAAAATGTGCAACAACCAGAATGTAGAAAACAAGACAAAAACTAAGTAAATGCAACAGTATGTATGTATGCTCAACCTCCATTTTAAAGAGTATCTAAACAACACATCGAATCTAAATTGATGTATTAAACCTTCAATCATCATTACATTACCATGGTAAACCATCGACATGGAAAAGTCATAGAAACTAAGGGGCTGTTTGCTTTTTTATCTAAAGTCTGATAAGACCTTAATTTATTAGACATATGGATAAGTCTTATAAATTAAGATACTATGATATGTTTGTTTTTTTTTTCATTTTGGATGACTTATTATAAATATAAAATTGATTAGATTGTGTTACGGTTTCTTCAAAATTGAAAATTTTTGGAAAATTGATTTTTAGGATTTTATTATGTGTGGGTAAAATTATAAATGTATGAATTGTTATAGGACATTTGTGAAAATTTATTTAAAAACTCTACCATATCACTTTTTGAATAAGATAAAAGTCAAAAAATTTTACTTTTTCTAAAAGACATATATATCTTAAAATAAGATATAAGTTGGAAAAACAAACAAACTGATTTATCTTAATTTAAGATATAAGAGGTAATAAGTCTTATAATGAAAAAAACAAACAGCCCCTAACTCAGTTTATCAAAGATAAACTCCATTAAACATTAAAAAAGCAATCAAGTCATAAGGGCCATTTTGCCGTCTACATTTGTGATCAAAAACGTTTCTTGATTCCCTTTGTGTATCTGGAATCTGGATAAAAACATTTTCAGACAAATACTCTGATGTTGTCTGAAGAGAAGTTTGGATTGTAGATCGACATGCCTATTACGTTGGCATGTGATGCATCCTTTCATTGCTCTTCTGATTTATTTATTTATTTATTTTTATATATATTTTTTTCAGATTGTGATGTATAATACTATTAATACTTATGTAAGAAGCATTGAAGTTTCTTGGGTGCATCAAATTGAATTTCTTAAAAACAAAAAAATCATAACCTCATTCAAGCAGGCTAGAATGAGCCACAGAAATCTTCTGGTATTCTGCTTGAACTGGTTTGATGTTCTGCTTGAATAGTATTTATATTCAACCTCCAATATATCACTAGTATTTGCATTTTAAAGTGTATCTAAACAACCCATCGAATCTAAATTGATGTATTAAACCATCAATCATCATTACATTACCATGGGAAATCATCGATATGGAAAAGTCATAGAAACTAACTCAGTTTATTAAAGATAAACTCCATTAAACATTAAAAACAAAAAATCAGAACCTCATTCAAGCAAGCTAGAATGAGCCACAGAAATCATCTGGTATGAGTCCACATCCAAAAATCATTACCTGAAGACAAATCATGCTCTTGTTCCATGACTAATATATCCATCATTCAAATAGTTTCTTTGCGTTTCAATCATCTTTAGCCAAAAAAGAAGCAAAATTCATTACAGTACAACAACCAAGAATAAACAAACTTAGTAGAGAAATCAGTATGTACATTTTACAAAATTTTCTGTGATCAAGTAATGATCATCATCAACTCAACAACAAGAAACCAGCAATGGCTGGCTAATTTGTCCTTGATGAAGAGAATGAGACCACAATGAGCATCTACTGCTAGCTATAGACATAACCAAAGCTTCTTGCAGATGTCTATCGACATATCCTTGGATAAAAGACACTGCATACTCCATGAAAACTGCATCACAAGGTAGTGTGATAGGTCCATTGCTTGGCAGACCAAATTCTTCCTCAGACATCCTCAAGAGTTCCCGAAAGATTTGATTGCTCAGATACAAATATGGGAAGCACCAACCGCCTCTGATCAACTGTGTAGACAACGAAACAACCCTTATCTGCCACTGCTGTTGCTGATGATGTGTTGAGTCCAGGTATTGAAATTCTTTTCCTTCTCAAGGCAGCTACTCTCTGCCAATTCCTTGCAAGCTTGATGAGTTTCTTGGGGTTGATCATCATTTTGTGTGTGGCTAATTTGTGAACTAAAGAAAAAGTATTATGAGAATTGAGAAGAGATTTAGTTATTGAAAAACTCTTGAAATGGTGAAGAGTTGAGTTGAGTGGATGGATATGTAAATGGATTGGCTTTATATCAGAGGGCTAGAGAATACTGGTTTACATGTGGGTTCCATGTGTAAGGGTTCATGGGTGCATAACCATGTGCTATAGTTTGAAGTGAATGTGAATGACCATCACCAGAACCAGCAATGTTTACGTTATCTGATTAAAAGGTGTCTCCTATGGAAAACGTACATAGCAAGGTTTGATTTTTGTTTGTTCATTTGGTGTCTCATTGTTTGTTCTGAGTAGAAAGCACAACACAAGTAGCATTTTTAGAAGTTTTGTCCAGAGACTTGGTCCTGCCCTATAACAAAGTTTGATAAGCCATGTACACAGTTTGTCTTTCTGATTCTCTCTTGTTCAGTTCGCTGCATCATTGTTTATATCTATGCATAACAATTTCCAAACAGTTTATGAGAATTCAGCACTATAAATAATCTACAGCTTTTATCGTAGCATTGAACAATGCAAATGATAGTCATGGATCACTAAAATTCTTTGTTGTGTTGTTTCTTTTTTCATATACTGGGAATTCTTTGCCTCACAGTAGTTATGTGATTGTTGTTGCAGGACAAGCCCTGCAGAGTTTATTGTTCCATTTGATCATTACATGGAATCGGTCAAGAACAATTATTCTATACCTCTTCCAGAAAGAGAACAAACAATTTACTAATCAGGCTCCTAAGCAAACAGAAGCAGCCACCACACAATAACCATTTGATTTTCTTCCTCTTCTAAATACATTTCACATATCTCTCTTGTGTATACAAGAGTTCAATGATTGCTATATAGAATGCTATAATCAATGTCGAAAACTACATCTCTGGTATAGAATGCTATAATCGCTGAAATTCTAGTGAGAGCAGTTATATCAATGTCACCCCTAGAATTAACAATTTCGAAAACTACATCTTCCGCTAGAGAACCAGCAGTACAACATTTCAGTACCTGATATTATTATTTTTATATATAGAGGATGGACTTTTAATGGCCTTGTACATATAAGAATAAAAAAAGGAGGGATAAAATTAAGAAGCCGTACCCCCTCCTTCAGTATCAATTTGCATTAGTGGTAGGAGTTACCACTAATAAACTAATAAACTAATAACCAAAACGAAAGGAAGAAATTGTGGTTGTTACGTGGTTGTAGTACTGCCTTGTTTAGAAAAAACTGAATATGCAAAACAAACTCAGGACCACTGTAAGAATGCAAATTGGTTATAGCAACCTCCCCACCTTCAACTTCAGCTAGATCGACACCATTTACCTGCAACGCACCAAACTCCTTATCAAAACTACCAAAATCTGATTTATAGATGTTACTTTATGGGGTTGACATCAACCACTCAAAAAATTAATAACAAGAAATTTGCATGTTGCATAAAAGTAACATTAAACCTAGAACACAATTGGTCCAGTAGTCTTCTCTGTTTTGGAAACTTCATCACACTGCACATCAACGAGATAAAGCATCAAACATAATAATTCCTAAATATCTAAAAGATTTGCATGTTTAAGTGTTAGACTTACATAGAAAAATAAATTTGCAACATAATATAAATGAATCTTATTATTTGATGCAAACAATCCTGAATATAAGGAAAATAGATGTCCTTCGTCTTGCCCTTTTAGTTAAGCAGTAAGCAGTAACAAAATAAAATAAGAAGATAATAATAATAACAGCAGCAAAGTACAGGGACATATTTTAGGTTAAGATGAAAAAAGATGCAAAACATTACAACCAAAGCCTTCTATGACTTAAAACAAGATAAAGCTTACAGCTAAAACATTCAAACATCCAAAGCTTACAGATATCCAACTGCAGAGGAAAATAATTGCATAGCTACACTTGCATATTGCACTCTCAAGTCTCAACTCTAAAAAAAAATTACTTAAAACAAACAGTAATGATCCAAAGCTCTCAAACGTGAAAACTTGGCATTGCTCTATCAACAAATTAAGACAACTGTGAACAACATGGGAATGATATCAATGTGTCTATGCTTAGCATCCTACGAAAAAAAGCCTCAAATGTGTTATCAACGTCGATAACATCAGAATTTTCAGATATCTTGGATGGCTAGATAGACAAGTCCTACTAACAGCAAAGAATTCAAATCACAGGACACCGATTTAAATGAAATTTCACATACCTCAAACAACCGGATGAACTGTCTTATGGCATCTGCTGTACCATGAAACCACTTCTTCCCCGACTCACCAGGTGTTTGAGTGGCTGCTAATACCTATCATGATAAGAGCAGAAAAATTAATAGAAGCACAGGCAGCTAATCAATGGTGTGTGTGTGTGTATCATTCCCTAACAATAACTATACTTATTCCCAAATTATAGGTTCTAGCAATGTGACGGTTGAGAGATTGAAAATTAAACTGTGTGAGGCTGTAAATTTTGTTTATTCCACTGTTGATGCAATTACTCATTGGGACATCAATCAGTCTATAACATCCCCCAATTGGCGGTTAAAAGATCAAGTCAAGTCAACAATCCAAAACAACATGAAAGTGTTAAAAAAAATCTTTCAGATTTAGATTTAATTCTATTTAAGACAAAGAATTAGCTTACAGCTGGCTTAGCTCTTCTTCCGGTAAGGGGAAAAAGTCATGTCCCTGCTCCACCACCTAATATGATGGAGGCCACAGTCTTGGGGTCTGCTTCTGGTTTTGTAAACATTGGGTGCCCGAAAAGTCTGCATACACAAGTTCATAAATGGACAGAATTCAAGGAAAAGTACTAAATAGTGGAACACAAGAAGAAAATTATCATGAGGGGATTATAAAACTAAATTTTCCAATTCAAAGAAGTTAATGCAGGGGTTGAAGCTACCATAAAATCTTTAGCAACATCAGCTAGAATCGAAGTGGTCACATGTCGTTTAAATGTTGCACATTTTCTTCTGGAATTGTTAGATTTCCCCAACTGAACACCTGATATGCTGGTGTTGGACTGCCCAGCACCAACTCTAGTGCAGAAAAATGAGGAAGATGACAAGAACCTCTCATGGTGAGATGATGATGATGATGGCATTGCCATTTTTGAAGATAATGAGCTGAATCCATGCAATTCCATTGCTGCTATTTCTACAAGTGACTATGTACCAATTTTGAAGATAATGAGCTGAATCCATGCAATTCCATTGCTACTATTTTTGAAGATAATGAGCTGATGATGGCATTGCCATTTTTGAAGATATAGAATGAAAATGAGTTCAAGAAAAAGACCCTCCTGACTTCTGTTTTATATTTTCTCTCTTGTCCTCTTTCAATAGATAATTACACAACAAAAAGAACTGAATCAGATTAAAATTCTTGATTCTACTCAATAATTTAGCTAACAAAAGATTGATTTTCAAGTATAGTAAAAACCTAACACAAAGAAACTGAAAACTAGACAGATTCAAAATAAAGGCTTTCACATTCAGTTGTTCAACAAATTATGACAATTGTGAACAACTTGAGACAAATGAGATGGCATGTATTGCTTATTGGGTGAAATGAAAGAAAACATTCAGTTGTTCAATAAAAAGATGTGATTCAAATTATCTTACTGTCAGAAGGAGATACCCATTATAGTAGATAGTCAATAATTCCCTGGATTTACCTCTCTTTCATTTGTTAGGCAGAGGAAAGACTTTAACTACTCAAAGTCTCCGTTATTCTTACCTCAATCACTCGATGGACAATCGGAATATCATGTCCCAAAACAATATTGAAAAGATATTTTAGCAAAATAACTAGTAGGAGCAGTAAAAGCAAAAATTAAGACATGGAAAGGAATTTAAAACAAATATAATGTGAACAGAAACATACTATAAAAATGAAAAATAAGAGCATATTTCCTGAAGCAGCTAGCTTACTGTAAGAATTAGGACAACTGAATGGTAATTGTCAACTGTAAGAATGTAAAGAACACAACTTGATAATAAATGTGAAAACTTGGCATTGCTCTATCAACAAATTAAGACAACTGAATGGTAATTGTCTTAAAATGAATTAAACTAGACAGATTCAAAATAAAGGCATCAAGAAAGTCAAGAAATCAAAATTGTAGTAAAAAGAGTGGTAATTGTTCAACTAAGAAAATGAACAAGATTCAATCAACAATCAAGAAAAAGAAAATCAATTCAAGAAGAAAAATAAAAAACCTTACCATAAAACAAAGGAATTGTTGAGTGCATCTGCGTTTTCTTGAAAATCAAAGACCATATTTGCCCAAGAAGAAGACCGATGCCGATTCCATTAATTACTCAACAAAAATCAAAGAAAGATGGAAAAGAGAGAAGACTAGACAGGACCAGTTTGATTTTTCAGATTTCTAACGCCAAGACACCGACTGGCTTTTAAATCCAACGGTTTACATTTTTTTTCTTGATGCAAAAGAAACATACACACACAAAAATTAAAAAAACACCCGATTTGAAAAAGAAGAAGATCTGCAACCCAGGTTCTCTCTCTCTCTCTAAAATTGGTTAGTAGTTCAACTTAAGCTCCAAGCAACCGCTACATTTATAGGATAATATGACCGTTACGGTTCTTCAATTTTAAGCGTTTTTTTAAGTGAAAATTGCTAAAAATAACCACTCTAAAAATGGGAAATTCGTTTTTAACCACATACGAAATTTTAATTGTTAATAACCATGTTCTGAAAAAAAAATCAGTGGGTGTCCATAAATTACCAAGATGCCCCCAAATTAATATTTCTATTTTCTTTTGTTTATTTTTCTCATTGTCTTCTTCTTGCTTCTCTGTTCTTCATCACTGTATTTGTTCTTCATCACCTTCCTGCAAATTGAACACCAATGGCCGCACCATTGTTGAAGATTTTGTTCTTCTCTGTTCTTCATCATCGTTTTTCTTTGTTCTTCATAATCTTGTTGTAGATTCATGAGAAAAACTTTTCTGATTTGCTCTAAATCGATAAATATCATTCATTTGTTCATTAATTGAGTTGCAAACAGTTACTTTAACATGATTTTAGCTTTAATGCATCAATTATGTGTGTTTATGTGAAGAATCGTTTTCAAAAATGTTTGCAGATTTTTCCAGAAGATTTCAAGTTTCACGAATTCGAAAACTTGAAATCTTCTATTAAAACTTGTTGACAAAACTTGAAATCTTCTATAAAAACTTGAAATGTTGAAACTTTCTTGGTTCGTGATTGACATTTTAAGTTTCATAATTTCAACTTTTTTGTCAAGATTTCAAGTTTTTATAAAAGATTTCAAGTTTTATCAACAAGTTTTAACAGAAGATTTCAAGTTTTCGAATCCATGAAACTTGAAATCTTCTGGAAAAATCTGCAAACTTTTTTGAAATTGATTCTTCACAAAAACATATAAAAGTGATCAAATAACGCTAAAACCATGTTAAAGTAACTGTTTATAACTCAATTAATGAATAAATCAATGATATTTACACAACTTAAACCGATTTAGAGCAAATCGGAACAACGATTGGAATTCAATCATGAAGAACGAACAGAGAAGCAAGAGGAAGAACGAACAGAGAAGCAAGAAGAACCATCATAATTCAATCATTGGTGTTCGATTTGCAGGAACAATGATCAGAATTCGATCATGAACCAAGTGAAGATTTTGATGGGATAGAAAGGAGAAGAGAGAGAGAGGAGAGGGGAGAGAGAGAAAGAGAGAGAGTGTGTGTTTGGGGATGGTTTTTATATGAGGGCATTCAAGTAATTTCTCAAAAATGTGGTTATTAACAATTAAAATTTCATATGTGGTTAGAAACGAAATTCTAATATTTTGGATGGCTAATTTTGGTTTTCTCTCTTTTTTTAATTATAATTTAAATAGCTTGATATTGGGCCCTGTGCCCCAGCTACAACCGCCCCGGGCCCAATATTAAAGGGCCCATTTTTTTTTTTTTTTTTTTTTTTTTTTTAAGAGAATGAAAAGCTGATTTTGTTTGACGGCCCAATTAAAGTAATTAAGTTAAATTTTGTTTAATTTTATTTAATTTTTATTCTACCTTAGATTTTTAATTAGATGTGATTAATTTTCAATTACTTTAATTATTAATACAGTTATTTTATATTTTTAATTTTTGATAATTACTTTTTAAGTTTTTAATTAATAAATAGTTAATATCTTGATAAATATATATATATATATATATATATATATATATATATACAGATTTTCTATTGTCAGTTCGTCCTGACAATAAATATATTAAGACGAAGAATGTGGACCACTATATTTACATACTTTGACTCAAAGTGTATGCACTTGTCAAAACTTCTCCATAATTTATGGTCCACATTCTTCGTCCTGATATATTTATTGTCAGGACGAACTGACAATAGAAAGATTGTATATATATATTATACATGTTTGTTAAAATACTCAAAATATTATATATATATTGTAATAATATAAATATACAGAGTGTATTTATAATTAGAGAGAAAACCAAAAGTAACCATCCAAAACATTAAACTTTTGTTTATAACCACTTTTGAAATTATAATTGTTAATAACCACTTTTTTAAGAAATTACCTCTATACCCACATATATATAAACCCTAAAAACCAAAAACAACAGCAGTGGAGATTAAAAGAGAAATATTGGAACATTCCAGAAAGAGAGAAAAGGAGAAAAGAGAGAAGAGAGAAAGAACCATTGTCGCCGAGAGAGAAAAGAGAAAGAAGTGGTGTCGCAGGAAGAGAAAAGACTTGAAACTTTATTTGATTCGATTCTTCACAAAACACACACAAAAGTGATGCAATAATGCTAAACTCATGTTAAGGTCACTGTTTGCAACTCAATTAATGAATAAATGAAAGATATTTACACACCAAATACCGATTTAGAGCAAATCGAAATTTTTGTTTCAAGTTTTCACTTCTTTAAATCTTCAACGCGATTCTGAAATCAAACCATCCTCTAGTTAGTCGATTTGCAGGAATAACAATGGTTCAGCCATATTGGTGTTCGATTTGCAGGAAGAGGAACAACGATCGGAAATTGTTGATGAAGTATGAACAAAGAAGAAGGAAGAATATGGTCAAAAAATAAGAAAAGAAAAGACAAGGTAAAAAATAAGAAAATTAAATAGAAATATTAATTTGGGGGCATCTTGGTAATTTATGGACACCCACTGAATTTTTTTTCAAAACATGGTTATTAACAATTAAAGTTTCGTATGTAGTTAAAAACGAATTTCCCATGTTTAGAGTGGTATTTTTGGCAATTTCCACTTATAATTATTTTAATGATCATACTTAAGGTCAATATTGAAATTTTAAAAATATACTAATTTGGAGGTGTTCAAAGAGGTGCAAATATCGTCACTCTGAAGTTAAAGATCAAATACTCAAGTACTGAAAACAAAATTAATGGTTGTAAAAGATAAAAAGGATTCATTTTTCATCGGACGGACATCAAATCAAGTCAGTGCATCATTGCTTGCCGCTCATAAGGGCCGTTTTGCCTTCTACACTAGTGCATCATTGAGATGTTATGTTTCAGTAAGTCATGGATATAAGCTAGGATGTCTAACAGAAAGAATACAAAAGCGGAATTACATAATAATAATAATAATAATAATCTTCTTATAACCATTCAACATACGACGGATAAAATTCTTTATCAAATTGCAATAAAGACAAAGACATTATATAAACTAAGTGTATATAGAAATATAAATGTATTCCACCCTTTCAAGCACACATTATGTCTCCATATGCCTTTTCGTTTTGGTGCTCTCCTCAACCAAACCAAAATCCCACCAGTTGATCTCCTGGCAACAAAAACGAAATCATATCTCATGCATAATACAAATTAAATTAAAATCAATAGCAAACATTTATGAAACTAGAATCAAGAAAAATTACTGATAATTGTTATTTGTGACGTCTAACTATCAATATAAAACAAAAATAGATACCTTGATCACTTGTGACGACGTTGGTGTAAAAGTTAGGGGACACAAGACTCTCCATGTACACATGCGCATTATATTGTCTGAAACCATCAAAAACCATGGGCTTGTATGTTTGTTCATTTTTTTCATAGCCAAATAACCATCCATCATCATCTAGAGTTAGAAACAAGAATCCACGGTTTCTCTGCCAAAATCTGCCCACTTCTTCTTCTTTGGTATCGAAATTCTAGTCCAAGATTGTTCGACACCATATTCCTCCATAATCCAAAATTCGCTGAGACGACGATTGAATATGCAAAGTTAGTCTCCCAACAGGCCAACATTATAAGGTTTGTATTTAACTTATGAAGTGGAAGTAGTTGATCAAGTATTGATAAAGTTTTCAACTTCTCTTAGACAAAATCAAATGCCACAATCTGTTGATGCTCAAGGTTGTAACCACCCAATGAACTGCTCCATTGAGTGGGATCCCATACAACCAACGAAAACGCTGTCTTTTAATATTAAAAGTAAAATCACATTTAATTGTTTTCCAAGAATTGTTTCTTAGAGAGAAAATCTGTATGATTTTTCTTTTAATAAAAACTCTAACAAACTTGTAGTCATCTATGGATTCAGCATATCCAAAGCCATTTAATATTGAGGAGACCATGCCATAGGATTCTTTCTCAGATTTTATTTTGGGTATTTTCTTGAACTCTCTAGTCGAAGGATTGTATATGAAAAATTCATGATCAAGAGGATTATTCATTTGAAGGTATAACAATAACAACCCATTAGAGTCAGACACCCAAAAAGAACAATCACGAAAAGGTTTTTTTTTTTTTTTTTGGACCGCTGGACTTTATTAGGCCAAGAAGGCAAACAACACAAACAAGGCCAAAGGCCACAGGCCAGCCAAGGACAAAACCCCACAGCCAAAGCCACGACCAAAGCAAACAAAAAAAAGGCAGAACCCCAAAAAGACAAGACAGCAACAGCCACACAAACAAAACCAGAAAAGCGCCACAAACAAGCAGCAACCACCAGTTGATGATCATATTCTTCCTTAAATGGACAATCATGCTTGATTGGAACAACTTTACGATAAGACGATGATGGTTTCTGCATAAGAGATGATGTTTCGGGATCTACATGGTAAAGAGATGCACTATAATTAAGAAGAAATTTTTGTCTTCCGGTTCGAGCCATGTGCAATTTGACAAATTGAGAATGGGTGATTAAAACTAGGGATGACAGTGGATCGGATTGGGTATGGATATCCCAATATCCATCCCCGTATCCGTTTGAGATATATATCTCCATCCCCGCATCCATCCCCATTTATAAGTGAGCGGAGCGGATTCGGATAATCCACTAATTAAGATAGAGATATCCATCCCTGCTCCATTTATATCTGTATTCGATGAAAAAACTTTAAATTTTTATAGTTTACAAGAGAAAAATGTAACTAACATATGTAACGGTACATTTTAGAGCAACAAATACATCAAATAAAGTTCAAATATAAAAATTAATAATAACTTATATAATTAAAATTAATAATTATATAATAAATTTTTATATTTTTAAAATATTAAAATCTATGATGGATCTGGACGGGGATGGATATCCATAGACGATATCCATCCCCATCCCCAAAAATAAAATAGATATTAGGATGACATCCAACCCCGCTCCGTCCTCGAAATAATAGTATCTATCCCCATTTTAAATGGAGCGGATTCTCACGGATATCCGTATACATGGATAATTTTGCCATCCCTAATTAAAACTAACTAGGATTTAGATACACACTTGAATCGACATAGATATCTCACTGGTAAATATGAGAGTACGTCGACCACCAGATCCGGTGGAACAGTCGACGACATATATGGCGGAATCCGAAAACTAAATTGCAAAAACCCTACTACCGTTTCTATATATTTGTAGAAGCAGGAAACAATTAGAGAGAGAATTCCAAATAACAACATATATATATATATATATATAGAGAGAGAGAGAGAGAGAGAGAGAGAGAGAGAGAGAGAGAGAGAGAGGAAATAGGGGTATATAGCACATTTTAAATTTTGAATTGTACAACTATCAAACTTTAATAACTCTTGTTTTAATAGCACCAAAAATAGAATTTGGACAAAAATACCCCCCAGCTTCTTTTCTTTTCTCTTGTGTGTCCTTCACCTTCTTCTTCCTTTTTCCAAAATCTCCATTGATGGAGCTTCAATAGAGGTGCCACCGCCGACCGGCGAGTCGACCGGTAAAACCACCGGGAAAACGTTCATCGAGTGCCAATAATTGTAACCAAAGTGTTCGTTTTCATTTTCGAGTTGTGTAGAGAGAGAAACGAAGCAAAACCCAAACCATCGTGAATCTTCATCGTCCGATCTATGACGATCCGTCGCGAATCTGACGAAACCGATGGCGCCAACAAATTCAGCATCGTTCAATCTTCCAGATCCAACTATTTCCAAAGTCAACCGGCGCCGTCGTCGGATCGTCACTGTCACCATTGATGGAGGTCGAACAGAATAAGTCCTGAACAAACTTGAATTAAGTCTCGAAACGCATGAATAAGTTTCGAAAACGCATGAATAAGTCTCGAAACAATCAGCATAAGTCTCAAAACTGCAAATAAGTCTCGAATTTTAGAGAAAAAAAATAAAAAGGAAAAGAGTAAGTGGGGGTATTTTGGTCTTATCACCTATTTTGGTGCTATTAAAACAATACTTATTAAAGTGGTGCTATTTGCACAAGCCTTCCCCCAAAAAGTGGTATTTAATTTTTGAACCCGAGATATATATATATACATATATAAGTTATCAGGTCAGGTATACATGACAATATTATTTGGGGTACGGATATTGACACCCATAAATATGATAAGCGCACCCATATTTATAAGTACACCCATGTCTAAAATTTAAAATTAAAACATTACTATAAACACCCATCTTAATGCCGATAGTACCCTTATTTAAATGAATGTTTTTATTTTATTACAATTTATTTATAAACCCCCATAAGTTATTAATACACCAAATTTTACAAATTATAAATTTTTAAGTTCTCCAGACTCAAAAACACAGTCTCGAGAATTCTTAAATTCTTAAATTTCGATAATCTTTACTTCAGGCCAATTTCAGGCTGTGCATTTACCTAAGGCATGCTTATTATATTTATTATATGAACAAAAGTGCTTGAGCGTCCAACTATAAAAAGTAAAGTCCTGGTATTTGTTCTTTAAAATATATATATATATATATATTAAGAGTAATAACAAGATTTTGGTAATAACCAGTACCGTAAGGTGTAACCTTAATATATATGATTGGTTCTAAAAGACTTGCATGTTCTGCCAAATTAAAATTCGTCACTCATCTACTTTTTTACAGTAATTATCATAGCAAGACGTGGCTGGTGCATGGACTGGTTTGATTGTAGGAGGACAACGCATGCATATGTTGCAACTCTCCTCGTCGGTCTGTGCATTAATGGTAAGAAATTTGATTAACACTTTAATCAACATGCATAGGCACACAATACATCCATAGTTTAACCTAAGCATGTTTCTATATCATGATTTAATCAAACCCTAAATACATGTTACTAACCCATGTCAATTCAAGAGAATAGGGAGATAAGAGAAAGCGGAAGTGTACTTGAATCCATTGTCGGAGGTTGGTGGACGGGTTGTGATCTTCCAAATTATCACGATCTTTGTGAACCCTAAAGTGTTCTCTCTTGTTCTGGTGATGGGGATATAGACAAGCCAAAAGATCGTGTAATTTGGGGACCATAACACTAATATATAATAATGAGATTATTATAGGTTTTGCTATTTCTAGTTTGGCCCCTCATCAAATTAGATATAGCACTCTGGTATCTACACATTAATTCCATGACAATTATACCCTTAAGCCTTAAAACTTTAAATCTTAATTAGATCACTTTAATTTAGGCTTAACCAAAAGATAGCACAACATATTTAATATTTACATGTGTGGCCCCACATGTTGGAATTTTCCAACAATCTCCCATTGGACCACATATGTAACTTTACAAATGTGTACGACTTTATGAGCTCCAAAATTTTGCTATCACAATTTTAGGGTATATTCGAATAATCTCGTCCATTGATTATGCCGTTATAGGATCAAAGCGGTTTTCGTCACATTTAGCGTGACTAAACCCACCAATGGTCACGTACACCAACATAACCAAATGACATAGATCAATCATGGATGCATAGCATGGAAATTACATGCAATGTGATCTATACATGTCTATTTCCAACTAGTCCTACTTTATTCTTAAGTGAGATCAATACTTAACACAATGTAATAGAGTGAAATGAACTGAATACTTTATTTCTGATCAGAAAATATCCAAATACATAAATGCATAAGTATGTCCAAAATCAAACATAAAGCAATAAAATGCAAAGTAATACAAACTCCCACTATAATGTGATATTCTCACACAAAATAACACCCATATGAGCAGTGTGCTCATGAAAGACCTTGGGTGGTAATCCCTTTGTAAGCGGATCCTCTATTATGGAGTTTATCCTAATGTGCTTTATGTATATCTGTCCACTCTGCACCCTCCCATTCATAACTAGGAACTTAATGTCAATATGCTTTGACCTGGATAAGCTCCTGTTGTTGTTGGAATATAGCATTGCTGACTTATTGTCACAATATAGTTTGAGTGGTTTTTCAATACCCTCCAGAATGCGCAGCCCAGTGACAAAATTCCGCAATCATATCCCATGGTTGGATGCCTCATGGCATGCTATAAACTCTGCTACCATGGCATCAAGCATATTCAGAGTCGGAATACCCTATGATCTTTAACTGATCCGATCTCCTATATGTGAGCATGTGATCTATTGTTCTTTGCAAATACCTTATAACCTACTTGGCTGCTTTCCAATGATCCATCCCAGGGTTACTTAAATATCTGCCTAACATACCAATAATGTACGCAATATCCAGACGCGTACACACCTGAGCATACATTAGACTCCCTACAGCTGATGCATAGGGAATCTTCTGCATTTCCTTAACTTCAAGATTATTTTTAGGGCACTGATTGAGACTAAACTTGTTTCCCTTAACGACAGGGGTGTCACCTGGTTTGCTATCTTGCATGCCAAACCTTTTGAGCACTTTATCGATATAGCTCCTTTGTGATAATCCAAGAATACCCCGAGAGCGATCTCATTGTATTTAGATCCCTAATACAAATGAGGCGTCACCAAAATCTTTCATCTCAAAATTCTTTGATAGAAATCTCTTGGTTTTGTGCAACATGCCTATATCATTTGTGGCAAGCAGTATGTCATCGACATATAAAACTGGGAATATGTGCTTACTCCTATTGAATTTCTGATACACACAATTATCAACAGCGTTTATCTCAAAACCAAACAAGATAATCACTTGATGAAACTTGTAGTACCACCGACGGGAAGCTTGCTTGAGTCCATAGATGGACTTTGTCAATTTGCAAGCCATATTCTTTGGGTCTCCCAACTCAAAGTTTTCTGGTTTCACCATATAAATTGTTTTGTCAATGTCACTATTGAGAAATGCCGTCTTGACATCCATCTAATGAAGCCCAAGGTCAAAATGTGCAACAAGTGCCATGATTATCCTAAAAGAGTCTTTCGTTGAAACCGGAGAGAAAGTCTCTTTAAAGTCAATCCCTTCCTTTTGGGTAAAGCTTTTAGCTACAACACGAGTCTTATACCTCTCCACATTACCTTTTGAATCCCTTTTGGTTTTAAAAATTCATTTACAACCAATGGGTTTCACACCTTCTGGTAATGGAACAAGTTCCCAAACCTTATTGTCTTGCATAAACTTATACTCCTTATTCATGGCATCAACCCACTTTTAAGAGTTGGAACCTTGTATGGCTTGATGGAGGTTGATTGGATCATCTTCCACCATTCCAATGTCTTCCTCATGTTCCTGGAGAAATACGATAAAATCGTCCGGAATAGCATTTCTCCTTTCTCTAGTGGATCACCTTAATGACACTGGTTCTTGAGGTTGTTGAGTTTGTTCTTTAGGAACAATTACCTCATCTTGAATGGGGGGTTGATCAACATTATCTGGTTGAGGATCCAGATTTACTTCTTGATCAATGACAGGTATAGAAACCTACACATTGTCAAAAGCGATAATGGGAATCGAAATCGATTCCTCCTTAAAGACAATGTCTCTAACCTTATTTCTCCCCCCAAACTCAACATCCTCAAAAATTGTTGTAGTTCCCATCTCAAAAATTGACCTAAGTGTGGGATCATAAAACTTATAGCCCTTAGATCGCTCAGAGTAGCCAATGAAGTAGCTGCCCACAGTTTTGGAGTTCAATTTCTTTTCATGTGGCCTGTAAGGCCTTGCCTCAGCTGAACATCCCCAAATGTGAAAATGCTTTAGACTAGGCTTTCTGCTTGTCCAAAGCTCATAAGGTGTTTTTGCAGCTGCTTTAGTTGGCACTCGGTTCAGAATATAAGCTGTTGTTTTAAGCACTTCATTATTCTTCTTCTTTTTGCCCTTGTCCTTAGAGGTGCTACCCAAATGAGTACTTTCGATTCTGTCTTACTTCAATTTCTCTTCCTCTTACACACAGCAAGAAATGAGCTCATTAATAGTCCATTTCTCCTTTTGACAGTTGTAATTGACCTTAAATTGATTGTATTGTGCAGGAAGTGATACTAATACCAAATGCACGAGCAAGTCGTTAGATAGCTCGAGCTTCAGTGCCTTAAGCTTAGAACAATATGAGACATTTCCATAATGTACTCCCTTATGTTCCCCTTGCCTTTGTACTTCATAGAAATCAAGTTTTGCAAAAGTGTGCTTGTTTCTGCCTTATCGTTTTTCATAAAACACTTTTCAGTTTCGGCTAGGAACTCTTTGGCTTTGATTATCTTTTCAGATACCACACCCCTAAATGCCTCTAGAGTGCCGCGTTTTATGATCATAAGACTCATGCGATTTGAGCGATCCACTTCTCAAAGTT
Organism: Acer saccharum; assembly: GCA_030490815.1. NCBI lineage: Eukaryota > Viridiplantae > Streptophyta > Magnoliopsida > Sapindales > Sapindaceae > Acer > Acer saccharum. Next base: position 2,377,856 of record CM059870.1, on the reverse strand, counting down.
CTTCCTGTCATCAGAAGAACTTGCATCCGTAAGAGAAGCAAGCTGCTCAATCCGAAGTGCAAGATCCAGATCCATGCAGCTGAGAACAATAAGTACGTTCTCTTTCCAATCCTTAAAGTTGGTCTCATTAAGCATGGGTATAGAGTTGATATTAGCAGATATATTAGAAACACTAGCCGTAAAGAGAACAAAACAAATAAACAAAGAAACATGCTCACATTAATAACCGAATACAATAATCAACAAATTCAAATAATGGTAAGTCCCATCTCAAGATACCTAGCACAACATTAATATCAAGTCTTTGGACAGTAATATTAATTGTAAGTGGTACTCTTGTTGCAGTGATCAAACATTGACAATAATTCATGTCAAATAATAAATCTATCTTTGGATCGACTTATTATTCACATGTAAAACCTTATAATTGTCACATGTTTACCACCATAGGTGTGTATGCAATTCGGCCAAGTATTAACCTTCCTTTGGGCTGGCTAATACCCGCATGAATTTACACACACAATATTAACTGTAAGTGGTACTCTTATTGTAGTGATCAATCATTGACAATAATTCATGTCAAATAATAAATCTATCTTTGGATCGACTTATTATTCACATGTAAAATCTTATAATTGTCACATGTTTATCACCACAAGTGTATGTGCAATTTGGCCAAGTATTAACCTTCCTTTGGGCCGGCTAATACCCGCATGAATTTACACACACACAAACATCCAGCATCCCTCATGAACAATATATATAAGAGAGGTCACTTTAACGACATCTTGTTTCAATTAGCCCATTTAGAATGATATAATACTTTATTTAACCATAAAAGATATACCACAAAATATTTGAATTTGAGCTGATTTTTTTTTTAAAATTATATATAAATTACAAATCGGCCCTGATTTTGCAAAATTATAGAAAGGTCCTCAGTTTTATAATTACAAATCGGCCCCTAAGTTTGTACAATTACAGAAAGGCCCCTCAAGTTTCAATAAATATAAATTGACCCCTATATTTTGTCAAAATCACATAATGACCCAAAATAATTACAAAACAGTCCCCTCAAGAATTTTGAATTTTCAAGAGAAGGGCCTGAGCAAAAAACGATTTCTGTGAACCCTAGGTTCACGCCACAGCAGCAGCACGAAGATCCGGATGCACCCAAGCCAAGGATCGATCAAAGAACCGATCGAGTGACCGACGGCTGGAGGCTGCGATGGATCGCCCGATCTGCACTAGTGGCGGGTCGCCTGATCATCACAACCGGTGGTTCCAGCGCCCCTTAATCGAGAAGAACACTGAGTCCCAAAAACTTAAACCAAAATTTCAACAAAAAAAGGAAGAACATGAAACCGTGAATTTCATAAATTATTGTTATTATTTTTGGTCTGATTTGTTACCCAAAGTTCAAACAGTATTCACAAAATAATATTGCCTGCATCAGATCAAAAAATCCACCAAAAGAAAAACATATGATACAAAATAATTTGTTCAACCGTATATCAATCAATACATCAAACAATATATTAAATAATATATCAATCATATATCTGATGCAAAGCAGTGAAGCACCGATTTATATTAAACAATATATCAAACATATATCTGATACAAAGCAGTGAAGCACTGAATTATAAAACAACATGCCAGTACTACATGACAAACTATGATTGACCAACGCAATCAGACATGGATTTTAATATACTATACAACAACATGCCGGTACATGACAAACTATGATTGACCAAGTTAAACAACTAATCAATGTGATCTAATCAAAACAAAATCCAATTTTGATGCTTCACACAAAATTTTTCAGAAATATCTTAAAACCTAAAATTCAAATCTCAAATCTCAAGAATCGATCATGGGTGGCTCTGATACCACTTGTAAGAAATTTGATTAACACTTTAATCAACATGCATAGGCACACAATACATCCATAGTTTAACCTAAGCATGTTTCTATATCATGATTTAATCAAACCCTAAATACATGTTACTAACCCATATCAATTCAAGAGAATAGGGAGATAAGAGAAAATAGAAGTGTACCTGAATCCATTGCCAGAGGTTGGTGGACGGGTTGTGATCTTCCAAATTATCATGATCTTTGTGAACCCTAAAGTGTTCTCTCTTGTTCTGGTGATGGGGATACAGACAAGCCAAAAGATATCGTGTAATTTGGGAACCATAACCCTAATATATAATAATGAGATTATTATAGGTTTTGCTATTTCTAATTTGGCCCCTCGTCAAATTAGATATAGCACTCTGGTATCTACACATTAATTCCATGACAATTATACCCTTAAGCCTTAAAACTTTAAATCTTAATTAGATCACTTTAATCTAGGCTTAACCAAAAGATAGCACAACACATTTAATATTTACATATGTGGCCCCACATGTTGGAATTTTCCAACATTAATGACCATGTGATTGTACATAATATTAAATTGCACCCACCATGCAATTTGTGCACAGACAGAGGGAAGAAAGGTCATTGATCTTCAAACCCTTTTCAGAATCACAAGTTTATGAACAATTAACAATGGCAGCACCAAGTCTTAAGCAAAACCAGTCGATGATCAACTACGACGGTAAGTGGGTATGTCTGCAGATGGTTTTGTTGGTGACTTTGTTATATGATAATGGGAGATTTTGGCTCCGTTGGGCTTCTGTTCTTCTCGTTCTTTTTTTTTTTTTTTTTTAAATAGAATTAAGGTTGAATTATGGTTTATTTGTTTGTTTGTTTTTTTTTTTTTAATTTTTATATATATATATTTTTTTATAAATAAAGTGATATAGTTAAAGATATAGGTGTAATTAATGGGTGTAAATAGTATTTTATTTTATTTTTAATTAAACTAATTCATCCTTATTGGTAAATTCCTATTGGGATATTTTTGTAATTAAATTTTTAATTAAAATATGTGTGTGCTTATCATATTTATGGGTGTCAATATCGACTCCCTATTATCTACGGTTTTACTAACGAGAATTAGTGTAAAAAAATTTACATTATTTCTTTGTAGCGAGAATTAGTGAAACCGCACAATAAAACAGTCAAAGCTCGTTTACTAATCAGGAATGGATGAAATCGGAATTAAGTTCCATTGGAAAGGGAATTGAGAGGAATCGGAATCAAGTAATTAAATTACATTCCGGTGTTTACTAACAATTTAATAATCTGAAACAGAATCAAATTTATTCTATTTTAGTGTTTACTTAAACTAAGGAATCAGAATGATACATAATTGATTACATAAATACCCTTGTGTATTAAACATGATGAAATATTTCTTTTTATTACTATGAAAAAATATATTATATATTACTCCTAACACTATAATTATATATATATATATATATATATATATGAGTTTTTTAGAAATCACGTGGCTAGAATAATATAAATTATTAATTATGTAAACCAATATGAAGATTCCAAAAAAAAAAAAAAAAAAGTAAACCAATATGATTTATGGAAAGTAAAAACAAAAGTAAATAATCATGAAGAAGATTTTTTTTTATCATTATTTAATGAGGATATTTTAGTAAATATATCATGAATTCCTTTTTCAATTAGGAAAGAGAACTTGATTCCTAGGGTGGGTGGGAGGAATCAAGTTCCCTTTCCATCAAGAACTTAATTATTGATTTGTGAGTGGGCTCCACGGAATTTAATTTCCTAAAAATTTAGTAAATAGTGGAATTCAGAAATCAGGAACTTAATTCCCTTCCCTAAGTAGGATTCCTGATTAGTAAACACGCCTTCAAGTACACTTGACCCGATAATTTATATATATATGGGGAAATTTCCTGATCCTAAAATCTCTCAAATAACAACATGTTAACAAGTAGTTCAGGAAATATCGTTTGCTCTTTTTAGTGCACTTGGTCCCTAAACTTTAGAGTAGTTCAGGAAAAATTCATAGCTGGATTTTTGTAATTTTGTGGAAAACAATAGTTGATATATTAATATTAGAATGGTTCTATCGCGAACAAAATAGTTCTTCCTACCCCCCATTTACTTCTCATACCCACCGATTTTTTTTTAAATTTTTAATAATTTACTTTTGATGAAATGAAAGAAAACAAGATGTGATTCAGATTATATTACTGTCAGAAGGAGATACCCATTATAGAAGATTTATCTCTCTTTCATTTGTTAGGCATAGACATGAAAAATAAGAGCATATTTCCTGGAGCAGCTAGCTTACTACAAGAATTCAACTAGAAGGATATGCTTAACATGCCGTGCAAACAAAGAACAAACATTTCATTGAGAAGTAGTGTTCTAACAAATGAGATAAAGGACCCAAAAGAAAAAATAAATAATAAAAATAAAAATAGAACGAATATTACAATCACATTGCATAGTCAATTAAAGGAAAACATGTAAAGAACACAACTTGATAATAAATGTGAAAACTTGGCATTGCTCTATCAACAAATTAGGACAACTGAATGGTAATTGTCTTAAAAATAATTAAACTTGACAGATCCAAAGTAAAGGCATCAAGAAAGTCAAGAAATCAAAATTGTCTTAAACTGAGTGGTAATTTCAACTCAGAAAATGAACAAGATTCATTCAACAATCAAGAAAAAGAAAATCAATTCAAGAAGGAAAAAAAAAATTCTCGGAAATTTTTTTTGATGTAGAACAAGTTGATGCAGGAGATATTATTGGAGATTTTCTTGAAGACTTTTTATTTTAAAAATAGTCTTGTAATTAATATCTATTATTATGTTTCTTTTTATTGTATATTTAATTAGGTAGTTAAATATTTTATGATTTGATTTTATTAAATCAAATCTTATTTCCTTATTAGATAGGTTTTTAATGTTTTAGGACTCTTTTGATTTTTAGGAGATTTGATTTCTTTTCCATTTAGAATTCTTTCCCTTTTGTTTAGGATTTTCTTGTTAGTCAAGTTTTGCAATTCTATTTAAATAGATTGTATTAGGGTTTGAAAGAGAGTTTTTGATGATTAATAAAATTGTAGAGAGAGTATCTCTTTTTATCCAATTTCGGTATCCTGAGTGGATCAACGAATTTGAAGCCTATTATTCTGGTATCCCTGCAAGGATCAACAGATTAATAGTAGGGTTTGTTTCCGGTATTCGTGCGCGAATCAACGGATCCAAATCGGTTACCCTTTTTTTATCGATTGTTGTTTTGCGTTGAATCTTCCGCTGCATCACAAGTGGACGATGTTTACATGATGAAGAGAGAACATCCAAAACTTAAGGGCAATCGAATTCCTCTAGTCCGGGCGTCGAAGTCGGAATGACACGAAACTTTCACAGTTGAAGCGTTTCGGCGAGACCATCAATACTCAATAGCTTTGCTATTGAAGCATACCCTTTTTTAGCCAAACTCCATCGTTTAGGCCCCGAAATTACCATTTTGGCCCCGAAATTACCGTTTTTGCTATTTTAGGAAAGTTTCGTTTTCGCAATAACTTTTGTTTTCCAAGTTCGAATCGACTTCCGTCAATTCTAGCTTGCTTAAGATTCTTAGTAGTTTTAATTTCCGTAATTATCTCAATTTTTCTATTTTTGGTAATTTTTAGTATTTAGTCCCGTTTCTTGTCCAATAAGGATTAGGGTTAGATTTTTCGCTTTAAGTATGCTTGTAAGCCTTATGGCCGAATTATTCAATTATTCAATAAAATTTCAGAGTTTTCTTTGAGAGTTTCTCTCATTTTCTGGTGGATTCTAGAGTTATCACAGAATATTGACATTGGTCGTATTCTTTTGTGTTTTTCACTGCGTCAATTGGTATCAGAGCACGGATTTACCGATCTCGATGACAACTAACGGAGCAGGAGACGGAAACCCTATTGGCGGTGACCGTGGGGTAGAGGCCTTGTGGGCGGTGGTGGAGGAGGACAACAGGTGGTGTAGATTTGTGACATGCTTGCTGGGGTGAACCTTAACATTAACAACATGCACTGGTTAATAGGACACGAGTCGAGGGATTTGCCCGAGGCCAACCTGTTGACAGGAGACGTAATCAACCTAATAGTGAGGATGATTCGGAAGAAGAAGAAGATGATGTGGGATATGGTGTAGCCCAGCCGGCAAGACGACTGAAAGAGCATGACGATTACCGGTTGAAGGTAGAGCTTCCAAGCTTTAATGGAAATCTACGTATAGAGGACTTTCTTGATTGGGTTACAGAAGTGGAGCGGTTCTTCAAGATGATGGAGATACCAGAAGAGAAGATGGTAAGATTTGTTACCTTCAGGTTGAAATGATGGGTTGCGGTATGGTGGGATCAATTGCAAAAGAACCGACAGCGACAAGGGAAGGCACTTGTGAGGACTTGGCATAGGATGAAGCAACTTATGTTGGGTAGGTTTTTACCACCAGATTATGATCAATATTTGTTCCAACTATATCTGAATTGTTCACAGGGTTCCAAATCAGTGTTCGATTACACGGCGAAATTTACTAGACTCGCAGATCTTAACAATTTGAGTGAGACAGATGGACAGTGAGTAGCCAGGTATCTCAATGGGTTAAAACCATCGCTCTGAGACAAGATTGGATTGCAAGTGGTGTGGACTATAAATGAGGCTTATAACATGGCGTTAAAGGCTGAGTTGCTGGAACGCATGAGTGGAACTTCGGGATTTCGTAGAAACAATCCTGACTCGACGTTTCCAAATAGGGCCAAGGGAGTCCAGTCAGCGGGTCCGTCGAACCAATCGAGAAGTGCTGCTGGAGAAGAGGGAAGCAGTAGCAATCAAACAACAGTCCCAGCTAACAGAAACGTGCCCAGAAACCAAAATTCGAACCCTCACGCTCGACCTACACCGGGGACTTGTTACAGATGTAGGAAGCCTAGTCACCATTCGAATGCATGTCCTGATCGCCCTAAGCCAGTGAATTGGGTGGAAGAAGGTGAAGAAGATCCGGTTGCTTAGGATGGAGAAGAAGAAGGTGACTTGTATGAAGGGGCAGAATTCACAGAAGAGGATGGAGAGCGGGTTAATTGTGTGGTGCAAAGGGTGTTGTATGCGCCAAAACAAGAGGATTCCGGCCAGCGTAACAATATATTCCGGTCTTGTTGTACTGTTAGCCAAAAAGTTTGTGACCTAATTGTTGACAGTGGGAGCTGCAAAAATTTCGTTGCAAAAAGGCTAGTGGAGCACCTGAAATTGCCAACCAAGAAGCATCCAAATCCGTATACTATTGGTTGGATCAAAAAGGGACCAACAGTAAAGGTAACTGAGATTTGTCGTGTTCCTATTTCTATTGGCAAAATATATAGGGATGAGGTAATCTGTGATGTGGTTGATATGGATGCTAGCCATGTGTTATTGGGTCGACCATGGCAGTATGATGTGGATATTACCTATAGGGGTCATGATAATACTTACTTGTTTACTTTAGGGTCGTACAAAATTGCTATGGTTCCTTCCAAGCATAAGACAGTACCTGTGGAAGTGGAGAAGCAATCCTTTCTAATAGTGACCAGATCCGACACAGAGTTTGCGATAGATGTGAATGGTGAATAGGCAGTTTATGCTTTGGTGGTTAAGGCTCTTGTGGTAAAGGAGAAAGAGGCACCGGTAACAATTCTAGAGAAAATCAAGCCGCCGATAGAACAATTCAGAGACATTACTTCGGAGGATTTGCCAAACAACTTACCCCCATTGAGAGACGTTCAACACCGTATAGACCTTATACCAGGGGCGAGTTTGCCGAATTTACCATATTACCGGATGAGTCCGATGGAGAACGAAATTCTACGAGAGAAAATTGAAGAGCTGTTGCAGAAGGGTTTCATACATGAGAGCATGAGTTCGTGTGCGGTTCCTGCATTGTTGACGCCAAAGAAAGATGGGAATTGGCGTATGTGTGTGGACAACCGAGCTATCTTACTACACTCTTTAGTGACACTCGCAATAGGACAAGGTCGGAGAGTAGTATAATGATAAAGTAAAGTTCGTTCCCACAGGGATCCAGTGATTGATAATCGAAGTTGATTAGTCTAAATGCTTATTCAAACAAGTGAAAAGGTTGGTTTTCATATTAAGTGAATTTAACATAAACTAATAACAAGGAATTAAACTAAAGCAATAAAGAAATGACAAGAAATAAACTCAAGTGTAAATATGATAGAAATGAATGCTAGGATATTGACTGTACTCCACCCACTCCTAACTTTCTCTCTAGACTCAGTTGTTCACCCTAAATATGCTCATGCGATTCATAGATTCATGCACCCTAACATTAACCTAAAATCTTGGTCGAGTAGAATAGGCTACACCCAAATCCATACCTGAGCCTATCTCCCGATTACTCAAAATATATGAATGAGTTTACTAAGGACATTGGTGCACTAAACGAACCCTATACGCTAGCCTAAGTAAGCATACTTTTTCTAGACATGCATAGAGGACATTTTGTCGAGCACGATATATGCGTGTCTTCGATCGGTTCATAACACATAATCAAGAATCATTCAATAGACGATCAACCTATTGAAAGCATTAAACATACTAAAATATCCATACAAACTACAATTGCATAAAAGAGATAAACAAAGGTCAATATAAATAAATAGTCATGGGTGAAGTTTCATCACATCCTAGCATTGAATATTTAGCTCATCATATTGCAAAGGGTAGCCATACAATATATAATATCAAATGAATACATGGCTAACTATAGAAAATGGAAGAGAATAGAGTATAGAGAAAACTATGTAGATCTTCTCTTATTCCTTTGCTCCTCTTCTTTTTCAAGTTCCTTCAATTTCCTTTCTCCCAAGAACAAGAAAAGATCATGGATTTATGTCAAGTGTCTCTTGGATTGTGTAGGAATTTAGGAAAGGTGGAGTCTTGGTGAATCTTTTTGGGTAGGAGATTCATTCGTTTTCAGAGAGAAAACATATGAATATATAGGGAGCCTATTAGGTCAAGGTCAAGGTCAAGGGAAAGGGAGTAATTTCCTTGATATTTACAAAATTTATGGGCAGAGGGCGACCTTGTGGTGACCTTGGTGAGCTCGCCTTCTGGGGTCACTTCTAAACCCGATAGATTAGCGAGCTTGGGACGAGCTTAGTGAGCTCGCTCTTTTTGCCAACTTCGTGCACCGTTACGAAAACGGCCATAACTTCCTCTAGAGACCTCGAAATCGTGATCTGTAAAAAGCAATGGAAAGTAGACTCATGGGGCTTTTCAGAAATAGGTTACAAAAAATGTAGTTCAATCGAAAAAGGGATATATGGCCCCTGAAAGTTGAATATTCTGCACAAAGATTTCCAATTTTAACCCTTTAACCTCCGAAACTCTTTAATTATGCTCAATATCTTATTTTAGGGCATATAACCTACACAATGCTCACAAAACGCATTATATACAAAAACATGCTCAAAAACGAGTACAAAATCTAGGAAATGGGGACCTCAAATGGGTATGTAAATCATTCAATCACTATCAACAAACTAACCGTCAAGTATCGATTCTCAATTCCCCGCCTAGATGACATGTTGGGTCAACTTGAGGGTTCGAAGCTGTTTTCAAAAATTGATCTTCGTAGTGGGTATCATCATATTCGGGTCAGACCTGGGGATGAGTGGAAGACAGTGTTCAAGAGCAAGGATGGTTTGTATAAGTGGCTGGTCATACCGTTTTGTCTGTCAAATGCACCCAGTACTTTCATGCGGGTGATGAACCAGGTATTGAGGCCTTTTGTGGGAAAATTTGTTTTGTTTATTTTGACGACATTCTTATCTATAGTAGGACTAAGGAAGAGCATGTGAAGCAGTTGCGAGAAGTGTTGTCAGTTTTGCAGGAAAATCAGCTGTTCCTTAATCTGAAGAAGTGCAATTTTATGACTAGCAATTTATTGTTCCTAGGTTACGTGGTGAGTTCGGAAGGAATTCATGTGGATAAAGAGAAGGTCCGAGCTATTCGAGAATGGCCTGCGCCAAAAACTGTGAATGAAGTGCGGAGTTTCCATGGATTAGTCACTTTCTATCGTCGATTTATTCAAAATTTTAACACTGTCATGGCGTCGATAACAGAATGCATGAATAAGGGAAAATTTTAATGGGGAGAAGAGGCAAAGACGAGTTTTGCATTGATCAAAGAAAAATTATGTACCGCCCCAATATTGGCCCTACCGAGCTTTGAGAAGATTTTTGAAGTTGAGTGTGATGCTAGTGGCGTGGGGATTGGAGCTGTGTTATCCCAAGAAAAGCGACTAGTAGCTTTCTTTAGTGAGAAATTGAGTGAAGCCCGCCAGAAGTGGAGTACATATAATCAACAGTTCTATGCAGTAGTCCGAGCCTTGAAGCACTGGGAGCACTACCTTTAATAGTCAAAGGGAGTTCGTATTGTACACCGACCATCAAGCTTTGAAGTTCATTAATAGTCAGAAGCATTTGGACAACATGCATGTCAGGTGGGCCACTTTCCTTCAAAAATTCCCTTTTACTATTCGACACAAGTCAGGTGTTTTGAACTGAGTTGCTGATGCGCTGAGCCGTCGTGCCAACCTGCTAGTTACACTGACTCATGAGATTGTGGGATTCGAATTTCTGAAGGAGTTATATAAGGAGGATGAAGACTTCAAAGAAATATGGGCAAAGTGTATTGAGAAACAATCTGTCAGTGATTTACATGAGAATGATGGGTATTTGTTTCATGGTAACCATTTGTTTATTCCTAGGATGTCTCTGCGAGAGAAGTTAATCCATGACCTGCATGGAGGAGGATTGAGTGGGCACTTGGGTCAAGACAAAATGGTGGCTAGTTTGGAGGAGTGGTATTTCTGGCCGCAACTGAAACGAGATGTGGGAAATTTTATGCAGAGGTGTTATATCTGTCAGGTGTCCAAAGGTCAGTCACAAAATACCGGTCTTTATACGCCTTTACCTATTCCTAGCAATATTTGGGAGGATCTGTTTATGGATTTTGTGCTGGGAATACCTCATACCCAACGAGGAGTAGACTCTGTTTTTGTGGTGGTTGACAGGTTTTCAAAAATGGCTCACTTCATCCCTTGCCGGAAGACCTCAGATGCTTCACACATAGCCCAGCTATTTTTCAGAGAAGTGGTCCGACTACATGGGTTGCTGCGTCAATTACTTCTGATTGAGACACGAAGTTCCTTAGCCATTTTAGGGTGACCTTGTGGAAGATGTTTAAAACCTCTTTGAACCGTAGTACTATTGCACACCTACAAACTGATGGGCAAACAAAGGTGACGAATAGGACCTTGGGAAATCTTGTTCGTAGCATTTGCGGAAACAAGCCGAAACAGTGGGATCATGCATTGCCATAAGCTAAGTTCGCCTACAACAGTGTTGTTCATAGTGCCACAGGAAAAACCCCTTTCACTATGATATATGTGTCGCCACCAAGACATACTGTGGACTTAGTTCGTTTACCTAAAGGTCTGGGATTTAATGTTGCTGCAAAAAACATGGCTACACAGGCTCAAGTTGTGCATGAAGAGGTGCGATAGAAGCTAGAAGAGACAAATGCAAAGTACAAAGTAGCTGCAAACAAGCACAGGCGTCGCAAGGTGTTTGAGGAAGGAGATTCAGTTATGGTTTTCTTGCACAAAGAGAGGTTCCCAGTGGGAACTTACAACAAATTGAAGCCCAAGAAATATGGTCCGTACCAGATTTTGAAGAAAATAAATGATAATGCCTATGTGATCGACCTACCTGAGACCATGGGAATTTCCAAGACTTTCAACGTTGCAGACCTGTTCCAGTACCGTGCGAAGGAGTCCTTCTATCCTGAACCTAACTCGAGGTTGAGTTCTTTCCAAGTGGAGGGGACTAATGTAGAACAAGTGGCCGATGCTGACATGATAAAGAGAGAACATCCCAAATTCAAGGGCAATCGAATTCCTTTAGTCCGGGCGTCGAAGTCGGAATGACACGAAACTTTCACAGTTGAAGCGTTTCGACAAGACCGTCAATAATCAATAGCTTTGCTATTGAAGCATACCCTTTTTTTAGCAGAACGTCGACGTTTAGGCCCCGAAATTGCCTTTTTTGCTATTTTAGGAAAGCTTCGTTTTCTCAATAACTTTTGTTTTCCAAGTCCGAATCGACTTTCGTCAATTCTGGCTTGCTTAGGATTCTTAGTAGTTTTAATTTCCGCAATTGTCTCAATTTTGCTATTTTTGGTAATTTTTAGTATTTAGTCCCGTTTCTTGTCCAACAAGGATTAGGGTTAGGTTTTTCATTTTAAGTATATTTGTAAACCTTATGGCCGAATTATTCAATTATTCAATAAATTTTTAGAGTTTTCTTTTAGAGTTTCTCTCATTTTCCGGTGGATTCCAGAGTTATCACAGAATATTGATGTTGGTCGTATTCTTTTGTGTTTTCTGCTACGTCAAAATTGTCTTAATGTTGGGACGTTGACTTTATTGGAAAGCTAACATGGTAGCAAACTTGTTTGAGCCAGAACTTTCCGTTCCTTGCTCTGTCGTGCAACGAATCTGACTTGGTGTTGATGTGGTTGTGTTATGATTTCTCATGTGACTACCTTTTGGTTTAATATCATTCATGCAACATAATAACCTACAAGTTTTAATATTTCAAATAGTGGGACTTATGCTGGAATAAAAAAACTTCTGACCTTTCCTACTTTGTGATTAGGAAAGTGACGACACATCGTTGCGGTGTCGGTCAAAAGATGAACATTTAAGTTCGACTTCGCTAGCGCACGAATCATAGGGACTAGTACAGCGGCAAGTGAGGGTATCGTTTCGTAAGGAGGTGGGATCTACCGACCGTCACCGGTTCTAGCTATTATTACAACACTCCGAGAGAACTCGTGTGTTGCGGGTGCGGAAAAGTAAGTAATAATATAAATAAATAAACTAACTACCATAATATATACATTGATAGGATGGAATGGAGAGATGCATGAAATGTGGTTACACTAGGGAAACGACTTAACCATAACAATCCTCCTAATTAAGCTCTAGATTCACTTAGTTCCTCGATGTGCAAATATATCATAGGCTCGTGTCCCCTTAATTGATCTCTAATCTCTCTTGAGTCTTATAAATCACATCCACACATACAAAGTACACATGAATTCATTAAGTGCCTTGGCACACACACAAGAGCCCTGTATGCCAGCCTAGTGATCTCTCTACTGTTTGGTCATATACAGTGGTTATTTCGTTGGGCATGTAATGCGCAACCGCGTGGGTCATACTACAGCCAATAATTCATTTACAATGGCTAACCAAATACGGGATAGCAACCAAGTGAAAGCATTAAGAATATGAGATATCCATACAACACGTATGTTATATGCTCATGTCCCCTTAATTAATCTCTAATCTCTCTCGATGTTTTAGAGATTACATCCATGCATAAATGCTTGGATTCATTAAGGAATGTGGGACACACACACGAGCTCTACACGCCAGTCTAGTGATCTCTCAACTTACTGGTCGAATGTAGAGGATATCACGCTAAGCATGTTAATGTGAATCGCGCAATATATAACACAAAGCCTAAATTTCATCCACAAGGTGGCTAACTGAGTGAAAGCATTAAGCAATGAAATACCTCTATAACTACACGAGCACAAGAGGAATTCAGTTTGTCTTTATTCTAGATACGGATTCGGTTTTATCAATCTCCCTAGGATGGCTAGACATGGGAAACAAGTTTACCAAACAACAATGTGCAATAAGTTGGTTGTTATTCATTAAGAACATTCAATTTAGGTTAAGGGTTTATCCTCTTGATTTGGGAATTCTCCCAAAATCAATTCATCACCCAATCCGGCCAAGGATGGGCAATTATGTCTTAAAGACCCATTAAGCACAAGGATTTGAACCAAGGCCAATTTAGCACCTAAAGGCATGAACTAAGCCTTTCCTACTCTTTGGAGCTAAATCTCTAACACTCCAATTACTCTAAACATGGCATTTTGGTCATCCATCAATCAATCAACAATCATGGGATGCTAAATTACACTACTCCTACATTAAATTACTTTACTCCTAATCCAAATCATGGACACATATCAATTTCGGACCTCTACACACATGGATATTGCAATTAGAGCTTAAATTCATGTAATTAACAAAGAGTAAAACAAAACCCACATGAATTTAAGAACAAACAACATATATAACACAAGTGTAGGGCTTACAATATTCCCTAAATTAGGGTTACACATCAAGGAAGCAATAAATACAAAGAAATGAGTAAATAAGAGCAAACCCTTGAAGACAAACCCTCCAAAGATTCTCCTTGCTTTCCTAGCTCGGATTTGGTCTGAAAAACACTCCTATTTCCTTGAAAACTGCACTAAGATGGATGGATGAAATGTGAAAATGATGGTGGAGGTGTATGGTTAGCTCCCATGGAGGAAGAACCTCCATGGGAGCTTGGACCTTTCACTTATTTGGTGAAAAAGGTGAAATAGATGAAGAAAATGTGTGTTGGGCGGAAGAGAGAAGAGAGGGATGGAAGGGATTCTCTAAAAAATTGAAGAAAAGGGGATATTTATAGTGGGAGGAGGCTTAGGGCATAAATGGGGATGAAAGGACGAGAATGCCCTTCATAAGTGGCTGATTTTGGGGGCTTTGGGGGTGAGTTTCCAACAGCGCGCACCGTTACGAAAATAGACATAACTTTCTCCATAAATATCAAAATTGCATTCATGAAGAACTGTTGGAAAGAAGACGTCTGAGGCTTTCCAACCATAGGTAGCACGAAATTTAGTTCATTTTGAGGAGAGATATATGGCCCCCACAAGTAAAGCATTCTGCAGGAAGTTTTCGTCAAAAATTCCACCTTGCATTTTGCACCCTAGGCTGCAGAATTGCAAAATGGAGGTCTTCTGGTCCCTTTTCTGTGGCCCCTAACCATAGAACTAGAAAGCATAATTTAACTTTCAAAAATTACACTTTTGCCCTAAAATTCCTACATTTTTGCACTTTAGCCCCTCTTCTGGAAGAAATCCTGAAACACTTATTTAAAACATTAAATACCCGGTTTTACCTGGGAAACAAGCATAAAAGATGAAAGTAAGGGGCTACACAACGTGTAGAAATAAGAGTTATCAAAAAGCACGAACCAACTCTGTGCAAAGTGGGCATATGATTAGGAAATGAAAGAAAAGAAGGTTGTTTAAGTTTATAAGATGATAAACATAAGATGATTGAACCATTTTTTAATTATATATAAGAACTGAATATGATTGAACTTAAACCTTCCATTTCAACATAGACAGCAATACCCTATTTAAATGCAATTATAGAGAAAAATTAGAATAACTTGACATTTATGTATTAACAAATTTCATAAGGGGATCAGGATCCTCTCCTTGGTCCTTATTTTTCCTTGGTATTTTTTCAAGTGTAATTAAAACATCAAGTTGCATGAGAGAGAGAAAAGTGATCAAACCAGCTGCAGTTTGGTTTACAAGTGTAATATTTTTACAAGAGTGATGTGGCTAAACCAACTGCGGTTTGCATCAATAGCTTAGTCAAGTTTTTTTATTTATTATTATTATTATTATTATTATTATTATTATTATTATTATTTAATTTACCCAGAATCTGGAAGGAGATGCCCAAGAAGCCTGTGAATACAGAAATGACTTAAACTTCCATAATAGTTTTCAGCAACTCCACATTGGAGTGCATTTGCTTCTTGAGAAGTCCCTTGACAAATTTAAATTATAGAAAATAAAAACATGATCAAATATGTCATTAAAAAAAAAAAAAAGGCATACCACTAATAAACTAATAACCAAAACGAAAGGAAGAAACTGTGGTTGTTACGTGGTTGTAGTACTGCCTTGTTTAGAAAAAACTGAAGATGCAAAACAAACTTAGGACCACTGTAAGAATGCAAATTGGTTATAGCAACCTCCCCACCTTCAACTTCAGCTAGATCGACACCATTTACCTGCAACGCACAAAATTCCTTATCAAAACTACCAAAATATGATTTATGTTACTTTATGGGGTTGACATCAACCACTCAAAAAATTAATAACAAGAAATTTGCATGTTGCATAAAAGTAACATTAAACCTAGAACACAATTGGTCCAGTAGTCTTCCCTGTTTTGGAAACTTCATCACACTGCACATCAACGAGATAAAGCATCAAACATATTAATTCCTAAGTATCTAAAAAGATTTGCATGTTAGAGTGTTAGACTTACATGGAAAAATAAAATTGCAACATAATATAAATGAATCTTATTATTTGATGCAAACAATCCAGAATATAAGGAAAATAGATGTCCTTCGTCTTGCACATAAGTTGAAATTGGTCCAACCCTTTTAGTTAAGCAGTAAGCAGTAACAAATAAAATAAGAAGATAATAATAATAATAACAGCAGCAAAGTACAGGGACATGTTTTAGGTTAAGATGAAAAAAGATGCAAAACATTACATCCAAAGCCTTCTATGACTTAAACAAGATAAAGCTTACAGCTAAAACATTCAAACATCCAAAGCTTACAGATATCCAACTGCAGAGGAAAATAATCGCATAGCTACACTTGCATATTGCACTCTCAAGTCTCAACTCTAAAAAAAATTATTTAAAACAAACAGCAATGATCCAAAGCTCTCAAACGTGAAAACTTGGCATTGCTCTATCAACAAATTAAGGCAACTATGAACAAATGGGGATGTTATCAATGTGTCTATGCTTAGCATCCAACAAAAAAAAAACCTCAAATGTATCATCAATGTCGATAACATCAGAATTTTCATATATCTTGGATGGCTAGATAGACAAGTCCTACTAACAGCAAAGAATTCAAATCACAGGACACCAATTTAAATGAAATTTCACATACCTCAAAGTCACAAACAACCAGATGAACTGTCTTACAGCATCTGCTGTACCGTGAAACCACTTCTTCCTCGACTCACCAGGCGTTTGAGTGGCTGCTAATACCTATCATGATAAGAGCAGAAAAATTAATAGAAGCACAGGCAGCTAATCAATGGTGTGTTTTTGTATATCATTGCCTAACAATAACTATACTTATTCCCAAATTATAGGTTCTATCAATGTGACTGTTGAGAGATTGAGAATTAAACTGTGTGAGGATGTAAATTTTGTTTATTCCACTGTTGATGCAATTACTCATTGGGACATCAATCTGTCTATATCATCCCCCAATTGGTGGTTAAAAGATCAAGTCAAGTCAACAATCCAAAACAACATGAAAGTGTTAAAAAAAAAATCATTCAGATTTAGATTTAATTCTATTTAAGACAAAGAATTAGCTTACAGCTGGCTTAGCTCTTCTTCTGGTGAGGGGAAAAAGTCGTGTCCCTGCTCCACCACCTAATATGATGGAGGCCACGGTCTTGGACTTCCCCAACTGAGCACCTGATATGCTTTGTTCTAATAATTTGAAGTTAATGTCGAAGAAAAATGATTATGTTTGTACTAATAAAATAGTTCTTAGCCTCATTCTGATTTAAAAGTAAATTAAAAATTTTACATATCAATAATTTTTTTCATTCAAATTTATGTTCAATTTATAATGAATCAAATAATATGTATGGTTACATTATATATTAATGTCTTTTTTTTTTTTTTTTTTTTGAATTATTACAATTTGGGGTTTGACAAGAGGGATATTCAAACTCACAATCCCAACAATGTGTGAGAATCTTATCATCGAGCCAACCTTATTTTGTTTCATTGTTGCAACCTCATCTCATTTATACACTAATGTCAATTTCATGTCATTTGTATACTGATGTTGATTGACACCCAATTTAATATTAAATTTTTAGTTGTTATATATATATATATATAGTCTTTCGATTATCGGTTCGTCCTGACAATAAATATATCAGGATGAAGAATATGGACCATAGATTATGGAGAAATTTTAACTAGTGGTCAAAGTATATAAATCTAGTGGTCTACATTCTTCGTCTTAATATATTTATTGTCAGGACGAAATGATAATAAATCATTTGTATATATATATAAGATCATATTAGACAATTCATGTTTACTATAATTTGGGAGTGCCATTCAATTTTGCTAGTTGTGCTCTTGTATTCAAATACATTCGTTTTCAGTTAGATAGCTATGGCTATAAGCACGCACCCAAAAGCGGGACGTTAACCGCAACAATATACATGCATACAATTGATTTCTTCCTAGGCTATAAATTACTAAAAAATAGCAAAATGAAAACCATATCCTTTCATATAAATTCAATAGCCTCAACTTCATTTTTCAATAACATAGGATTTATATAATCCCATAAACTTTAGTTTCAGGGCCAGCTCATCACCATCCGATCAAGATCTAGTACCACCATGGCCATTCACGGGAAAGATGTCAGGATTTCTTTACTTCTTAGCTTGGCTTTGATCTCTTGTGTGGCCAATGGTGCTGACCATCTTGCTCCTCGTCGCCTTCTCACTAATTTGTGCACTTTTGATGTCACACAGCATGGTGTTAAGGCAGGTGTTGGCCAATGTAAACAAAATGCAGTGGTAAGATTCTTAATTCACTACAAAAAAAGTGACCTATGGTGACACATTTTTTTGTGACAAATTTTAATTGTATCACTGTTGACATTCTTTTGTGACAAATTTTACTATTTGTCATTATGTTTTATTCAATTGAAACTTTTAAAAAATAATTGTCACAATTAGTTACAAAACTTGATAATTTGTGACAAATAATATAATTAGTCACAACATTACCTTTTTAAAAGGAAAGATTTTATTTTATAAATAATTAGGTTTTTAAAAGGTATCAGAATCAATTAATATTTACATTAAAAAAAATCAATTAATATTTCCTTTAAAAAAAAAAATCCACAAAAAATAAAAAATAAAAGTAACACCACAGTCATGTTGTGTTTTTTTTTCCCTTCTTTTTTTTTTTTTTTTCCTTTACCTTAATAACACCTTTTAGGTTTGAAACAGTGTTTTATCAGAAGAAGTACCAAGATTATAGAGAAAATTTTGTCTAGATAAAAATATAAGTTTATCTCGATTTTTTTTAGGGTTTGTTTTCTTATACTTGTTTTTCAGGGTCGGAATCTCAAATTCAAGTTTCATGTATTGAAAGTGTCTTTCAATAAGGTATGTTTTTTTTTTTTTTTGAATGTAGAATCGTATATAGCTATTTAGAGAGGTTTTTTTAAACTTTAATTTGTTTTCAATTTTTTAAGGAACCTATTATTATTATTTCATGATTTATAGTTGTTTATTCTTAGATTTCCACATTATATGTCAATATTAGTTTATGTGCTTACTAACTGTTTGATAAAATGATTCTTATGGAACAATCAATTGTTTGATGCAGCATTGAAAGAAAACTCTTAAGCTTCTCTTTTTCTTGACTTCATTTTTTAGGGTTTGTTTTTTGGTACTTGTTTTTTCAAGGTCAGAATCTCAAATTCGAGTATCATATATTGAAAGTGTCTTCAAATAAGGTATGATTTTTTTTTTTTTTTTTTTTTTTTTTTTTTTTTTTTTTTTTTTTTTTTTTTTTTTTTACATTTAGGGATGTTTTTTAACTCTAATTTGATTTCAAATTTTTTAAGGAATCATTATTATTATTTCATGATTTATAGTTTTTGTTCTTAAATTTTCACAATATATGTCAATTTAGTTTATATGCATACTAACTGTTTGATAAAATGATTATTATAGAACAACCAATTTTATATGCATACCAATTGTTCAATAAAAGAGTTCAAACACTCAATAAGATATTTGATATTTGACTGGATGAATAGATTGACATTATGAAGGACTTTATATGAAGATGAATAGATTAACAGTTCCAATAAGTTTTATACTTGGATATCAAACTTATAGAATTTATTTTATACTTGTACTAAGTTTTGTCAGTATTATTGCATTTTTCATCGCTTTTATTTTGGTGACTTTACTTTGTTCTCACCATTTTTTTTTTCTTCATGTCTTCATGTATATAGGTTTCTCTTGCAAAACCTAAAGATTCTTTAGTTACCTAACAATTGACATTGGATCATTGGCTACTAATATTTCACAATCAAGACCTCGAAAGTTTCAAGTTTTTGGTTATGCAGTTGGAAGTTATGGTGTGTGACCTAAAACTTATGTTAACTTAGACTAGCCGGCTTACATTTGTTATTTAGTTGAAATTATTACTTTACTTCACTAAATGTAATTTAAACTAAATACATATGTTACATTGACTAGTCCAATGGAGCAGTCTTAATTCAAACGATTATGAGTCATGCCTGTATAATTAATGAGTTTATTATTTCATGGCAGCAATCCAATAGAAGAAATGCTAATATACAAACATCTTAATGGAGGAAATGAGTTTTTTTACCAACTCATACGTCCTGCCAATCACCTCCTCTTCAGTCACATCTCAATGTCATCTAAATCCGGTAGCGGGAAATGAAGGATTGCTGCAACGCCGGTCAATTGTCCCAATTGTTCGCCTGAGACATGCATTGGCGAAAATACATGAGCAGTGCCCCCAGATTTTTTAGCTGAGTTGACCAAATTAACATACTTCTTCCTTGCTGCTACATCAGCATTCCTGAAAATACTTTGAAAGATGTTAGATTACTTTTGTATCAATTCGATATTATGTTAATTTTTGGATATTTTTTAATGGAATGATTATTTATGGAACTCAATGTCATTCAATGAGTGACATGTTTTATTTGGTTATATTTTTATATTTTTTATTTTTTTATACATTTTAAATTTATATTAAATTTTGACAATTGATTAAATTGTTACTATATATCTATATAGTAACTTAATATTGATATTGTTAATTGTCACTAAGTCTGCGTTGTAGTGACAATTATTATATGGTTAACTTAATTGTCACTAGGTTTGTCTGTAGTGACATAATTTTAAGATGGTTATTTGTCACTAGATTTGTGAATAGTGACACTTTTTAAACAATAAATTGTCACTAAGAATATGTACAATGACAAAATCTTCAAACGGTTAATTGTCACTAAATACTAATATAGTGACACAATTTTTATTTTGTCACTAATTAAGGTCAAGTGATAATATGTCACTAAAAGTTATGATTTGTGACAAGTACCAAAAAACTGTCACAAATACTTTTAGTGACGGGGGCAAAAGTGACGAATTGTTACTGACACTTTTTTTGTCACAATACTGAATTTGTGACAATTTCTTCACTTATAATGACAAATATTTTTTGTCACTGTAGGTCCATTTTCTTGTAGTGATTAGAAATAATTGCTTATTTGTTTCTTGTTATACATGAAAAAAAACCTGAAATGAATTTCGTAACCCACAAAATTAAAATATTTTCTTGAATTAACCTGTAGTGATGAATATATGATGTGTGCATGTGTATATGTGCAGGCACTTACTAAGGTTTGGGTGCAAGCATGCCAATCTGTTGCTCCAGCGAAGGTTCTTATTCCCCTAGGAACATTTGAGATGTCACCAGTGCTTTTGGAAGGACCATGCAAGAACCCTATAATCTTTGAAATTCAGGGTACCCTAAAAGCAGACACAGACAAGAATGCGTATACAGATCATACCTGGTTTGCTTTTGAAAAAATTGATGGTTTGCAAGTTACTGGCAGAGGAACGTTTGATGGACAAGGCGCAAGTTTCTGGTCATCCAGTAAATGTGACCACCAAAATGACTGCCATCTTGAACTCCCATCTGTACTGAGCATCAATATTATTAGAGAAAAAAATAAAATTACCCTTGAAAAGTATTGAAATAATGAATGTGTTTGTTTCTTTGTTTTATGCAGTCAATTAAATTCTGCAAAGTGACAAATACTGTTATTTCTGGGTTTACTTCTCTCAATCCACCAGCATTTCACATGCACGTAGTTGACAGCACCGGCTTCACAGCACACAGCCTCACCATTACTGCCCCGGATGAGAGCCCTAACACAGATGGTATGCACATAAGCAATTCTTGTAACGTCAAAGTACTCAACTCCAAAATCGGAACAGGTGACGATTGCGTTTCCGTTGGACAAGGTAACACTGACGTCACTATCTCCGGTATCCAATGTGGCCCTGGACACGGTATCAGGTATTTAATTAAACTGTCACATATTTTTAACAATATTGAAGATCCAAAATAAATATTCGTCAAATGGTCTCATGCATTTGTTTTATGGAGCAGCCTTGGCAGCCTTGGCAAGTACAAGGATGAGAAAAGTGTGAACAAGGTTTTGGTGACCGATTGCAAATTCACTGGAACCACCAACGGAGCTAGGATCAAGACCTGGCTTAATTCGCCTAATCTGAAAGCAACCGGTATCACTTTCCAAAACCTCGTCATGGATATGGTTAAGAACCCCATCGTAATTGATCAGGAATATGGCTCCAAAAGTCCTGTGGTAATTAATTTATATATGTTCTTAAATTTTTGCAACTTAATTCAATAATTTTAAAATAACAATTAATTTTCTTGGTGATTTATGATCATTTATGTTGTATATATGCTACAGCCATCAAACGTTCTACTCAGCGACATTCATTTTAGGAACATTACGGGTACTTCGATTTCGGACGCAGCTGTTAATGTAGTGTGCAGTAAGACGTTTCCTTGCTGTGTTGATATGGCTAACATTGATTTGGTCTACAAAGGCATTGATAAACTACCTGAGAAACTTGAGTGTGCGAATGCAAAATTGACGTTCACAGGAAAACAGAACCCAGCACCTTGTCCCTGCCGCCAATGATCGGATGATGATATGATCTTTTTTTTTATTTTCGTCAAATGTACATTTGACGAAAATAAAAAATAAATAGATATTGTATTATAAATGCTGTTTGAAATGTGAAAGAAGAGCTAATTGGCCCTCTTTTGATTAATTTCTTCATGTTTTTCATTGAATTATATATGACATTAATTAATTGATCCTTGCAGAAAAATTTAAATTATAAAAACAAACTGGCTTTGGAAAAAAAAATATTATTAGAAAAATAGAAATTAAATTACAAGGATATTAATGAAAGTTGAAACCAAAACTCCTCATGAATTGCTGATTAAAACATCCCGGAGGAGTAGAGGGCCATCACAACAAACAAAATCTAAACAATTGAGACCCTCGTTAACAAGAAAAGCAAGCTACCACGATCACCTTCAATGGATTTTAGTTATTTTTGAAGACCTTCCTTTAGCAATTGAAGCTTAATCAAATTAATTATGCCTTCTTTTCTTTCTTTTAGTTTAGTAACTACGTACATAAATAAAGTTTTCGTTTTCATTGTCCACAACGTGTTGTTCAATCGATACAAATTGAGATCAAGGATACAAATTGTGACCCCAATCTCACAAATATTTCGATTCTAGCAAACGATGACACTATAGCTTCAATCCGATTAATTTTTATCAAATTAGTATTTACAATTTATGAGAGTCATTCTAGCTATATACGACATCCTTGATTAGTAATAATAAGATAAATAAATTATTTTGGTAACTGGTAACTAAATAAATTAGTATAATTCGAATTAAAGTATAATCTACTGCTCACAGATAGGGTCACAATGCCCAATATGGGGAGAGTTTAGTGTGTCCTGTGAAGAACCCGCAAACTTTGAAAGTTTGTTTGTTTTTTATTTATTTATTAATATTTATTTCCCAGTAGTTTGCGACATTTAAATAAGTAATTAAATTGGTCCTCATGGTTTTTCCAAATACCAAATTATTCCCGATTTTTCAGAAATTATTATTGAGTTTTGTTCACGGAATACATTTTTATTTCCTTCTATTTCTTATGCATTCATAGTCTATATGAGGGATGGACTGTCGTTGAGATTCCTTTCTAATTTATTTTTTTTAAGTATAAAATAAATAAATAAAATAATGATATATTTCCTAATAAAAAGAAGGAAGACCGTGTAGCGGTGGGACTAGGAGTGTTTGAGGTATTTATATGTTGTTTTCTTCAGACTTTCTTCCTGACTCATGAGGCGATGTGACCTATTTTATTTTATCTTATATTTTTCTTTTTCTTTTTTTATAATTATTCTCTCCTCCCCTTTCCCAAATTTACATAAATTTAATTTGACTTAATTCTTTATCAACACCAAGAATCGATCTTCCAATTTTATATGGTTTTATAAATATTATAAATTTAAATATTTTATTTTGTTTTGAAATTTTATAATTACTATAATTTTTAGTTTATAAAATTTTATGAGTAATTTAATTTCAAATTCAAAAACTAACAATATTGTTTGATGAATTTTTTGATGTTTTGGTTGAAATTTTCATGCATGCTTATTATTGTTAGGAACTCTAGACTGACACGTCGGTAATTTGTGATAACGTGCTCACACACGTCATCAATTTGGGTGTGTTTTTTAAAATTGTTTCCTGGTGTGGACTCTCGTTTTAAAAAAAAAAAATGGAGGCTCTCTAGGTAACTGTGCAAAAAAAAAAATCGGTGATCCAATGGCGTTGACGATCCACTATCAAAAAACGAGGCAAAATTTCACATAAGTCCTACATTTTTGGTGATTTGTCACCTTTACAAATATCTTTCCAAATCCATCACTTTAGTCCTTACTTTTTTCAAAACTCATCACTTTAGTCCATTTGATCAAATATGTGAAAGTCAACTATTTAAAAACCTGTGAAAGTACATTTTTACTCCTATTACTATTTAATTTAACTAAAATGATTATCTTAACTTTAAATTAAAATGAAAAATAATAAAATTCTCAATAATAAAATTCTCAATAATAAAATCTTAAATAAATATATTACAAAAAAAAGCTTAAATAAATAATTAAAAAATCCAATAATTTTTTCTTATTTTGTATTTTTTTCATAATGGATTTTTATTTAGCTAAAATGATTATCTTAGCTTTAATTGATTTTTTTTTTTCATAATTTTTTTTTTTTTTGGTAATATATTTATTTAAGATTTTATTATTGAGAATGTTATTGTTTTAATTTAAAGCCAAGATAATCATTTTAGCTAAATAAAAATCAATTATGAAAAAAATACAAAATAAGAAAAAATTATTGGATTTTTTAATTATTTATTTAAGCTTTTTTTTGTAATATATTATTTAAGATTTTATTATTGAGAATTTTATTATTTTTTATTTTAATTTAAAGCTAAATTAATCATTTTAGCTAAATTAAATAGTAATAGGAGTAAAAATGTACTTTCACAGGTTTTAAAATAGTTGACTTTCATATATTTGGTCAAATGAACTAAAGTGATAAGTTTTGAAAAAAGTAAGAACTAAAGTGATGGATTTGGAAAGACATTTATAAAGGTGACAAATCACCAAAAATGTAGGATTTATGTGAAATTCTGCCAAAAAACAAAGAAGAAGAAGAAGATTGTCATACTTGCCTCTGCAACCCAGGTTATCTCTCTCTCTGTAAAAGCACCAATCTTGTGATAGTTATTAGTGTCGATTCCTGGGCACAAGTATCTGGTATCGATTTTCAAAGTAAAAATGTGTTTACACGCAAGTAAATTGAGGTATGTCTTTCAAGACTTTTTAGCTTCAAATTAGTCCATTGCAACCAAAATTTTTTTTTTTTCTTTTATTGAATCTTTTCCAGATTACTTCAAATTACTGCATTTCGGTTTATGATTTCCATGTTTTGCTTTGGTTTCTTGTTCCTTGCCTGTTTTAGTTTCTTCATTTTGTTCTTCAATTTTTATTTTTTTTTTAAAAGCAACAAACTAATTCAACAGAAAGGCACCAAGCCAGGAAAACAACAAACAAAAACGAACCACCCAACAAGAAGGGCAAGAAACAACCAAGACTACAGCACCCAAACACCAACCCAGACAAAAACAGAGAAGCACAGCAAAAACAGGGGAACCAGCCAGCAGAAAGAAACGAGCAAAACAAATCATACATCACTCCAGCACAGAATCTCATTACCATGGACCAAACCATTCTTAGCTAAGGAGTCTGCAAAGGAGTTTGAATTTCTAGGACAAAACTCCACCACCGTTTGACTGAAGCTTTCCAACCAACTGCAGATGTCTCTAATAGTCTTTTCCTGACTACCACTCTCAGCAGCCCTGCCATTCACCTATTCAACTGCTGTCTTCAATTCGAATCACTCATAATAATAATAGGCCTTGCCATCAATTCCGGATTAGACCCAATCAACTCACAAGCCTTCAAAATTTTGTTCTTCAAATTACTGATTATGCAAATGTAGTGTAAGAGGATTCATTGTTGAAGCTTAACAATTTTTTCTTGTTTCATTGATATTCACTTGTTGCACATATATACAAGTTACTAAACTACAGTTCTACAAGTAATCTTTATTGTGACCCAATTCACATCCCCAATCGCGCAAGCCATTTCAATGTAGAAACTAGAAAATAAACTGTAACTTGTAATTGCATCTGTCTTCTTGACACTTGACAACCACTAATATATTGGAAGAAAGAAAATTCTTTGGAAAAATTAATGCAAAGTTAGCTGATATTATGATATATAGAGCTTGATTTGGTTTTTTGTGGCTGAGAATAGCATTTGATGTTATCAAAAAACAAGTCAACTTTGTTGTCGTTTGACAAGCTTCAATGACTTTTATGTACCCATTATATCATAAATTTGATTGCTTGGTAAAAGTAATCAAATATGATGCTAAATAATTGGATTGGAAGAGCAAGAAAGCGAATTTAGATACTATTATGATTTATGAACCTTTAAGGCTTGAAAAGCTTTGCATCAGTAATTGGTTAATCTTCTGAAGCTTAATATCATTCTAGTTTTTAGGATCATTCTGCAGGTTGAATTTCCGATATTCCAAGATCTTCCTCAGCTGCTGACTCCATTAGGAACCTTGTTTTATACTCAGGGATGCCCTTGCTTATTACTGTTCTTAGTGCAATGGCAAAATGTTTTCTTGTTAAAGCTTGTAAATTGATCTTCATTGCACTGTGTACAGCTTAATCGAGTACCATTGGTCGATAGATTAACATCACTTGCGCTAATGGCTGCAGGTATATATATAATATAGTGTCTTGTGCTCATTTTACAACGGTTGTTCTTCGTTACTTTGTGACTTCTTTTCTCACATGGATCCATCTTCTGATCTCAGTAATTGACTTTGACAACACTGATGTACGTAGCTTGGAAAAAATATGATTCTGGTAAGAATCCTATTCATTGCTGTTGAATTCCATCGCCGGATAATTTATTTATCATTACTTGAATACATTCACCGATGACTAGCTGAAGCATCTTATCTAGAGGTTTGATTTGTAGTTACCGCAAGGGAGCTTTTCAAATAGTTTGGATGCTCTATCGGGATGTTTATCGGCCCATTGTTTCAAGTAGGTCTGTTTGCTCCTGCAGAGAAATGTAGTGCTGCTGCAACTTTGGGAATTCTATACTACATCCTTGCTCACCAGGTTTGATCGATTCAATTCTGGGGAACAACTCTAATTCGTTTCTTTCTAGTCTATTGTTTTTGCTCGTAATCAACTCTTCTGCATTAACTTTTCTCTCTTTGATTGTGGATTGTGGTTGCTTTTTATTGATGGAAACAGAAAAACTTCGATTTGGTATGGTGTCGGGGAACACTTAAAGAAAAGATTTTTGAGCTGTGGATGGATTCCATGAGAACTAGAGATTGTGAATTTCTTTATGGTAGAAAAGTGACAGACTTTGTACTTACTGAAGAAACAGGTAGTATTTCAGATGTAGTTTGTGGCAAGGAAAAATATAACGCTGATGCGGTCATCTTGGCTATTGGTATCTCCATACTTCAAGAACTTGTCAAGAACAGGTATGTTATGTCGTCTCACGTTCCATCTCTCCGAATTTTCGATTACTTCCTGCAAGTGAAATGCGTTTTTGCTTAATTTACCTGGCTCATGAAGCTATCCTGTTTTGACACAACCCATATATGACTTTTCAGGCCAGCAAATAACAGTTTTGATCATGCTTGAATTTTGTAATTAATCATCAATTGGATGTATGTGATAGAACCGAGGCACAACTTGCATCGGTTAGGCATGAAGCCCTGAACCGATTGAATTTTGCTTCGGTTGGGGCTGGACCGATACAAAATTTCATCGGTTCAGGCCAAACTGCATCTTCGCATCTGATATAAAATGAGATGTTGAACAGTGTGTATAGGCTTGCATTTCTGTTAGTATCAAGAAATTTATAATATTATAAATTTCTTCTAATGCATTCCAAATTAGTCATCAAGAAATTGTTAATTCAAATAATTATAGAATGAATTAGTTTAATGAAACAATTTTCAAATTCAAAATAATGAAACTTTAATAATTCTAAAGATTAACCATTCAACCTACGGATTCAATTCTTTATCAAATTGCAATAAAGAAGAAGAAATTAAATAAACTTAATGTATATATAAATATAAATGCAGTCTACCCCTTCAAGCACACATTATGCCTTTTTCGTTTTGGTGCTCGTTCTCCTGCCTCAACCATACCAAAATCCCGCAACAGCTCTCCTGGCAACAAAAAATGGAAAACTTAAAAAAAAAAATTGATAAAAACCGAAATATCCAGCCATTGAAACTAATACAAATTGTTAGAAAACATGCATATATCATACATATACAGATTAAATTAAAATAATCAATAGAAAACATGAAACCAGAATCAAGAAAAATTACTGATAATTGTTATTTGTGACGTCTAACTATCAATATAAAACGAAATCAGATACCTTGATCACTTGTGACGACGTTGGTGTAAAAGTTAGGGGACACAACATTCTCCACGTACACATGCGCATTATAACGTCTGATACCATCAAAAACAGTGGGCCTATATGTTCGTTCATTTTTTTCATAGCCAAATAACCATCCATCATCATCTAAAGTTAGAAACAAGAATCCATGGTTTTTCTTCCGAATTCTGCTCATGTCTGGCTTCTTTTTCTTTGGTATCGAAATTCTAGTCCAAGATTGTTCGACACCATATTCCTTCATAATCCAAAATTCGCTGAGACTATGATTGAATATGCAAAGATAGTCTCCCAACATTATAAACTTAGTTAACATATGAAGTAGAAGTAGTTGATTAGGTATTGATAAAGTTTTCAACTTCTCTTCGACAAAATCAAATGCCACAATCTGTCTGGAAAAATGCTTAAGCTTGTAATCAAACACATCAACCACCCAATGAACTGCTCCGTTGAGTGGGATGCCATGCAACCAATGAAAAATCTGTCTTTCAATACTAAAAGGAAAATCACATTTAATAGTTTTCCAAGAATTGTTTCTTAGAGAGAAAATCTGTATGATTTTTCTTTTAATAAAAACTCTAACAAACTTGTAGTCATCTATGGATTCAGCATATCCAAAGCCATGTAATGTGGAGACCATATCATAGGATTCTTTCTCGGATTCTATTTTGGGTATTTTCTTGAACTCTCTAGTCGAAGGATTGTGTACGAAAAATTCATGATCAGGACGATTATATTCATGATCAGGAGGATTATTCATTTTAAGGCATAACAATAACAACCCATTAGAAGAGTCAGATACCAAAAAACGAGGAGTAGTAAAAGGTTGATGATCATATTCTTCCTTAAATGGACAATCATGCTTGATCGGAACAACTTTACGATAAGATGATGATGGTTTCTGCATAAGAGATGATGTTTTAGGATCTACATGGTAAAGAGATGCACTATTATTAAGAAGAAATTTTTGTCTTCCCGTTCGAGCCATGTGCAATTTGATAAATTGAGAATGGGTGATTAAAACTAACCAGGATTTAGATACACACTTGAATCGACATAGAGATCTCACCGGTAAGTATGAGAGTACGTCGACCACCAGATCCGGTAGAATAGTCGACGACATATATGGCGGCTGGATTCTGAAAACTATGCTGCAAAAACCCTACTACCGTTTCTATATATATGTAGAAGAAGCAAGAAAAAATTAGAGAGAATTCCTAATAACAATATATATATATATATATATATATATATATATATATATGGGGAAGGATCGGAAGACACAATTTTTGACATAAGAATTGACAGGATTTTATAACAATTAGATTATTAAGATGTGGATGGCTAGGATCCATTGAATTTATTTATTTTTCCTCTCTCCATATTAATATTTTTTATCTCCTCTTTTCTCTCTTCAAGATTCTCTTTCCTAAATTTACTATTTTCTCTTCCTTACATTTTTTTTCTTCCTATCTTTTATGTCTTTCTCCCCTCTGGTATTTTTTTTTTATATATAAATATTGTCAAAAATATACACACACAAAAATTAAACCGAAACAATTGGGATTAAACCAAAACAATTGTTGTACAGAATACAAAACGAAAATATAATATTAATAATTCAAAAAATAATATATATATATATATATATATATATATATAAGCAACTAAATCATGATTCACGGATACAAGGATTTGTCAGTGTCATATATATAATGAAATAGTGTCAGTGTCATACTTATAGAGTTATAGGTTTTTTTTTTTTTTTTTTTTTTTTTTTTTTTTTTTTTTTTTTTTTTTTTTTTTTTTGAATTATTAGAGCATCTCCAATGTTGTGCCATTTTGTTGTACCAATTCTAAAATTTGGCACAGAGTACAAAAACTTTCCTCCAACGCAGTGCCAAATGCTGTGCCAAATTTGGCACACAATATAGCATATGCTAAATTTGGCACGTCAATAAATGCTTATTTTTTAATTATAAAAATATCATTAAAATAATTTAAATTTAATATACATTAATGATATTTCAATCAAAATTTATTTCATCTGCAACATTTCTATAGAAATTCAATGTTCTTCCATTTTTGTCTTTTCATTTTCATTTTTTTTATTCATCTCCAAATTTCATATCTTCCATTTGTATATACAAAAATATTTTTTCAATGGAAGAGAATCAAAATCTTTCAAAACGTAGAAAATCATTTACAAATAACCAAGATGTAGCCATGTGCAATGCTTGGTTGGCCATCACCCAAAATCTCATAGAAGACAATGGGAGCAAAGGAAAGAGACAAAAATAATGGCAACCTAATTCGTGTTCTAGAATCTGGTCTGAAGCAAAAAAAAAAAAAAAAAATCTCAGAGAAGACAATGGGAGCAGGGGAAAGAGACGAAAATAATGGCAACCTAATTTGTGTTCTAATTCCAAAAAAAAATTAATGAATGCATTAATGGTATTATTTGACTTTTATAATTTTAATTAATAAAATAATAAAATAACATTTTAATCAAAATTGTGCATTTGAGCACAATGCTAAATTGTTGTACCAAATATAGCATTTAAAATTTTTTTTTTATGCCAAATTTGGCATTGGCAATAACACATGCATTGGAGATGGTCTTATATTTTTTGTTTTGTATTGTACTGCTATTTTTTTTTTTTTGTTTAATTCCTACTCTTGCAGTTTTTTTATAGGTTTTAATTTTTTTGTTTCATGTGTTGAAAGACGACTAATTTATCAATTTCGTTTTTGTTTGATTTTTATGTAATGAATTATGAATTAAAAATATATATATATACCAGAAGAGAGGTAAAAAAATATATATATAAGGAAGAGAAAACGGTAAATGTAGGAAAGAG
This sequence comes from Acer saccharum, assembly GCA_030490815.1. Taxonomy (NCBI): domain Eukaryota; kingdom Viridiplantae; phylum Streptophyta; class Magnoliopsida; order Sapindales; family Sapindaceae; genus Acer; species Acer saccharum. The sequence continues at coordinate 2,346,266 of CM059870.1, read as the reverse complement.
AATTTTGAAGAGAGAAAATAGGAGATAAAAAATATTAACATGGAGAGAGGAAAAATAAATAAATTCAATGGATCCTAGCCATCCACATCTTAATAATCTAATGGTTATAAAATCGTGTGAATTCTTGTGTTCCTTATCGTGAAATCTCCCAAATAACACCATATCAACAAGTAGTTCAACTACAAGGTAGTTGCCTTGGTGGTCCAAGGTTTGGGGATAAAAACCCAAATTCCTTGATTCTACTCCCGGCAATTGCACTTGGTCCCTAAACTTTAAAGTTTGGCATGGAAATGTTCATAGCTGGATTTTTGTAATTTGGTAGAAACACATTGCAGAAAACAATAGTTGATACATTATTATTAGAGTGGTTCTATACTTCTATATATCGCCAACCAAAATAGTCATAAAAAAAAAAATTAAAAATTAAAAAAAAAAATTAATAATTTACATTTTACCATATATAAAATGTCAAGATTAACCTTAAATATTAATAACTATTTCAATTAAGGGGGTGTATTCAATTTAAATTGTTTCTCTTCCAACTCACACAAAATTAAATGTGGATGAAGAATTCTAAATCAAACAAATTATGAACATAAACCTGACAAACCTATCAAATAATCTAAACCTGAACATAAAATATAAAAAAAAATACTAAAAACCTGAAACTGATAAACTAATTCCTATTACAGTATTCATAAAACACATTTTGGAAAAAGGCAAGGTTCAAATAGGTGAAAAAAGTGGAAGCACAATCCTGACTAAGGGCTTTAAATTGTTGGCAGCAATATGGTTGAATTAATGCCACATTCTGATAGTGATACGCTTCATCAACCTGAGCCATGCAGGCGTACGAGTCCAAGAACTCCTGGAGACAGCTTTGTGCTCTAGGATCCATATACGGAATTGGAGGGAGTTGAATTGATGGATGCTGAGGTTGAGGTGGATTCCTGACAACAGGTGCTGAAGGCGGATTCCTGCCATGGTGGTGGTGGCCGCTGTGGTGATGAGATGGTGGAGTTTTGGGTTGTTGTTGTTACGAAACAGGGCAGGTACAAATGCTACCACTACCATCAGGACTTGTATCGATTGTTCCTGTTACAACTCTGCCATCGACGGAACAGGTACAGTAGCTGTATCCAATATCTGAGGCCGCCGAAACGAACGAAACCATCATAAGAAGCACAACCACGAGAACTCCCTTCATCATCATGCTTGCAAAAAACTCAACTTTTAACAATTTTTTTGATCAGATTCAGGGCAATAAATTGTTCAAGTGCAACCAATTTGTACAGGTATTCTTGATCAAGGTTTTTTTAGATGCTTATTACTTGTAGTGTTAAATGTTAATTTGTGCATTTTTCGTTAGCTTTCTAATAACCCGTAGAATGTAATCCCCCTTATCAGGATCCCAAGTAGTTGTCATTAAACCAGATATGATCCCAAATAGTTTGCCAGACAGAGCCCTTATTGAATACATTGGAAGCCTAACCTTGCATCATCAGCATTTGCTGCAAAACCATCTAAAACCTGCCTGCTTCAAATCAGAAAAAAACATTCCTTGATCAGACCTCAGGGGCATCGCAAGTGTCACGAGCGAGAGGGCTACTGCCGGTGCAAATAAGCAAGCTGTCATAATGGGATCTGTTACTTCTTTTACTTCACCATCTTCCACTGCTATTCAGGTATGCTTTGTGTTATTTACTTGCCTTTCAATTAAGTTAGAGTTGTAGTTGTCACTTTTCATTTTTTTTCTCTGTTATACTTATAGTTGTCACCTACAACATTAGATGCAAAACCATGTGATGGTGTTGTAGGAAGGGCCTTCAAGACTATTGACATGTTAGGTTCTGGTGGGAAATCGTCAAATTAGAATTAGCAAAAAATTATATATACATTCATTTTCAAGTGTACTCATTTGCAAACTTCTGATAAATATTGGAGCATGTGAATGTAATAAAACTGTACCCTACACTTAGCAACCCACTTCCTATGCATAAAATTGAATTCCTATGAATGAAATGACACCTATCAATTTCGAAACTTTCGGTACTTGTAATTAGATTTAAGAGGCAAGGGAATGTGGGATGCCTCATGCCTGCACTCTTCCTCCAGAAATTTTGTGGATTTTAATTACTTGGGTCCCCCTTGAGTCTTGAGTTTGCATTCTAATTTTCTGTCCGCAGATAATATATTCCTTGATTTTAAGTTTATATGTTAAAAATCCATAAAAGCTTGAGTTTGTTTGAGCCACATAAGTTTGTCATTGTTTGGTTAGTTCACCAGAACATGTTGGGGCCAACATGCTATTTGTGTCTTCCTCTGCCAAATCATTTTCCCTTGCCAAATTGCTGAGCCATTTATGTTCATGAAATAGATATAAGACCTACAAGATATATTCTATTAACTTGATCTCGATTCGACTTATCTTTTCCTGTGGTTCTAAGAGTCCTGAAATAAAGATTAAACAACTCGGGACCATTTCTTTCTTAAACTACTAACAAGCCATCAATGCAAAACAACCATTACTTCAAACTATAGCACATGGTTATGCACCCATGAACACTTACACATGGAACCCACATGTAAACCGGTATTATCTAGCCTTCTGATATAAAGCCAATTCATTTGCATATCCATCCACTCAACTCAAATCTTCTCCATTTCAACAATAACCAAATCTCTTCTCAATTCTCATACTTTTTTTTTTTTTTCTCCAGTTCACAAATTAACCACACACAAAATGATGATCAACCCCAAGAAGCTCATCAAGCTTGCAAGGAAGTGGCAGAGAGTAGCTGCCTTGCGAAGGAAAAGAATTTCACTACCTGGACTCAATACAGCAGTGGCCGATAAGGGCCATTTCGTTGTCTACACAGCTGATCAAAGACGATTCGTGCTCCCCATATCGTATCTGAGCAATCAAATATTTCAGGAACTCTTGTGGATGTCCGAGGAAGAGTTTGGCTTGCCCAGCAATGGACCTATCACACTACCTTGTGATGCAGTTTTCATGGAGTATGCAGTGTCTTTGATCCAAGGATGTGTTGATAGACATCTGCAAGAAGCTTTGGTTGTGTCTATAGCTAACAGTAGATGCTCATTAATATTGTCTCATTCTCTTCATCATGGACAAACTAACCAGCCATTGCTTGTTTGTAGTTGTTAGTTGATGATCACTTTGATCTGACAATTTTTTTGTAAATGACCAGTTTAATGAAATATTATACAAGTTTCTACCAAGGTTTTTTATTTTGCTAATATGGAAGATTCAAACTGTTGAAGCGCAATCCTGATTAAGTCCTTTAAATTGTTGACAACAATACACACATTCGCGTTTACTAATTCCTGAAGACAGGTTTGTGCTCCAGAGTTCAAAAATGGAAGTGGAGGAAGCTGAATTATGGATGGTGGTTGATTCTCGCTCGGGGATGGTATTGGCGGATTCTTTTTGCCAGGAGATGGTGGATTTTTGATCGGGGTCGTCAGAGTTTGGGGTGGTTGTTGATCACCATTGCAACTACAATAACTGATACTTTCGTCAGGACTCATAATGGGTGTTCCGTAAACTAATACACCATTAACGTAACATGTACAGTAGCTATATCTAACTCCCCAAGCTGAAAGTGAAGAAACCATAAACAGCACAGCTGCAACAACAGCAACAGCTCCCTTTCATTTGTCGGTCTTTGTGCTTGAAATTAAACTCAATTACTCAAACTTAAAGTTTCTATTAAACAATTTATAATAAAATTTCAGTTTGTTTAAAACTTTAGCATTATTTATCTATCTTATCTCTTATCAGATATAATTAGATTTTTTTTACATCAGTTTTATTCTAATTTTTTCTTAATTATCAGGATTACAGTATGAATTTATCTTCAAATTTAAGATATATCCTTGTTTTATTTATTTATTTAGATAAATTAACAATTTAAAAGTTTGTTAAGAGATGTTTTTGATATAACATTGAATTGCTTATGAGATAACATTTTATGTTTAAGCCAATTTTATCTAATTTTCTCAACTGAATCACCCTCAACTTTTAGAAATTTTCGGTTTATATGATTCGGTTTTTAATATTAAATTGATCTACAATCACTTTACTTCAAAACATGAATGAAGATATAGCTTATGTTTATGATCCTTGAACCGAGTGCCTCAATTAGGTATATATATTCATAATGCGGTTGAACTTAAAATGTTAAGATCAACCGAACCATATTTTCAAGTATTCATAATATGGTCTCAAAACAGAAGTTCTAACATCAATACAATAGTGAACCAAGAACAAAGAAAATAACAATGAACTTCAGAAAGAAAAAAAAAAAATAATAAATAAATAAATAAATAAATAAATAAATAAATTTCTCAAGAACCAAAAAGAAAACAACAATAACTGGTGTAATTTTGACATGTCGAAAACTTGATCATTGAGAATGCATTTTGGATCGGGTTGGTTTTTGGTGGTTTCGAATTGAGATCCGAATGGTTGTGGCGCAGGTATTATGGGCCTTTGGGCCCAACTCTAATTAGAGACTACTAATTACTAAACGCACCGTCGAAATTAACATTGCATATACGTATTTGTTTTTTTTATGAGAATATAAAATCATTTGCATTAAACGAAAATTAGATTGTAATTCAAAATTTTAAGATTGTATTATTAATATTTCTAATATTTAGAAATGTGTATTATTTAGAATTTACGGTGTTTTATTTATAAATGAAGTTCTCTATGAATTTCAAGTATGATCTAAGAATGAAAAAACAATTTTTTTTCAACTAAATAAATAAAAATATACATGGTCAAATGGGGGATTGGAGACGGAGAAATGGGTAAGAACGGGTGTAACAACCTAGACCCACAAAGTATATATTGTTCACTTTATACTTCACACAAACGTCTTTCACTCATGGCTCAAAACACAGAGACTAAAACTTTTATAAGTTATGGGCCTTACTTACTAACGATATGAGATGTAACGATCCAAACACAATCAAAATAAGGACCTAAAAATAATTAGGGGTGTGTATGATCCGATCCAATCCAATCCAATACGATCAATTGGATCGGATCGAATCCAAAAAGGTGATTAAATTGGATTGGATCATAAATTCTAAAATCCATCAGATCGAATTGGATCTTAGATTTCCGTTTAGAAATCTGTCGAATCCGCCAATCCGTTTAAAATATCAGGTCTTATTTTTATACTGAGCAATTTATTTTATCCACTACTTTCTAATGTAAAGGCCCAACCCAAATACAATTTATAATGTTAATATTTTGGGTTTTTTTTCTCAATTTCTCTACAGCCAACAATCCACCGTCTTCTTTTTTTCTAATCTTCTTCATCAACATCACGGCTTATTAAGTTTACATTTTGAGCTGATGTATAATGTTTATAAACTTTTTGAATTATATAAAATTTACAAGTTTTGTCAAGTATATTTTTTTTAATGTTAATTTTATTTGAATCAATTAGTAATGTTTGAATAATTTATTTGATTTTATTTATTTCAGATTATAACTTTTATATATTAAGAACGACTTTATATTAATTCGATCCATCGGATCATATCAGATCGAATTGAAGTATTTTACAATCAGATCGGATCAAATAGTAATCGGATCGAATCTCGCTATAATTTTGGATTGGATCGGATAGTAATTTCTTCGATCCAATCGTATCTTGGATCATGACAAATCCATTGGATCCGATCCGCCGCACACCCCTAAACATAATCACAAATCCATATTGGGTAGTGACCCCACTCTAATACCATATGTAACAGCACAAATCGTATATATTTTGTCTGCTTTGAGCTTCACACACGTGTTGTTTACCATCATTTATTTGCTTTGGATTATAGGTTTCACATACACATTCTTCACCCGTAACCTAAAATGTATCTACTTAATTAAAAGAGATTCCAAAGTTTATATATAAAATCATAAACCTCATTTGATACGATGTGAGACGTGAGATGTGACAACTGGAATACCTCTCTCAAATGCCTCCACCCCGATTTTCCCATACCAGGATGGAGTAGGGGTGGAGAACTTCCCCATCCCTTATTTACCCATATATTGACATCATTGATCGACATGATCATTGTCAACTAAACGACAACAAACTAGCAATCCTTAGTTGACATCCTCATTCAGAATGATTTTTCGAAACCGATAAAACCCAAAATCAAGAAAGTGAAATTCTCGAGGAAAAAAAAAAGAGCGGTTTCTTCTGATTTCTTGACAAAGAAAACTGAATTATTATTAAATCAAAAGACTGGTTTCTTTGGTTCTCTTGAGTCTTGACAAAGAAAGAAACACAATAAGACCAATCTTGAACGTAAAAAAATAATAAAAATAATTGGCATAATAGAAGTGATGAGGTCCAATTCACAGCTGCTGAAGTTCTACTCATAGGAAGATAATAGTAGTGCACAGTAAAAGATATTTTAATAGAAATAAATCAATCTGGATAAGTTTAATTACATGAATTCCTCTCTTACATGAACATCGATATTCTGGGGGCTGATTCGTCTTCTAAATAAAAAAAATAAAATAAAATAAAATAAAATAAAAGATGTGAACAATTTTGACAAGCGAATTAAGAGGCAATGAAGGAATTTTAGAATTTTAAAAAATCACGATACTTTTTACACATTGAAAGTTGTTTGTATTATTAGATTTAAACCTAAGTTACCAACCATAAATTATTTTTATATATAGAGGATGGACTTTTAATAGCCTTGTACATCTAAGAATAAAAAAAGGAGGATAAAATTAAGAAGCCATACCCCCTCCTTCAGTATCAAAATAGCCTCATCAATTAATTTAATTAATTTTATCCATTGAATTGTTGCTTGCTAGATTTAGGCTCTTTGTAATTATGTCAAAAACATTTATTTTATTATTTCAAAATATATTACAACTGTCTAGCAAAGTAACTCGATCTTTTTTTGAGGCCGTACGTATTACCCAAAGAAATATATTTTTTTTGGTTAAAGGGGTGGGCGACCCAAATAAATATTTCAATCAACAAGCAAGAACATAATTACAAAATAAAATTAAGCAGAACTATTACTTAATTAGTGTATAATTCTAATGGCAACCATGCGATGTGATAGAGAAAAAAACCTCTTCTTGAGAAATGTTTTCACATTGCCGATGCCTTCCATAAGAAGTAGGAACCCGATGCATGGATCCACTCATCCACCTACAGCATATTAAAAGAGAAGAACAAGGAAGACAAACAAATGAGATTTTTTTTTTTTTTTTTTTTTTGAACTACAAACAAATGAGATTTTACACAAACAAAAAGTTGCTAAAATTATTATCAGATATTTAGATATGAGGGTTTTTTTTTCTTTTTTTTTTTTTGGAATAAGACAAACCCCAAAAGTAAAGTATTAGCTATAGCTGATAGTTTTTTTCTACAATTTTGTTCTATAGACTTATTCGTCTATTGACAAGTAATTAATAAGCATTATATATACAAAATACATGGACAGTGTGATTGGAAGTTAACAAGTGACAAGAGTCAATTAAGATTTAAAATTTTTAATACTTGGATTGGATACTAATAAAACTATGCAGAAAAGACAGATGATAAATCCCGAAGAATATAATCTTTAATTATACAGTGGATTCTCTAAAAGTTCAGAACATAACTGACCAAAAGCAAAGATGATAGGCCAAACAGAGATTTTAATAGGTTTATCATCATATTTATAATTAATAACAGTAATAATACATTGACAAAAAGCACAAACAAATCCAATAATATCCTGGAATGTTCCAAAGGGCAATTGACGACTTTCTGAATGATAATAAAGCCAGGGTAACTTCTCCTTCCACCTCCAACTAACTTTCTGTGTTCTTCCCTTAAAAACCAGATCAACAATGCATATAAGCATGCCTCCAAATGAAAATATCATTGCAAGTTTTGCATATTGAGGTTTATGCACAGAAGAAAGCTGTTCAAGAACACTTGATATAACCTCTAGGCAGAAGTTGGTGATTACAAATATCCATACTAATATAACCTGTATATATAGAAGAAAAAAACCAATAAATAAATTATTACATAGAATATCAGATAATTTAGGGGTATTTAATTCGTGATCAAATTGAGTATGCATGCACAAAGCAAAAAAAAAAAAAAAAAAAAAAAAAGGTCCTGCTAAATTTATAACAAAATGCAAAATGTGTTTTTTATTCCAATTATGACCTTTTGATTCTTGTCATCATTTCTCCAAGGCCGAACTTCATGGTGGCCATAGATATCATTATCATCTTGGATATCTATGTGACTGAAACCTTCGATCCCAGCAGATGTAGCACTATGTTGGGTATCATCACTCTGCATTGACCTTTAAGTCAAAGTCTATTATATAATTGACAAAAAAAAAAAAAAAAAAAACTTACGATAAATATATAATTGAGCTTCATTTTTTTTTTTTTTGAAAGGCAATTTATATAATTGAGCTTCATTAATATTATAAAGCTTTTTTTTTTTATTATTATTAAGTCTATTATATTGACCTTTACCCTCAAAGCATTAGTACTGCTGATCATTTGTCTCTCTTGATAGCTCTCACAGGTGTCTTTTTCTATTTCTACGTGGCGCATTTTAATCTCTTCAGTAACCTCATTGTGTTGCGTATCATTTTCCTACAATAAAACGACATAAATAATAATAATAATAATTAGAAAGTAGTTAACAATGAGGATAGACATTAGATTTGTCAAGACATCTCAAAACATACAAGTAAAAAATTATCATTTGCATTGAAGGGGTATTATTTACACGGCCTAAAAATTTAAATCATAAAGCAACTTAAATAATCTCTAGGCAGAAGTTGGTGATTACAAATATCTATTCTAATGTAACCTGTATATATAGAAAAAAAAAAAAAAAAAAAAAAAAAAAACCAATAAATAAATAAAGTATTACATAGAATATCAGATAATTTAGGGGCATTTAATTCGTGATCAAATTAAAATTTATATTTTTTTTATATAAAGAATATAAAATTTTAGAAACAAAGTTTTTTGGTTCACTTTTATAAAAATTATTTATGGATACAATCTTATTTTTTTGCTCCATTTTTTTATTTGTAGGAAGTTCTTATCCAAATCATTAATTTCTCAATACTCAAAATTACTACGCAGTACGTAGTATGCATGCACAAAGTGAAAAAAAAAAAAAAAAAAAAAAGTTAATGTTAAGGCTATGTTATGAAATAATCACTTATTTCATAAGCTAACCCATGAGGCGTTCGGTAAACACTCCATAATCCACTTATTTCATAATCTGCCCCTCTGATAATCCATTTTCTTGAGAAGTTGCTAGGTGGTTGCTTTTTATTGGAGAAGCTATTTCAATACTTGTAAAATTTCCATATTATCCTCGTTATTTATGTTAAAGGACAACAATATCCTTAAATATATCAAAATTATTTTTTAACTTAAAAATATAAATATAATATTTTAATAAATAAAATAATGTGACAATGACAGCGGCCACTGTGGCCACCATTATCGCCGGTGACAGTGACTGAGTTGACTCGGTAGAATTTATGTTGGAGAAGAGAGAGTTGACTCGTGGGATTTGTGTTGGAGAAAAATGAGTTGACTCAGTAAGTAGATTTCTTTTTAATAATTGATAAAAGCTGGAAAAAAAAATGAAAAATAAGTAGAAAAAAAAAAAATACTTGAATGTACATTTTTATAATATGTCTATTTTAGTCATTTTCCATGATCAATTAAAATCTACCAAAACACATAGGGGCATACCCAAGAAATATTTGCTTCCCGGGCTAAATTATATGTATAAATAATCTATTTTTTCCTCATTACACACTAACATTACAAAGACAACTCATTAGCTATGAATAGTTGGATTTATCTACTTTTGTTTAGTCAATGTCTTATAATGCTTAATTAATGGCTTACAAACTGTCACACTAAATTTATTAAATTCAGTGTACAATGTAGAGAAAACTCTTATGATTTTCGATTTTTTTCTCCTCCATGCACATTGATATAATAAAGTCCGTGCAAGATATACGAGCCATTGATTAAGAATAACAAACTTTTTATATGATTAATCTTGATGATATTATTTGTTTAATTTTTTAATAATAAGATGACACCAATAATGGACTACTCAAATAATATAAAATACATTTTAAAATTTATGCATAAACAGTAATTTAAATTTGTAGTTCAAAAAAAAAAAAAAAATCATTTAAACTTACAAATGACTTAATTCTATAATGTTAAAAGCCATAATACTATATGTATTTTTACCACTTATTTTGAACAACAAAATATTTATATTTCACTTATTTAGATAAACATATCATATTCATGTAATATTATCAAACCTTAGGGGCTGTTTCTATAATTAACCTTTTATATATTTAATTTTTTATATATAATAGGGCTGCCCGGTCTACAGCCTGGGACAGCCCTCTCATTGTTCCGCCCCTACAAACACATTTGCTTTGTTTTTATCTTAAGTTGATTATTTATAAAATCAATTTACCAAACACATATCAACTTGTCCTTAAAGTTGATTATTTTTTAAGTTATAAGCTGATTATTCTGAAGTAAAGCCATTCCAAACATAGCCTAAATTTATAACAAAATGCAAAGTGTTTTTAATTCCAATTCTGACCTTTTGATTCTTGTCATCATTTCTCCTAGGCTGAGCTTCATGGTGGCCATGGATATCATTATCATCTTGGATATCTATGTGACTGGACTCTTCGATCCCAGGAGATGTAGCACTATGTTGGATATCATCACTCTGCATTGACCATTAAGTCTATTATATAAATGACCAAAAAAAAAAAAAAAAAAAAAAAAAAAAAACCTTACGATAAATATTTTTATCAAGTCTATTATATTGACCTTTAGCCTCAAAGCATTAATACTGTCGATCATTTGTCTCTCTTGATCGCTCTCACCTGTGTCTTCTTCTATTTCAATCTCTTCGGTAACCTCATTTTGTTGCGTATCATTTTCCTTACAATAAAACGACATAAATAATGTTATTAAAAAAAATAATAATTAGAAAGTAGTTAACAATGATGATGGACATCAGATTTACATTGAAGGGATATTATTTACGCAGCCTAAAAATTTAAATCATAAAGCAACTTAAATGATTTGATCTTTGAAATCATAAGATGATACAGTGAATGACAAGATGAATATAAATTATTTGCAACTTCATTTTAATTGTTTTTTAAACTATTTTTTCAGTAATGTAGCATTAATGTTACAATATTATATATTATATATCATTCTAATACTTTGTATGCATAGAAATTTCTTCCATGTAAATTCATCCAATAAAATGAAAGAAGAAAAAAAAAATCATAAATTAATGACATGATAATTATTGATACTTTTTGAAAAAATATAGAAGATATATATACCTCCGAATGCCCAACTCTGAGAACAGGTTGGGACGAAGGATATTGATTAATATCATTCTGCTCATCAGGTATCGATATTGCATGCTGAGAATCAGACCGCCCAGCTCCACCCCCTCCACCCGACCATTCGGCAGAATCAGACCCACCACCAAAACACAGCCATGACTGTCTCCTGCTGCGTTTGAGTTCGCGTCTGGCTAAATGATTCCTACCAATCTGTTTTCTGGCATAGCTCCTGCTGCATTTGCGTTTGAGTAAACCCAAACAAGGGGTAGAAGATTCTGGAAACTTAGCATTAGTCCCCACGGTTGGCTGCAACAATAATATATATATATGTAAACTATCAACACAAATTAAATATATATTCTCAATCACAACTAAAACAAACCCATATCATCCTTTGAGTAGGGCGAGTTATGTCAGAATCTTTTTTCCTTTTTCTAATGGAAATATAAGAACAATTATAAAGCATGAATCATTATTACCAGTCTCATTCATTAGAGCATTAAATCAACACACATATGCATAAAAAGACTTTGTTTAATGTTTCATAAAAAAGACTTCTTTCCTCCAATCGCATAGAGCATATGTATTCTATTATTAAAGCTATCTAAAACACTTTGTTTAATGTTTTTGTAAGAGTTTAATAAATATTACTCAAATAAAAGGATATCTTAAAAAATAAAATCTGTTAAAATTATAAATTTTCAAAAATAATTGAAGTATAATTGTAAATAAATAAAAAAAATGGACTAAAAAATAAAAGGATTGAGCCGCGATCTCTTTCCAATGGAACAGAAGGTTTTATTTTTATTTAAAATATTTTGTTAAATAACTATTATCTTAGATTTTTAGTAATTGAACGATTTACCCTTCTGTTTTTAATGGTTTACTAAGGGAATATGAACCGTAAGAAGGATTTTTTAGACAAACGCAGCTGCCTTGCAGAGTTTATAGCTAGCGCAGCCAGGATATGAACTTGAAGAAAATATTGTTCGACAATAATGAAAAGTCATTGATGATGCACGAGCTCAAAAACTTTGGACCATTTTGGCCGGTAGAATTTTGTAGATTCACATCTTTGAAAGTAAAGGATTAGAGATTTCTTTATCAAAGTTTCAAATTGTCCTCCGATCCCTCTTGTCCTAGACAAGAGATATATGAAGGGCCCAACCGACACACGTACAATGCAGGTGAAATGATTATCAATAATTAAGATCATCGAGTGGTGGAGATGAACTTTTAGGATTATCAATAATTAAGGTCATTAATTGAGTGGTGGTGAACTCTTAGGATTTGACATAATATTCGTTTCTATTTGTTGTTGCTTGTAGTGTTGAAAATGTTGAAAAATCTTGCCTTAATTCTTTTAGCATGTGAATAACTATTACTCAAATAAAAGGATATATTAAAAATAAAATATGTTAAAATTATAAATTTTCAAAAATAATTGAAGTATAATTGTCAATAATCGAAGTATGATTGGTACATAGAGAGCTACATAGAGAGCTTACACAAGCTGTTCTTATTACAAACAATTCATGTGCGGACCCATGCTATGCATAATCCATATATGTGCTAGCATTGGAAAATAATTGAGAAAAGCTTTCTTGCAATATCATGAAATAATCCATATGAGTGGAAACTACACGAAATTATTTGCAACATCATTTTAATTGTTTTTTAAACTATTTTTTGAGTACTGTACGTAGCATTAATATATTATATATCATTTTAATACTTTGTATGCATAGAAAATTCTTCCATGTATATTCATCCAATAAAATGAAAGAAGAAAAAAAAAATCATTAATTAATGACGAATTATAATTATTGGTTATTTTTTTAGAAAATATAGAAGATATACCTCCGAATGCCCAACTCTGAGAACGGGTTGGGACGAAGAATATTGATTACTGTCATTCTCCTCATCATCTATCGATATTGCATGCTGAGAATCAGACCCTCCACCCCACCATTCGGCAGAATCAGACCCTCCACCAAAACACAGCCATGACTGTCTCCTGCTGCGTTTGAGTTCGCGTCTGGGTAAACAAATCATACCAATCTGCTTTCTGGCATAGCCCCTGCTGCATTTGCGTTTGCGTAAACCCAAACAAGGGGTAGAAGATTCTGGAAACTTAGCATTAGTCCCCACGCTTGGCTGCAACAATAATATATATATATGTACACTAATAACAATATTATTCCAAAAATAACAATATTATTCAAATAATAATAATAATAATAATTAAAAAATAACAATATTATTCAAAAAATAATAATAATATCAATAATTTTAAATTTATTACTTAAAAAAAAAAAAACCAGCATCATCACAAGACAACCATCACCCTACCCAGCATCATCACCACCTTCACTTTCAAACCTCAACCCGGCCACCACCACCGGTCCATCACCATCACCACAATCAATCGAAAAATATCAAAACAACACAAAAACAAATGCTGCATTTTAAAATAATAATAATAATAATAATAATAATAATTAAACAAAGTTTAATTTTTTCAAAATAAAAAATTAAATAATTTTTTTTAAAGGAAGAGATCTGGTCTCATCTCATCCATGGAGACCAGATCTGTTTTTTTTAAATAAATAAAAAAATATTTTCATTGTGAAAAGACCCTACTGTACTTGTGTACAAATGTAGGCACTTCATTGTAATTTGCCTTAAAAATATATTAATCTTGCAAAAAAATTTAAAAAAAAAATGATTAAAATCAAAATTTTCAAATGCCTAAATGAAATTGAAAGTAAATAAATAAATAAATGTAAAAATCAGCAAAAATATAAAGAAGGAAACAAATGAAATACGCACCTTGCTTTGTTTGCCATTATTTTCCTTAGGAGTCAGACAGCCCAAAAATTTATCCAACATTCGGTGAAGAGAAGTATACATTTTAAGTTTTTTTTTGAGAGATGATGTCAAGATCTTCATGATCTTCAACCTCTTCAACCTGTTTTCCCAATGGTCTAAGTTCTTCTTAAACTCAACATACTGAAAATTGTATGAGTTCTCTTCGGTTTACAAAGAACTCTTGATAATAGAGTTTCTTTTTGGTACTTTCTTAGTCACGTGGTCTCAAACTTTTTATTACAATTATACCCGAAACAAACGGAGAACTCCATAACTAGCAAAAAAATTATGGGGTTTATTGTTTTTGTTCAAGATTAATATTTTTACTATTTTTGTCAAAATTTCCACTTTTTGGACAAGATTGCCCTTCTTTACAATTTTTTTTTTCCCTCTTTCTCTCTCTCTCCTTTCTCACGCCTCCTTCTTCTTCTTCTTTCTCTCCTCCTTCTCTCTTTCTCTCCTCTCTCTCTTTCACGTCTTCTCTCTCACACAAGTTCATCATCTTCTTCTTCTTCTTCTTCTTCTCTTTCTCTTTCCCCCTTTTTTTTTTTTCCAGATTTTTAAAAAAAAAAATTATGTTTTTTTTAAACAAAAATTTTCAGATTTGGGAAATTTTCAGTTTTTTTTTTTTTGAAAAATTTTCAGATTTAAAAAAATGTTTGGATTTGAGTGTTTGATCTTTTTCAAACAAACTTTTTAGATTTTATTTTGTTTAAACACACCAGGCAAACGAATTAAACACACTAGGCAAAATGAATTAAACACACCGGACTAATTAAACACACCGGGGTAAAACGAATTAAACACACCAGGCCATCAATTAAACACACCGGTTTGCACCGGTGTGTTTAATTGGTTTGGCTGGTGTGTTTAATTGGTTTGCACTTATGTGTTTAATTGGTTTGACCTGGTGTGTTTAATTGGTTTGCACTTGTGCGTTTAATTGGTTTGGCTTGATGTGTTTAATTTGTTTGGTCCGGTGTGTTTAATATGTTTGGTCTGGTGTGTTTAATTAGTCTTGTGTGTTTAATTGTTGGCATGGTGTGTTTAATTAGTCCGGGGTGTTTAATTGGTTTGCATTGGTGTGTTTAATTGGTTTTTTTTTATTGATGGTCTAGTGTGTTTAATTAGTTTAGTGTTTAATTCATTTTGTCTTGTGTGTTTGATTAATAAGGTGTGTTTAATGATAATGTTGGTGTGTTTAATTGGGTTCCCCTGTGTGTTTAATTGGTTTACAACTGGTGTGGTGTGTTTAATTGGTCAACCCAATTAAAAACACCAGTAACACAATTAAACACACCGGTCTGGAAAAAAAAATTAAAATCACAACCACAACCAATACTCAAACTTACAATATTCAAACCTGAAATTTCTGGAAATTTTTTTGAACAAAACAAAATCTGATTTTTTTTTAAACAAACAATACTCAACCTTAACCACAACCACAACCACAACTCAAATCCAAACCATTTTTAAATCTGGAAATTTTTCAACAAAAAAAAAACTGAATTTTTTTAAAAAAAATCTGGTGTGTTTTTCAAATCTGAAATTTTTTTGTTTAAATAAACCTGAATTTTTTTTTTAAAAATCCCTAAAATCAACCACAATCACAACCTAAACATAAAAATCTGAGTTTTTTTTTCAAAATAAAAAAAAAAATTGAAATTTAAAAAAAAAAAAAAAAAAACTGCAAAAAACGTGATTTTTTCAAATCTGAAATTTTTATCCCTAAAAAAACTTGAACTTTAAAAAAAAAAATCCCTAAAATCAACCACAAACACAACCACAACCAAAACCAAACTTAAAAATTTGAAACAAAATTTCAAAAAAAAAAAAAAAAATCTGGAAAAAACGTGAAAAAGAAAGAGAAGAGAAGAGAGAAAGAGAAGAAGGAGAAGGAGGGAAGATCGGACGTCCGATCTTCAATTTTTTTTTTTTTTAATCAGAAATATTTTAAAAAATCTGGAAAAAAAAAAAAGAGGAAGAGAAAGAGGAGAAGAAGAAGGAGGAGGAGGAGGAAGCATGAAAGAAGAAGGAAAGAGGAGGAGAGAGGAGGAGAGAAAGAAGAAGAAGAAGGAGGCGTGATGGAGAGAGAAGTGGGAGACGTGAAATGAGTGAGAGAAAGGAAAGAGAAGAGATTAAGAAAAACAAATAAGGGCAATTATGTCCTCACAGCCCATTTAATGACAAAAACAATAAAAATGATAATGGTGGACAAAAACAGTGAGAGGCCTTAATTTTTGACTATTCCTCCAAAACAAATTTACTAATTATGATGTTATTAAAAAAATTAAGTGGAATATATACCCACCAATGTACAGTCGTTAGAAAATTTGTTATTATGGATTACAAACAGAATACAAAATCACTACGATACAAATCTTATAAATCGTTATCTGCTTCAAAAGAACCCAAAACTGAGGTCTGAGGATACAACAATTCAAAAGTAGAAGTGTTTACAACACGACTACTACCGCAAAGTCAAATTAAGGTCATAACTTACCAAATAAATCATAAAGAAAAAATTGAAGAAAGAAATGGCTTCCCTAGTCCCATCTGTCATATATATATATATATGTATATATATATATAGAGGAAATAGGGGTTAATAATCAAAAATTAAGGCCTCTCACTGTTTTTGTCCACCATTATCATTTTTATTGTTTTTGTCATTAAATGGACTGTGAGGACATAATTGCCCTTATTTGTTTTTCTTAATCTATTCTCTTTCCTTTCTCTCACTCATTTCACGTCTCCCACTTCTCTCTCCTTTCTCTCTCCATCACGCCTTCTTCTTCTTCTTCTTCTTTCTCTCCTCCTCTCTCCTCCTCTTTCCTTCTTCTTTCATGCTTCCTCCTCCTCCTCCTTCTTCTTCTCCTCTTTCTCTTCCTCTTTTTTTTTTCCAGATTTTTTAAAATATTTCTGATTAAAAAAAAAAAAATTGCAGATCGGACGCCCGATCTTCCCTCCTTCTTCTTCTTCTTCTTCTCTTTCTCTCCTCTCTTCTCTTTCTTTTTCATGTTTTTTCCAGATTTTTTTTTGAAATTTCAGTTTTTTTTTTTTTTTTTTTTTGAAATTTTGTTTCAAATTTTTAAGTTTGGTTTTGGTTGTGGTTGTGTTTGTGGTTGATTTTAGGGATTTTTTTTTTTTTAAAAGTTCAAGTTTTTTTGGGGATAAAAATTTTAGATTTGAAAAAATCACGTTTTTTTGCAGTTTTTTTTTTTTAATTTTGAAAAAAAAAACTCAGATTTTTATGTTTAGGTTGTGGTTGTGGTTGATTTTAGGGATTTTTTTAAAAAAAATTCAGGTTTATTTAAACAAAAAAATTTCAGATTTGAAAAACACACCAGATTTTTTTTAAAAAATTCAGTTTTTTTTTTTGTTGAAAAATTTCCAGATTTAAAAATGGTTTGGATTTGAGTTGTGGTTGTGATTTTAAGGGTGGTTGTGGTTGTGGTTAAGGTTGAGTATTGTTTGTTTAAAAAAAATTCAGATTTTGTTTTGTTCAAAAAAATTTCCAGAAATTTCAGGTTTGAATATTGTAAGTTTGAGTATTGGTTGTGGTTGTGATTTTAATTTTTTTTCCAGACCGGTGTGTTTAATTGTGTTACTGGTGTGTTTAATTGGGTTGACCAATTAAACACACCACACCAGTTGTAAACCAATTAAACACATAGGGGAACCCAATTAAACACACCAACATTATCATTAAACACACCTTATTAATCAAACACACCAGACAAAATGAATTAAACACTAAACTAATTAAACACACCAGACAAAATGAATTAAACACTAAACTAATTAAACACACTAGACCATCAATAAAAAAAACCAATTAAACACACCAATGCAAACCAATTCAACACCCCGGACTAATTAAACACACCATGCCAACAATTAAACACACCAGACTAATTAAACACACTAGACCAAACATATTAAACACACCAGACCAAACAAATTAAACACACCAAGCCAAACCAATTAAACGCACAAGTGCAAACCAATTAAACACACCAGGTCAAACCAATTAAACACACAAGTGCAAACCAATTAAACACACCAGGCCAAACCAATTAAACATACCGGTGCAAACCGGTGTGTTTAATTGATGGCCTGGTGTGTTTAATTCGTTTTACCCCGGTGTGTTTAATTGTTTTTGCCTTAGTGTGTTTAATTGTTTTTGTCTGGTGTGTTTAATTGGTGGTCTGATGTGTTTATTAATCCGGTGTGTTTAATTAGTCCGGTGTGTTTAATTCATTTTGCCTAGTGTGTTTAATTCGTTTGCCTGGTGTGTTTAAACAAAATAAAATCTAAAAAGTTTGTTTGAAAAAGATCAAACACTCAAATCCAAACATTTTTTTAAATCTGAAAATTTTTCAAAAAAAAAAACTGAAAATTTCCCAAATCTGAAAATTTTTGTTTAAAAAAAACATAATTTTTTTTTTTAAATCTGGAAAAAAAAAAGGAGAAAGAGAAAGAGAAGAAGAAGAAGAAGAAGAAGATGATGAACTTGTGTGAGAGAGAAGACGTGAAAGAGAGAGAGGAGAGAAAGAGAGAAGGAGGAGAGAAAGAAGAAGAAGAAGAAGGAGGCGTGAGAAAGGAGAGAGAGAGAGAAAGAGGGAAAAAAAATTTGTAAAGAAGGGCAATCTTGTCCAAAAAGTGGAAATTTTGACAAAAATAGTAAAAATATTAATCTTGGACAAAAACAATAAACCCCATAATTTTTTGGCTAGTTATGGAGTTTTCCCTATATATATATATATATATTTAAAAGATATAAGCAAAATTGTCTTAAAAAGAGTTGTAATTTTTCAACTCAGATAATGAACAAGATTCATTCAACAATTAAGAAAGAAAATCAACTCAAGAAGAAAAACCAAAAAAAAAAAAAAACAACCTTACAATAAAACAAAAAAAAATTTGAGTGCATCTGCGTTTTCTTGAAAATCAAAGGCCATATTTGCCCAAGAAGAAGATCGGTGCCGATTCCATCAATTACTCAACAAAAATCAAAGAAAGATGGAAAAAGAGATAATTTTAGAGAGTGAAAGACTAAACAGGACCAGTTTGATTTCACCGACTAGCTTTTAAATCCAATGATCTACATTTTTTTTCTTTGTTGATGCAAAAGAAACACACACACAAAAATTGAAAAAACACCCGATTTTGAACTTCTCACACTTCTTTGGAAAACCTGTTCAAGTAATCTTTTGGCTTCTGCTTTCTCTTCAAAAAGATCTTCATGATCTTCAATATCTCATCACTCGAGATACTGAAAAAAGTGTCCTGAAACTTCGTAGTCCTTTCTCTTCGGTTTACAAAGAACTCTTGAAGAACAAAGAAAGAGAGAATAGAGTTTCTTTTGCGTACTTTTTTAGAGCAACTCCAACCCATTACATCAAATATTACACAAATTTGTCATAAAAAGAACATCTTTCTTACACCAAATTTTTTTCCACTCCAATGTATCCACACCAAAAAAGCATCTTTAAAGAATATTCTCCTAATACACCAAATTAGTTAAATGTATTAATTAATAATTAAATTTAATAAATTAAATATGTATATCAATATTGGTATCATTTTAAAGATTTCAACAAAATCTTTCCAACGGTATATTTTTTAGGAATACATATTGTTATAATTAAGTATGAGGGTTTTTTTTTTTTTTGAAACAATATTCTTTATTAAAAACGAGCACAGAGGCAAAAGCCAAGAACAGTCAAAACAGGCGCCACAAAGCAAAAACAAAACAAATAACAACCACCCCAGAAACAGGGCAGGCTAACAACAAGGAGCACAAACAGCGCCAACCACACCAGAAAAACAGAACAGCACCAACCCCAACAGCCAACAGCAAAAACACTCACACGTTGCCCCACTGTAAAAAATCACCCTCGACCTCCCTCGACGCCCTTATAGCCAAGTTATCAGTGAATGGATTCGAAGATCTCGAACTAAACCGAACAGACAACCCACCATGGTTCGCCAACAACGCCCGAATGTCATAAACCAACTGAACGTGGGCTAAGCTCCTATAAGAATCGCAATTGATCCATGAGACCGCCTCCTTAGAGTCACTAACAATGTCAATAGAAGAACCCTGAAGAGACAGATTAGAAGCACAGAGGGAACATGCTTTTTCAATAGCCAAATTAGTAATTTTAATGAATAATAATTGATTGATGTGACATTAAAAAAATGGGGAAGAGTGTATTTGTGTGGGTTGTGTGGGATGGGGTGGGGTGAGGACCCCGAAAGTCCATGGATATTTTGTATATTATTAAAATATTTTTTAATCATAAACAATTAAATTATTGTTAAAATAATTTAGATTGAAAATTATTTTAGAAGAAGTATTAATAAATTTATAAAAAATTTCAACATAATAGTTAATAGTAAAATTATGGAGGACTTGAAGTAAAATTGTATAGAGAACCAAAAAGTGGACATGTAAAATATATAAAATTTTGTAAAAGCAATCTGACAAAAAAAAAAAAAAAAAAATTTGTTTATGACTCAAATGTGTAAAACTAATTCCAAATAATATTAAATATGTACCAATCAATTTATAAATATGTAGAATTGTTTTTTTTTTTTTTTTTTTTTTTTTTTTTTTTTTTTTTTTGTAACTTTGTGCCGACAATTCAAATAAGGAATCTCAACATTATTTGTGCAAAACGTGTAAAAACCCACAATTGTTTCTTCTGAGTAGAAAATCTAAATAAACTCAATTATTTTGATCAAAAAATAAAATAAAAAATAAATAAGAACACAATTATTTGGTATGGGCCGGCCGTATGGTAGAAAATCATAATAATAGAATTTTGAAAAATAGTACGGCAGAGAATAATAATGATAGAATTTTGAAAAATATAAACAAAATGAATGCCTCCACAATGGTGGTGGCACTATTCAAGACTCATTTATTGCCACATCACCAAAAATGGCTCTTGAATAGTAAAAAATGGGTCTTCTCATTTGGGTCCTATTTATTTGGGTCTCATTTTCCCACAATGGTGTTCAATTGAAAAAGTAAAAGTGGATCCACTTTTTTAACTTTTTTCCAAACAATCATTACTCTTCTTTAAAATATTATATATATATATATATATATATATATAGGGGCAGGATCCATGGCCTCATTTTTTTACACAATTTTTGACACAATTTCTTAACCATTGGATATTGCTTCTTTCAATGGATGAGATTTATTCTCCTTTTCTTTCCTTATTTATTACATGCATTGTCTCTCACCTAATTAATACTTTATCTCTCCAACATATTATTATTTTATTAAATTCTCTCACCTTAATTAATTTTATGTCTTTAATTTATTTATTTTTTCTTTTCTTTTTTCCTTTACACGTTCTCTTTGTTTTTTTTTTTTTTTTTTTTCACTTCTAAAACCAGAACACATCACTCTCACTTTTCAGTCTTTATAATCCCTTTATTTATTTTTTTTACTATTCTTATTTCACAATTTACTTCATCTAAAATCAAAAATTATATATATATGTAATCACTCTCCTCTTAGAAATTACTTTGGTATGACTACGATATATAGATTTAACTATCATAAAATCTATCTACAAAAATGGATATCATCACATCTATTCGAAAAGGGAAAAAAAAAAAAAAAAAAACTAAATCAAATTTTTTCCAAAGCAAAAAATTAAAAAGAAATCTAACATATCAAATCTTACAACGAAATTTTTAACAAGATTGTAACAGCCTTATATAAACAATTCATAAATAACCAAAATATTTGTTCTTTCAATTTTTATTTATTTATTTATTTATTTATTTTATCATTATTAACTAGAAAACAAGAAGACACAAGATAACAAAAATAATTAAATAAATATAAAAATTCAAAGAATAGAAAAAATATCTTAGATAAACATGAGCGCGCATCTGTTGATAAGTCTTCCAATTCCAATTTTTTTGACAATTTTTGAATATGATAAAAATCAGTTGAAGCTAATCCAATGAAAGAGAAAGAAAATAAAGACAGGAAAATGAAAGATTTTAAAAAATGAAGAGTGAAAGTCTGATGATAGTCTGATTTCAAGTAAAGTTAAAAACGTGTAAAGGAAAAATGAAAAAAAAATTAAGACAAAAAATTAAATAAGGTGAGATATTAAAATAAAAATAAAAATTGGAGAGATAAGGTATTAATTAAGTGAGAGAGACAATGTTTGTAATAAATAAGGAAAGAAAAAGAGAATAAATCCTATCCATTAAAAGAAGCAAGATCCAATGGCTAAGAAGTTGTGTCAAAAATTGTGTAAAAAAATGGGGCCATGGATCCTGCCCCATATATATATATATATATATATATATATATATATATATATATATATATATATATATATTCAATAATTATTTAACAAATTATGATTAATTTAAAATAATTTTTTCACAACCGAATTACATCAACAATAAAAATAAATATTTAAAACAAAATATTGTATAAGATTAGACATGGCACCGGTTTCAGTTCGGTTGGGTTTCGGTCCGGTTTCAGTTCCGATGGTTCGGTTTCGGTTTTGATTTCGGTTTCGGTTTCGGTTTCGGTTTCGGTTTCGGTTTCGGTTTCGGTTTCGGTTTCGGTGTCGGTTTCGGTTCAGGTTCCAATTTCCATTTGGATTTTGATTCCGATTTCGGTTTCGATTCCGGCTTCGGCTTCAGCTTCGGCTTCGGTTTCAAATTTCTGTTTCGGTTTCGGTTTCGGTTTCGGTTTCAGTTTTGGTTTCAGCTTCAGCTTCGATGGTTCGGTTTCGATTTCGATTTCGGTTTCGATGGTTCGGTTTCAGTTTCGGTTTCGGTTTCGGTTTCGGTTTCGGTGGTTCGGTTCGGTTCGGTTTCGGTTTTGGTTTCGGTTTCGATTTCGGTTTCGGTTTCGATTTCGATTTCGATTTCGGTTTCGGTTTCGGTTTCGATTTCGGTTTCGGTTTCGGTTTCGGTTTCGGTTTCAAAAGTTCGGTTTCGGTTCTAGACCTTCAAAAAATTAATGTTTTTATTCAAATTATATAATTTATTTAAAATATCAACACTATCAATAATTATTTAACAAATTATAATTAATTTAAAATAAAACAATTTATTCATTTAAAATTAGCACAACCGAATTACATCAACAAAAATAAATATTTAAAACAAAACAGTATTTACGATCGACTATCACTACAACCACCACCACCACCACCATTTTTTCTAATTATATCCCTTTGTTGCTGTATTAGCCAAATTCTTGCTTCAGGTGAGGGCAACGAGTTTGGATCGCAAAACATAATTTTAGATTCAAAATTTTTTTCATCTACTATTCGTTGTTTTTCCCTCTCTGCAAGGTCTTTTCCCGTAAATTCTAATTTTTTTTCTTCCATCTCACGAACAAAATTTCTTTTTCTTTCTTCTGCGGCCGCCTTCAACGCTACATCACGTTCATATAATTCGTTACTCCGAGCCTCATATCCGAGAATATCCTCAGATAACAAATTAACGTTATAAGGCTTTGCCTTTTGTTTTCTAGCTTTTGACGCTTTACGTCCAGGGGGACGTTCAAGTCCTTCAAATTGACTAAACGGTGAACCATCATCACTAAGGTTAACTGAACTCGGCGATGGACGTCCATCGGGTGTTCTCATACACTCATCGGCACCTGAATTTTCTGAGTTCAGGTCAAACGGATAGTTATTAGTATCACCCTTATGTTGTCGTCCTTTCACACCTTCCACGTAATGATACCACTTTGCAGTGTCCTTCACAATAGCCCAACATGCTTCTAATCCAAACGGTTTACCGTGAGTTTCTTGGAAGATGTGTTTCGCTGCAATTTCCTATCAAAACAAAATTTATTTATAATAGTGAAGATGTATTACAAATTTATGAAGATGTTAAAACAATGAAAGTTACGGTTTGTATTCCGTTTGGATCACATGCATGTGAATACAAAGCTATATTCCAAAATTTTTGAAAAACAATGAAAGTTATGTTTTGTATTCCGTTTAGATCACATGCATGTGAATACAAAGCTATATTCCAAAATTTATGAAGATGTTAAAACAATGAAAGTGGAATTTCCTATATTGGAAGAAATTTAAAGTGTAACTAACATTGTCTGCTGCATTGAAACCGCTAGTAGGAGCCGTTTGAACGCGCAATACGCAAGCAGAATATTTATTTAGATCCAACTGAATCTTTTGAACCGACTATTCAAAGCAGATGTTGTACGAGTCGTTTTGTAACCCAACATTTCTTCAAAAATGTTTTTAATGTTTGACCACAACGAATCTCGTTTTTGATTAGTGCCAACAATCGCATCCTCAGATACGTGCAACCATGCCTTGCATAATGCTTCATCCTCGTGTGATTGCCAGTTCTTGCAACTTTCCCTTGTATTTCTTTGTCTTGCTGATGACAAATTTTGTTGCACCGGTGTATTATCTTCTGGAGTGAGAGGTAGTTCATTTGTAGTGAATGGAGGTGTCGGATTGAATGAGCTTGTGCCATCAGTTGGTGTGTAACCATATGGCGGAATGTAAGCATTTTGGGTGTAGTCATGTGAGCTTTCATACTCATAGTTGTAGTAGCTGTTGTTATCCATTGAAGAATATATGTGAGTAAGAATACATACTCACATATGTTCTTATATAGCACATCAATGCATTCACCGCTACAAAGGAACAACTAATTGGTTTCTATGAGAAATAATTGTACATGTCCTAGTTAATAGTGTTTTCTATTTCAAATTTTCGTACACGGCATGGTTTCAATTTTTTGTATGACAAAAGCATATATTCTTTGAAATGACATGTCATTTCTTACTATTCAAATCCTGTAACAAAAATTTATTTAAAATACAACCCAATTTCCAATCCAAATCTAAAATTTTAATCATATTCAATATACATAACTTCTATAAAATAGAATTAAAATAATATAGTACATAATGTAGTCCAAAATAAAACATCATCAACAAACAGTCAATAATAAAATTGAACATTGCAAAATAATTAATTAAGACAATTCGATTTATTTGGTTCGGTTTCGGTTTTGTATGTTGAAAACCGAAACCAAACCGAATTCAAATCGATTTTCAAAATTCAAATCGGTTTGAACCGAATAGTGTTTTCTATGAGAAATAATTGTACATGTCCTAGTTAATAGTGTTTTCTATTTCAAATTTTCGTACACGGCATGGTTTCAATTTTTTGTATGACAAAAGCATATATTCTTTGAAATGACATGTCATTTCTTACTATTCAAATCCTGTAAAAAAAAATTTATTTAAAATACAACCCAATTTCCAATCCAAATCTAAAATTTTAATCATATTCAATATACATAACTTCTATAAAATAGAATTAAAATAATATAGTACATAATGTAGTCCGAAATAAAACATCATCAACAAATAGTCAATAATAAAATTGAACATTGCAAAATAATTAATTATGTACAATTCGATTTATTTGGTTCGGTTTCGGTTTTGTATGTTGAAAACCGAAACCAAACCGAATTCAAATTGATTTTCAAAATTCAAATCGGTTTGAACCGAATAGTGTTTTCTATGAGAAATAATTGTACATGTCCTAGTTAATAGTGTTTACCCAAAATAATTTTCGTACACAGCATGGTTTCAATTTTTTGTATGACAAAAGCATATATTCTTTGACATGTCATTTCTTTTTTGTACAAAAGCATATATTCTTTTTTGAAGCATATATTCTTTGACATGTCATTTCTTTTTGCACAAAAGCATATATTCTTTTTTGAAGCATATATTCTTTGACATGTCATTTCTTTTTGTACAAAAGCATATATTCTTTTTTAAAGCATATATTCTTTATATTTCACAACATATACGGAGCATTACCATCGTCTACTTTTTGAAGAACTATATAAATATTAGTTATTATCTTATTATTCATCAACACAACACAACCATCCTATTATTATCTTCAATTTTCATCTTCTTTTCAAATGGAACCAAGCAATAGGTATGAGTATGGGTACGGGTACGGAATGGATTCTTCTGATGAAGAAGAGTCGATTGTGCTCCATCAATGACGTGGGTTTCAACCTTTATATACACGAGCTGTATTAATGAGAGATCAAAGGGATGGTAGACGGTATATTAATCGAGACCGAGAAGGAAGCCATGATCGGCTTTGGAACGACTACTTTACAAACGATTGTAAATACCCATTGGAATATTTTCGGAGACGATTTCGCATGGGGTGTGACTTATTTCTGCGAATCCTATCAAATGTCGAAGCTCACGATGTTTACTTCACGCAAAGGGATGATGCTACTAGTTGACCGGGGCTTTCTAGATTACAGAAGATGACAGCTGCAATTCGTTTACTATCGTATGGCTATACGGCAAATTGTTGTGATGAATATTTATAAATTGGAGAGACGACGGTTGTTGAGAGTATGAAACATTTTTGTGACGTCGTAATTGCATTGTACGAGTCACAATATATGCGGGCACCAAACACACAAGATGTTGCACGATTGTTACAAGAAGGAGATGCAAGAGGATTTCCTGGAATGCTCGGATCGTTAGATTGTATGCATTGGGAATGGAAGAATTGTCCCATTGCTTGGCATGGCACACATAGAGGTCATCATAATAAGCCCACTCTAATATTAGAGGCGGTTGCATCGAAAGACTTGTGGATTTGGCATGCTTTCTTTGGTATGGCCGGTTCACATAATGATTTGAATGTCCTTGAGCATTCACCATTATTTGACAATCTCATCCAAGGTAGACACACACCAGTCAATTGCGAGGTAAACGGACACCATTATACAATGGGATATTTTCTAACTGATGGAATTTACCCTAGGTGGGCAACACTGATCCAATCAATCTCACACCCTACTAGTGGTAAAGAAAGATTGTTTGCAATGAAGCACGAGGCTACTCGTAAGGACGTGGAACGTGCATTTGGTGTATTGCAAAGTAGATGGGCGATCACTCACAATCCGGTTAGATATTGGGACAAAAATGATCTTTGTAAGATCATGAAGACGTGCATTATATTGCATAACATGATAATTGAGGACGAACGACACACAGACCTTCAACCATGGGTACCGTTACAAGAAGAAAACATCGAACTTCCTGCATATGCACGTGAACCTGCCTTGTTAGGGGCTCATATTGCATCTCGTCTTGGTAGAATACGCGACAGAGGGATAAATAATACATTACGATCAGATTTAATGGAGCATGTTTGGATAAATTATGGTAATGAGCCATAATACAACTATATGTAACATGTATAGTTTTTTATTTTTAAATAAAATGTTATTTTATTATGTGACAAGTCTAGTATTCATAATTCAAGTCTAGTAAAATTAATTAAAAAATTAATATTTTCATTAAAATAAAATTTTATAATTGAAATTTCAATTATTTATATATTTTTTCATTAATTATATAATAACTGAAATTAATAATAATATATTTCAATTATAATAATTTTAAAATATATATTAAATTTATTTATATTTTGTCATTATATATATAATTATTGAAATTTGCAATACTATATTTAAATTTAAATAATTGAAATATATATTAAATTAATAAATTTATATATATTTTGTCATTATATATATAATTATTGAAATTAATAATACTATATTTAAATTTAAATAATTGAAATATATATATTAAATTTATTTATATCGGAACCGGAACCGGAACCGGAACCAAAACCTCCCTCGGAGAGATTCCGATTCGGATTCCTGTTCTGGTTCCTCGGTTCCGGTTCCGGTTTCGGTTTCGGTTTCGGTTTCGGTTTCGGTTTCGGTTTCGGTTTCGGTTTCGGTTGTTTTGACTGTTCGGTTTCGGTTTCAGTTCCAGACCGGTTTTGATTCCGAACCTTCAAAACAGGTTTTGGTTCCGATTTTGAAGGTTCGGTTTCGATTCCGGTTTTGAAGGTTTGGTTCCGATTCCAAACCTTCAAAAAATTAATGTTTTCATTTAAATAATTTTAATTTCATTGAACTAAAATTTTATAAGTGAAATTAAATTTATTTATAATTTTTTCATTATATATATAATTATTGAAGTTAATAATAATATATTTAAATTTAATTAATTGAAATATATATATATTAAATTTATTTATATTTTTTCATTAACAATAAAAATAAATAATTAAAACAAAATATTGTCTACGATTAGACATGGCGTCGATTCCAGTTCCTGCTCCGTTTCGAAAGTGGCGGTTTCGAAACCGAAACCGAAACCGAAACCGAAACCGAAACTGAAATCAGAACCTCCCTCGGAGAGATTCCGGTTCCTCGGTTCAGTTCGGTTCTGGATTTTTTGACTGTTTGGTTTCGGTTTCGGTTTCAGTTCCAGACCGGTTTTGAAACCGAACCTTCAAAACCGGTTTTGGTTCCGGTTTTGAAGGTTCGGTTTCGATTCCGGTTTTGAAGGTTTGGTTCCGATTCCAAACCTTAAAAAAATTAATGTTTTCATTTAAATTATTTTAATTTCATTGAACTAAAATTTAATTTCAATTATAAATTTTTTTTCATTATATATATAATTATTGAAGTTAATAATAATATATTTAAATTTAAATAATTGAAATATATATATATATATATATATTAAATTTATTTATATTTTTTCATTATATATAATTATTAAAATTAATAGTTATATATTTTAATTTAAATTATATAAATATATATATATATATATATATATATATATTTAGGGGCCCAACCCAATGATTAGGAAGTGTTGGGAACCCAACCCAATCATTGGGCAAGACCCAATTTGGGTCTACTTGGGTGGGCCCCACATTTGGGTCTTATTTTTTAGGTCTTATTTTACACCATTGTGGAAGAATGATTGGGTTCCAAAGTGGGTCTTCAAAAAGTGGGTCTGATTTTTGGCACCATTGTGGATGCTCTAAAGAACCATCCTATATATAGATATGTTAATAATTATTGTCGGCCATTTGTGACAACGTGCCCACACACGTTATTAAATTTTGTTTATTTTTTTAAATGATTCCTGACGTGGACTTTCATCTTGATTGGTGAATAAAAAAAATGGAGGCTCTCGTATCTGACGGCGGCGACCATCGAATATGGCTGATGCTTGAGACTATTAAGACATGGATTGAGTTATTTTCTCGCGAAAGTGATGGAAAATTTGAGAATGGTTGGCGGGTTGGTATTATGGGCCTTTGGCCCAACTTTAATTAGAAACTACTAAGTACTAAATGCACCGTGGAAATTAATATATACATTTTTTTTTTCTTTTATGAGAATATAAAATCATTTGCATAAAACGAAAATTAGATTGTAATTCAAAATTTTAAGATTGTATTATTATTATATTCTAATATTAAAAAATGTCTTTTATTTATAAATGATGTTCTCTGTGAATTTCATGTATGGTTTAAGAGACACTTTTTTTTTTTTTTTTTTTTTTTTTTTTCTCATTAAGATTGTTTTGAAAAACATTGTCAACTAAATATATAAGGTAAATTGAGGATCTGATAATAGGGAAATGAACACACCAAGTAGATATTTGTATGGGATGTGAGTTGATGTGACGATATTCCCCCATTTCAAACCTATATTTTGTCTGCTTTAGGTTTCACACACTTATCTTTCATCTCCATGGATTTACTTTGAATCATGGGCTTCACACACACATCATTAGCCCATAAACCAAAACGTGTATATTTAGTTAATAGAGACTAATATTTATATAAAAATCATGAATCTCTACCGATGTTGACAACGGGAATACCTCCCCCAAATGCCCCCACCCCACCCCTATTTCCCCAAACCAGGATGGGGCAAGAGTGCTTATTATAATTAACATGTAATATCTCTCTACATCCCACTTAAAATTGAATTTTGCTACTATATTGGTTAAAATACAAGGCAATTATGATTTATGAGAGAGCTTATTATAATTGTCATTCAATTGTTTTTATTCTTTTATTTATTTTTGATATACCACGGCTTCTCGAATTTGTGTTGTTTTATTTTTTAAAAATAAATGTTAATATCAAAATTATTATATTTTATATAATAAATGTTAATTATTATATTTTATATAATAATTATCATGTGCAGGTTTCTCACACCTTTTTTTTTTTTGTTTTTTTATAGGGATCAACTCGGTAATGTTACAAAGATATTCTATAATGTTGCATAGTCAAATTCGCACGGAAAAAAAGTATTTACTCCCGCATCTGATACCTTATATAATATATATAGCCAAAATCCTCACTCCCATTTAGTTCTAATATGATGAGTGCGCTTGAAATCGTAAGTTAACAACAAGCTCCCGTCCATTCTCTTCAACACAAACCTCTCAACCAACACATAACAACCAAATTTTTTCCATCCATGTACTCCTCCTCCACCAAATTGCTCCTCTCTCTTCACACTCACTTGTCTCTCATTCCCTCTAACCCACCCAAATCTCTCCTCCTCCCATACCATTCTCTCAACAATTTCTGATCTCAACCCCACATTATCTGATCTTGAATCACTCTTGAACCACATCACACCATCAACCATTCTCTTCTCATGATCAGATAACATCACAGTAGTAGTCTCTTTTTGATCCCCACCAAATAATTAATGAAACCACTTCTCTTTCAATAGAAACATCAACAACAACATTGTCCTTATTGTGACCATTATTATGGTCATTTGATCTTTCAGTGTAGCTTCCTTGATGAAAATGAAAGGGATGTACCATTTTCCCACAATCACTGGTTTGGAACTTTGCTTGTTTGATAATGACAAGTTGTCGAAATCCGGAAGGCAGGATCGGAGTTCCATGTCGAGGCCTGGTGCTTCTTCTAGCTCCAAGTTATTATGTGCAGTTTTTGCAACCAAATTCCAACCTTTTCTTCTCAAGAAGGTTGGTGGAAAACCATCTAGATCCAATGATTTGGCGAAGAAATAACCACGCGACTTTCTGGGAATGATCTCAAATTGCTGAAAATGGTTCTTGGGATCGAAAGGTTGGGGATTTACATCAGAAACAAAGCTGCAGAAGCAGCAAGTGGCCTTGTCTTCTTCCTTGGAGCTCGCAAATGCTTCCCTGAAAACCAAAACATGATCCATCATTTAGACATACCCAGTATGACTCATTGAGAGATTAATTTAGAGGGTAATTTTATACATACCCTATATGACTCCCATGCGGTTGGATTGCATAATATAGATTGGAAGAGAGTGGCTGATTGAGAACAGGAATGAAGACGATCTTGTTCTAAGTGACATAATATCCATTACCATTGTAAGATTTAAAACTTGTTTTCAGGTTCTTGTTCTGAGGGAAAGGCAGCTCAGGTAGCTGCTCACTCTTGCAAGTCCCAAAACAACAACTAGGCTCAGCTTCTTCATCTAGAATCACCAAAATTCCAGAATTCAGACCAGCTGGAGGGGGAGATTGAAGGGCTGCAGGAAACTTTTTGTACATCGAAAGAGGCCTTGTCAAATACATGTTATGTTTTCTTTCTCCAAACTTTTTTTCGGTTTTGTTTTCTAATTAATTAGCAATTGATAGTATAATCATCATCATCTCTTGCTTGAATGTATTTATACAATATTAGCTTAGAGAACAAGAAATAGAATTGTTCAATATATGAATATAGTAGTATACCAGTCGAATGGTTGATTATTAACAATTAATATTTATTAAAATTTATAAGCAAAGTGAAGATACGAGGAAGTTGAATTTAGAAACATTTTCGTGTTCATCATCATCTCTTGCTTCAAATGTATTTACATGAGAAAGTTATATGGAATTTCGATGTAGCGTAGACAACTTTAACAAGTCACTGAAATTGTTTAATATTGAATACCAGTCAATTCGTTGATTATTGATATTTTTTATATACGAAGTGCAGAAATATATTTCTTGGAAGCCCGATTGTTGAGTTGAGGAAGTTAAGAAACATTTTCACATAAGTCTGAAAAAACGAATACAAATCTCCATCCTGTATCCGTTTGAGATATAGATAGATCTTCATCCTCGTTTTTAACTAAGCAGAGCGGATCTGAGGAATCCTCAAAACAAAGTAGTGATATATTTTATCTGATAAAAATATAACTAACTTTCATAATTAGGGGCGAACCCGAACTTCAGACTTCCAATTCCGCCTCTATTCATAATCATATATAAATTCTAACAACATTTCCGACCCGGCCGTATCCTTTGTGTGTCCATACCGTGTCCTCCACGTGTCCATTCTGTTGACTTTCGAAAAAGTCAACAGATACGGTTTTTCGAATGTCGGACATGTATCCAGTCATGTCCAATGAGTGTATGTGTTCGACACAGGCTACATGCCATTTTATGAGTGTCCGTGCAACCTAGCTTAAAAATCATTCAAATATCTAAGAGGCAAGCTAGTACAGCGGTAGTCATTATCACAACTCACAAGTTCCAATCAAGATAATAAAGACATTTCCTCATCTCATTACGCTAAAAACCCCCATAAAAAAACATAAGAATTATTATTTATAAAAATAAAAAATAATTTAAAAATAAATAGCAACCAATAATATATATATGGGAGGTTCTCCCATCAGGTCGTCTTGAAATTATAATTTTAGGACGATCAACCACAGCCACTTGCTTAAATAAAATGATGATTTTTTTTTTTTTTAACAAACATTTGAACATGTGGCTGTGGTTGGTCGTCCTCTGATGGTAGAACCTATATATATATATATAATCTCTCGGTTTCATTAAATTTGGAAGGGCTAGGGCCATTACGGAAAATTTAAAAGCAAAATGTAAATATAAACAATTTTAGGGTAAAAATGAGATATATTTAATTATATATTTTTTAAGAATTTGGGTCTGAAGGGGTCAAGGACTCATGGCCCCTTCCAAACCCTTTTGGTTTTGCCATTTATCTGTCTTATAGATGATTCTGAATCAGTTTTATAACGTTATAAAACAGAAATCGTAAGTTAAAAAATTCAAAGTTTTTGTTCGGAAAGTCTGGACTTGAGAATTATATATATCCAATTAAGTGTGAAATGGATGTGTACCCAAAGTTTTTAAGTGGGGAACAAAAATCCGTAAGTTTTTAAGTGTGGACAATTAAATAATCTTTAAGTTTTCTAGGACATGATAATAATAACCAATTAAAAATAAAAAAATAATTAATGGTTGAGATGCGAACACGTCATCTCTAAACAAAGAAATCCTATGGTGGTCCCTCACTTTCCACCGGAGAAACCATAAACAGCAACAGACTCCCTTCACTGTTATTGTGCTTGAAAGTTGTCATTATTTATTATCTTATTTCTTATAGGATATAATTAGATTTTTTATATCAGTTTTATTCTAATATTTTCTTATTTATAATCATAATCACAAGATGAATTTATTTTCAAAATTTTAAATATATCCTTATTTTATATATTTATTTAGATAAATTAACGGTATAAAAGTTTGTCAAGAGATGTTTTTGATATAACATTGGATTGCTTATGAGATAACATTCTATGTTTATAATTTTGCCTGATTACAATCTGGCTCCAATTCAGGTATACAAATTTTCAAAAGTTGATGAATACATATCTCCGCTCTGCTCTGCTCCAAGTTGTTGGTCTGAATCCTTTTCACCTTGGCTGATGCTCAAACTTGTCCAAATTTTAGCAAAAATGGCGTTGTAATTTCGGGTACTTTAGTTATGGATTCCTTTCTGGGTAATCTGCAAGAAGCAATTTTTAATGTACATATCAGTACTCCCAGTTCGAATTCCTGAATTTGTAATAACACATATCTGACCTGCATCAAGAAAAACAGAAATCCCAACAAGATTATCACAAGTGATCCCAACTTGAGCAACTATAAACATTATTGCGGATGCTAGCTTGCAACTGTAGATACAACTCACTGTCACCGGAATTTTCATAAACAAAAACATAAATGAAAAATAACTCCAGTAAATAAATGAAAGAGAAAACACAAGTACAAATGGGAAAACCGGATCATGTATGTAGATTGTTGTTTATGATTGTTACCTGGACTTGTGTTGCCTGGTTTGCTAACAAGTTTGGCTAACAATTTGGGATCATATCTGGTTGAACGATAACAATTTGTGTTGCCTGTTATCGTATTTGCTGATATGTCTTTCCACGAAAGTGACTCTTCGCTGAGGTGGCTGAGCTCGTCAGCCAAACATAATGATGTGCACACACATGTACCTTTCCTCTGCTGACTTGGCTATACACTTGAGCAACTCTATGTTGACGTGCCATAACAAGTCGGCCATTTGTGATGACTTGCTCACACACGTCATAAACTTTTGTTTTTTTTTTTTTTTTTTTTTAATAAAATGATTCCTGACGTGGACTTTCGTCTTGGTTGGTGAAGGGAAAAAAAAAATGGAGGTTCTCATAGCTGACGGCAGCGACGATCGACGGACAACGATCGACCATCGAAAGTCGCTAATGCTTGAGACTGTTAAGACATGGTTTGAGTTATTTTCTTGGGAAAGTGATGGAAAATTTGAGAATGCATTTTGGATCGGGTTGGTTTTGGTGGTTTCGAATTGAGATCCGAATGGTTTTGGTTTTCATTTGTCACGATATATTCAATTTTCGTGACATTTCAACTGATTTGTCACGACATGATCCCTTTTCAGTTAGTTTCGTGACAAATCAGACAAGTTAATTTATTTGTCACGAATATAATTAATTTTCGTATCTAGTTTCGGGACAAATCAGTGATTTGTCACGATATATTCAATTTTCGTGACATTTCAACTGATTTGTCACGGCATGATCCATTTTCGTGACAAATCAAAATTGTGAAAATTTAAAAAATATCGAGACAAATCAGCTACTTTCGGGACAAATCAAAAGTTTCGTGATTTGTCACGATATATTCAATTTTCGTGACATTTCAACTGATTTGTCATGACATGATCCATTTTCGTGACAAATCAAAATTGTGAAAAATTAAAAAATATCGAGAAAAATAAAAGAAAAGGTAAAAATAATTAAAAATGGTGAAAAATAAAATTTAAAAAGGTGTGATTTTTCACAAAAATAATACGAATTTTTTTTATTTTTCACGAAAATAATATATTTTTTAAGAAAAACATTCACGCAACAAAATAGAGCAAATAAAGTAGGAAAGGTTGGATTTTGAAGTGGATATGAGAGGGGGTGGAGGCATTACCAGTGCTTGTGCGAGAATCTGCACCGAGGACAACGCCGCCGTTGTAAGTGACGCCGATAATATTCAGATCCATGATTCAGAGATTGTTGTCTGTGTTTCAAAGAAAACCCTAAAACCAAATACTAAACAGAGTGAGGGAAGATTTCTCTTTTTTTCGCCGAACCGATGAATTATTGCACTTTTTTTTATTATTTTTTCTCTACAAATTTTGTTTGGTTACGTGCACAAGGCAGTTCTACTCTGGGTTATCACCTTGTAATTAGTACTAATTACCAAAAAGGTTATTCTTTACAAACTCGTTTAGGATTAGTAACCAAACAAGATATTTTAATTATAATTATGATAACATAATAATACTGTATATGCTCTATTTTACGAGAAAATCTTCAATGGGACTATCACATTATAATAATACTGTATATGCTCTATTTTACGAGAAAATCTTCAATGGGATGGTCACATTGTCATTTAGTGAGACCGTTCAATGAGATTATACTAAATTATAGTTTAATAATATGTATTTATGTTTTCGAAATAAATTGTGCAATCTCATTGGAACGGTCTTATCAAATGGCAATGAGACCGTCCTATTGAAGATTTTCTCTTATTTTACATTTAACCCGTAGTTTTTTTACTGCAATAGATAAATATATTCTTCTAGATTGATAACGTATCCTAACTCATCTCATCTAGAGGTGTAAATCGGATCAATGGATCCGGTTACAATCTAATCCGGTCTAAACCCAAGTCTGATTTAAATACAAATTCGGTTATATATCCGTTCTGATCCGAAAAGTTAAAAACAATTTTATAAATGTGTTTAGCTACAATACAGTCCCGTAAACATATCAATAAAATTCGTCTAGTTGTAGTTGTTATTAGTTAGCTGTAATTACTAAATGCGTAATACCTGTGCCACAACAGGTATTGCATGTACGTATGCACCGTTCTAATTAGAGAAATGTGTATTATTTAGAATTTACTGTGTTTTATACTTTTATTTATAAATGAAGTTTTCTATGAATTTCAAGTATGATCTAAGAATCAAAAAACAATTTTTTTCAACTAAATAAATAAAAATATACATGGTCAAATGGGGGATTGGAGACTGGGGAAATGGGTAAGAACGGGTGTAACAACCTAAACCCACAAAGTATATATTATTCACTTTAGGCTTCACATAAACGTCTTTCACTCATGGTTTTACATAGAGAGACCAAGACTTTTATAAGTTATAGGCCTTACTTATTAGCAATATGAGATATAACGATCCAAACACAATCAAAATAAGGACCTAAACATAATCACAAATCCATATCGGGTAGTGACCCCACTCTAATACCGTCTATAAACAACACAAATCGTATATATTTTGTCTGCTTTTAGTTTCACACACGTGTCATTTACCATCATTTATTTGCTTTGGATTATAGGTTCCACATGCACATTTTTCACCTAAGACCTAAAATGTGTCTACTTAATTAAAAAAGATTAAAGTTTATATATAAAATCATAAACCTCATTTGATAACGATGTGAGATATGACAACTGGAATACCTCCCCCAAATGCCTACACCCCGATTTTCCCATACCGTGATGGAGTAGGGGTGGAGAACTTCCCCATCCCTTATTTACCCATTGACATCATTGATCAAGACATGATCGTTGTCAACTAAACAATAA
Organism: Acer saccharum; assembly: GCA_030490815.1. NCBI lineage: Eukaryota > Viridiplantae > Streptophyta > Magnoliopsida > Sapindales > Sapindaceae > Acer > Acer saccharum. The sequence continues at coordinate 2,309,020 of CM059870.1, read as the reverse complement.
CAAACTAGCAATCCTTAGTTGACATCCTCATTCAAAATGATTTCTCGAAACCGATAAAATCCAGAATGGTTTCTTGAAACTGATAAAACCCAGAATCAAGAAAGTGAAATTCTCGGAATAAAAAAAAAAGCGGTTTCTTTTGATTTCTTGACAAAGAAAACCAAATAATTATTAAATAAAAAGACTGGTTTCTTTGATTCTCTTGAGTCTTGACAAAGAAAGAAACACAATAGGACCAATCTTGAACGTAATAAAATAATTGGCATAATAGAAGTGATGAGGTCCAATTCACAGCTGCTGAAGTTATACTCATAGGAAGATAATAGTAATGCACAGTAAACGATATTTAATTAAAACAATATATATAGCAATAGGGAAGATATTAGGAACTGAAAATGTAAAAGAAATCAAGTCAACTGCAAATATTCAACACCAAATTATCAGAACACATACGTCAATACATGTTGTAAGTAATACAATTTCAAAAGATTGGAATTGGCCTCATCAATAATTTAATTAATTTTATCCATTGAATTGTTGCTTGCTAGATTTAGGCTCTCTGATTATGTCAAAAACTTTATTTTTATTGGGTTATTATATTTTTAGTCCCTAACGTTTGCGTTAATCTAGGGCTAGTCCACGATTTTAACTTTACTAACTGCAGTCCTTCCGTTAGGGTTATAAACTGATGGCGTTGTTAGAGGGTATAATGACCAAAATACCTTGTGACTAACCAGATTAACGCAATGTCGGGACTAAAAATATAATACCCTAAAATATATATAAAAACTAATTAAATAATAATAATAATAATAATAATAATAATGTATTTTATTTATTATTATAATATGAATATATCAAAAAAAAATAAAAAACACAATATAATAACCCAAAAAAAAAA